>CM030360.1:24749294-25498204 GCA_017893485.1 Hemerocallis citrina
GATAACATTTACACTAGACTCGCTGTTGGTGATGACGAAATTAGTTCTTTTTTTTTCAGACTCGCTGTTCCCAACGGCGATGATATTTACATTAGACTCGCTATTGGGAACTGTAACTCCTGTATCCCATTTTCTGTATTTTATAATGTATTTCCTTTCTCTCAGTGTATTCTATCGATTTGTACTCTTTCTTTTTTCTGAACCGTGTATTTTGTCCTTTTTTCCAGCATTTATATATTCATCTATTTGTTTAATTCTTTTGAGATTCATTTGCCTGCCTATTATTCTGTCTCTGGATGATTTATTGTTTCTAATTTATTGTATTTCTGACCTAATTTCTTATTTATTTGATTCTACCTTGTTAGATTTGGTTTTCTACCCATTCTACCATATTCTAACCCTTCTACCCGTCCTACTGGATCCTAACCCGCAATCCAATACCATCTTCTTTGACCCAGTCTTCCCCAGATATTTCTTCACGTCTGTATCTACCTAACAAGCAGATCATATTTTTCCTCGTCTTCTCTTGATTCTCCAAATCATAACTTGCCAAAAATCTCTTATTATAATCCCCAACAAATTTTGTTCTGCTATCTACAATTGCTATCCCCTAAATCCTAACCCTAATTCTCTCTCATCTCTCTCCTCTCCCTACCCATGTACCCCCTTCTTCCCCGACCTACATCCCGTCGGCCTGAACCCACCGATGTGCGCCTCTGACTGCCAACTACCCTTGGTGACCCTCTCTGCTGCGCCCTGCTCCCGAGCGCCGCACACCGGCCCACCTCGACAGCAGCCCCCTCCTTTCTCCCTTTCTCCTCCCGAAGCCATGACATCAGCCACACCAGCAACCAGCGACAGCAGCGCCAGCGCCGTCGTGTCGCCCTGTCCGCCGTCATCTTCACCGCTGTGCACACACCCCTCTGCCTTGTTTGTGTGTATGCAATTGATCCCCCGGCTACTTTTCTTTGTGTGCTTGCGACTGATTTCACGAGCGTGGTGTTCATGATCATCTTGCTCATTTCTTTCGTGATCCCTTGGTATTGTGTTCATTGTCGGGAATCTATTCCCGTTATTCTCATTTTCACGTCAGATAAGTCGACAATTACAAGGCTAGTAACTTGTATTCTTTTGTTGCATATACAAGTACTAAATACCACCTGTAGTGCCACTTTTTGTTTCTAGATTCATTCTCATGAAAAACCCTTGTTAGATCTTGTCTCTATTTGTTGATCCATCCGTAGTCGTCCTTTGTTACACACACGACATGAAAATAATTTAGATCTAACTAGATTCTTGATGCATGTATGTATGTTGTTCGTGATCCATGATATGTTGTATGAATCTTGCATGCTTTATGTGTTAGTCGTAGTATCTTGTGGTAGATTTGTTAAACACCCATACCATTTTGTTTTGGGACATCTATTATACCATGTTTTATATTTTGTTATGATTTAGAATTGTTGCATAAGAACTGTTTGATTTAATGCATAAGAAGAGATTTCTGTTTTTGCTGCTGCCAGGTTTTTTTCAGTATTTTAGACCCTGTTGAGGTCAGTAAATCAAATTAATTTGTGAATATAAATCGTAGATCCCGCTGTCTATTTTCTAGAATTTTTGACAGATCGCAGTTTCGATTTGTGAGGTGTGAGTTATTGCTGTTTTGCTACAGATGTGCTGAGAATTCCAAATTCTATTTTATGTGATTTCTGTATAGTTATTCATTTTAATACTGATTTCAAAGATAAGATTTGAATCTAATATTTTTCTGGGCAAGAATAGACTTGACTGGTATTAACCTCTAATTTTTGTAGATTTATTTGATGACTTTTATAAACTATTCTAGACTTGTGAACAAACTAATATATTTCTAGAACTGCACGCTGTTCAGTAAATAACCACGTTTTCAACCTGATTCTAGCTGCTGTTGGTTAAAACTTTGTGAATATAAAATGTAGCCTACTGTATCTATTTTCCAATCCTTTGACGGATTTGGATTTCGAGAAATTTATCGCTGTTTTAGTACTGCTGTGTCAAGAATTTTAGATTTACAAATTTGTTGTATCTTGCTGTTTTCCGAATTTATTTGACTATACTATCTATGTTGGAATATTATTTGCTGATACTAGACATACTAGGGAATACCCCAGATTTTTCTTAGATTTAAATCAGTAAGTTTTGTGCCATTTTCATGTTTTTTATTACAACCTTTTGATTTCTGGCTAAACATGATTTCTGTATATAATTCTGTTTAGAGCACTGTTTCGGTGATTATTATATGACTTGTATATATGTACTGGATTCGGCTGAGAGTCTATTTTCTTGATTTTTTGACGGATCCAGATTTGCATGTTTGTGGCAACGGGAAACTCAGATTTGGTGCAGTACTGTCTTGCTGTCCAGAACTAAAAGTTTCGTTGTCCTAGCCATTGATGAGTCGTTTGTCACCCGTTCGTGTCCTTTATCCAACTTGTACTTATCCCTTGTTATCTTACCATGTTTCTTGCCTTGTTTGTACACTTTCATGCTTACTTTAAATAATAATAATAAGAACCAAGCCAAGGTTAAAGGGAAAGATCTAATAGTGGAAAATGCATAAACGTGTACTCGGAAGTGGATCCATAGATCCT
This sequence comes from Hemerocallis citrina, assembly GCA_017893485.1. Lineage (NCBI taxonomy): Eukaryota > Viridiplantae > Streptophyta > Magnoliopsida > Asparagales > Asphodelaceae > Hemerocallis > Hemerocallis citrina. The sequence goes on from CM030360.1 coordinate 24,751,925, forward strand.
AAGTGATACTTGATACATGATACTTGACACATGATTACTTGATACTTGACACTTGACACTTGACACGTGATACTCGATGCTTGGTACTTGATACTTGATACTTGTCCCTGAGTACACTGCCTTCTATGATCCACTATGAAATCTAAACGCAACTTGTTTGAATGTAGCAACCATGTGGTAAACATTTGGGAAAAATAAAGTGCTACCTCATTAGGAATAAATACAAGACTTGAGAATAACATGATCACTTGACACTTATTACTTGCTACTTGTACATGATACTTGACACTTGTTACTCGTTACTCGTTTGCATGCTACTCGATACTTGTTACATGCCACTTGCACCCGATTATCTTGCCATGCTATTGATTCTATACTTGATTAAGAAATTGCTGTCACATTCCTTCCATGCTTAATTCTATACTTGCTTTCGCTGTTATTCTATACTTTTCTATATTTCCTGTACTTGTTACCTGTACTACAAGCGATCCGTAACTTGTATTGATGGGCATTTGTTTTCTCTTTCCTTTTCCTGCAAATTTGTCACTTGCAGACTTTAGTGACCAGCTGCCCAATGGAGTAGGCGGCCAAAGATTCTAGTTGGCTAGAGATCTTGCTACTATTTATTCTTATTGTTTATTTTGAATAATTGTAACTTGTTACATGGATATTGTATTGGGCATTTTGTCCCAGACTTGTGTTATGTTCTAGACTTGATTATTTGAAATTTAATATTCCTGTTTTCTTTCAAGTAATCATGTTGACTATATTAATTCAGTTATTCATGCATGGTTGACTATTCCTCATATATATCTCTTGTTTATTCTTGTATATATTGTAAAGATTCTTACAGCTTATGAATGGTAAAAGTCATTTGCTGGACTTGTGTCGCGTATCCGTATTCCATATTTATTCTTGGAAAGCGGGGTGTGACAGGGTTTTTTGTAACGCCCCGATTTCCATATACTGAGAAACCATGACATAAGCCAGAATCTTTCCTTCAATTAGCCACAATGCACAGAAAAATAGGAAAAATTTAAAACTTTTTATTCAACACAAATGTATTACAAGTGCGAATGTTATAAAACTGCAATACATTATATCAGTGTTACAATAATATCTTTAAAGGCCCAAGTGTTATAACTTTGAACAAATTTACATCAGAGTATAATGAATAAAGAACAACATTTGGTACTTCACTTGGATGCTTTCTAACAAATAAATAAATTACAATAATTGTTACAAATGGAACAATAGTAAACAATATATAATATAGCAGAAATAAAATCAACTCTTGCTTCTCTCGCCTTGAGTACTCCTAAATCTTGTACATGTACTTCTACAATCCATTACATATTGAAATAGGGACGTCAGTACATATACTGATGCTTTAAGGTTGATGACTAGCAGCGATTCTCCACTTAAAGCAAACAGATTGATGAAAACAGAAACGTATATATATAATTGATGTGTCAGTGTAACTAATGCAATGATGCTCTTATTCTAATGCAAGCAAGACTCTGGAACAGTATGCAGCCCATACTACATATGCCCCATATCAAGCCATTTCTTCATATATAGGGATTTGAACCCGCGCCATGAATTCTACTCTTGTACTCGACTTATTTCTGAAGATTAGACATGACTGATGAGGTTGCCCTAAGACGGTCTAATCTCGCAAGGCGCAACAGACCTCACTCAAATATCTGACGAATCTTTGGAGTTTCCACGGTCACAAGTTAGCTCGAAGTATCCCCTGCCACCCCCTAGCCAGACCGTAGTCTATGGCTCCTCGCCCTTAGATACAAGACAAGACGGAGTTCTGGGGGGTTCATCCCCCCTAGCTCTGACAGGAACCGCTCCCACTTATCAAGGCACTTCAGAAATTAATAGACGAGATACTGATCTCGTGCTCCCAACTTGTGAGAAGGCACAGGCCGTATCCCTTTGACAAGAAGGGTACAACCCAATAACATCACCTAGTGTCGGCCTACAGGATATGTCGGATCATAAGGTATCACCCTTAACACCAACTCTTTCCCTTCGGCGAAAATGATACTAAGTAAAGGTTAAGTAGTAATAGTCATATCCTAACGATGTCACTAGACCCAAACAATCTCACAGGGTTTTCAATAAGAACTTTCTTAAGATTATCCCCATCCATCTCGTGGCCTATCGATCCAAGACACTGGTGACGGGATCTCCCTCACTCATCACTACCCCTAACTTGGATTTCGTCAACATACTCGGCCCGCGATCAACCCACATCAGTTAAGATCCGTCGGTGCTCGAGGTGTGATTTATCCATAGTTTCCAAGGTGGTAAGATGCGAGTCTTGATGGTCGATGACCCCTAGGGTAACTATAAGATCTTAGACAAGCTTTTACCGAGGTAACAATCCTAGTGACTTTCCCAACCATTATTACTCATATATTGAAGATGAAGCATGTTCACATCATATGGTCAAATTTCAATTAGAACCGCATACAACTAGAACTCATGGGTTCTTTTTCCCAAATTTGAACTAGGACAACATGCGACTAGGTTCATGGGTTCTTTCTCAAGGTTGAGCTAGAACCACCTAGAACCTAAATGCATGGTTTCCTTGCCAATCGAGCTAGAACTATCATGGAGCTAGTTTTATGGGTTTCTTTAAAAATCGAACTAGAACAACTTTGGAACATTGGTTCATTTCAATAATTTAATTGGATTAGCATGCAAGCTAAACTCATGGGTTTCTTTTAGAATTTAACTAAAAACCACTACAACATATAACTTAAACATGCATTGATTCTTTTGAATCTAAAACAACCATACAAACTCAAGCATGGATTCTTTTAAATCTAGAACAACTACACATCTCAAGCATGGGTTCTTACCACAACAATTATACTAACTCAAGCATGATTCTTACTACAATAACCTACAACAATTTAAGCATGGTATACAACTCAAGCATCAACCTACAATAACTCAAGTATGGTATACAACATAAGCATGAGTTTCTTACTAAAACAAGGCAAGGTTTCTTTACTAGAATACTACAATTAGAACATGATGGGTTCTTTATGCATCTAGAATAACTACAAAACCTCAAGCGTGGGTTCTTTTGAATTTAGAATAACTACATATATAAGCTCAAGCATGAATTCTTTACTACAACTACTTAAGCATGATTCGTTACTAAACACTACAACTACAACATGATGGTTTCTTTAACTACAACTTAAGCATGAACTTTACTACAACTTAAGCATGGATATTTACTACTACTTAAGCATGGATCTTTACTACTACTTAAACATGAATGTTTACTACAACTTAAGCAGGAGTATCTACTACCACTTCAAGCATGAACTTTACTACACTTAAGCATGAATATTTACTACAACTTAAGTATGAATACAACTTAAGCATGAATATCTACTACTACTTAAACATGAATACAACTTAAGCATGAATATATACTACTACTTAGCATGATTCTTTTGCTACTATTTAAGCATGAATTTTACTACACTTAAGCATAGATACTTACTACAACTCAAGCATGAATATTCACTACAACTCAAGTATGAATATCTATTATAACTTTGACCATGAATCTTTACTAGCTATTACAAGAATACTTCACTTTATGAATTACAAGTCTTAAAATATTATAAAAATCTAACTTTATGAACTACAAATTTCTACATATTACAAAAATCTACTTTTTATAAATTACAAGTCCTACATACAACAAATCCACTTTTCTTCAATCCTACAAGTTCCTATAAACAATAAGAAAAGAAGTAATCCTTTCCATTATAAAATCAAAATAGACATGCTACAAAAGACTAATCTTTTATCATTATAGAAGAAAAATGGAAGCTTAATCTTTCACAACCTAGAAATAAAAATAGAAGCTTAATCTTACATGAACTAGAGTTAGTAAGATTGATCTTAATAAAAGTAGAGAGCAACATACAACAAAAACTTATCTTTTATTAGGCTAGAAGAGTTCTACAACCCCAAAAATGGGTATGTAAGTATTCTAAGTACCTTAATCTTTATATGCACATAGTTATAGTCCAAGTTATAGTTTTGTGTTCAACAAAACAACCATAACAAGTCTTAAAGACTCAATCTTTATGCCATTTGTTTTGAGTTCTACCATCAATACTGTCATGGGATCATTTTGATCCCTACAGCCTTGTTTATGCTTAGAAATTTAGTCCAAGTTATTTAGGAACATACACAATCAACCAAATCACTACTATAAAAACAATAACCATACAAGGTCTTAAAGATTCAATCTTTATGTTAATTATTCAAGTTCTACCATCCATCTTTTTCATGGGATCCTTTTTGATCCGTACAACCACCTTATGCTTAATAATTAGTCCAAGTTGTTATAGAACATACATACAACAACCACCATCATAAAGATGAGTTCTTTTTAACTTACAACAACAAGTCATCATAAAAATGGGTTCTTTCTCACACAAAACCAAAATAAAAGAGAAACAAACCATAAAAAGAGAACAAAGAAACACATAAGAGAAGTAGAGAACCCCCACGTTGGATCTCTTTGTAGGAAGAACTAGTCTAGCAACCTTCTCCTTCCTCCTTAGCTTTCTACTACAACTCTTAAGAAAACCTACAAAGAAAAACTCTCTAGTTAGGGTTTTCGTTCTCTCTTTCTTTTCCTCTCTTTTTTTTGTCTTTGTAAAATGAGACAAGAGGTAGAGGGGGGTATTTATAGGGTGGAAGAAAAGGAGGAGAGTGCAAAAACACCGGCACAATTGCACAAACCCCCTTGGGGTGGGATGGGCCGGCCATGCTTAGGGATGTGGGAGTGGTGAGGCGGAGGTATGGTGGGAGGGGTGAGGTGGAGGAGAAAGAGCTTCTAGAAGAAAAATTCCTAAACACTTATATATCTAATTAGTCCTAGGTTTAATCATTTAAACAAAACCTAGCCATCCAAATTTGTTTATCATGACAAAAGAGATATTTTTGTCCAAAATACACACAACACGATTTGTACAACGTACGAAATCGATACAATACGCATATGTATACGTATACTGATAATTTCTATTTGTTAAACTGCATAATCCGTATAAAAATAAATTAATTCCAAAAATAATAATAAAATAAATTTTATTATCGGCTCGAAAGATTACAGTACCAATTTGATACAATGCAGATGTATACAGACTGGTACATATATACAGATAATGTTTATTAACAAAACCGGGTAATATCCACCAAAAAATTTCAATTCTGAAAATAGAAATAAAATAATAATAAAATAATAATTTTAAATACCTTTCTGGGATTTTCCAGATATTTTCTCAAAAAATGCATTTTATAGGATTTCGTACAAGTGCACAAAACCGATACAATACCTGTATATAGTTACTAGTATATATTCACAGGTAAGTTTTTATTTAGAAAAGCCAAGGAATTTCCATAAAAATATTTTAATTTTAAAAATAATAAAAATACAATTATAATATTCGACCGGAATATTACATTTTTAGTGGTATCAGAGCCCCAGGTTTGGCTAATATATTATCTTGACTAATATATTAGACAAGTTTGGGTCGGTCAAGGATTGGCTTAACAGTACATAGATCATGCAGCAACATGAGTAAATTATAATCAACTTGATCTGGATACTAGTCTTGTTCCGTTCATTTGATCCCTCCTTATTCAATTCCTTGATTCCTTGCTTTTTCCGTCTCTTGCAATTGTCCTCATTGCTAATTCCCTTGAGTGTGAATTCATTCTTTTCGTACCCATATTCCTATGATTCTGGTGTCATCCATTCTTTTCTTCCTGCATGGTTCGTCGATCGGCATCGCTGTATCTACTTCGACTTGTCGGCAGCTTGGATCGTCACAGGAGAGGTCAGGCTTACAACCTGATAGTTGCAGATGCTAAGACGGCAGAAGGTGTTGTTGCAGGTATCTTTGCTTTTCATTGTTGTTATTTATTTATTTTTCATTGCTTTGCTATATTATTTCATATTATCTGCTCTACATTTTTTTTCCCCATTCCTTCATCGTCATTTCTTTTCTCTTGCTTTTGACTCTATCTTAGGTGTTATCCTAATTTGTTCTTTCCCTGCTCATGTTCTCTTTGATTCCGAGGCGACCCATTCCTTCGTCTCTTTCCGCTTTGTGGCTCGGCACCAGTTGGCATGCAGCATCATACCTGAGGCTTGGAGCATTCTCACAGGTGGCGGTGTTGTCGTCTGTTCTCAGGAATGCAAACAGAGTCTCGTAGTAGTTGGTGGTGCGGATTTCAAGGCTGACCTGATTGTCATTGGGAATTCCGGATTCGACATCATTCTCGGTATGGATTGGTTGGGCGAGTCCCAAGCCTTCAATGATTGTCGTGCCAAGAAAGTTGTATTCCGCATCCCAGTTCGCGTAGATTTCGAGTTCCATGCCAGGGAGATGCCCATAGGCCGAGCTGAGACTGCAGTTGATCAGGAGACTTGTGTGATTGAGTTGCACACGGGCTGTGAAGCTGCACCTCTAGTAGTGCAGGAATTTCTGGATGTATTTCCAGAGGAGTTTCCTAGCTTAATCCCTGATAGGGATGTGGGGTTCGGTATTAAAGTTCAACCTGGTATGACACTGATATCGAAGAGCCCCTACAGGATGGCACCAGTTGAGCTAGCAGAGATGAAGGTGCAGATTCAGGGTTTTCTAGATTTGGGGTTCATCCGACCCAGCATTTCACCGTGGGGAGCTCCAGTTCTTTTTGTCAGCAAGAAGGACGGTAGCCGTCGACTATGCATCGACTACCAGAAACTAAATAGTATTACTGTGAAGAACCGGTATCTGCTGCCCAGGATCGATGACTTGTTTGACCAGTTTGGCAGAGCAGCTATCTTTTTGAAGTTGGATCTTTTCTCAGGGTATCATCAGGTCAAGGTGAAAGCCGCTGACGTGCAGACGACCGCTTTCAGGACTAGGTATGGGCATTATGAGTTCCTAGTGATGCCTTTCGAAGTCACGAACATGCCAGCTGTGTTCATGAGTCTGATGAACAGGGTCATTTCCCCGTTCCTGGATAGATTTTTGGTGGTCTTCATCGATGATATTCTGCTATATTCTCGGGACCAGAAGGAGCACGCTGAGCATCTAAGGTTGGTCCTTCAGACTTTTAGGGAGAATCAGCTCTATAGGAAAGTCAGCAAGTGTGAGTTTTGGCTTGATTGAGTTACCTTCTTGGGGCACATTATCTCGGGTGATGGTATCTCAGTGGATCCATCCAAGGTTGCGGCTGTGAGAGATTGTCCACTCCCCAAGTCAGTGTCAGAGGTGAGGAGCTTCCATGGCCTAGCTGGCTATTATCAGAAATTCATCCAAGACTTTTTGAAGATAGTAGGACCTTTGACTAAGCTGATAGTGAAGGATCAGAAGTTCTGTTGGTCTGAGGCTTGCAGTGAGGCTTTTGCTGAGTTGAAGAGCAGGTTGACGTTAGTGCCTGTATTGACTATTCCAGATTGTTCAGGCAAATTTGTGGTTCACTGTGACACTTCTGGAAAGGGTCTTGGTGCAGTTCTAATGCAGAGGGGCCGAGTTGTTGCTTATTCATCGAGGCAGTTGAGGCTGCATGAGGGGAACTATCTGACTCATGATTTGGAGTTAGCAGCAGTGATCTTTACTCTGAAGCTGTGGAGACACTATTTACTTGGAGACCAAGTGGAGATCTTTACCGACCACAAAAATCTAAGTATGTCTTCACCCAAAAAGAATTGAACATGAGGCAGAGGCGTTGGTTGGAGCTTATGGCCGACTATGACATCAGTTTACAATACCATCTGGGTAAAGTGAACTTTGTGCCCGATGCTTTAAGCAGGAGACCAGCAGCCATGTTCCTGACTCAGCCGAGAGATCTGGTTGAGCAGATGCGGAGGTTGGAGTTGGATGTGGTTTTGCCGAGTTTTGATCAGAGTTGCATGATGTTTCAGCTTCAGTCGTCTCTTGTCGAGCAAATTAAAGACGCTCAGGCTGGTGATGAGTAGTTGCAAGGATTTATAGTAGAGGTTGAGGCTAGTTCTAGAACGGATATGGTTATTCATGTAGATGGATCGCTTTGTTTTGGGTCCAGGTTGTATGTCCCGAAGGGTGAAATTCGTCAGAGGTTGCTTGAGGAAGCCCACCAGTCGTTGTACTCTATTCATCCAGGTGGTACTAAGATGTACCGGAACTTGAAGCTTCACTTCTTGTGGCATGGTATGAAGAGGGTTGTGGCTAGGTTTGTCTCTCAGTGTTTGATCTACCAGCAGGTAAAGGCAGAGCATCAGAGAACCGCCGAACTTCTTCAACTGCTTCCCCTTCCGGAGTGGAAGTGGGAACACATCACTATGAATTTTGTGTCCGCTTTGCCAAGGAGTCCCAAGGGTCACAACACCATTTGGGTGATTTTCGACCGACTGGAAAAGAGTGCTTACTTCATTCCCTTCTGAGTCGGATAGTCTACTAAGAGTCTAGCTGAGAAGTACATGCTAGAGATCATCAGAATTCATAAGGTTCCATTCAGTATTGTATCTGATAGGGATATGAGGTTCAGGTCTTGGGAGAGTCTTCAGAGTAGTTTGGGGAGTAAACTGAAGTACAGTACAGCTTTTCACCCCCAGACTGATGGACAGTCAGAGAGAACCATCCAGACACTAGAGGACATGTTGAGGTTCTGTGTGTTGCAGTTTGGTGGATCATGGGAGGACCATTTGCATCTTGTAAAGTTCTCGTACAATAACAGCTTTCATGCCTGTCTTAAAGCTGCACCGTTCGAGGCACTATATGTTCGGAAGTGCAGATCACTAGTGTGCTGGGATGACATTGGTGAGAGAAAGTTGTTGGGTCTAGAGTTGATCATCAGGACAGTTGATGCGATGACTCAGATCAGGAAGCATCTTCACGCAGCACAAGAAAGGCAGTGGAGATGGGCAGATGTCCATAGGAGAGCCTTGGAGTTTGAGGTTTGTGACCATGTTTTCCTCAAGGTATCGCCGTGGCAAGGTGTCATTCGGTTTAGTGGTGGGGGCAAGCTGAGCCCTAGGTTTATCAGACCGTTTTATATCGTGGAATGAGTAGGCAAGGTGACATATCATCTTGCATTACCACTGGCTTTATCGGGAGTGCATGATGTTTTTTATATCTCACAATTCAGGAGATATATCCTTGATGAGAGCCATGTGATCGACTATTCAGAGTAATCCATGTAGTCGGATCTGACTTGTGAGATTCTGCCAGTTGCTATTTTGGATCGGCAGGAGAAAGTGCTAAAGAACAAGGTCACCAGGTTGGTTCGGGTATCTTGGAATCTTCACTCGCCGGGTGAGTCGACCTGGGAGCTGGAGGAGGATATCCAGCGAAGGTTTCCTCATCTATTTGCATAATTGTTTTGTTTTGTTTTTGTTGTTGTTGTTCATTCTTTTTTGGAATTACCCTATGTACATCTTGTTTGAATTTCGAGGACGAAATTCTTCTTGTTATGTGGGTAGGATTTGTAACTCTTGTATCCTATTTTCTGTATTTTTGTAATGTATTTCCTTTGTTCAAGTGTATTCTATCTATTTGTACTCTTTCTTTTTCCTGAACCGTGTATTTTGTCATTCTTTCCAGCATTTATATATTCATCTATTTGTTTAATTCTTTTGAGATTCATTTTTCTGCCTATTATTCTGTCTCTAGATGATTTATTGTTTCAAATTTATTACATTCCTGGCCTAATTTCTTATTTATTTGATTCTGCCTTGTTGGATCTCGTTTTCTACCCAATCTACCCTATTCGAACCCTTCTACCCGTCCTACTGGATCCTAACCCGCAATCCAATATCTTCTTCTTTGACCCAGTCTTCCCCCATATATTTCTCCACGTCTGTATCTTCCTAACAAGCAGATCATATTTTCCCTCATCTTCTCTTGATTCTCCAAATCACAACTTGCCAAAAATCTCTCATTATAATCCCCAACAAATTTTGTTTTGCTATCTACAATTGTTATCCCCTAAACCCTCACCCTAATTCTCTCTCATCTCTCTCCTCTCCCTACACGTGTACCCCCTTCTTCCCCGACCTGCATCCCGTCGGCCTGACCCCGCTGCTGTGTGCCTCCGACTACCGACTATAGATTCTTGATCTTGATGACTACAACACGATATACATATATTCTATTCAACATGTCTCTTGTTGTATGTACCCAAAGCTTTCAAGGTTCAAGATCAAGCTACAAGACAAGTGTCATTCAAAGCTCCAAACATTTTCAAAGTGATTAGCTCAAGAACAAAAGAGTGTTTATGTAAATTGATGTACAAAATTGTAATCTTTGATATGTTTTCTTAGAAATCTTGTAATAGCCTTGATGCACACACACACACATCCCCTAGGACTAAAATAAAGTTTATTAAAAATCAAAAATGTCAAATTCTAGCTTGTATGAGTTCAGTTGTCAAGTACCAGTCGACTTATGCTGCTATGCAGTCGACTGTTCCAGTATGAAACAATCTAAACTTACTCAAGCTCTGACCAGTCGACTCCTTTGGCAACCCACTCGACAGTTCGAGCAGCTTTAACAGTTTTTTGAGTATTTAAATTTGATTTTCGAATTCAAATCTTTTCTGCTATTTGATGGCAGTTGGTTAACTGTTTTCCAATGACTCTGGAGTGTCTACTCTATAAATAGAGTCCATATTTCACTTGGAAAAGGTTACCTATTGCAAAAAACAAGTATTTTCTTTTGTTCAAGTGTTTGTGAAAAAGAACTCAAAGTTTTTAAAGAACTCCCACTCTCTTAGACTTGGTTCTCTAATCTCAGTCTTGTATAACAACGATTAAGTTCAAGACTGCGATTAGAAGTTGACCTATAGCCTCAATACAGAAAGCACATTCAAAAATCAAGGCTCTAGGTGTTGTAATTTTCGATTTGTTTGTTGTTCACTCTTGGGTTGTGAGAGTGGTCCTATCGGTTGGAGAGAAGGATTCTTAGTGTAAAGTCAGTGTTCACTCTAGGTTGTAGAGTGGGGTTTTGCTCTCTCTAGTGGTGAGAGAGGTCTACAGGTTTGGCATAGTTGTTGCCAAAGACCGTAAAGGTCGTAGGGTATTCTTGTAAATCTTTTCAAGAATAGTGAAAAATCTGAAGTGGGTTGCTTGGGAACTGGACATAGGTTGGGAGGACTGAACTAGAATATATCGCTGTGTTAGCATTGTTGATTCTGTGTGGTTTGATTTTTCTAATTTGTAAATTTAATTTTGCTGTATTTTATTTCTGTCTGTGTCTGATCAGTCGACTGGTAGTCTTATTAAGTTGACTTACAGACTCGTTGTTCTTCAAGTTGATCAAGTCTCATTTTTATCTGCCGATTCAGTCGACTGGTTTTTTTTTGTCCCAGTCGACTTAATAGGTGTTTCAAGTTGAATAATTTTTAATAATACTATTCACCCCCCCCCCCCCTTCCTCTAGTGTCAACCGCACCAACGGCATTCCAAATATAGCATACTCTTGAGGTAACACATGAAGGCACAAATAAGGTCAAGGAATCTAAAATTTCTGTTCTTGTTCACAGGTTCGAGATGTTTCGAATGAAGGAGAGTGAAAGCGTATCTGAGATGATAACAAGATTTACCGACATCACAAACTTCCTTGTGGCTTTTGGCAAAACATATACTTAAGCGGAGATGGTGAGAAAGGTTCTTCGCGTTCTTACCCCTGAATGGGAAAAGAAGACTACCACAATTGATGAAGCCAATGATTTGACACAACTTTCTCTTGAAAATCTTGTTGGAAATCTAATGGCTTATGAGTACAATTGGAGGAGCGCAAGAAGGACTTAGAACCACAACAAGTTAAGAAGAAAACTCTTGCTTTTAAGGCTATTTCTGAATCAGAAGATGATGAAGATGATGAAGAAGAAATGACTATGTTCACAAGAAAATTCAAAAAATTCCTTCGGAAAGGTAAATTTAATTCAAGATTAAATGATACTAATAAACCTCCTACTTGTTTCAAATGCAATAAGATAGGTCACATGAAGAAGGACTGTCTATTGGAGAATGCAAAGTCTAAAAACGAAGTCTCAAACCTAAAGAAGGACAAATTTATCAAGAATCAATACATGAAAAATATGAAGGCCTACCAAGCAACATGGGATGATAGTGATTCATCTTCAGAAGAAGAAAATGAGGAATCTAATGAAATTGCAAATGTGTGCTTCATGGCAAATCAAAGCAATGTAAGTGATAGTATAGATTCTAGTGATTTGTTAGAAGCTTTTAATGAAAATTTTCAAGAATTAAAATAGGAGAAAATAAAAGGTAAGAATCTAGAGAAAGTTAATCAAACTCTTTCTCAAGAAAATCTTTGATTTACAAGTTGAAGTCAAGTCTTTAACTTCTTGTATTTCCAACTTGGATATAGATCTTATATCTCTAAAAAAGAATTATGAAGAGATATCTAAGAATGTATCTAAGTTCAATAAGGGAAAAGAAAATTTAAATGAAGTTCTTCAAAATCAAGTTTAGTCTAATAAAAGATTTGGACTTAGTTTTCAAAAAATTCTTGAAAAATGTCATTCTTCTAATAACACTAGTGATAATAAGTTTTATTCTGCTTCTAGTGTAAAGAATAAGTTGTATGATTTCTTTGAAAAGCCAAAAATTCTTGTTAATCAGGAAAATGGAAAGTTTTCTGAAAAGACCAGTCGACTGGCCCCTCAAATAAGTCACTTGTCCAGAAGGATGCAGTCTTATTCGAAAAGACAACAGCTTCATATAAGTCGACTAGTTTCACCTCTTAGTCGACTGAAGTCACAAAACAGTCGACTGATGGGTAAAAATAAGTCAACTGGACAGTGTAAAAGTATTTGGGTTCCAGTTAATCTGTGTTTAAATGAAAGGGTTTCTTATATAAATTCCTTTATAAATAATGTTTGTAATTTTGTTAAGTTTAAACCTGCATATGGGGGTAAATCAAACTCACTTGGGTTTGGTTTCCCAATCACTAATCTTTCTCGGACCCAATGAAAAAGGTACCATATTTACAAATAATATTTTGTAGGTACCTAAAAAAGAACGATGGATACTTGACAGTGGATGCTCTAAACACATGACTGGCTATACAAATTTGCTCTCTTCCATTCAGGATATAGATGGAGGAACTGTTACTTTTGTTGACAATAACAAAGGAAAAGTCATCGGAATAGGCATTGTTGGTAAGAATACTATTCCTATTATTGAAGATGTACTCTTAGTTAGTGGTTTAAAGCATAACCCGTTAAGCATTAGTCAATTATGTGATAAGGGTTATAAGATAGTGTTTGAAAAAGATGCATGCTTGATTTATGACTCTTCTTTGCAAAATGTGATTTTTCAATGTATTAGAAAAAATAACATATATGAACTTTGTTTAAAAACAAATGAATTTTTGAATGATTTTTGCTTAGTTGCCTCGAACAACGATCTTAGTTTTAGCATAAAAGATTTGGACATGTAAACATGAAAAATATTGCTAAAATTTCTAAGAATAACCTAGTTAAAGGACTGCTAAAATTATCTTTTAAGAAAGATAAAATGTGTGATGCATGTCAACTAGGAAAACAAGTAAAATCTACTTTTAAAACAAAAGAAATGATTTATACTAGTAGGCCTCTCGAATTGATCCATATGAATTTATTTGGTCCTACTAGAGTCGCTTCATTAAATAAAAGTAGATATGTATTTGTTTTAGTCGATGATTATTCAAGGTTTACATGGGTATTTTTCTTAAGACATAAAAATGAAGCTTTTATAAAATTTAAAAATTTCTGCAAACGTGTTCAAAATAAAAAATCTCTAACCATAGTCACTATTAGAAGTGATCATGGTGGAGAATTTGAGAATGACACATTTTCAGAATATTGCAACAAGAATGGTATAACACATACTTTTGCATTTCCTAAAGCTTCATCACAAAATGGAGTAGTTGAAAGAAAGAATATGACTTTTCAAGAATGTTCACGTACCATACTTGTTGAAAGTAATTTGCCTAAATACTTCTGGACTGAAGCTGTTTCTACAGCATGTTATGTCTTAAATAGAATACTAATTAGGCCAAAGTTAAAGAAGACTTGTTTTGAGTTGTTTTTTGGACGTATTCCCAAAGTCGCTTACTTTAAAGTATTTGGTTGTAAGTATTTCATATTTAACACAAAAGATAACTTAGATAAATCTGATGCTAGATCTAATGAAGATATCTTCAATGGATATTCAAATAAGAGTAAGGCTTATAGAATTTTCAATAAGTTATCATTGACTATTGAAGAATCTATGCATGTCTCATTTGATGAATCTTTACCTTCATCTAGTGTTATTCAAGATGATGAAATTCTATCTTCACCACTAGATAACATTGTTAAATCACTTGAGCAAATTACTCTAGATAAGTCGACTGATGGGTTTCATAAGTCGACTGATGTGTTGAATTAGTCGACTGATGGGTTCATTAAGACGACTGATCCTGTAGAGATAACTCCAACTTTACCAAAGTTATTTCTTGAAGTTCGAGATCATCCTCATGACTTAGTTATTGGTGACATCTCACACGACATTCAAACACGATCACACTTTAATATGATTTCTCATGCTGCATTCTTATCGGATTTTGGACCTAAAAACATTCAAGAAGCATGTAGGAATGAATTTTGGTTGAATGCTATGCAAGACGAACTTAACCAATTTGTAAGGAATGATGTATGAGATTTAGTTCCACAGCCCCCTGATCATACTATTATTGGTACCAAATGGGTATTTAAAAATAAGTTAGATGAATTAGGACAAGTTATTAGGAACAATGCTAGACTAGTTGCCCAAGGATATAACCAAGAAGAAGCTATTGATTTTGGTGAAACACATGCTCTTGTTACTAGACTAGAATCAATTAGAATTTTGTTATCTTTTACATGTTTTATGAATTTCACACTTTTCCAAATAGATGTTAAAAGTGCTTTCTTAAACGACTTGATTAAGGAGGATGTTTATGTTAAGCAACCACCAAGTTTCGAATATGAACAATTTCCTAGCCATGTTTTTAAATTAAAAAAATAGTTTATATGGTCTTAAACAAGCACCTCGTGCTTGGTATGATCGTCTAAAAACTTTTCTGTTAGAAACAACGTTTGAAATTGGTAAAGTAGACACTACATTGTTTATTAGGAAAATAAAATCAGACATATTAATCATACCAATCTATATAGATGACATAATTTTTGGATCAACTAACAGTAATCTATGTCAAGAGTTTGCTACTACCATACAAAATGAGTTTGAGATGAGTCACATGGGTGAACTCAATTACTTCCTTGGACTTCAAATAAAATAGTTTCAAAATGGCATATTTATTAATCAAGAAAAATATGCTAAAGAGTTACTCAAACGATTTAGCATGGATGTCACTAGTAGTAAGACCACACCTATGGCTACTACTACTACACTTGACAAAGATGAATCAGGTAAGAGTGTCGATCAAAAGCTCTATCGAGGTATGATTGGCTTACTCTTATATATAACTGCTAGTAGACCAGATATTATATTTATCGTATGTTTGTGTGCTAGATATCAGTCTGATCCGAAAGAATATCATTTAAAGTGGTGAAACGGATTTTAAGATATATTAAAGGCACATCTAAATATTGTTTATTTTATCCTCGCACCAATAATTTTCAGTTACTATCTTATAGTGATGCTGATTTTGCTGGAAGTAAAACTGACCGCAAAATTACTAGTGGAACCTATCACTTTTTTGGACATTCCCTAGTGTCTTGGTGTAGTAAAAAGTAAAATTCCGTATATCTATTTACCACAGAAGCTGAATATATTGCTGCAGGTTTGGTTTGTGCTCAAATCTTATGGATGAAACAAATCCTTTTAGATTATGGTATTTCTTTTTCAAAATCTTCTATAATGTGTGACAATACCAGTGCCATTAATCTTTCTAAAAATCCGGTTCAACATTCACGTACGAAACATATTGATATTCGACATCATTTTCGACGTGATCATGTTTTAAAAGGAGATATTTTATTGGAGTTTATTTCCACTGATAAACAAAAAGCAGATATTTTTACCAAACCGTTGAAACAAGACATTTTTATAAAGTTTAGAAGAGAACTAGGAATCTATTCATCTCATGATATTTCCTGAAAATATACCTAGTTTAAATATTTGTTTCTTTCTTGAAATTATTGAATGAACAGTCGACTGTCTTGCTTTTCCAGTCGAATGACGATGCTTTATAACTTATACATTCCTTTTAAAACTCTATTTATTTTTGAACTTATTTTGTTCTCGCCTTAGTTGACTTCCCTCGTGACCAGTTGACTATCGCGACTGGGTTTAGATTTTATATATATATATATTATCTGAATCGTCACTTTTTTTTTGCTCTTCTTAGACCCGACCCGCTCTACTTTTACTTTCTGTTTTTTGTTTATGTATGACTTTATCTTTGACTTTGGATTATGACTTTATGTTCTTTATGTTTATGTATGACTTTATGCACTATATTTGGATGCTTATGTATGACTTTATGTTCTCTCTTTGGATTGCCCCTTCTTATACTTTCTGTTTTTTGTTGATGCCAAAGGGGGAGAATTTTTGGATTTGTGCATGTTTAATCCTATTGTTGTATTCATGTTCTATCTTATTTAAGGGGAGAAAATTTAATTTTGCATATCTATATGTGTGTTATGTTCAGGAGAAGCATGTTGCTTAAAGTTACTATTTTACATTGTTTAGTTATTATGTTGTCATCATAAAAAATGGGAAGAATGTAGATTCTTGATTTTGATGACTACAACACGATACACATATATTCTATTCAACATGTCTCTTGTAGTATGTACCCAAAGCTTTCAAGGTTCAAGATCAAGCTACAAGACAAGTGTCATTCAAAGCTTCAAACTTTTTCAAAGTGATCAGCTCAGTAACAAAGGAGTGTCTATGTAAATTGATGTACAAAATTGTAATCTTTGATATGTTTGCTTAGAAATCTTATAATAGCCTTGATGAACACACACACACACTCCCCCTAGGACTAAAATAAAGTTTATTAAAAATCAAAAATGTCAAATTCAAATTTGTATGAGTTCAGTTGTCAAGTTTATTTGATTCTTTCTTGTTGGATATAGTTTTCTACCCAATCTAACCTATTCGAACCTTTCTACCCGTCCTACTAGATCCTAACCCGCAATCCAATACCCTCTTCTTTGACCCAGTCTTTGCCAGATATTTCTTCACGTTTATATCTGCCTAACAAGCAGGTCATATTTTCCATCATCTTCTCTTGATTCTCCAAATCATAACTTGCCAAAAATCTCTCATTATAATCCCCAAAAAATTTTGTTTTGCTATCTACAATTGCTATCCCCTAAACCCTAACCCTAATTCTCTTTCATCTCACTCCTCTCCCTACCCGTGTACCCCCTTCTTCCCCTACCTACATCCCGCCGGCCTGACCCAGCCGCTGTGCGCCTCCGACTGCCAACCACCCTCGGAGACCCCCTGTGCCGCGCCCTCCTCCCGAGCACCGCACACCAGCCCACCTCGACAGCAGTCCACCTCGACAATAGCCCCCTCCTTTCTCCCCTTCTCCCCCCGAAGCCACGACAGCAGCCACACCAGCAGCACCAGTGCCGTCGTGCCGCCCTGCCTGCCGTCGTCCTCATTGCTGTGCACACACCCACTGCCTTCGTTTGTGTCTATGCAATTGATCCCCCTGCTACTTCTCTTTGTGTTCTTTTGATTGATTTCGCGAGCATGGTGTTCGTGATCATCTTGCTCGTCTCATTCGTGATCCATTGGTATTGTGTTCATTGCCGGGAATTTATTCCAGTTATTCTCATTCTCTCGTCAGATCCGTTGAAAATTATAAGGCAAGTAACTTATATACTTTTATTGTATATATAAGTACTAAATACCGCCTGTAGTGTCACTTTTTGTTTCTAGATTCATTCTCATGAAAAACCTTTGTTAGATCTTGTCTCTATTTGTTGATCCAACCGTAGTCGTCCTTTGTTACACACACGATATGAATTTTTTTAGATCTAACTAGATTCTTGATGCATGTATGTATGTTGCTCGTGATCCATGATATGTTGTATGAATCTTGTATGCTTGATGTGTTAGTCGTAGTATCTTGTGGTAGATTTGTTAAACACCCATACCATGCTGTTTTGGGACATCGATTATACAATATTTTGTATTTTATTATGATTTGGAATTGTTGCATATGAACTATATGATTTAATGCATAAGAAGAGATTTCTATTTTTGCTGCCGCCCGGTTTTGTTTCAGTATTTTAGATCCTATTGAGGTCAGTAAATCAAATTAATTTATGAATATAAACCGTAGATCCCGCTGTCTATTTTCCAGAATTTTTGATAGATCGCAGTTTCGATTTGTGAGGTGTGAGTTATTGCTGTTTTGCTACTGATGTGCTGAGAATTCCATATTCTATTTTATGCGATTTCTGTATAGTTATTTATTTTAATACTGATGTCAAAGACAAGATTTGAATCTAATATTTTTCTGAGTATGACTAGAATTGAATAGGATTAACCCCTAAATTTTTTAGATTTATTTGATGACAATTATAAACTATTCTAGGCTTGTGAACAAACTACTATATTTAAAGAATTGCACGTTGTTCAGTAAATAACCACGTTTTCAACCTGATTCTATCCACTGTTGGTTAAAACTTTGTGAATATAAAATGTAGCATACTGTATCTATTTTCCAACCCTTTTGACGGATTTGGATTTTGAGTTATACTTTGTAATCTATCGCATTTTTAGTACTGCTGTGTCAAGAATTTAAAATTCACAAATTTTCTGTATCTTGTTGTTTTCTGAATTTTTTAACTATACTATCTATGTTGGAATATTATGAAATATTATTCACTGATACTAGACATACTAGGAAATACTCCAGATTTTTCTTGGATTTAAATCAGTAAGTTTTGTGCCAATTTCATGCTTGTGAATACAACCTTCTGATTCTTGGCTGAACATCATTTCTGTATATAATTCTGTTTAGAGCCCTGTTTCGGGGATTATTATATGACTTGTATATATGTTCTGGATTCAGACGAGAGTCTATTTTCTAGATTTTCTGACGGATCCAGTAGATTTGCATGTTTGTGGCAACGAAAAACTCATATTTGGTGTAATATTGTCTTGCTGTCCAGAACTGAAAGTCTCGTTGTCCTAGCCTTTGATGAGTCGTTTGTCACCCGTTCGTGTCCTTTATCCAACTTTTACTTGTCCCTTGTTATCTTACCATATTTCTTGCCTTTCATGCTTGCTTTAATTAATAATAACAAGAACCAAGCCGGGGTTAAAGGGAAAGGTCTAATAGTGGAAAATGCATAAACGTGTACTCAATGCTTGATACCTGATACTTGACACGTGATTACTTGATACGTGACACTTAACACGTGATACTCAATTCTTGATACTTGATACTTGATACTTGTCCTTGAGTACACTGCCCTCTATGATCCACTATGAAATCTAAACACAACTTGTTTGAATGTAGAAACCATGTGATAAAAATTTGGGACGCATGAAGTGCTACCTAGTTAGGAATAAATACAAGACTTGAGAATAACATGATCATTTGATACTTGTTACTTGCTACTTGTACATGATACTTGATACTTGTTACTCGTTACTCGTTTGCATGCTACTCGATACTTGTTGCATGCCACTTGCACCCGATTATCTTGCCATGCTATTCGATTCTGTAATTAATTAAGAAATTGTTGTCACATTCCTTCCATGCTTACTTCTGTACTTGCTTTCGCTGTTACTCTATACTTGTCTATCTTTCCTGTACTTGTTGCCTGCACTACAAGCAGCCCGTAACTTGCATTGACGGGCGTTTGTTTTCTCTTTCGTTTTCTTGCAAATTTGTCACTTGCAGACTTTGGTGACCAGCTGTCCGATGAAGTAGGTGACCAAAGATTCTAGTTGGCTGGAGATCTTGCTACTATTTATTCTTGTTGTTTATTTTTTATAATTGTAACTTGTTACATGGATATTGTATTATTTTGTCCTAGACTTCTGTTATGTTCTAGACTTGATTATTTGAAATTTAATATTCATATTTCCTTTCAGGTAATCCTGTTGACTATATTAATTCAGTTACCCATGCGTGGTTGATTATTCCTCTTATATATCTCTTGATTATTCTTGTATATGTTGTAAAGATCTTTACAGCTTATGAATGGTGAAAGCCATTCGCTGGACTTGTGTCGCCTATCCGTATTCCGTATTCCCTTTTGGGAAACGGGGCGTGATAGGAACAACAAGTTTGTTTTTTTTGTTTAAGACTCATCGTTCCCAACGGCGAGGATATTTACACTAGACTCGCTGTTGGTAATGACAAGGATGTACAAATTTACAGACAGTGAAAAACTCTATTGGATTTAGTGAATTTTCACTGTTCACAACAGCGAGTCTAGTGTAAATGTCCTCACCGTTGGGATCGACGAGTTTTTATTGAAAATTTTGAACTAAACTCGCTATTCCCAACAGCGAATCTAGTGTAAATGTTCTCGTCATTGGGAACAACGAATCGTCATTGAAAATTTGAATTGAACTTGCCATTGGGAACGACTAGTTTAGTTGTTGAGTCCACGAGCACAAATACATTGGTAACTGTTCTATTTCTGCAGATAGTTTAGAAAGGTGGCATATAAAAAAATCTTATAAATAATGTTGGCTGTCAACTGAAAGAAATTAATTTAAATATAGTTTTCTTTAAAAAACATAATAAAAATAAAAAAACAAGGGTGTTAGTTATGTGGAAGTAGGGCTGCAAACGAATCGAGCTATTCGCAAGCTATTCGTCTTGAGCTCGGTCAAAGCTCGGCTCGAACCGAGCTCGTTCCATAAACGAGCCGAGCTCAAGCTTTAGTTTTTTTTTTTTAGGCTAAGCTCGCGAGCTATTCGGCTCGAATACGGTCAAAGCTTGGTCAAAGATCGGCTTGAACTGAGCTCGAGCCGAGCTCGAGCTAAAAAATAAGCTCGTTTTGTAAACGAGCCGAGCTCGAGCCTGAAGGTATTCGGCCCGGCTCGACTCGATTGCAGCCCTATATGGAAGGAATGGACAAAGCTGTCCAACATTTAATTAATATAATATATGGCACTTTCACATTTAATGTTTACGAGGTTCGATTTGATTAATTTATTTATATAATGTTAACATTATTTTGTTTTTAACTTGTGAGCAAGCAAAAAGTATGGGATATATATATATATATATATATATATATATATATATATATATATATATATATATATATATTAGAATAAATTTATTCACATCTTCGCTTTATTAATAATATATTAAAATGACAAAATAGAACACATTACTGTAACAATATTTAAAGTTCAAGCAAAGTTCTAAAGCAACAAACACAACAACTACTACATCGACTGCTCAAAAGAAAATACACATGCATCATTTTTTTTTCCATCTATAGATGCACAGCCCCTCATGTCCTGGCCTACTTCTCATCCTCCCAGTGTAGACTTTTTTCGTATTTGTCTGACATGCTCAAGCATAAATGAAGACAAATATTTTATACATCATGACATAAAATCTATTATTATTATTATTATAAAAATATGACTAGTTTCGATCTAGCCACAGTCCTCATAACTTAGCAGCAATAGAGATATCTCAAGCTACTCTATTCTCTTTCCTGACTACACTCACTCTCCACTCACCCAAAATCTCTGATGTCGAACTCGAACACTCTAATATCTCAAAAACCTAGACACAACCTCCCAAGCTAACTTGTCCTTATGACAAATGAATATGATGTGATTTGTGTCTTCGTCTCCCACCATACATCTCGAACACCTCCCGTCCAACTGTAGATTGCGTTTGTGGAGATTGACTTTTGATAGAATTATATCGTTCGCCACCAACCAAAGGAACACTTTCACTTTCATTGGTGCATTGTCCTCTAGATTGTATTGACTTCCTTACTTCTCACCCCTCAATCGTTAAGCCACTTGTACATGGGCGTCACCGAGAAATTGTCATTAGGATCTAAAGTCTAGCGTCTCTCATCGCCCATTCTGTTAATGTACTGGCCCTTCGTCCTAATGAAGTCACTTAATTTCTAAAATTGATGTAGACTTTCCTATAATGGCTGATCTCGAATTTGAATCCTATCATTTCTCTAAACCTCTGCGACTAATATGTCAACTCTCACAGTATCTCCAACGGCCTCCGGGAAAATAGATTGAATAGTATTGTTCCCACACCATTTATCCTTTCAAAGTTTGGTATCTTTCCCGTTGTCAATCCTACATCTTGTATTAATATGGAACATCTCTCCCACTCTCACCACCCCTTTCCATAGGTGAGATGTCTTGGTATGCTCATTTCTTCCCTTGTACCTGAACTTCTTCCTTTTCTGATATATCGTGAAAGATTTGCACCACCAATTATTTCATCTTCTACTCATTGTCCACCACCACTTACTCATCAAAGCTTTATTCATATATCTAATGTCCATGATACCCAATTCCCAGAATTCTTTCCTCTTGCACACTCTACCCCACTTATCCAAGTGAAAAACCCTTATTTGTCTCATTTGCTCCCGTCCACAAGAATCTTCTCATGCACTTATATATTCTACCAATAACCCATGACGGAAGTTCGAAAATTGATATCAGGCATATCAGTAGACTACTAAGAACGGATTTAAGATGTGTGATTCTACCACCAAGCGGGAGAAAGTGCCCCCTTCCACCCTGCTAGTTTCTTTCTACCTTATCTATTAACAGTTGTCAATCATCTCTTCGCATCCCCCCCGGCCTAATGAGCATACCCAGATACTTCAAGGGAAAATCTCATATCTCGCATCCTAAATAGTTCTTGATGGCATCAATAGGGTTGAATAGATTTTGCCAAAGGGTACAACACAACTCTTGTTAAGGTTCACTCTCAACCTAGCCCAATACTGAAAACACTTAAGAACAATATCCACTGCTATAATTTCTTCCTCTTCGCAGCACCGAACATTAGGGTATCATCTGCATATTATAAGATCGAAACTGTATATACTATATCTTTAACTGCAAGTCCCCAAATAACGTGCTCTCTTTTTCCTCTCTTGATCATTTCTGCCAGCATGTCTGTAAGAGGAGTGAATAGAAGAGAAGACAAGGGATCCTCTTGTCTTAGTCTCATACGACACCTAATTTCCTTTTCCGATTTCCTGTTAACCTGAATAAATGATTTTCCACCTCTAACGCACTTCCTAATCCACATTCTCCGTGTTGGTCCAAATTCTTTGCGCTCTAATACTTCATCAACATAGTCTCATATTACTGAATCATACGCCTTTTAAAATTATAATTTCAACAGAAAATCGTCGACTTTTTCTCTGCAGCTTCTAAACACAATCTCATATGCCAACGCTATGTTGTCCATAATCTCTTTCCCTTTGATAAAGCCGCTTTGAGATTCTCCACCACATCGTTTAAATAAGAGGACAACCTCTGAGCCAACACTTTAATAATAATAATCTTAAAGAAACCATTTAAGAGGCTAATCAACCTTAGATCTGCTACCCTTAGCACGGTCAAGATACATATTGCATACAAATAATAAGAGTTTTTTTCAGGAATCCACCTGAATCTTGTTACGTTTGGGTAGGGAATATTGGTTTACATCGCCACTTTTTAACTGGCATAAAATAGTTTTCCAGATCCATTCAGCATTGTCAGCCATGGAGACTGATTCAGCGTTATTGGTAGGGAAACAAGGACCGAGAGTTACAATGACAAAAGGCAGATAGAGCAACTCAGACACAGAAGGACAAGTGCAGTACATAAAAATAATGCAAGTACTCTTTCAATATCGGGGAACAAGGAAATGTGAAGTTACTCTCCAAATATATATTTCCTTGTTATTCTGGTCATCTAGAAGTACCATATGAGGAAAAGAAGCAATTCCCACCCTCGAGGGAACAAAGGAGAGAAGCTAAACTTGATAAACAATCTGAATTTTGATCACAGAGAATTATATGGCTAGTCAAATTAAGAAGCCACAAGTTAATAATGATAGCTATAAACAAGCCAGGCAGATTCTCTCCCTGCCCATATATATATATAGCACTTATTCGTCAGGATGAGACGGGCACCAACTACCAAGACGTACGTTTGGAAGTATATATATATATATATATATATATATATGTATATATATATATATATATGGGTAAAAGGGATATGAGCAACTTGCTTATTTAGTAAATGAGCAAGTGATTATGTGGCATGCATGTGATACATTGGACAACTAATCCTTTTAAGGATTTTCCAATCACATGCATGCCACATCATCAATTGCTTATTTACTAAATGAGCAAGTTGCTCATACCCCTTTGGGATATGAGCAACTTGCTCATTTACTCCATACCCCTTTGGGATATGAGCAACTTGCTCATTTAGTAAATGAGCAATTGATTATGTGGCATGTATGTGATACATTGGATAACTAACCCTTTAAGGATTTTTCAATCACATGTTTGCCACATCATCAATTGCTCATTTACTAAATGAGCAAGTTGCTCATACCCCTTTTCCCTATATATATATATATATATATATATATATATATATATATATGATGCGGTTTGTTTCTGGGAGGCGTGTGGATGCACCAGGCATGAGTTCGTACTCGATTTGTATTGAAGGAGGAGACTCCTATGTAGACGACCCTCGACTGGACGAATGGTACTGGGGTAGGCAGTATTGAGGTGGAGGCTGATGCTCGGCTCGGATCTTTGGGTCTCGGATCCGATGGTCTCGTGTACCTGCAAACGGTCTCGGAACACCGGGGTTGGTCCCGGTGGCAGACCCTCCGACGATCTAGTCAGTCACTAAGAGAGAGTAACGGTAACTAGGGTTTGAGTAGAAAAGTTTTAATTTCCTGGAGAAGGAGTAGGGGTCTGGTATTTATAGAAGATACCAACCGGATCTGGACCCATTTGGGGCCGGGTCTGGACCCGGTTGCCCGTGAAGCTGAAGCGGTGGAAACCCGGGCGGTTTAGGGCTGACGTGGCAGATACCCGGACGGTTTCCGGGCTGACGTGGCAGCGGCCCGGGCGGTTTGTTGACGCTGACGTGGCAGATCTGGGGGATTAGAAGGGGCGTGCATCCTGAGGGGATCCCGTGGCCCAGGATGGGCCACGTCATTTCTAACCCATATCACAAGCCCCACACTCCTGTAGGGCTGGGTGAACCAACCATGTAGGAGTGACTCTTTGCCTCTGTAGAAAGAGCAGGATGGATGTTGTGGTGAGAAAGTAGGATCTGCTACTTCCTGAAGAGGCCAGGGGTGAAGAGGAAGGGATCCCTTCTTGGAGTTTGCGCGGGAGGCTAAGTGTAGAAGAGTAGGTGAGTCAGAGCGACGCTTGCCGAGGTTTGGGGTTGGCAGATGAGCCCTAGGGGTCGGTGGACGAGATTCAAGGGTCGGTAGACGATCCCCTTGCTAGTTGGAAGAGCGAGGGGACGTCGAGGCCTCCCGTTGGGGCTCGATTCGTTGAGGACTGGGGGTCGGCGGATGAGCTCTGAGGGTTGGTGGATGATCCCCTCACTAGTTGGAAGAGCGAGGGGACGTGAGGTCTCCTGTTGGGGATCGGTTTGTCGAGCACTGAGGGTCGGCGGGCGAGCTCCGGTGACCGGTAGACGATCCCCTCGCTAGTTGGAAGAGCGAGAGGACGTTGAGGTCGATTTTGTTGGAGATCGGCTCACCGAGCACTGAGGATCGGCGGGCGAGCTCCGGTGACCGGTAGATGATCCCCTCGCTAGTTGGAAGAGCGAGGGGACATTGGGGTCGATTTTGTTGGAGATCGGCTCACTGAGTACTTTGGGGTAGGCAGATGAGCTCCGGTGACCGGTAGACGATCCCCTCGCTAGTTGGAAGAGTGAGGGGATGTTGAGGTCGATTTTGTGGGAGATCGGCTCACCGAGCACTGAGGGTCGGCGGGCGAGCTCTGGTGACCGGTGGACGATCCCCTCGCTAGTTGGAAGAGCGAGGGGACATTGAGGTCGATTTTGTTGGAGATCGACTCACCGAGTACTTGGGGGTCGGCAGACGAGCCCTTTGTGACTAGAGGAAGGCTCGTGGGGCTCGCGGTGTCATCCGTGCTCCAAGCCCCTCTGAATGGTGGGGGGTAGTTGGGGCTCGCGGTGTTATCCGAGCTCCGAGCCCCTCTAAATAGCGGAGGGGAGTTGGGGCTCGCAGTGTTATCCAAGCTCCGAGCCCCTCTGGATAGAGGAGGGTGGTTGGGGGCTCGTGTTGTCATCCGAGCTCCGAGCCCCTATGAATAGCGGAAGGGAGTTGGGGCTTGTTGTGTTATCCGAGCTCCGAGCCCCTCTGAATAGAGGAGGGTGGTTGGGGCTCGCGATGTCATCCGAGCTCCGAGCCCCTTTGAATAGCGGTTTGCAGTTGTGGCTCGCGATGCTATCCGAGTGTTGACCCTTCTGTGAGATAGAAGAGGAATTATTGGCTCGCGATACCATCCGAGCTTCGAGCTCCCTTGAGCAACAGAGAAGGCAGTGTGGCTCGCGATGCTATCCGAGCGTCGACCCTTTTGTGAGATAGAAGAGAAATTATTGGCTCGCGATACCATCCGAGCTCCGAGCTCCCTGGAGCAACAGAAAAGGCAGTGTGGCTCGCGATGCAATTCGAGCGTCGACCCTTCTGTGAGATAGAAGAGGAATTATTGGCTCGCGATACCATCCGAGCTCCGAGCTCCCTTGGGCAAAAGAGAAGGCAGTGTGGCTCGCGATGCTATCCGAGCGTCGACCCTTCTGTGAGATAGAAGAGGAAATTTTGGCTCGCGATACCATCCGAGCTCCGAGTACCCCCGACTTGTCGAAAAAAGTCTGTAGGAGAAAAAAGGCCTGGGGGTGGCACGACTGAAGAAGGCCATAGCCGATCGGGACTGGTGGGTAATCGAGACGGACTATCAGATGCCTCGAGCGGGTGGTCGGCTCCGGAGTCTTTCCTTCACGAGGCCGTGGTTGAGAAAGAGCTGGAGATACGCAGGCTGAAGCTGGTGTTAGGCGCGGGTCTGATAGAAGAAGCCAGCAACTCGACCCCGGGGCGGTCTCCGACATTTCTGTTGGATGAGGCCCAGCCCGGCGATGCAGGAAGCTCGGTGGCAGGAGTATCTTCCCGGGCCGGTCCAACCGAGCATTAGAAGAGCCCCGAAGGAAGCGCTGAGTTTGAATTTCAGGCCAAGGGCGAGTGAGTTTGTGAGTTGTTCTTTGTATTTGTACCGACATTCATTGAGTTTTAAGCAATGAGTAATAATAAGAGCATTCGTTTTCTCGAACCTTGATTGTCTCGGTTGCCGAAGGCGGCTGCTGTGTCTGATGTGAAGGGGTCGTTGTCGAGGCGACCAGGTCATAAATGGCGACGTTTTGCCTTTCTATGAGCATTAATGGCGACATTTCGCCTTCCGCCGTTTCGCATTCCCAGACATAATAACTGCCCCCCTCATAGGGTTATATAATCCCCACTTCCCCCCAACTGATTGTTAAGAAATGAAAGTCGCTTGACTTGGGTGCCTGCCGAAGGCGGGCGCCCACAAACAAAATATTCTCCGAATGCTCCGGATCGGGGGCACACCAATCACCCTCGGACTATTCGGGGTTCGGGCTTGAAGAGCCGCGAGACCCCGGGTTGTTCGTTGGTGAGTGGTGGGCCGACCGATCGGTTCGGGGGTTCGGGGAAAGCCGAGGCTCGGTGGCTCTCCTGCCGTCCTCGAACAGTTCGGGGTTTCGAGCTCGCAAGAGGAGAGAGCAGAAGGGTCGATTGAAAGCAGAGGGTCAGTCCGGGACGGAGAGAGCAGGGGGTCAGTGGCTCCCCTGCCGCCCTTGAACAGTTCAGGGATTGGGCTTGCAAAAGCCGTAAACTCCGAGTTGTTAGCGAGCGAGAGGGTGGTCAACCAAACGAATCGAAGCTCAGGTCGTCTGCCGAAGGCGGACGCTCTAAACCTTAACATCAAATTTTGCTGAATCGCGACACTAGGCCGTGGCCGAGTGCATTGGTCGAGCGACTTCGAAGGAAGCAGCAGCCTAGCTCTGGGCGGTTGACGCACCGTAATCTCTTGGGGATAGCCGTGTGGGCAGTCGTCGCCTTGTGCATTGGTAGAGGGACTTAAAGAAGTCCAAACCGAGCGAGGGACGGGTACCGAGCCCCCACACCCTGGAGAAAACCAGTAGTAGGCGTAGCAGAGGGTCGGCGCCGAGCGCCAAGGCCGAGGGGCTTCGAAGGAAACCCCGGCCTTGCTCGAGGTCGACACCGAGCTCTCGCAGTTGTTCTCAGGGAGAGGTGGTGCAGGCGTGGCTGGCGGATGTCGTCTCGTACATAGGTTGATGAGCTTGAAGAAGCCCAAACCGAGTGAGGGACAGGTGCCAAGTCTCTATACCGATGAGAAAGACAGTTGTAGGCGTAGCAGAGGGTCGCCGCCGAGCGTCAAGGTCGCGGCACCTTGAAGAAGGCACCCACCTTGCTCAGGGCCGATGCCGAGCTCCCGTAGTTGTTCTCAGGGAGAGACGGTACGGGCGTGGCTGGCGGATGTCGCCTCGTACATAGGTTGATGAGCTTGAAGAAGCCCAAACCGAGCGAGGGACGGGTGCCGAGCCCCCATACCGATGAGAAAGACAGTTGCAGGCGTAGCAGAGGGTCGCCGCCGAGCGTCAAGGTCACGGCGCCTTGAAGAAGGCACCCGTGTTGCTCAGGGCCGACGCTGAGCTCCCGCAGTTGTTCTTAGGGAGAGACAGTGCGGGCGTGGCTGGCGGATGTCACCTCGTACATAGGTTGATGAGCTTGAAGAAGCCCAAACCGAGCGAGGGACGGGTGCTGAGCCCCCATAGTGGTGAGAAAGACAGTTACAGGCGTAGCAGAGGGTCGCCGCCGAGCGTCAAGGTCGTGGCACCTTGAGAAAGGCACCCGCCTTGCTCGGGGCCGACGCCGAGCTCCCGCAGTTGTTCTCAGGGAGAGACGGTGCGGGAATGGTTGGCGGATGTCACCTCGTACATAGGTTGATGAGCTTGAAGAAGCCCAAACCGAGCGAGGGACGGGTGCCAAGCCCCCATACGGTGAGAAAGACAGTTGCAGGCATAGCAGAGGGTCGCCGCCGAGCGTCAAGGTCGCGGTGCCTTGAGAAAGGCACCCGCCTTGCTCGGGACCAATGCCGAGCTCCCACAGTTGTTCTTAGAGAGAGACGGTGCGGGCGTGGCTAGCGGATATCGCCTCGTACATAGGTTGATGAGCTTGAAGCAGCCCAAACCGAGCGAGAGACGGGTGCCGAGCCCCCATACCGGTGAGAAAGACAGTTGCAGGAGTAGCAGAGGGTCGCCGCCGGGCGTCAAGATCGCGGTGCCTTGTGGAAGGCACAAGCCTTGCTCGGGGCCGACGCCGAGCTCCCACAGTTGTTCTCAGGGAGAGATGGTGTGGGCGTAGCTGGCGGATGTCGCCTCGTACATAGGTTGATGAGCTTGAAGAAGCCCAAACCGAGCGAGGGATGGGTGCCGAGCCCCCATACCGGTGAGAAAAACAGTTGCAGGCGTAGCAGAGGGTCACCGCCGAGCGTCAAGGCCGCGGTGCCTTGAAGAAGGCACCCGCCTTGCTCGGGACCGATGCCGAGCTTCCGCAGTTGTTTTCAGGGAGAGACGGTGCGGGCGTGGCTGGTGGATGTTGCCTCGTACATAGGTTGATGAACTTGAAGAAGCCCAAACCGAGCGAGGGACGGGTGCCGAGCCCCATACCGGTGAGAAAGACAGTTGCTGGCGTAGCAGAGGGTCGCCGCCGAGCGTTAAGGTCGCGGTGCCTTGAAGAAGGCACCCGCCTTGCTCGGGGCCGACGCCGAGCTCCCGCAGTTGTTCTCAGGGAGAGACAGTGCGGGCATGGCTGGCGGATGTCGCCTTATACATAGGTTGATGAGCTTGAAGAAGCCCAAACCGAGCGAGGGACGGGTGCTGAGCCCCCATACCGGTGAGAAAGACAGTTGCAGGCGTAGTGGAGGGTCGCCGCCGAGCGTCAAGGTCGCGGAGCCTTGAAGAAGGCACTCACCTTGCTCGAGGCCGACGCCGAGCTCCCGCAGTTGTTCTTAGGGATAGACGGTGCGGGCGTGGTTGGCGGATGTCGCCTCGTACATAGGTTGATGAGCTTGAAGAAGCCCAAATCGAGCGAGGGACGGGTGCCGAGCCCCCATACCGGTGAGAAAGATAGTTACAGGCATAGCAGAGGGTCGCCGCCGGGCGTCAAGGTCGCGGTGCCTGGAGGAAGGCACCTGCCTTGCTCGGGGCTGATGTCGAGCTCCCGCAGTTGTTCTCAGGGAGAGACGGTGCGGGCGTGGCTGGCGGATGTCGCCACGTACATAGGTTGATGAGCTTGAAGAAGCCCAAACCGAAAGTGAGACGGGTGCCGAGCCCCCATACCGGTGAGAAAGACAGTTGCAGAGTAGCAGAGGGTCGTCGCCGGGCATCAAGGTCGCGGTGCCTTGTGGAAGGCACCCGCCTTGCTCGGGGCCGACGCCGAGCACCCGCAGTTGTTCTCAGGGAGAGACGGTGCGGGCGTGGCTGGCGGATGTCGCCTCGTACATAGGTTGATGAGCTTGAAGAGGCCCAAACCGAGCAAGGGATGGGTACCGAGCCCCCATACCGGTGAGAAAGACAGTTGCAGGCATGGCAGAGGGTCTCCGCCGAGCGTCAAGGTCGCGGTGCCTTGAAGAAGGCACCCACCTTGCTCGGGGCCGACGCCGTGCTCCCGCAGTTGTTCTCAGGGGGAGACGGTGCGGGCGTGGCTAGTGGATGTCGCCTGGTACATAGGTTGATGAGCTTGAAGAAGCCCAAACCGAGCGAGGGACGGGTGCCAAGCCACCATACCGGTGAGAAAGACAGTTGCTGGCGTAGCAGAGGGTCGCCGCCGAGCGTCAAGGTCACGGTACCTTGAAGAAGTCACCCGCCTTGCTCTGGGCCGATGCCGAGCTTCTGCAGTTGTTCTCAGGGAGAGACGGTGCGGGAGTGGCTGGCGGATGTTGCCTTATACATACGTTGATGAGCTTGAAGAAGCGCAAACCGAGCGAGGGACGGGTGCTGAGCCCCCATACCGGTGAGAAAGACAGTTGTAGGCATAGCAGAGGGTCACCGCCGAGCGTCAAGGTCACGGAGCCTTGAAGAAGGCACTCGCCTTCCTCGGGGCCGACGCCGAGCTCCCACAGTTATTCTTAGGGAGAGACGGTGCGGGCGTGGCTGGCGTATGTCGCCTCGTATATAGGTTGATGAGCTTGAAGAAGCCCAAACCGAGCGAGGGACGGGTGCCGAGCCCCCATACCGGTGAGAAAAATAGTTGCAAGCGTTGCAGAGGGTCACCGCTGGGCGTCAAGGTCGCGGTGCCTGGAGGAAGGCACCTGCCTTGCTCAGGGCTGATGCCGAGCTCCCGCAGTTGTTCTCAGGGAGAGACGGTGCGGGCGTGGTTGGTGGATGTCGCCTCGTACATAGGTTGATGAGCTTGAAGAAGCCCAAACCGAGTGAGGGACGGGTGCCGAGCCCCCAAACCGGTGAGAAAGACAGTTGCAGGCGTAGCAGAGGGTCGCCACCGAGCGTCAAGATTGCGGTGCCTTGAAGAAGGCACCCGCCTTGCTTGGGGCCGATGCCGAGCTCCCACAGTTATTCGCAGGGAGAGATGGTGCGGGCGTGGCTTGCGGATGTTGCCTCGTACATAGGTCGATGAGCTTGAAGAAGCCCAAACCGAGCGAGGGACGGGTGCCGAGCCCCCATACCGGTGAGAAAGACAGTTGTAGGCATAGCAGAGGGTCGCCACCGAGTGTCAAGGTCGCGGTGCCTTGAAGAAGGCACCCGCCTTTTTCGGGGCCGACGCCAAACTCCTGCAGTTGTTCTCAGAGTGTGTAGCTGTCCCAAATATGTAGGGAGGCTTTTCTAGTCGGTATTGTTATCTGAGCACCGATCCCTAGGCTTGTAAGAGAAGCTTTACAGGCTTGCACTGTTATTCGAGTGCCGAGCCCCACGCTTGTAAGGGAAGCTTTTCAGGATCGCGCTGTTATCCAAGGACCGAGCCCCAAGCTTGTAAAGGAAGCTTTTCAAGCTCGCGCTGTTATTCGTGTACCAATCCCCAAGTTTGTAAGGAAAGCTTTTCAGGCTCGCGCTGTTATCCCAGTGCCGAGCCCCAAGCTTGTAAGGAAAGCTTTTCAGGCTCGCGCTGTTATCCGAGTGTCGAGCCCCAAGCTTGTAAGGGAAGCTTTTCAGGCTTGCACTGTTATCCGAGTGCCGAGCCTCGAGCTTGTAAGGGAAGCTTTTTAGGCTAGCGTTGTTGTTCGAGCACCGAGCCCCAAGCTTGTAAGGAAAGCTTTTCAGGCTCGCGCTGTTATCCAAGCACCGAGCCCCAAGCTTGTAAGGGAAGCTTTTCTGGCTCGCGCTGTTATTCGAGCGCCGAGCCCCAAGCTTGTAAGGGAAGCTTTCCTAGCTAGCGCTGTTATCCGAGCGCCGAGCCCCAAGCTTGTAAGAAAAGCTTTTCAGGCTCGTGCTGTTATCCGAGTGCTGAGCCCCAAGCTTGTAAGGGAAGCTTTTCAGGCTCGCGCTGTTATCCGAGCGCCGAGCCCCAAGCTTGTAAGGGAAGCTTTTCAGGCTCGCGCTGTTATCCGAGCCCCGAGCCCCAAGCTTGTAAGGGAAGCTTTTCTGGCTCGCGCTGTTATCCGAGCGCCGGGCTCTAAGCTTGTAAGGGAAGGTTTTCAGGCTCGCGCTGTTATCCGAGCGCCGAGCCCCAAGCTTGTAAGGGAAGCTTTTCTGACTCGTACTGATACTTTGTAGTGGCTCTCCCAGTTTGGTGCCAACTTTCTCTTCTAGCCGGGATTGGATACCGCCAGCTTTCGGAGGACAAGATCTCTGAGTTTGATGTCAGTTGGGCGCACCTTCTTGTTGTAGAACTTCCCGATTCTTTGCTGGTAGATACTTCTTCTAATGGCGGACTTTTTCCTGACCTCGTCTATGAGGTCCAGGTCGGCTTGCAGTTGTTGGGAGTTGGCGGCCTCGTCGAAAGCCATGATTCGGGGTGAAGGGGTCCCGATCTCCAAGGGAATGACGGTCTCTGCACCGTATGTCAGATTGAAAGGGGATTCTCCTGTGGGGATTCTCTTTGTTTTTCGGTGAGCCCAGAGAACGCTGGGTAATTCGTCGACCCATAACCCCTTGGAAGAGTTATCAAATTATTTCTTGAGGCTGTCGAGTATTTGGCGGTTCGCATTTTCGGCCTGACCATTAGACTGGGGATGGCATACTGAGGAGAAGCACTGCTGGATCCTGAGATCTTCGCAGAACTTGCGTAAATGCTTACCTGCAAATTGGGTCCCATTGTTTGTAATGAGCACATGCAGAATCCCGAACTGACAGACGATGTATTTCCAGAAAAACTGCTGCGTCTATCGCTCGGTGATCGTTGCTAATGGCTCGGCCTCGATCCACTTAGTGAAATAGTCGATCGCCACAATGAGAAACTTTCGCTGGCCCGTTGCTTTTGGAAATGGGCCTACTAAATCCATCCCCCATATTGCAAAGGGGGTCGGACTGGCCATTGACCGGAGGTTCGCCTGGGGAGCCCTCTTCACGGAGGAGAACCGTTGGCAAGGGCCGCACTTTTTCACTAGGACGCGGGCGTCTTGCAGCATAGTGGGCCAGTAGTACCCGTAATTTAGTGCCTTCCGTGCTAGTGAACAGCTTCCCATGTGACATCCACCGATCCCCTCGTGCAGCTCCTTGAGGGTGTACTTGGCTTCGTCTGGGCTTAGGTAGCGGAGGTAGGGTCTGCCATCGGTTGTTGTATAGGATCATTTCAAGAGGGTGGTATTAATGACCGTGAATCTTTCAGATCGGACCCTGATCTGCCTTGCTTCAACTCGGTCTTCGGGGAGCTCTACCTTGACTAGAAATTTTTTGATAAAAGTGGTCCAGTCGTCAGGAGGAGCTTCGTCTTCGACGCACAGAACCTCCGGGGAGTCTGTACTTGGCTTCAAGAGGACTTCAATCAGGACCGTGCGGTCGAGGCCTTCAAAGGATGAGGAAGCAAATTTTGACAGGGCATCGGCCTGGGCGTTCAGCTCCCGGGGGATCCTTACGACAGCCGATTCGTCGAAGGACGATAATAGGCATTGGACCATGGCCCGGTACCTGATCATCCGATCGTCACGGGCCTCGTTGTCCCCGATGATCTGGTTGACCACCAGCTGAGAGTCGCTAAAGGCCCTGATCTATCTGGCACTGGCTTGATGAGCCAGGTTGAGCCTGACGATCATCGCCTCGTATTCAGCCTCGTTGTTAGAGGCCGAAAAGTTGAGGTGGAGACAATATTCGAGGAGGAAACCATCCGGACCTCGAAGAATGATGCCCGCACCGCTCCCCATTTCGCAAGAGGAGCCATCGACGTAAACTTTCCACGTCTGGTTGGCTTCTTTGCTCGCAGGTTGCTCGGAGATGGTGCATTCTGTGATGAATTCGGCGAGGGCCTGCCCTTTGATGGACGTTCTTGGTTGATAACCGATGTCGTACTGGCTGAGTTCGATCGACTATTTGACTAGTCGTCCAGAGCTCTCGGGTTTGTAGAGCACGACCTTCAAGAGTTGATCTGTGAGTACCTGGATCGAATGCGCCTAAAAGTAAGGGCAGAGCTTTCGTGCGACTATGACCAAGGCGTATGCCACCTTCTCCATCCTGGAATACCGGGTCTCGACGTCGAGCAGGACCTTACTCACATAGTAGAGGGGCTTTTGAACTCCTTCCTCTTCTCGGACGAGGACGGTGCTGAGCACGTTCTCCGAAGCGGAAAGGTAGAGCCAGAGTGGCTCCCCTGGTTCGGGCTTGCTGAGGAGAGGAGGGTTGGCGAGGTACTTTTTCAACTGTACGAAGGCCTCTTGCTGTTGACCACCCCACTCGAACCTTCCAGTGCCGCGCAGAACCTTGAAGAACGGAAGGGACTTCTCTCTAGACTTGGAGAGGAAACGGCCGATGGCCGCCAGTCTACCCGTTAGCCTCTGGACTTCTTTGACATTCCTGGGAGGGGCCATGTCTATTATGGTCTGGATTTTTTCGGGGTTCACCTCAATGCCGTGCTGGCTGACGATGAACCCTAAGAACTTCCTCGAGGAGATGCCGAAGGCGCACTTCGCCGGATTGAGCCTCATATTGTGGGTTCGAAGGACCCCAAAGGCTTCTTCCAGGTCGGTGACGTGGTGCTGTCCGTGCTGAATTTTTGACGAGCATGTCGTCGACGTATAACTCCATGTTACGCCCAATTTGATCTTTAAAGACTCGGTTGACGAGCCTCTGGTAGGTGGCACCGGCATTCTTCAGCCCGAAGGGCATGACCCGGTAGCAATACAGTCCCTGGTCTGTGACGAAGGACATCTTGGCGATGTCCGGAGTAAACATCTGGATTTGGGGAGAGGGAACGGATCCTTGGGGCATGCCTTATTGAGGTCGGTAAAATCTATGCAGATCCTCCAACTCCTGCTCGCCTTCTTCACCATGACGATGTTTGCCAGCCACTCAGGATAGCTGGCCTTTTGTACAAAATGCGCGGACAAGAGCATGTCCACTTCTGCATTCACTGCCTGTTGTCGCTCAGGAGCGAACTTGTGCCACTTTTGGACGACTGGTTTTGACCCAGGAATCATGCTGAGTTTGTGCATGATGAGATCTTCGGAGATACCGAGCATGTCAGAGAGCTTCCAGGCAAAGAGATCGACATTGTACCGAATGTAGGCGATTAGGGCAGACTTGAGGTCGGGGGCGAGGGAGCAGCTTACTCGAAAGTGCTTCGACGCATCTCCTGTCTCGAACGAGACATATTGCAGCTTGTCTGCTGGCTCTGGCTCTGGTTGGATTCTTTCAGGCTCCAGCTCGATGGCGTCGAGGGGAAACACCCCGCTTTCGATCACCGTCATGTAGCACGAACGTGCTACTTCTTGGTTCCCTTAGACAACTCCGATGCCAGTGTTAGTAGGAAATTTCATTTTCTGATGGTAGGCCGAGGGAACCACCTGGAGGGAGCAGAGCCCCAGACGGCCGAGGATGGCATTGTAGGCTGCCTTGACATTCACAACCATGAAGTCCATGGACTCGGTCCTTCTGTTCGGGGTCGTGCCTGCCGTGACATCGAGGGTGATGATCCCCTATATAGTTACAGGGACGCCGGAGAATCCGTGCAGGGTGTACCCGGCGGGTTTTAGTTTCTCACGGGAGAGCTTCAAGTTCTCGAATGCTTCTAGGAACAGAATGTTGACCGAGCTCCCATTGTCCACGAGGATTCTCCGAACCTCAAAGTTCACCATGCTGAGGTTGATGACAAGTGCGTCACAATGAGGGAGCCGGACCCCTCCCAGATCCTCTCCTGAGAAGGAGACAGGGAGTTGCTGGACCTGGGGGGAGAGAGGGCCCTGGACGGTGTTGACATCCCGGATGAAGGCCTTGCGGGAAGTGTTGGATTCCCCTCCCATGGGCCCTCCGTGGATGCAATGCAGGATTGCCTGACCCTCAGGCTCCTCGGGCTCTGGATCCCGCTCGGGACGCTGTCGGTGCCCTCGAGGAGGGGAATCCCTCCTGTTTCTGTTGTCCCTCTAATCCCGGGCGCCTTCCCGTTTGAATTCTCGGAGGTACCCTCGTTGGATGAGGGCCTCAATTTCGTTCTTCAGGGCGCGACAGTGATCTGTGTCGTGCCCGTTGTCCCGGTGAAAACGGCAATAGAGCCGCTGATCCCTCTTCTTACTGGTGTTGTTGGACGGTCGAGGGGGGTACTGGATGAGGTCACTATCTTCAATTGCTAAGAGGATTGTCGACATGTTCTACGTCATCGGAGTGTACCTCTCGAAGTGGGGGATCGGCGGAACCTTCTTTGCGGAGCCCCCGTCTCTTGGAGCTTTTTTCGCCGGCTCAACCTCGTCGGCCTTGCGCTTCCCTTTCCCGGGAACTTCCTTCTGGTCCTCTGGATTGAGGGCCTTTTTGGCTCGAATATATTTTTCGACCCGGTTGGGAAAGTCGGGGAAGCTTTGCCAGGGAGGCCTTCAGTTGTCTATGTCGGACGTTGTGGCGGAAGGTTGCCGAGGCAACGCCGGGGTCGAGGGATGAGACTGACCTCGCCTCGGCGGTGAACCTTCGGACAAACACTCGGAGTGACTCCCCCTCCTTTTGCCAGAGTCCAAGTAGGGACGCACTCGTTCTTTCGGCCTTTTGGCTGGTTACGAAGTGGGCGAGGAAATTGCCCTCTAGCTGGTCGAAAAAATAGATGGAGCCGGAGGTGAGCTTGGAGAACCATTCCCGAGTTGGACCCCGGAGTATTGTGGGGAAGGCTCGGCACAGGAGGGGATCCGATGCGCTGTGATTCATCATGAGAATTTTGAAGCGCTCCATGTGATCAGCAGGATTGCCCTCGCCGTCATATGTCTCGAACTGAGGCAGACGAAAATTGCGGGGTATCTCCGCTTGCAGGATGAGGGCAGAGAAAGGAGGGCGAACCGGCCTGTACCCCTGAGCTGCTCTTGGGTCGCCATTTCCAAAGTTGTCGAGGCACTCCTCCTTTTTTGGAGGCGCTTCAAAATGTTGCCATCATACTCTGGAGGGATTGTTGAGGGGCGAGACATGCTAGCCTAGGCTTCTGACCGTGTGTGGGAATGGCGGGCATTCTCATTGATGGGGACCCCTCGGATGGCACCCAAGATTTCCCTTCGGAAGTCCTGGAACTCCTGGTGGGTAACCGGGGCTCCTTCGGCCCGGTTTGGTTGGGCGGACTGTCGCCGACAGACCCGGCTAAGCACAGGCTCCCGCCCTTGGGATGGGGGTCTGGAATGGTTCGGAGCCGAGTTGGAAGCGGCTCCTCCCCTGCCACGGCTGCCTGTCGGTTCAAGATTACCCCCCGTAGGTCGCTCTGGACCGGACGGGAGGCGTTTGGCTTGGGCCCGTGACTGACCCCTTTGTTGTTTGGTCCCTGAGCATCGGTCGCGATGCCTTGTGGAGGCACGTCCTGTCGGCGTGCGGAGGTAACAGCTTTTGCGGCCTTGGGCACCATGTGAGCTCGGGTCGACAGGGGTGCCGACGGGGGCGGAGCTCGGGTCGGTGTCTACGAGGGTATCGTTGGAAGCGAGGCTCGGGTTGGCGTCTACGATAGATAGTTTCCCACAGACGGTGCCATCTTGATGCGGTTTGTTTCTGGGAGGCATGTGGATGCACCAGGCGTGAGTTCATACTCAATTTGTATTGAAGGAGGAGACTCCTATGTAGACGACCCTCGACTGGACGACCGGTACTGGGGTAGGCGGTATTGAGGTGGAGGCTGATGCTCGGCTCGGATCTTTGGAGCTCGGATCCGATGGTCTCGTGTACCTGCAGACGGTCTCGGAACACCGAGGTTGGTCCCGGTGGCAGACCCTCCGATGATCTAGTCAGTCACTAAGGGAGAGTAACAGTAACTAGGGTTTGAGTAGAAAAGTTTTGATTTCCTGGAGAAGGAGTAAGGGTCTGGTATTTATAGAAGATACCAACCGAGTCTGGACCCGTTTGGGGCTGGGTCTGAACCCGATTGCCCGTGAAGCTGAAGCGGTGGAAACCCGGACGGTTTAGGGCTGACGTGGCAGATGCCTGGGCGGTTACCGGGCTGACGTGGCAGCGGCCCGGGCAGTTTTCTGATGCTGACGTGGCGGATCCGGGGGATTAGAAGGGGCGCGCATCCTGAGGGGATCCCGTGGTCCAGGATGGACCACATCATTTCTAACCCATATCAATATATATATATGAAAAAAGGGGTATGAGCAACTTGCTTATTTAGCAAATAAGCAATTGATGATGTGGCGTACAAACTGATTGGCTGGTTGCATCAGTCTGATATTCTCATTTCCACTCCAAGAACATCTTTCACGACCTCGTTACGTGCCGAATGCGATTGCAATGGATGGCACAACCTGAACAATAAAAATATTTCAATATAATTCTGACCTAAAGATTTATCCACCAAAACAGAAGTAAATTGCATTTAAATACCCTAATCTAATGTTACCTACATTTTGCACTTATACACCCTAAGAGCATCCAATATGGTTGGCTATTTATCTAAAAAATGCAAAATTTGAAAAAATTTACGCCACTACGGTCTACTATAAACCTAGTTTATAGCAGAGTAGTGAACAGTAGTCGGCCATATATAGCAGGGCAGAATAGCATTTGGAAATTATAGAAGACGGTAAACGATCTTCCGTCTATCAAAAATTTTGATTTCTTTGGAATTAAAAAATCGAATAGACGATAGAAGATCTTCCGTCTATACAATTTGACCGGTCAAAATTGTATGGACGGAAGAAGATCCTCCGTCTTTACATTTATTTAATTATTTTTAAAAAAAAATTGAAAGAGTTAACTTCCGTCCCTTTCATTTTTTTTTTCTTTTTTTTTTTTCGTTCTTTTCTTTTTTTGTTCTTTTCCTAAAAGACAAAAAAAAAAAATCAAAAAATCCCAAACGGAACAAGAACATCCGGCTGGCCTTTTTAAAAACATTTTTAAAAAAATTAAAAAACCCAGACGTAAGATCTTCTTCCGGCTGGATTTTTTTTTAAAGCAAAAAAATAAAATGGAGAGCAGACGGAGGATCTTCTTCCTTCTATATATTTTAATATTTTTTTTTTTTGCAAATTATAGCTTTCACCATAGTGGCCGAACAGCATATATGCTAAAAACAA
This sequence comes from Hemerocallis citrina, assembly GCA_017893485.1. NCBI lineage: Eukaryota > Viridiplantae > Streptophyta > Magnoliopsida > Asparagales > Asphodelaceae > Hemerocallis > Hemerocallis citrina. The sequence goes on from CM030360.1 coordinate 24,791,732, forward strand.
ATTTGCATATACTCAAAATATAGCTCAAACTATAGTGGATGCTCTAATGTATATTTTCCTGCGATTATATGCCTCAATGTTTCCAAATAGTGTGCGCTTTGATACCATCCGTTTCAACTCCGGCCGTTAGAATATTCCCAAAAAGGATGCCACAAGTAACAAACGTGTGCCTTTTAGGACAATTGTCAATTATGATCCTTTATTCATTTCAGCCCTTAAAAGGTTACCATCCCAGACCCTAGCTAGCTGTTGAGGAATTGAACCCACTCCATCTTCCTCTCTCTAAAAAAAAAAAAACCAAAAATAGACGGACGCAACTTCATGTTGCGTCGGAAGAAAAAAAAAAAATTTTAAAAATGGTCAAACGCAACTTCATGTTGCATCCGACATTTTTTTGATTTTTTTTTAAGTTTAAAAAAAAAATCAACCAAAATGGTCAGACGATGTTGCGTCTGACATTTTGCTTGATTTTTTTTTCTTTATTGAACTTTTTTATAGTTTTTTTTATTTCGGTTATTTATTTTTTTTTACTTGTAAAAGGTAGGATTAACCTACCTCACAAAAGTAAATATATAGATGAGTAAAGAGTTAACAAGAGTTACAAATACCCTAGGTGGAGTAGAATGGCGACAACCGAGCTCTTTTGTGTGCGTCTAAGCTTGAGATAGCATACCATTGGGATGTAGAGAGGGCATTGGACATTTGTCGTACACCTCAACTAGCCCAAGGGTATGATCTCATCCCCCAGACACACACCGCAACTAGCCCAAACGCAAAAAGCCAATCCTCCAAAAGATAGAGGAGCATAATAAAGTTAACAAATTACAAGGTCTAGGACAGACAATGTCCTCAAAAAAACAACTAACAGAAACATAAGCTAAGATGCGAAGTCCTGGATCATCTTTGGGAATTCCCTGAACTGCGCTGAGAGTAAGTGCCTCCTGGTCTCATCAGGTCGCTATCCCCGGTAGCTAGAAGCTACTGACTAATCTTGGCCTTCTTCTTTGATTCGCCGCTGGCATCTAACCAATGAGAGAACCAAAATTTGGTGTTAGAGATAAGCTTGTCCACGGTAATAGATTTCTTGTTAAAAGTATTATCATTACGAGCCTGCCAAATGCTCCAACATGCAGCAAGTGTAACCAAATGTCATGAGTGTGTGAACTTGTGCTTGTGATAATCAAAACACCAGTGTGTGAAACAGTCAGCAATGGATGAGGGAAGATGAAGAACATTAAAACGGTGTGAGAAGTATTGCCAGGTATGAACAGCCATGGGGCATTGGAAGAATATGTGGAAAGTGGTTTCCATCGGACATGCACAAGTTGTGCATGTCAGATCACCATTCCATCCCTTAGAGTGAAGTCACTCTTTGGAGTTGAGTATCTCCCAACTCAACATCCAAATAAAAATCTTGCATTTGTGCGGTGCTAGATTCTCCCAACAAGCACGGTAGAATGGAGATAGAAGTCCTGAAATACTATAGAACTCATATGCTGATTTGACGGTGAAGTTCCCAGTGCTAGAATGTCTCCAATGCGCAGTGTCTGGAACAGTAGAAGGTTGGACATTGGAGAGAAGCTACAGAAGTTGACCTTTTTCAAGGTTGATTGTGGTGGAAGTGGAAGTGTAGGGACTTGGTCTCCAAGTCCATATGCCATGATTCATGAAACCTTGAGAGTTCAAAAAGGCATTTCAGTTCCAAGCTGCTTCAAAAAGAGCAGGGAACGAAGTGGCAATGTTGCTACCTTCAATCCATTTGGAGGTCCAGAACATAATCAGTTGCCCATCACCTAGTTGCCAGGAGATTCCTTGTTCGAATTGCTCTTTGAGCTTGTAGACATTCTTCCAAAAGTCAGAGGCTTGGGATTTGCAGATGAAGGAATTGGTTGCACTTCTGAAGTAGATGGATTTGATAACTTGAGTGCAAAGTGATTCTTCAAAAAAAAAAAAATCCACCACCATTTCATGAGAAGTGCATTGTTGAATTGGCTAAGGTTTAAGATTCCTAAGCCTCCTTGTTTTTGGGCTGACAGATGCACTTCCAGTTTGTACAAGAGGTACCTGAAGCCTTAGTGTCCCCTCCTACCCAAAAGAATCTACTCTGTATCTAATCAATTCGAGCAATCACCCACTGTGGTAGTTTGAAGAAGGAAGCGAAGTAGATTGGCAGTGCACTGAGAACAGAGTTGATGAGAATCAGTCTCCCCCTAGATAACAGTCGTCCCTTCCAAGTAGAAAGTCTTCTCTCAATTTTTAGAATAAGTGGTTTCCAATCCCTCTTCTAAAGTTTACCTTTGGAGAGGGGCATACACAAATACTTGGTGGGAAGGGAATCCTGTTTGCATCCCGGGATATGAGCGAAAGCTTGAAGCTTAGCCTTTGAATGTCCAAAGTAATGGAGGATTTGGAGAGATTAATGTGGAGGCCAAATACATTTGCAAATATGTGTATGAGCAATTTTAGATGGAGTACATCTTGTTCATCACCTTTGCAGAAGATGAGTTTGTCATCAGCAAATTACATTATGGAAAGCTCTGCTAGTGAGCCCTTGAGGTTCAACTGAGAAAAAGTGCCATAATCTCTACCCGTTCTCAACATTTGGGTGAGTACATCAACCCCCAAGATGAACAGCATCCGAGATAAAGGGTCACCTTGCTTCAATCCTCTTTTGGATAAAATGGTCTTACCGGCAACACCGTTAACAAGGACAGAGGATTTGGTTGAGTGGATAATTGCTTGATCCAGCTGCACCAACGTGGGCCAAAACCTCGTGCGACAAGCATCTGCTCAATGAAAGTCCAGCATAGGGTATCGAAGGCCTTCCTAAAGTCAATCTTAAGCATAAGTGTGTCAGACTTTTTGGAGCAGCAAAGACTGATTGCTTCGTGGGCGACGAGAAAACAGTCGATCGTGAACTTTCCTTTGAGAAAAGCACTTTGTGAAGAAGAAACAAGAGTATGCAAGATAGGGCTTAATCTGTTGGCAAAGATTTTGGTGAAGATCTTCATAGAGCAATTGAGAAGGATAATTGGGCAAAAGTCAGAGACGGTGTTAGCACCTTCTTACTTAGGAATGAGGACGATGTTGGAGTATTTCGGTCTGTTAATGTCAGCCTTACGATTCTGGATGTCAAGAAGCATGCAACATAGATCGTCTTGAACTGTCTCCCAGTGTTGTTGATAGAAGTGCATAGAGAAGCCATCGGGATCAGGAGCCATGTCCCCATTCATGTTGAAAGCTGCCTTATGAATCTCTTCTTTAGTGAATGGAGCATCAAGTTCAGAGAGATCAAGAAAAGGGTTGGGGTATAGAGCAGGCCAGTCAACCTTGAAATCTGGGGAGGGGGGAATTAGAACCGCAGATTTCTTTAAAATGTTGCTCGAAGCATGATCTGATGGAAGGTTGATCTATGATGAAATCACCATTGTGAACTAGAGAATAAATAAAGTTTTTTCGCCTTCTTCCATTAGCAATAGAGTGAAAAAATTTGGTGTTGGCATCTCCCTCTTGGATCCAAGATACTCTAGCACGTTGCCTCCAATAGGTGAACTCTGCCTGTATCAGAGACTGGAAATCCCTATGAGCAGCAGAGAGCTCGCTTGCCTGCGCATGATCAAGTGGTTGTGAGTCAGCTAGGATATCGAAACTGTGAATTTTATCAAGGAGGGACTTTTTTGCGAATATGAATGTGGCCGAATTCCTCGTTATGCCAACATTTGATTCGTCTCTTTAGAAGCGTTAGTTTGGTGGCAAAGATGTCAACCGAAGAGCCTGAACAACAGAAGCTAGACCACCAAGTAGCAATAGCAGGAGTGAAGCCTGAATGTGAGGCCCAGGCCTTTTCAAATTTGAAGTAATGAATCCTGGGAGAAATAGCTTGTGAATCAAGAATTAAGGGGCAGTGGTCGGAGGCAATGCGCGGTAGAGAATTTTAGAGGCAATTAGAGAATAGTTGATCAAATTGGCTTGTGATTATAAATCTGTCCAATCTAGCAAGCGCAGGCTTGGCTATGAGATTAGACCAAGTGAACTTCCTACCAGCGAGGGGGAGGTCGATGAGGTGAAGCTGTTGAATCCAGCTCCTGAAATCTTTCATATCCCTGCTTGAACTAAGGCCACCATTCCTTTCAGAGTTAGAGATGGTTGCATTGAAATCTCCACATATGACCCAAGCATCACATAAGAGTCTTCTTCAGAGGGTAATTTCCCGAAAGCAGAGTTCTGTGTCGTCCAATTCAAATGGTGCATAGACAGATGTGAGTGACCACTTAGCTCCAGTTGATCTAGTACGGAAGGATAGGGATATGGAGAAGATGTCTACGGCACAATATAAGTAGTCTAAAATGCTTTCATTCCAACCAACAAGAACACCACCATAGCTATCAATAGCGTCGAGTGATTTCCAATTTGTGAGAAGATTCCCCCCAATAGATGAAAGCTTGCGGTTGGTGGGCTTAGAAAGTTTGGATTCTTGAAGGCAGACCACAGAAATTTAGCATTCTGAATACCGCCTTTGATCAGGGCACATTTGTTGGGGTTACCCAACCCACAAACATTCCAGCTGTCAATCTTCATTGAAAAAATTAGAGCACATAGCAAAAACATGACAAAGCAAGGCTCAATAAGCGTAGGCACTCAATTGAGCTGCTGCTGTTGATCGGGAGGATCAACAGTAACCGCTACAATTTGCTTGAGCTTATCAACCGAGTGTGGACTAAAAGCCTCCACTCCTATAGATTCAGCTACCTCAAGAATGTCGTCACAAGAAAGTAAAGCAAAAGGATTGTTGCATGCGTTGGTAACTGAAAGCATAGAAGATGAGGTACCTTCGGTTTTGTGGTGGGAGGCTGACTTGGTGGAAGCCCTCAGGTGGTGCATGAAGGGTCTGGTGGAGGAAACTTTGGATGCTAAGCAGCAACGTTTGCGATGTTTGCTACTGCCTTCGTCAAAGCCTAGAGGTGCTAAATCTGAGGTAGAAGAAAAGATAAGTCTGCGGTACCTTGGGATTAGAGACTTAGTGCGAAAGCTGGAAGCGCACATTCTCTTGGGGCCAGTGCTGAATTGCATAGTCTTGGGAGCTTCAGATTTACCTACGCGCTTGGCCACAGAGATCTCGAGGGCATGCTCAACAACAGGTTGGATTTCCTTATATAGAGACAGGGGGAGATGCACTATTTTCTCCTTCCAAACCATCTGTCAAATCTCTTCTTCTGGGGAGATGTCGTGCGAGCTAGAAGAGCTGTCAGGTTTGTTGTTGGAAGCACTGGAGGCAATCCCCAAATTGCCCTTAGGGGAATCTAAGGGGATATCAATTACGGGTGGGGCGTTGAAAAAAATATTCTCATCCAGGTTGGTCCCCAATTGATCATCTACGTCCTGCTTTTGGGGGGGTGGGGGACCATTTTCGAATCTTCCGCGGTAGAGTCAGCCATACCTGAGATATTAAGGAATTTTCCATCAAAAGTGGCAAGATTTGGGGGGAGCGATGATTGCATTGCAGATCCTCTAACGGAAAGATTAGCATCCGAGATTGGCGCCTTTCCCTCAGTAGCTCCAATGATTGCCTGATTTTGCGGCTGACTGTTGTCGTCTTGTTTCTCCACCGGCGATTCCCTATGGCGCCAAAATGAGGTGGACGAGCCGGAGCCAGAGGTGAAAAGCTGGAATTTTCCTTTTGCAACATCATCAGATGGAATAGGGTTACCGAGAATAAGAACAGGGACCTCATGAATCTGAAGCTCTTGGGTCCAAGGCACTCTGTAGTTGACTAGGATGTTCTTAGGAATGAGGCTTAGATCGTCAACTTCAATGAGGATGAGTGTCTGGTCTCTGGAGACCACGTTCTTCATGTCGCCGCTCATGGTGATGAATTTGCCAAAGGGTTGAATCAGCTGTTCTAGAGAAGTTTGGTTCCACAAGTGGAAGAAGAGTAGCGGCACATTGATCCAAATGAAGTTGGGCTGGGGCTTAAGCTTAGCACCATAGTCTAACGACCATGGCGAAAAAGTTGCAATAAAACCTGAAAACTGGAAGACACCATTAGCGATTGCCTTCTTTGCCTCTTCTTCAGTAGGGAATTGCACGTTGAACACCGCCTCACTGACCCTTTTTCACAACCCACCAACCTCCTTGCCTCCTCCAAGCAAAGTTCAAGGCACTTTCAATAGTTGAGACATCAGGGTGAGTCCGAGAGTTGAGACATCAGGGTGGAGGAAGGCGTTTGCATGTAATCCTGGAAGGGCAGAGGCAATTTCTGAGTTATGAGAGACCTCAATGGTCAAAGAATCCCTCCGGTTGTGGAGAGGATAGTCGCGAACCCGGTGGCCAAATTTTTGGCAGTTGAAGCAGTGGAATCAGCTCTTACGGCAGTAGACTGCCAGATGGTCGGAGTCGCCGCACTTCATGCATCGTTTCTCTATCCTTCTAGGGTGAGGCTTTGGAAGCGGATGCTAGGGTTTTGAGGATAAGGGTTCAGGGGGAAGATGGGTTTGGAGGGAAAAGTAGGATTTTTGAGGAGTGGGGGGAGGTGAGACGGTGGAGAAGTGAAGTTGTTGTGGGAAAATCGAGAAGGGTGTGGGTAACGAGGGGGTGGGTGTGAAGGGTAATGATGAGAGGTAGGACATGAAGACATAAGAACTTGAGCAAAAGATTTGCTCTTGTTCCAAGGCAGCCATGCACGCACCTCTCTCCTCTCCCCTCTCTCGTAATATAAAAATAATAGGGAACTATTGTTAAAGTTTGAATATTGTTAAAAATAATTCGGTTAATTATTTTCTTCTTCAGGGACGCAATGTGAAATTGCGTCGGAGGAATAAAAAATAATTTTTTCGTCGGACTCAACTTCATGTTGTGTCCTGAATAATATGCATATTCTCATATCCACTCTCATTTATAGCAATCTACTGTAGCAGAATATGCTTAATATGCATATTTAGCATACGACTGCAGCGATTTTTTTGACCAAATATGCATAATATGCATATTTAACCAACGACTACAGATGCTCTCAGGGCTTGAAAACAAAAAAGAACACCAATTTTTTTTTAACTTTTTAAAATAAATATTTGTAAGAATAAAATAAAGCAAAGTTCATAAAGTTGAAGAAAATAAACAATTTATTAAGGAAATTCATAAAATTAACATAAGTCTATTAATTTTTGGCTAAATTACAGGAAACTGCACAAAACTTTTAGTCTTTTTTAAAAAACTACCCTAACTATGCTTTATTATGCATAACCCCCTAAGCAATGATTTTTATTTTCAGTAAACTACCCCTCCGTCTACAATCTGCTAATGTGTCATTTATGCAGACTGCACGTACTTTCAATGGACGAAAATATCCCTCTACCTTATCTCCCCCCCCCCCCCCCCAATTTCACTTTTTCTACCATTTATCTCTCAATTTCACCCATTTCTTCCTTTCCCGTCTCCAAACCCTAACTTCTCCTCCAAATCTCTTCATTTTCATTTACATTACACCCTAAATTCTTCCCAAATTGAATTTCCATCCTTCTCCTTGGAGATTGTGTATAGTCGATATAGAAGAAGAAGAAGAAGAAGAAGAAGAACATGAAGAAGAAGAAGAAGACGAAGAAGAAATGCAATTTGGGGAAGAAATTAGGCTTTAATGTGCATGAAAAGGAAGATATTTAATTAGGGTTTAATGTGAATGAAAAGGAAGAGATTTAAGGAAGAAATTAAAGCTTAGAGATGGGAGAAAGAGAAATGGGCGAAAATGAGATATAAGAGGAGGGGTATTTTTTATTATGTTTTTTTACTATACAATTTGAGCATGTTTTAATTAATGTATATGATAGTTACAATAGGATTTTTGCATTGTATACTACACAAACACATAATGTTAGTTCTTCTTCTTCTATATCAAAGGGAAAGGGTATTGCAACTAGTGGTGTTTTAAATCTCATTAAAAATAATAATAAAAAAAAACAAGAACTAATTCACCAAATGAGTTGAATTGGTCTAATGCACAACCTCCCATCGTTGATACAGTTGATGTGTTAACTTTTTGAAAAAATAATGAAAATATTTTGTGCATCTTATAGTTGATGTGTTAACTACATCGGTGTTAACTGTTGCATCAGAAAGTGTTTTTTTCTCTTGGTGGCAGGATAATGAGCCTAAACAAGAATCGTTTGACATCGAAGAATTTGGAGATGCTTGTATGCGCGGAAGATTGGATGAAAGCGGAAGAGAAGACCCAAGATTTACAATAAGATGCACAAAACAGCTCAACAAGTAGCGACGATTGAAGATCAACTAGAAGTGCACTACGAATCATGTATTGTAAATAACTGGCAAATTTATGGGGATAAGATTCTATATTTAGGTTAAGTAGAAGTGAAAGACAGTAGTCCAATACCTTATCTCCAATCTAAATAGAGTTCAACCCCATTTCTAAATACAAATATTCCCCTCATATTGTAATTTGATAATATTTTTATGAAATGTTACTTATCTATTTGATTATATTTAAAATTTTGTAATTCATTAAAATAATTTAATTTATGAATATCTCTTTAATATATAAGTTCTTATAATTGTTGTCTTAATTAAAAATTTCCCTTTATCATTGTATTCAAAAAACAAAAAAAAACAAAAAAAAACAAAAACAAAAAAAAGAGCCAAAAACCCCCGAACTCGTGAACTCGCACAGTCCCGGCCCGACTCGGCCTGACCCCTGACCCAGGGGCCAGGGTTCAGGTCCGAGCCTCCCCTGGCCCGACATAGCCAGCTCGCTTCTCCCTCTCAACCCGGCCCACCCTAGCTTGGGACCTTGTCAAACCCACGGGTTTTCGACCCGACCGGTCCGGGTGAACCGAATGCCACCCTAGCTCGGTGGCGAATTTCTAGGGAGGTTTTATGAACCATAAGAATGGACTCTGAATAGGTTGACGACAAGTTTTAGGAGCAAATCGAATGGCGAATCGAGCCCCGCATTTACTCAGCGGCAAGTTGCTAGAGTGACTCTATGAACATGAGTATGGACTCTGCACTTGTCCATTGGTTGTTTTAAGAGCAGATCGAGTGGAAAGTCGAGCCCCACACTTTCTCGGTGGTGAGCTGCTATAGCGGCTCTATGAACCACGATTATGGACTCCGAACAGATTGACGGCAAGTTTTGGGAGCATATCGAATGGAGAATCGAGCCATGCATTTGCTCAGCTGCAAGTTACTAGAGCGACTCTATGAACCATGAGTTTGGAATCTGTACTTGTCCATTGGTTATTTTAGGAGCAGATCGAGTTGCGAGTCGAGCCATGCACTTGCTCGGTGGCGAGTTTCTAGGGTGGCTCTATGAACCATGATTATTGACTCCGAACAGGTTGACGATAAATTTTGGGAGTAGATCGAATGAAAAATAGAGCCTCGCACTTGCTTGGTGGCAGGCTACAAGGGCAGCTCTATGAACCATGAGTATGGACTCCGCACTTGTTCGTTAGTTGTTTTAGGAGCAGATCGAGTGGCAATCCGAGCCCCACACTTGCTCGATTTGAGAAGGATGGGTGGTTTAAGAAGTATTTTTATTATTAAAAGGATGTGTTATGCGTTTGATCAAATGAAAATCCTGACAATCAGACAAATATGTAAAAGAAAGAGGACCAAGGGCACCATTACAGACTAAAGTTCTGAGTCGAGACTCACTAATATGATCTAAATGTATGTGCCACAGATCAGCATCAGAGGACACAACATAACCAAAATTAGGATGAGATTAATGTGCATGAAGAAAATCTTGATGATATAGAAAACCCTGTCAACTAGCATGCTCAAACTCCTAACCAGTGTGTGAATCAGTAATTGAACAACCTAAAGAATCAAATGTAACAACAAGACCACTATCGAACAATGCACCAATGAAAATAAGGTTCATGCATAAATGAAGAGCATAAAGACATAAGGCAATGTGAAAGTCGGAGAGCTAATAGACCATGAGTGTGTAGTGAGAAGTTGTAAGCCATCGGCAATGTGTAAGGATGGAGAGTGAGAGAGAAGTGCAGTATTGGTGGTGAGCAGTGTTTAAATACTAGTAAGATGATATAATGCACCGGAATCTGAAATCCAGGTAGAATTCATACCGGGAGTAACATAGAATGCAGAGGTAGAGGGGCTGGCAGTGAAAAACTGACCCAAGAGATGGAGTTCCAGCTGAGCGAGGTGATGTTGAAGATTGACCCAATCAACAAGAGATGACAAGACTGGAGTAACGATCATGGCTGAAGATGTAAAGGAAGAAGTACTGCGAGTAGTAGAGAGACTAGTGTCAAAATCGAGATAGAGAACTGGATGGTGCTACTGGTGGCGGTAGAATGGGTGGAGCAGGGTTAGGGATGATGCTGAAAGAGGTAGGATGTCGGAATTAGGATAATGGCGGTGCTGCTGATGTTTGAATCTAGATGGGGATCGAGATGTGATGAATAGTGAAGATGAAAATGTAGCAGCAATGAAGTCGGTGGAGAGAGAAAGATACTAGCAAAATTGGGGTTTCATTGGAGAAGTTGTTGTACCTGCAGTTTCTTTTTTTTTGGATGACAAATGACAGCGGTGGCAATAATCGGCGGCTACAGCAACAGACCAGCAATAATAATGAGAGGTAAGGTGAAGGTTAGGTTAGAGTTTGGAGTTGTTGGGTAGGATTTTTGGGTTAGGGTTTTGGTTTGGGATTGGATGTGGGTTGGATTTGGGATGGGTTTTTGTTGTTGTTGTTGTTTTGGATACATTTCGGGTATGGGTTTGCAGTCGGGTAGGTTAGGATTTAAAAAGGATAATGAAGAAGGGGTGGGCAGCTAGGGTTTGGGAAGAGTGGAAAGAGCTTGGATTCGAGATGAAGGCAGTGCCGGGCTACTGTCGACGGAAACTACCGGCGGAGATGGGGTAAAGCTCGGGGATGGTGGTGAAGTTTGAGTTTCAATGGAGATGGTGGTGAATTTTGAGTTTCAATAAAGATGGTGGTGATGGAGGGTGATGAAGGTTTGGGGTAGGGGATTTAGGTGTCAGGATTTTGGGGACTTTGGAACTGGGATGAGGATGGAGAAGGAGTTTTGAGAGGTGGAATTAGCGATGGGAGTTGGGTGTTCGGGAGTTGGATGTGAAAGTTTTGGCATCGCAAAGGAGGTAGAAAACTTGATGTAGGGTGATGGTGGCTGAAGTTGGGTTTCAAAGAAGTGGGTGTTGGGAGCAGGTCGTCTGAATTGGGAGGTCGTTGAAGTAGGATTTCGTTGGTGTCGATTGTTGTTTCTAGAGTTGATGATGATGACAGCTTGTCGAGGAAGGCAGTTCATGATGCCCATTGTTGATGATGTTGATGAAGCGTGAGTTGATGAAGCTTGCTGTTGTTGTTGATGTTGTAGATGTTGAGGTTGGAGTTGGTGTTGTTGTTGTGGTTGAGAAGAAAAAAATTTGTGTAGTTAGGTTTAAGGATTAGTGAAGGAGAAAGAAATATAGGGTTAGGGCTCTGATGCCATGTTAAGGTTAACAAAGAGATTGAAAAAGATTATTGGATTGATTATAACTGAGTATAATATCTCATGTATATAGGAGAGAAGCAAATACTAAACTAATACATAATCAATATGGGACTAAACTAATATCTCACATCTAACATAATATCTAACAATGTAACATCCAGAGAAAAATTAATTTTACTATTTTTCTTTGCACGTGCATTGTACATAAAATTTTATGCACATTTTGGTTACTAAAATTTTTCTCGAGTCATAGGAATTTTTCTTCTCATTTTTTAGTCAAAATTTTGTGATTTTTTTAATTAGATCTATTAGGCCTAAATCCACTTTTATAGCCCACTAAAAATTAATTACAAATTTAAAGTCCATGATTATTTTTGCACTTAAATGTACATTTGAAGTCAAGTACACTTGCCATGTGTAACTCACACATATATCTAACTTAATAAAAATTAATAATATAAGTTTTATGAAAGAGTGTACACATAGGGTGCACGTGCATGTGTTTGAGCACACAAAGATATTGGTCGGCCTATTTTGGAGTGGAGAGAGTGGGGGTGAGTTGTGTGAGTGTGGGGAGTTATTTTGGGTAGTTGGAAGCTACTTTGACCACACAATTTTCCTTATAAATAGTCCCTACTTTTGTCATGAACAACACAACTCATTACAACAAAAAAAAAAGGCTTGTGGATTGAGGCTTAGGAGGAGCTTGGCCGGGATTCTTTACTTGGAGCTTTGGAACATTTTATTTTAGGAGTTCTACTGCTAGGAATTCTGCATTTGAGGTGGGTGTTTCTTCAACTTTCTAATATAGTTCTTATTAGTAGAATGCTTGATATGTGTGAATTGTTAGATGCATGGTAACTTATATAGATTGAGTATTAAATTTTAGATTATTTGTTGTTGATTAAATATATGAAATTATGATATGATTGATTTGGGGACATTTTTAAGTTGTTGTTTTAAGTTTTAATTGCAGTTCAGAAAATCATATCTATTAAACTAGATGGAATCGAGAGCTAAAAATTTTATAGGAGCATCACGTATATGTCAGGAGTATCTCCTTAAAATTTCATAACATTTGGATGTCGTTTACTATTTTAATAAAACTCAAACTTAGGACTAGTTGGAAGTTGGTTAGTTGCTGGAAATTCGTACACATTTTAGATTTTGATCATTTCGGCATCTTATATACAGTATTTTGAGAAAAGTCAAAACTAAAAACTTGAAGTAGACTTTTTAACCTTTCTTTACAGTATAAGAAATTAATTTTTTATGAAGAATTGAATTTATAATGAATTTTACAAGTCTGAACAGCGGTAGTCTGTATAACATTTCGACCATACTGTAGATTTCGAAGAAATCATGGTTATCAACACAATATTTTGGGGAAATTTATAACTACAAAGTTATAGTAAACATGTATACCTTTAATTTTATCAAAATAACGCAATTTTTTGTGAATTATAAAATTTTCAATGATTTTTACAAATAGCATGAGTTGCAATTTTCGGATTTTGAACCTACTGTTTTTGCAAATGAATTTAAAAGAATTAATTAAGAATGATTTTAGATGATATTAACTACAAGGTTGTAGTAGTCTCATTTATGATTCCTCTGAAACTAATGAATCTATTTTTTGGGGTAGTATTGGAATTTATATGATTTTTACAATACAATTAGGTTGATGTCTTTTATCTAGTTGTCCTAAAACTTTTACAACGTATAAAATTGGATTTAAAATTAGAATGTTAGTAAGATGTACCATATGAGGAATTAAGAGGTAATTAAAAGATGAATTTGAAATGTTAAATATGTGATGTTTATATGGGTTTTAACTCATCAAGTGTTATTGAGTTTTACTATAAGAAGTTTGTCACTTCATGATTGATATTAAATATAAAGAGAATGGATAAAAGAAGTTAAAAAATGTTTAATGAATAAAAGTTTTTATATGAGGTTAAATTCTACCTATTTGATCTCTTTTTGAGATGTTTGTTTGTTCTAGAGTGAGCGGGAACCAGAATACCGGCAGTTGTGATGAATAGAATTTGAAAAGTAACCAATGTGGGTTAACTTTCCCTTTGAGAAGTAGCCAGTGTGGGCTAGTATTCTCAGTGTTTTGGTTTAAGTCTGATGGGAAAAGCTAAACTCTAGGTCTTAATAACTGTAACTTAAACTTAAGGTCAGGAACTAGCTGGAGATATGATGAAATAAGAGCAAATGTGAGTTATGGACTCCAGGATGACTCGCGAAGTAAGACAATCCCCAGTATTCTGGGACAATAGATGAAATAGGCTACAGAATGATCCGCGGAGTGGGATTGATCTCCAGTATTCCGGGGCAAGAGCGACGCTCATGGGGTATTTGTGCAATGAAGGTTCCAGGATGACTCGCGGAGTGAGACAAGCCCCAGTATTCTGAGACGATGGATGAAATATACCACAAAATGATCCGCTGGGTGGGATTGATCTTCAGTATTCTGGGGCGAGAACCAATACTTGCAAAGTATCTAAATCTTGTAGTAGTCATAGTATTAGGTTACATGGCGAGGGACTGAACCCTATAATGAGAAGTATGATAAGGGCTTGCCCTCGGACCTATGTAGTATGGGATGCATAGATACCGAACAAGTATGCATTAGTGTCATCGTAGTGTAATATCTGCATTAGGCATTAGGTCATATCATACACTGACATGCTTAGTAAAGTCACTTTTCACATTTTGTTTCTGCTAAAGTAGAAGATTCGCTGTATTATAGCATTGCTCCAGTTGTATGCAACTGACGTGCCCACAGTTTCCTAGTTGCAGGATTGGACTTGACATGGACTTGAAGTCACTATGATTAGTTGTCACAAGATTGAAGGATTTTCATTATTCTAGATTTTATTATATTCATTTAATTCCGATATGTTGTTGTAAAGAACATTGTTCAAAATAAAAGGTTTTAAATTCCTTATAAATTTGTACGAATTTGAAGTAAAAGATCATGTTTGTGCTACGAATTACATGTGTTTGGAATTCGGGGCGTTACAAATAGAAACATTATAATCAGGGAGTACCTGAGTTTCAGGGGGGCCTAAGCAAGTTCTCAACTGAGGCTTTTTGCATGTTGACAAAATAAAAACGAAAATTATTTAAATGTAAACAAACTTACATATATTTAAATGCAAACAAACTTTAAAGCCTTGGAGGAAACACTATTTAAATGCAAACAAACTTACATATATGCTTCCAAAACTTTTTAAATTGATAATGTACACATTTTACATGAAATGCTTCACTGCAAAAATAAACTCGGACAAACTCTAACAACAAAAATGCAATAAGTCATCTCAACAATTTTCAAAAGTCTTGCTACATTTTAATCTTTAACATCGCGTGGATTTTATTGTATTTTAAATTTCTTTTTCCCCATTATAGTATCCGGATTTTCTTTGAATAATAAATTTTGCTTTTCTTCGAGCTCTTTTATTCCCTTTTGATCATTTTGTATGCATTTGGCTCGAATTCTGCTATTTTTGGCTCACTGCAAATTTTGCTCATTGTGTTTTGAGTTTGAATTGATCCGCTATATGTTTATCTCATTGTCTTCTATTTGTTTTGCTCATTTTGGAGCCTAAACCAATACCCTAAACCCATTAACCCGCAACCCAAAACCCCACATCTCAATCTCATATTTATATACTCCCTCTAAACCCTAATTAAATATTCTAATCTCTCTCTCTCTCTCTCCAACTCGCCGCTCACCCTCTCTCTCCTAAACCTCTGTTTGCAAACCAACCCATCACCATCACCTTCTCCCTTCGCTCCGACCGCCTCCGATCGCCCTCATCATCATCCCATCATCACCCCCACAATCCTCGACTTCTTCGCCCTATCCCTCGCCGTCCAAAACCATCGCCAACCGAACCCCACTTCCCTCAAACCCATCGCGGACACCTTCCAAACCTCGCCACCCCGACCTTATCGACCACCTCGATCCCCTCCACTGTCCTCACATCCAGCGGTGATCCCCCTCATCGTTCTCGTCGTCGTCCAGGGCACTCGAGCACCCCCGCCATCCCGTTCCTCTGTTTCGATTCGAAACAGAGCACCGTCCTCCCTCGCCGTCACTGGTCACTGCGTCGCCCCTCGACTACGAGCACCGCCGCCAGTCACCCCGAGGACCCCTCGCTGCCAGCATCGCCAGTCCCCATCACCGACCACCGCTACTCTCTCCCTCCCTTTCATCGGTGTTTGGTGTTTGTGAAGGAGAGAAGAATTTGGTTTTGCTGTGTTGGTGTTTTGGTAAGATCCCGTGTTTGCGGTTCGGGGTAGAAGGATCTGGTGTTTGCCGTATTATGTGAGTGTTTGCACGTGGCTCACACGTGTTTAAGTATTTTCCATTCGTGGTTCGTCACCGGGGATTCTCATCCCGTTATTCTAATATATTCGAAGTTATTATCTAACAGACCAATCTCTCCTTGAACCCCTTTATTGTTTTGTTCAAGATTCTTGGATCTTTGCAAGTAGATCCAAATCTTTTTATCATACTACTATTTGAATTTCGTTAAATGTAATGAGGGTTTACACGAGCTAACCCGATATATTTTTCACATCGTGCCAACATCTTTGATCTAAAACCTAGTCCCTCTTGCACATTTCATATGCACGTTTACTTGAAAATAACTAGATCCATGTTATTGAATTATTTGATGAATTGAATTTGTTCTATCAGATTTGATCTAATGAATTGATTACCATGCCTGTAAATTTCATCTTAAACCTAGATATCTGCATGTTAAACATTTAGCATCACTTTGATTATTAAGTAGCATGAACTATATAGTTGTATGATAAAATTGCTGCTTATTCATATCAAAATATACTATGGCATGCTCTTTGTGTCTTTTTGTATCAGATTTTTGACCATGTTACTGTTGTAATTTGAAATAATTTTCTGAATATTAATTATAGCCCCATGAGTCTACTTTCCAGAATTTTTGACTGATTTGAATTCTGAGTTATAATCTGTTAGATATCAGTTTTTTAATACAACTGTGTCTGAATTTCCAGATTCACAAATTCATGCGTATCTTTCGGTTTCATAAATAAATAGAACATGATAATAGTAAAATAAAAATATGAGATTAATTTGGTTGAGACTACACATGTGTAGGAATCACCCTAAATTTTTGTAGATTTAATTGATGAGTTTTTTGACCTGTTTCATATGTGTTTATACAATCTATGACCTGCTGCCTGAACATAAAATCTGAAAAAAATAGAATTTTCGACCTAGTTTCCGTAACTTTTATATGTCGTATATATATTTGCTAGAACCGGTAGAGAGTCTAGTTTCTAGAATTTCTAACGGATCCAGATTTTCCTTTCTGTAGTAGCAGTAATCTGTGCTTTTGTACAGCAATGTCATGCTGTCCAGATTGTGTGATTTGTGTTAATTTAATATGTTTGCCTCTTATTTAGTCTCTATAAAGTAGAATTAGTCACACCTAGCATAATACAACCCTGATACCTTCTTGCATGCTCACATAAGATGAAATAAAATGATAACAAGCCGGGGTATTATGGGTTGACTTGGTGGTGAACGATTAGAAAATGTACTTGGTAAAGGCCTTCTTGCTTGCATGATTTATTACATGGAAGGTGAAGAACTGCTTGTCATTATGTGATCACGTTATCATGATATCTTGTCATCTTTTTACCGAGTACACGATCCGTGTATTCCCCATCAGTCTAAAGCATTCACTGTGTGCTTGCACCGAACCTATGGTATAGAACATATGGGACGCAGTAGTACTTGCACTAGATAGATTAATAAGATGATTAATAACCTGCATTTGACATTCCATGCTTGATCATGTACATTGTCAGCAATATTGAATTAAATTGACATTACTAATTACATGCATGATTAAATATAGACCTTTGATATTATTGCCAATCTTGACTTAGTTATTGACTTTGATCTCGTCCATTTTCTTTGATATACTATGTTCCCGTTACTCCCTGTTTTCTCTATTTGTTGTCCATGACTTGGTCTAAGAATATTATTTTCTTTCTTTTTAGATCAAGAATTAACATTATTTTCTTTCTTTTTAGATCAAGAATTTACAGGTACTGAAGGATCTCTACCAGTAGGAATTGGTGAGCAACGATTCTAGGAGATGGAACCAAAGATTGAACTGCTTAATTTACTTTATTGCTAGATTTATTTTCTCTGAACATTGTCATGACATTATACTTTTGTCCCATCGTTTATTTATATTTCCCAGATATTGGACATTTTGTTGTATATTATTTGGATTATTTCATTATTATTGAAGTTCATCTTTGATTCTTGTGATTGTATCTTTCTTATGTGGTTGTGTTTATTATTCATATTACTGAGTTATTTTGCTACAGCTTATGGATGGTGTTTATATCATTCGCTGGGCCTACGTTATGTACTTATATTCCGTATTTTGGGAAGCGGGATGTGACAAGGTTTTTAGTGGTATCAGAGCCTAGGTTTGGATAATATATCAGTCAAACATGACTAACTTTATGGAGGTTTGGCTTTGGTTGAAGTATTAGTCAAGTTTGGCTCTAGCCAAGTTAACTCAGTGATGTGCACACCATGATGATCACATGAATATATACAATAACCAACATATAATCTGGGTACTGACCATATTTTATCGTATTTCAGGCTATGGCTCATTGGAATTCTTCCTCTTCATGTCCGAGGGATGAGCAGCCCGACAATGTTGCTATTCTTCAGACAATTTAGCAGATGATGCCCCTCCAGCAGGAGCAAATGAATTGATTAGGGCCACTTTGGCAACCAATGGAGCTGCCACTGGACCTGCACCTGAGCCACTGCCACCAAGGCCCGACACAGTAGCAGATTTCATGAGGTTGCACCCGGATAAGTTTTTCGGGCACTGAGTTGCCGCTGGAGGCTGAGCAATGGCTTATCCGAACGGAGCAATTGTGGATCGCTGCCCGAGTTGTTGATGTTGATCATGTGGATGTGGTTAGCATCTAATTGGTGGATCTCGCCTACATCTGGTGGTGGGCTGAAACTGAAAGGATGGCGAGACCCATCGAGTGGGCTACTTTCTCGGAGAGCTTCATGACGAAGTTCTTTCCCAGTGTTACCAAGGCAGAGATGGAACGATAATTCATTTCCCTAACCCAGGAAAATCGTTTCGTGGACGAGTATGCTATAGAGTTTACTCGGCTCAGTCGCTTCTCTTCCACCCTGGTAGCCATTGATGAGGATAGGGCTCGCAAATTCCAGTTCGGCTTGAGTTCTCAAATCCTGGACCACTTAGCTGCTCTTCAGCTTCGTGCCTATGCCGACGTTCTGGATGCAGCTCAAATTCAGGAGCAGACCCTTAGCAGGTCAAGTGTTCCAAAGCGGACTGTTTCACAACCTGCTGTAGTTCGGCCTACCGGAGGACCTATTCGGAGGCCAGTTCCGCCCCCTCCCACGAGAGTACAGCCATACTCACCTGTTATTCCGCAGAATGTCGAGACATGTGGCTATTGCCATAAGGTTGGGCATTCATAGCAAGACTGCAAGATGGCCAATCGTCTATGTCTAGTGTGTGAGAGAAGTAACCATATGGTTCGTGACTGTCCGAGGAACAGGACTCCTGCACTGGTTACTGGTGCTGCTTAGCTAAAAGTGCCAACTCGTGGTCAGGGTAGACCGCCTCTTCCACCGCAGTGGAAAGCCTTCGATCAGAGGTGAGTGGCCCCTAGAGAAGGTCTGACTGGGAGTCGTGGCCAGGCTTATAACCTGACAGCTGAGGAAGCGGAGGTAGCTATTGGAGTGGTTGCAGGTATATCACAGTAGTTGTACTATTCGTTTTTCCTTTATTTCAGTTTTCTGCATGTTATTTCCTTCTTTTGTACAATTATTTGTGCATATATCCTGCTAACATCTTATTCTTTTGTTTGATCATCTTCTAGGTGTCATTTTAGTCTTCTCCCTTCCAGCTCATGTTTTGTTTGACTCTGGTGCCACCTACTCTTTTATTTCCTCCCGCTTTGTTGATCAGCATAGCTTGGCAAACGATGCTATGCCCACAGCTTGGGACATCACCACAGGTAGAGAAGTCATTGTCTGTTCTAGGGAATGCAAGCAAAGCCCGTTGTTGATTAGTGGTGTGCATTTCTTGGCTGATTTGATTGTGATTCCCAATTCCAGTTTCGATGTCATTCTGGGCATGGACTGGTTGGGTGTTTCTTGTGCCATGATTAATTACCGAGAGAAGAAGGTCACTTTCATTCTTCTAGGTCAACCAGAGTTCATGTTCCATGCGAGTGAGACACTGTCAGGCCGTGTCAAGAGCTCGATGGACCCTAAGGCTGTTTCACTTGTGTCATTGGTCTCTGATAGGGTTGTTGCACCCTTAGTTGGGCAGGAT
Source organism: Hemerocallis citrina (assembly GCA_017893485.1). Classification (NCBI taxonomy): domain Eukaryota; kingdom Viridiplantae; phylum Streptophyta; class Magnoliopsida; order Asparagales; family Asphodelaceae; genus Hemerocallis; species Hemerocallis citrina. Next base: position 24,811,641 of record CM030360.1, read on the forward strand.
TTCCCTGATGTCTGCCCGGCTTACCGCCAGACCAAGATGTGGAGTTCAGCATTGATGTTCAGCCAGGTACGGAGCCTATTTCCAAGAGTCCGTATCGCATGGCACCGGCTGAATTGGCAGAACTGAAGGTGCAAGTTCAGGAGCTGCTTGATAAGGGTTTTATCAGGCCTAGTGTTTCACCTTAGGGGGCCTAAGCGGGTGACCAGCAGTTGCAGAAGTTCCGTAGTGAAGTGGAAGCCGGTTTGAGGTCCGATTTGGTCATTCATGCTGATGGATCGCTTCGTTTTGGCTCTAGGTTATGTGTACCTAGGGGAGAAGTCAGGCAGAAGCTACTTGAGGAAGCTCATTAGTCCCCGTATTCTATTCATCTAGGTGGTACTAAGATGTACAGGGACTTGAAGCAACATTTATGGTGACATGGTATGAAAAGAGCTGTGGCTAGATATGTCTCCAAGTGCCTGATCTGTCAGCAAGTGAAGGCACAACATCAAAGGACCGCATGACTTTTGCAACCTCTTCCAATCCCAGAGTGTAAATTGGAGAATATCACAATGGATTTTGTGACAGCTTTGCTAAGGAGTCCCAAGGGTCATAATGCTATCTGGGTGATAGTGGATCGGATGACGAAGTGTGCTCACTTCATTCCTTTATGGTGTGGGTCAGTCCATGAAGAGTTTAGCCGAGAAGTATGTTCAGGAAGTTTTTCGTCTGCATGGAGTTCCTGTCAGCATCGTATGGGATAGAGATTCGAGATTTAGGTCTCAGTTCTGGGAGAGCCTGCAAAAGAGCTTGGGTACTAAGTTGAGCTACAGTACAGCGTTCCATCCTCAGATGGATGGGAAGTCAGAAAGGAAGATTCAGAACCTAGAAGACATGTTGAGATCATGCGTTTTTCAGTTTGGATGTTTATGGGAAGATCATCTTTAGCCGAGTTCTCATATAATAACAGCTACCAGGTGAGTCTCAAGGCTGCACCATTTGAGGTTTTTTATGGGCACAAGTGTAGATCGTCGGTCTATTGGGATGATATTGGTGAAAGGAAGTTTTTGGGTCCTGAGTTGATCATGATGATAGCTAATGCCGTGGCTCAGATCCGGAAGCATTTGCATGCTACTCAGTATAGGCAGAGGAGATGGGCTGACTGTCATCGTAGACCTCTAGAGTTTGAGGCAGGAGATCATGTGTTCCTCAAGGTATCACCTTGGAAAGGTGTTATCCGATTTGGAGGTGAGGGCAAGTTGAGACCCCGGTTCATTGGTCCATTCGATATCGTGGAACGTGTGGACAAGGTAGACTACAGGCTTGTTCTACCACCGGCTTTAGCAGGTGTCCATGATGTATTCCATGTTTCTCAGCTCAGAAAATACATCAGGGATGACAGTCATGTAATTGACTACTCAAACTTGTCTGTGAAATTCAGCCAGTCTCTATCTTAGACCGTCGAGAGAAGGTGTTGAAGAATAGAGTCATCAAGTTGGTTCAAGTTTCTTGGAATCCTCACTCGCCAGGTGAGTAGACTTGGGAGTTGGAGGAGGAGAGTCGGGAGAAATTTTCTCATTTGTTTGAGTAGTGTTTTGTTTTATTTCGGAGTTCGCCCTATGTACCACTTGTATGAATTTCGAGGATGAAATTCTTTTTTGTAAGGTGGGTAGGATTGTAAACCTATTTTCTGTTTTGGATTTTATTGTATTTTATTTTTCTTTTTCCCAATTATTGTATCGGGATTCTCTTTGAATAATAAATCTTGCTTTTCTCCGGGCTCTTTTATTCCCTTTTGATCATTTTGTACTCATTTGGCTCGAATTCTGCTATTTTTGTCTCAATGCAAATTTTGCTCCTTATGTTTTGAGTTTGAATTGATCCGCTATATGTTTATCTCATTGTCTTCTATTTGTTTTTCTTTTTTTGGAGCCTAAATCCATACTCTAAACCCATTAATCCGCAACCGAAAACCCCACATCTCAATCTCCTATTTAAATACCCCCTCTAAACCCTAATTAAATATTATAATCTCTCTCTCTCTCTCCAACCTGCCGCTCACCCTCTCTCTCCCCAACCTTTTGTTTTCAACCCAGCCCATCACCGTCACCCTCTCCCATCGCTCCGACCACCTACGATTGCCCTCATCATCACCCCATCATCACCCCCACCATCCTCGACTTCGTTGCCCTATCCCTCGCCGTCCAAACCCATCACCAACCGAACCCCACTTCCACCGAAGCCATCGCCTGCACCATTCAAACCTCACCACCCTGACCTCGTCAACTACCTCGATCCCCTCCGCTGTGCCCACAACCACAGGTGATCCCCCTCATCGTCCTCATCGTCCTCCAGAGCACCCAAGCACCCTCACCATCCCGTTCCTCTGTTTCGGTGCGAAACAGAGCACCGTCCTCCCTCGCTGTCGCTCTTCGCTGCATCGTCCCTCGACTGCGAGCGCCGCCGCTAGTCACCCCGAGGACCCCTCGCTGCCAGCGTCGCCAGTCCCCATCCCCGACCGCCGCTACTCTCTCCCTCCCTTTCATCAGTGTTTGGTGTTTGTGAAGGAGAGAAGAATTTTGTTTTGCTATGTTGGTGTTTTGGCTGGATCCCGTGTTTGCTGTTCGGGGTAGAAGGATCTGGTGTTTGTCATATTGTGTGTGTTTGCACGTGGCTTGCACGTGTTTCCGTATTTTCCGTTGTTGTTTCGTCGCGCAGGATTCTCATCCCGTTATTCTAATATATTCAAAGTTATTATCTAACAGGCAAGTCTCTCCTTGAACCCCTTTAATGTTTTGTTCAATATTCTTTGACCTTTGCAAGTTGATCCAAATCTTTTATCATACTGCTATTTGAATTTCGTTAAATATATTGAGGGTTTACACGAGCTAAACCAATATATTCTTAACATTGTGCCTACATCTTTGATCTAAAACCTAGTCCCTCTTGCACATCGCATATGCACATTTACATAAAAAATAACTAGATCCATGTTATTGAATTATTTGATGAATTGAATATGTTCGATCGGATTTGATCTAATGAATTGATTACCATGCCTGTAAATTGCATCTTAAACCTATATATCTGCATGTTAAACATCTAGCATCACTTTGATTATTAAGTAGTATGAGCTATATGGTTGTGTAATAAAATTGTTGCCTATTCACATCAAAATATACTATGGCCTGCTGTTTGTGTCTTTTGTATCAGATTTTCGACCCTATTACTGTTGTAATTGGAAATAATTTTCTGAATATGAATTATATCCCCATGAGTCTACTTTCCAGAACTTTTGACTGATTTGAATTCCGAGTTATAATTTGTTAGATATCAGAATTTTATTACAACTGTGTCTGAATTTCCAGATTCACAAATTTATGCGTATCTTTTTGTTTCATAAATAAATAGAACATGATAAAAATTAAAATAAAAATATGAGAGTAATTTGGCTGAGACTAGACATGTGTAGGAATCTGAATTTTTGTAGATTTAATTGACGAGTTTTCTGACCTGTTTCATATGTGTTTATACAACCTATAATCTGCTGCCTGAACATAAAATCTAAAAAGAATAGAATCTTCGACCTAGTTTCTGTAATTTTTATATGTCGTATATATATTCGCTGGAACCGGCAGAGAGTCTAGTTTCTAGAATTTCTAACGGATCCAGATTTTCCTTTCTGTAATAGCAGTAATCTGTGTTTTTGTACAGTAACGTCATGCTGTCCAGATTGTGTGATTTGTGTTAATTTAATATGTTTGCCTCTTGTTTGGTCTGTAACGAGTAGAATTAGTCACACCTAGCATAATACAACCCTGACACATTCTTGCATGCTCTAAAATGATAACAAGCCGGGGTATTATGGGTTGACTTGGTAGTGAACGATCGGAAAATGTACTCGGTAAAGGCCTTCGTGCTTGCATGATTTATTACATGGAAGGTGGAGAATTGCTTGTCTTTATGTGATCATGCTATCATGATATCATGTCATCTTGTTACCGAGTACACGATCCGTGAATTCGCCATCAGCCTAAAGCGTTCACTATGCGCTTGCACCAAACCTGTGGTATGAAACATATGGAATGCAGTAGTATGTGCACCGAAGGATCTCTACCAGCAAAAATTGGTGAGCAACGATTCTAGGAGATGGAACCAAAGATTGAGATGCTTAATTTACTTTATTGCTAGATTTATTTCCTCTGAACATTGTCATGACATTATACTTTTGTCTCATCGTTTATTTATATTTCCCAGATATTCGACATTTTGTTGGATATTATTTGGATTATTTCATTATTATTGAAGTTTATCTTTGATTCTTGTGATTGTATCTCTCTTGTGTGGCTGTGTTTATTATTCATATTGCTGAGTTATTCTGGTACAGATTATGGATGGTGTTTACAATATTCACTGGGCTTACATTACGTACTCGTATTCTGTATTTTAGGAAGCAGGGCTTGACATGGGCATTCAACTGTTGGTGAAGAGGGAGAATGTAGGAAAGGAGGATGCAACTTGGCTGGATGTAGATGGCTTCGTTAGAGGTTCTCTGCCTTTGAACTTGAGGCAAGTTCAATTTGTAGGGGGAAAAGTTGTTAGGGAACCAATTGATGAGTATTAAAGCTGCAATAGTTGAAGGTGGTAAAAATCGCAGCAAATCTTGGCGTACGATTCTAGCACAAATCTCAAAGCTTCTACAGATAGATTAATCATAACGGGCCTCCTTAATAGATCCGGGCCTTCTCCAGGCCCCTCTACAATACATGGGCTTCTTTCTAGCCATTAAAAAGTGACAGAATATGCACACTAGGAGAGACACCCAGCTCATGCAAGCTAGGAGTCAAATCTCTTATCCCCTAACAAGAGAACTTATCTCGTATCTTTTAAGGGGGAGAAACATAAAGAAGATAAGGAATTCATATCGATCCAACGGATCTAAATCAATCTCTTGATATGTTTCTCTCAGGCCTACAAATACTCTCCCCCCTCACAGTCAGAAGGTAATCAACAATTCGTCATTTTCTCTCTCATACTCTCTTTCTCTTTCTGGTTTGACTTAAGCATCGGAGGGCCTGTCCCCAGGGCCACCCACGGTGTTTCAGGCTTTTTGCAGGTCCATTGGCTACAACAGCAACCGTCAGATTCAGATCACGGTAGTCAATCAACGAACCAGATTCTATCCGAGGAGCTCTAACTGCATTTCACGGCCATGGTCAAAGGTCAAATTTTTAGTTGCTTCCATCAATTATTAACTCACTATCTGTTTGCTCCCACACCAAAATAAGCAGCCACAGATTGGCACCGTCTGTGGGAAACTACACAAGTTAGACTTGCTGCCATACCACAAAGACTAAAAGGCAGAGGGGCGGCCTCAAGCCGTCACACCAACTCTCTTCGCCAACCAGCTTCTCCTATGAAAGATCCTGATTCCTCCTCAAAAGTCACCCCACCAGCCTAGTCAAACTCTTTCCAACGGAGAGGCAACGAGAGGCTCCCAACAAAACCGTCATGAACAACATCCTCAGTATGACCACGTCTCAGTCCATAATGCTTCAATTGATTCAATGGCCTCGCAAGGTCCCCAAGGGGGTCTAGAGATCTCCGCCAGATCAACAGTGCCAGGCAACAAGAAACGGATCTGCAAGACGAGAAGCGCACCCAAACTGAGGCCTCCTGCTTGGGACATCAAGCAAACCAGAGAACCTATTTTCCTAGACAGAGATCAAGGCTCTCCTATCACAGGGGGCGCACCATAATAAAGAGCTCGACTCATGAGAGTCGAAAGCTTCTTTTGCAGAATAAAGGGAAAAATGCCCCAGTCACTAGGGCTGAATTGGATAAGTTCAAGCTCGACATCCCCAGAGCTATCCAAGAAAGCCAAGATCTGGGCCAGCCCCCCAATGAAGGATCCACCGACTCAACTGGATCTCTGGGAAGGAAGACCAAGTCCTTCGCCGTATCCAAGAAGTAGAAGATCGTCTAGAACAGATAAAGAATGAGATAAACAGCTTCAGCAGGGCCTACCGCCCTAGTCAACCTCCCTTCAGCAAAACCATCCTCGATGCACTCGTTCCAAGGGACTTCAAAGCTCCTCAGTTCAAATCGTACAATGGAGAATCAGACCCGACCGACCATATCGAGAGCTCCAAAACACTCATGATGTCTATAACGCCACTAATGCGCTCATGTGTCGAACATTCCTCACCACACTGAAAGAATCATCAAGGGAATGGTATTTGCACCTGACTCCAGAATCAATATTGTCTTTCGATCAGCTCGAGGAACTTTTCATTGCGCACTTCGTTACTAGCCGCAAGGCTGAAAAAACAAGTTCTTCCCTATTGGAACTTAAACAAAGAGATGGAGAACTGCTGAAAGATTTTGTCAAACGCTTTATAGCAGAAGCAAAGTCAATTTCCTTCCCGTACCCTTCAGTGGCGGCTGCAGCTTTCCACCACAACGTCACTAACAAAGACCTGAAGGCTTCCCTCACAAAAAAGCAACCCAAAAGCTCACTGAGCTCCTGGAAAGGAGTGACAGGTATATCAAGGTTGAGGAAGCTCTCTATCCTCAAGGCAAGAATGATTCATCTTCCAGGAATAAACGAAAGAATACAAGCGAGGAAGAACCCGGGAAGTGCCAGAAAGACGGCGCAGGTCAACGCCGTCCACCTCCAGCACCACGCTTCGACAAGTTCACTTCTCTCAACGCAAGCGTACCAGCCATCCTCATTGAAGTTGAGAAGGACGGAATAATCTGTCTTCCACCTAAGATGTCAACGTCTAGCAGGAGAAGAGTCCAGAATAAGTGGTGCGCATTTCACAGAGATCATGGACACACTAATGATAACTGTTGAGCCCTTAAAGAAGAACTAGAAGCCCTGATTCGCAGGGGCTATCTCTCCAACTTCGTTCAAAAAAACATCGACGCCGAAAACCCTCTGCCCTGGGGGGCTAATAAGCGTCAAGAGAGGTCATACGAATTGCAAGACTCTGAACACATGGCCAACCTCCACTCCATTCATGGAGGTCCGGTGGGGGGAGATTCCAACTCCTCCTGCAAAGCTTTCATCAGGGAAGTCAACTCCATAGATAAAATTCCGCCTATCATAAGCACCGGGGTCCCGAAATCTTTCTCCGACTAGGACTTAGAAGGCATTTGAACACCTCATTGCATGCATTGATCATAAACCTTTGCATGGTAAATCTTGAGGTACGCCGCATCCTGGTGGACAATGGCAGCTCAGTAAACATCCTCTTCATGGCCACATTCAAGGCTCTCAAGCTTTCCCGAGACCAACTCAAGCCAGCCGATTATACACTCACGAATTCTCAGGTGTCCCCGTTCAAGTAGAAAGAGTCGTCACACTGGATGTGACAGCAGGGGAAGCCCCGCTATTCGAACGGAAGCACTGAACTTTATGGTAGTCGGTGTCAAAGCCGCATATAACACTATATTCTGCTGTCCAGGTCTAGCGGCCTTCCATGTAGTTGCCTCTGTCTTCCACATGAAAATGAAGTTCCCCACAGTAACTGGCGTAGACCAAGCTATAGAGAGCCAACAGGCAGCACGAGCATGCTACATCGCTACAATGGAAGGCTCAGTTCACCCCCTCGATGCCATAGAGCTACCGCTCGAAAGCAGTCCCAATAATTTTAAGACTGTAAACAATCTTGAAGCCACTGCCATAAATAATTCTACCAAGAACTTCCAAACCTGCCAAATCATCTCTCACCTGATCCAAACTGGTTCTCATCATAACACAGTAATAACCCTAAATCCCTCGCTCGAAGCCACTCCGCTCATTCAACGAAAAAAATAATCTTGCCTAAACACATTGGTGCATCAGAAGATTTCTCTTTTCCTATGCAAAACAATGGGGGTTCCCTCCAAAACAGGCAAGTACAGAAATGTCTACCAAATTGTTCTCTTGACGGCTCATCAACTTGAAGTCCCAGGGGGCAAGGTAATATCAGCAGAACTTGGAAGGTAGACACCTTGTGAAGGTGAACGAGGGCATCTGAAACGGTATCACTTAATAGCAGTAAAAAAATTTCTCAATTTGTAATAACAGCCAGCCACTAGAGCAGCCACTTAGTTCTATTTTCCATCATATTTTCACAATTTGTAATAACATCCAGCCACTAGAGTAGCCTTTTAGTTTTATTTTCCAATAAAATGTAGTATGAACTTTTGCAAAGTTATTGTACAAGCCAACAGAAGCATACAAAGACTTGAGTGTCAAACTTAAACACAAAAACGGCACCAAAAACTCGTTAAAAGCTTCCTACCAGACGGGTTTGAAGTCCATACCCATGGTTCAAAGTTACTCTAGCAATTTACAATGAAGCAAGTTCAGAGTGCGCTTCGCCATTCGATCTGCTCCTACAACCTGTTAATACTTAAGCAAACAACGAGCTAAAGGCCCAACTTACACCTAGAGTGGCGCTAAGAACTCGTTACAAGCTTTCCGTAAGACGGATTCAGATTCCATACCCATGGCTCAAAGATACTCTAAAAATTTGCAATGAAGCAAGTTCAGAGTGCACTTCACCATTCGATCTGCTCCTGCAATCTGTTCTCCACGACCGGTTTGAAACCCATACCCATGGCTCGGAGTCACTTAAGCAACCAGCAAATAAGCATGTTCAGAGTTCAACTCACTATTCAATCTGCTCCTACAACCTGTTAATACCTAAACTAATAAGTTCAGAATCCATACCCATGGCTCGGAGTTACTTTAGCAACCTGTAAATAAGCACGTTCAGAGTTCAACTCGCCATTCGATCTGTTCCTGAAACAAGTTAAAATTCCTTGAAGACAGATTAGGATGTCCAAAATCGTGGATCGCAGTTACTCCAGTAACACTTGTAAAAGCAACACTTAGAGTTCAACTCTCCACTCGATGTGACTCACAATTTGTCGAATGACCCATATACAACAAGTTTGGAAAACGACTTTTCCTCAAAGTTGCTCCTACAACTAGCTAATTTCAAGGCAGAGAAGTTATAAACTCCGTCACACACCATCGACGGTTCGTTAGCTATACGCAAAAGACTTGAGGCCATGTTATTTAGCTACAAAGAACCCAATCGATGGCGCATCAACCTTGACAGCAAGGATCAAGCATATGAAAAGAATTCTTCAAATTACAGAACTATCGCAAACCCATATGTTCAGATCCAGTACCACTACAAATATCTACAATTACAAAATGGCAAGTCCAGAGTCTAACTCTCCCTAAGAGCAGCTCATACGACTAGCCAACCCCCAAGATGATGAATCACATGACAAGGCACCGGCACATAGAAGACTTCTTATTCCGCAAACTACAAGTATCATTACAACAGAAGAACTACAATGAGTCTACGTTTCATATCTAGAAATCGCTACCAAAAGTCCTGTGAACACCGTACAACAAACTATCAAGCAAGTTGTTCCTCCAGCTACACATTGGAGTGATTTTCTACTTAAGAGAAACAAACCTCTTCACTGGCCTCCTACCAGCTAACAGCTCCATAAGGCAGCCTCAACTCTTGATGACAAAATTCAAGACAAGTCTTCCTTAGTTGGGCAAGCACTAGGTTTTTTTGATCATCTTCACCTTAACAAGCTTCAACTCTGTCTCGCTTAAAACACTGTGCAAATGGAAGAATCCCAACTCCGTCAGGCACCACGTATCGCGAATGAGAACAAGCTCAATGCCCCCAAGGACCCGTTCGATGTACACAACTATTTGTCGGCAAAGAGAAAAATGGAACCACTTCAACACAGAAAAAACACAAGTGACTTCACATCCATATTAAGAAGATTCAGAACACCCATAACTCATTCGCTCTAAAAATGAGTTCGGCACCATGCACACCAATTGAGTTCCTCTGGCCAACAACTCGTCAACATTGAGCAATGAGTTCGATGCCTTGCGCTTCGCTCAAGCACCGTCAACAACTTGTTGGATCCAAACAAAAAGCTCAACACTCTGCTCTCCACACAAACTCCACCAAATAGCTCGTTGGCTCCAATTAACGAGTTCAATGACCCTGCTTTTCATTCAGGCTCTACCAAATAGCTCGTTAGCTCCAAACAACGAGTTCAACGCTCTGCTTACCGCTTGAGCTCTATCAATAACTCGTTGACTTCAAACAACGAGTTTAGTGCCTTACTCTTCGCTCAGGCTTCATCAACAACTCGTTGGCCTTAAACAACGAGTTCAATGCTCTTCTCTCCGCACGAGCTCCATCAACAACTCGTTGGTTCCAAATACCGAGTTCAATACCTCAATCTTCGTTTGAGCTCCGTCAACAACTCGTTGATTCCAAACAATGAGTTTAACACCTTGGTCTCTGCTCAAGCTCCATCAACAACTTGTTGGCTTCAAACAACGAGTTCAACATCTTTGACTTCACTCAAGATCCACCAAATAGCTCGTTGACTCCAAACAATGAGTTCAACATTCTGCTCACCGCTTGGGCTCCATCAATAACTCCTTGATTCCAAACAAAGAGTTCAACACTTTGTTCTATGCTCAACTCTATCAACAACTTGTTGGCTTCAAACAACAAGTTCAACATCTTGGACATCACTTAAGATCCCCCAAATAGCTCGTTGAATTCAAACAATGAGTTCAACATTCTACCCACTGCTTGAGCTCCATCAACAACTCGTTGATTCCAAACAATGAGTTCAACACCTTGGTTTTCGCTCAAGCTCCATCAACAACATGTTGGCTCCAAACAATGAGTTCAATGTCTTGGACTTCGCTCAAGTTCCACCAAATAACTCATTGTTCCCAAACAACAAGTTCAATGTTCTGCTCACCGCTTGTGCTCCATCAATAACTTGTTGGCTCCAAACAACGAGTTCAACACCTTGGTCTTCGCTCTAGCTCCACCAAATAGCTTGCTGGGTCTAAACAACGAGTTCTACACTCTGAATGCCACTTGTGCTCCGTCAACTACTTGTTGGCTCTAAGCAACGAGTTCAAGGCCTTGCTCTTCGCTTAGGCTTCATCAACAACTCGTTGGCTCCAAATAATGAGTTCAACGCTTTTCGCACAAGCTCCATCAATAACTTGTTGACTCCAAACAGCGAGTACATTGCCCCGCTCCTTGCTCTAATCCTTCTGATGACCCCTCATATTCGTGCAATAGGCTTGGCATCCAACGCCGACCTAAAATTATCTCTACAAAACTTGCTTAGCACAAAAAACAAGTTCAACAAGTTTAAACTCTGTCTTCAAAACTTATTGGGAGCAAACATAAGTTCATCAACCAAAACGACAAACTCTACCTCAACTCGATCAAGAAGTAACCTCTATAAACTTGCTGGGACCAAACAGCAAGTTCAAGATCAACATTATCTCAGAGCACACTCTAAACTCACCAGGATCAAACAGCAGTCTCTACATCAACTCTATCTCAGAGTTGTACTTAAACTCACTAGGATCAAACGATAGTTTCTACATGAACTCCATTACTAGTTTCCTCTACAAACTTGCCGAGGTCAAACGGCAGTTTCTAAATCAACTCGATCAATGAGTAACCTCTATAAACTTACTGAGACCAAATAGCAAGTTCAAGCTCAACTTTATCTCATAGCTCTCTCTAAACTCGCCGGGATCAAATGGCAGTCTCTACATCCACTCTATTTCAGAGTTGTCTTTAACTCGACGGGATCAAACGACAGTTTCTACACCAACTCCACTATGAGTTTTCTCTACAAACTCGCCGGGGTCAAACGGCGATTTCTAAATCAACCCCGTCTACATTTGCCTCTCCAAACTTTTCGGGCTCAAACGGCAAGCTCAAACATCCAACTCCGTCACAGAGTTCTCTCCAAACTTGTTGGGATCAAACAGCAAGATCTACATCAACTCAGTCAAAGAGTTGCCTCTACAAACTCGCTAGAGTCAAACGGTAGTTTCTAAATTCACTCCGTCTACATTTGCCTCTCCAAACTTGTCAGGCGTAAACAGCAAGCTCAAACATCCAACTCCGTCACAGAGTTCTCTCCAAACTTGCTGGGATTAAACAACAAGCTCTACGTCAACTCAGTCAAAGAGTTGTCTCTCTAAACTTGCCAGGTACAAACGGCAAGCTCGGACATTCAACTCCGTCCCAGAATCGCCCCAACAAACTTGTCGGGATCAAACATCAAGTCTAGAACAGCTCATATAGGTCAGCTATATATATACACAAGATCCCGTGATCAAAGCACTCAGATCCCAGACCAACGGAACACTTGTCCAACAGCGAAATGCTCGATCGAAAAAACAAGTGAACGATGCAACACTTGGTCGACGACAAAGCGATTCAGCAGAATGAGCGACGAGATGTTTGATCGAAAAATACATGCAGCAAAGGAGATAATTTTGGAGATAACTCCAAGCCAAGTTCAATATTGGAGATAACTACCCCGTCTCCATATCCAAAGGAGATAATTACTCCATCCCAAAAACTCCAAGTATATGCAAGATCGAAGCTTCAAAAATCTCGAATGCTCCAAAGATCTCAAAAAATTCCCAAAAATTCCAAATAAATAAGGAGTTAGATTTTTTTTTTGAATAAATAAGGTAAGAAGGCACGAGTTGCGTCGTAATCGTATCTGGGTCCAAATCCAAAGTCCATTTCACTCAAAATAGAGTTGTAGGGCTTCAGGTCGGATCCAAGCCAAACCCGAAACTCGAAAACCTCCTTCATCCCTCCTTCAACCTGCCTTCTTCATCAAAATCAAAAGCAGAGCTCACCCAAGTTCAGGCTTCTTCTCCACAGCTTAAACCCAAACTACCCAATCTTGATTAAGTCGTCTTCCTCGTTGCCCAAACTCTACGACTCCAAATTCGAGCTCCCACGATGTCAAAGATCTCTACCAAACTCCCAGTCGATGACTTCACCAAAAGTTCAAACTGCAACTTGACACCGACTCAATAACTCGACCAATATCTCAAAGCTCGGTGGAGAATCTCCATAGTTCGACGGAGACTTGTAGCTCAGCCAAACCATAGCTCATAGCTTAACAGTAAAGAGCCTTCATAGCTCGTTGGCAAGATCTTCGAGTCCATAGCTCGGGCAAAACAGAGCATAGCTCTATAGCTAGAAAAAGGAGAGAGGGGAGCTCCCATTGCTCGGTGAGAGGTCAAAGCTCATAGCTCGGCGAGAGGTCGAGGCTCATAGCTCGGTGTGGGAGGTGTTGGATCCTGTAGGCAAGGCAAGAAATACTAGATGGAGGTGAATAGTGTTGTATAAAAATTAATAACGAAATTGAACTTTTTCTTCTGTACAGTCGACTTGAAAATAGAAATAAGTGGACTGAGGCGTCAGATTAGAAGATTATTTTAGACAAGTCTGATCATTCAACTTATAGCGAAAAACGGTCGACTTGCCAGACAAGTTTTCGAAGAGTATCTTATACCAGTCTGACCAGTCGACTTAAAGCAGAGACACAGTCGACTGTCCAGACAAGTTTTCGAATAAAAATTAAATGCAAGTAAAGAAAATACAAGTTTAGAGAAATACAACCATAGAATACACACGATGTATCCGGATTCGGTCCCCCCGACCTACATCCAGTCCCCAAGCAACCCATTTGAGATTTTTCACTATTCTTGAAAAAATACAAGAATACCCTACGGCGTTGGACAACAACCTTGTCCGACCCGTAGACCTCTCTCACTACTAAAGCGAGCAAACCCACTCTTCAACCAAGAGTGAAAACCTGACTCTACAACCTAAAGCCCTACTCTCCAATCGAGAGGACCACTCTCACAACCCGAGAGTGAAAGAAAACAATAAAAGAGATACAATCAACCTATAGCCTTGTTTTGTGATTGTGATTTTTGTATAGTGGATAATAGGTCACTTCTGAAATCAGTCCAAAACGAAATTAATGTTATATTGGACTGAGATTCAGAGAATCAAGACTTAGAAGATTTAAAGTGCTTGTTTGAATACTAGTTCTTTTTCAAAAGCAAAAACTTAAACTTTTTATCAAAATGCTTAGAACCTTTCAATTGTAATTCCTAGGCTCTATTTATAGAGAGGAATCACTAGAACATTGTAAATAGTTTATAAAACTGATTTAAAACGGATATAAAGCTTTTGAATTTGAAAAATAAGTTTTAAATTCTGAAAAGTTATCGAAACGACTTGAACAGTCGACTGGGTTGCCAAGATGAGTCGACTGGCCAGAGTTTAAAAGAGGTCAGACAGTTTCGTACTAGTACAGTCGACTGGTGCCATAAGGCAGTCGACTGGTACTTAACAGCTGATCTAATTCAAACTGTTTCGACCTTTAATCTTTTGAAAAACACTCAGTTATAAAGATGTGTGAGTGTGTGTGTGTGTGTGTGACAAGGCTGTTACATCAATCTAAGACTCAAAAAAAGTAAGATTACAATTTGTTTTACAAGACATTTAATAACACATTGAAGCACGGGTCTTATCTTAAGTCTTGAGTCTTGAATAAAAGCTTGAGCCATTGTAGCTTGATCAATTTTCTTTGAGAGCTTCATTGGAGCACTTTGCACTAGTGTATCATACATAGTATGGACATTGATACATCCTGCATTATATAAGAAGTGGCACAACTTTGCATTGTGTTGTAGTCATCAAAACCAGGAATCAACATTCTCGCCCTTTTCTATGATGACAACACAATAGCTTACAATAATCGAAATGTTACACATGCTCAATGCTCCCCCTAATGAATGTACAAAATGCATATGTTAAAAAATATGCACTAAAAAATGCACAAAGACATGCATAAAAAAAAAAACAATTACACAAAAAAATACAAAAAAATTACACACAGCACATAGCTTTTTCTCCCCCTTTGGCATCAACAAAAAATAGGAGGAAAATAAATAGTTGACATAAAAAAAACATTGCAAAAGAACAAACACATATCAAAACCAAAGCAAATTTATACATAGAAATTTGAAATACATTGTTCAAATGATGACATAAACTAGAAAATACATAAGAAGTAGAAAAATACATAGAAAAAAGAGCTAATCAGTCTTCGTCATCTTCGTCTTGGGCACCCTGAGAGGGAGGAGGTGGAGGTGGAAACTGAGAAGTGAACAAGTGAGTAAAATGGGAAAGACTGGCCTCAAGAGTGTCTTGACGATCCATGATATAATTGACAGAAGTGTAAAGACTCCTAGAATCATCATAATCAGCTCTAGGACGAGACGAACTAGAAGCAGAAGACCGACGAGCGGTAGAAGCTAAGGGGATAGGAGGTGTATTCCTAAGAGGTGACCTAGGTGGAGAGGTGAGAAGCTTCATACGTGCTAAACTTGCACAATCAAAGGACTTATAGTGTTTTACAACACTCGTCTCACAATCGAGATCAACTTCATAAGCGGAGAAGATGTGAGTGAGTAAAGCACCAAAAGGAAGAAATGAAGAATGAGTCTTATGAAGACGATTAAAGATTACTTGACCCCAATTTATTTTTATATTGCCGAAAATTGCGTAAACGACTTGTTGCAACTCATGGGAATACTGGTCATAACTCCCTGTTTTGGGAATAATGTTATATAACAGTATGCATGCAAGTAGCTTAGCAATAGGAGTAATTGATCGATTGGTCATAGGAGGACCTCGATTTAGCAAATAAATTCTTGACAATATGGTGTCATCATTCATCTCAACATCTCCTAAATCAATCCCTTCATCAAACAGACCCAAAATAAGTCCTAATCTAGTAGGGGTGATTTTCATGCAGATATTTTTTACTGAAGATAGTATAAATATCTCACCACCATCTTCCGATGTGACAACCTTCATATTTTTGTAAAACAAATATATAAGTTGAGGGTAGTAAGAGGGTTGGTTCACCAAGGATAACAAATCAAATAATCCATATTTTTCAAACAATGGGACTAAAGGAAACCTATCAAGATCCGGAAAATTAACAAATCTTCCCGGAAAAATGACAATAGAGCAGATGATGTACCATTTATCAATAAGACTTGGACTTCTTAAATACTGGAGATAATCCTTTGTGGATTGTCCCTCCTCAATATTAGAACTACGGGATCTTTTAGGAGGCATGAGGGAAAACTCTAGAAAATAAACAAAGAAAGGAATCAAAGGATTATACCAACAATGAAAGGTAAAGAGAAGCACAATAGCATCAAGAGACCTTGGAAAACCACTTGAAATTGGAAAGAAAGCTTCGATTTGGGCTTCAAAAACTAAAATCGCCAATGGGTTTGAGAGCAGCCGACTTCTAGTGCTCGGTTTGGAGAGAGATGGTGAAAGAGAAAGTGAAAAGGAGGGAAAGTAAAAATTAGGGTTTTTACTAAGAATCAATGACTGAGATTGTGGCTAGGGGAAATCAAAGGTGCAGAACGGTCAAAGGGTAACAAAAGGTAAAAGATTCGCCTCAAAAGAAATGCCAATTTCGAATCTGAAAGAAGAGCTGATTCGCGATAGTCGACTGGAGTGTAGGATCAATCGACTTAGTCGAGACCAAAATAGATAAATGAAAATAGCAATAATACAACTGGCAGTCGACTTAGTGTTCATAGTTGACTTTCCAGAGCGTGAATTTCAGATAAATATAAGTATTGAAAAAATACTTGGTCGGTCGACCGAAAAAAAGTTTTAAGTCGACTTACCAGAGTTAAAATTTCAAGAAACATAATGAAAACTACAAATTCCTAGTTCTCTTCTAAAGGTAATAAAAGTGTCTTCCTTAAATGGTATAGTAAAGATATCTGCTACTTATTTATCAGTAGAAATTAAGTCTAAAGAAATATCTCCTTTTAAAACATGATCACGTAGAAAATGATATCTAATATCAATGTGTTTCGTACGTGAATGTTGAACGGGATTTTTAAATAAGTTAATGGCACTGGTATTATCACACATTATAGCGGGATTTGAAAATGAAATACCATATTTTAATAGGGTTTGTTTTAGCCACAAAATTTGGGCACAAGCCAAACTTGCAGTGATATATTCAACTTCTGTAGTAGATAGGGATACCGAATTTTGCTTCTTACTGCACCAAGATACTAGGGAGTGTCCCAAAAAAGTGACACGTTCCACTAGTACTTTTTCGATCAGTTTTACTACCGGAAAAATCTGCATCACTGTATGAAAAAAGTTGAAAATTATCGGTGTGTGGATAAAATAAACCATACTCAGACGTGCCTTTAATGTATCGTAAAATACGTTTCACAGCTTTTAAGTTAGAGTCTTTAGAACTTGACTGATATCTAACACACAAGCACACACTAAATATAATGTCTGGTCTACTAGCAGTTATATATAAGAGCGAATCATACCTCGATAGAGTTTTTGATCGACACTCTTATGTAATTCATCTTTGTCAAGGGTAGTGGTAGTAGCCATAGGTGTGTTCTTACTACTCGTGCTATCCATGCCAAATCGTTTGAGTAATTCCTTAACATATTTTCCTTGATTAATAAATATGCTATTTGGTGACAGTTTAATTTGTAGTCCGAGGAAATAATTGAGTTCACCCATGTGACTTATCTCAAACTCATTTTTCATGGTATTAGCAAACTCTTCACATAGATTACTATTAGTAGAACCAAAAATTATGTCATCTACATATATTTGTATGATCAAAATATCGGTCTTAATTCTCCTAATAAACAAAGTAGTATCTACTTTACCTATTTCAAAGCCTGTTCTAAAAGAAAGGTCTTCAATCGATCATACCAAGCACGAGGTGCTTGTTTAAGACCATATAAAGCCTTTTTCAATTTAAAAATATGGTTTGGGAATTGTTCATGTTTGAAACCAGGTGGTTGCTTAAAATAAACATCTTTCTTTATAATCCCATTATGGAAAGCACTTTTAACATCCATTTGGAAAAGTATAAAATTCATCAAACAAGTAAAAAATAATAAAATACGAATTGATTCTAGTCTAGCAACAGGAGCATATGTTTCATCAAAATCTATGCCTTCTTCTTGATTATACCCTTGACCAACTAGTCTAGATTTGTTCCTAACGACTTGTCCTGATTCATCTAACTTATTCTTGAATACCCATTTGGTACCAATTATAGTATGATCAGGAGGTCATGGAACTAAATCCCATACATCATTCCTTATAAATTGGTTTAACTCATCTTGCATGGCATTCATCCAAAACTCATTCTCACAAGCTTCTTGTATATTCTTCGGTTCAAAATCCGGGAAGAAAGCCATGTGAGAAATCATATTAACATGAGATCTTGTCTGAATGCCACGTGAAATGTCACCAATTATTAAGTCATGAGGATGATCTCTAACTTCAACAAAAGATTTTGGTAAAGTTGGAAACATCACAACAGGATCAGTCGACTTGACTAGTCCATCAGCCGACTGATTCACATCAGTCGACTTGACTTCCTTATCAATCGACCTATCCGCAAGGGTAGTTTTCTCTAATGATGTAATAACCTTATTTAAAGGTGATGAATCAGTTTCATCATCTTCAATTAAAGTTGATGAAGGCAGAGATTCATCAAATGCGACATGCATGGATTCTTCAATAGTCAATGTTGACTTGTTGAAGATCCTAATTACCTTACTCCTATTTGAGTATCCTATAAAGATACCCTCATTAGATCTAGAATCAAACTTATCTAAATTATCTTTAGTGTTTAAATGAAACACTTACATCCAAATATTTTGAAGTAAGATACTTTAGGAATTCTATCAAAAAAATAGTCCA
The DNA here is from genome assembly GCA_017893485.1 of Hemerocallis citrina. NCBI lineage: Eukaryota > Viridiplantae > Streptophyta > Magnoliopsida > Asparagales > Asphodelaceae > Hemerocallis > Hemerocallis citrina. The sequence goes on from CM030360.1 coordinate 24,830,324, forward strand.
TAACATGCTTTCTTAAGCTTAGGCCTAATCAATATTCTATTTAAAATATAACAAGCTGTAGCAACGGCTTCAGCCCAAAAGTACTTAGGTAAATTACTTTCAACAAGCATGGTACGTGCACACTCTTGCAAAGTCTTATTCTTTCTTTTGACCATTCCATTTTGTGGTGAAGCTCTAGAAAATGCAAATGAATGAGTTATACCAGTAGTGTTGCAATATTCTGCAAATGTTTCATTCTCAAATTCTTCAACATGATCACTTCTAATAGTGACTATGGTTACATATTTTTGATTTTGAACCGGTTTACAAAAATTTGAAAATTCATCAAAAGCATCATTCTCAAGTGAATCGTGAAAAATCATCTACTAAAACAAATACATACCTACTTTTATTTAAAGAAGCAACTCTAGTACGGCCAAATAAATCCATGTGGATTAATTCGAGAGGCCTACTAGTAGAAATTACTTCTTTTGTTTTAAAAGTAGATTTAATTTGTTTACCTAGTTGACATGCATCACATAACTTATTCTTTTTATAGGATAGTCTTGGCAGCCCTTTAACTAGGTTTTTCTTAGATAATTTAGCAAGAGTTTTCATATTCACATTGCCAAATCGCTTATTCCATAGCCAAGAATCATTATTAGAAGCTACTAAGCAAAAATCATTCGAAAAATCATATGACTTTAAACACAATTCATAAATGTTATTTTTACTAAATCATTGAAAAATTATATTTTGCATTGTAGAGTCTTAAATTAAACATGCATCTTTTTCAAAAACTATTTTATATTCCTTATCACACAATTGGCTAATACTCAACAAATTATGTTTAAGTCCACTAACTAGAAAAACATCTTCTATTGAAGGGTTAGTATGCTTACCGACCATGCCTATTCCAATTACCTTCCCTTTGTTGTTGTCACCGAATGTGACTGTTCCTCCATCAATTTCTTGTATAGAAGATAGGAGGTTGGCATGACCAGGCATACGCTTTGAGCATCCATTGTCAAGTATCCAATGATCTCTTTTAGGTACCTATAAAATTTTCAATGTGAATATGGTACCCTTTTCATTGGGTCCAAAAGAGATTAGTTATTGGGAAACCAATCCCAAAGAGAGTTTGATTTTCCACCAAATGCATAAATATAATTACAGAGTTACATACAGTAAGAATATATAATTTTATGTAAGTAATTCTATCTTTCAGACTCAGGTTGACTGGAACTCATATTTTTACTCTATCCAGTCGACTTTACCAAACCTTTCAGCCGACGGTTACTGAAATCTAGTCGACTGGGAGGTAGAATAGGTTGACTTATCTGAGATTTTCGTCTCTTTGAATGAGACTCAGAACCTCTGGACAGGCGACTGATATTTGTGTTCAGTCGACTGGTCTAAACTATATATCTATCTTTTCAGTAAACTTACAGTTCTTGGCTTTTCAAAAAACTCATATAGTTTATTCTTACTACTAGAAATAGATACAGGTTTATTTACACTAGTGTTCTTAGAAGCATGAGGTTTTTCAAGAGACTTTTGAAAACTAAGTCCAAATCTTTTATTAGTTTGTACTTGATATTGGAGAACATCATTTAAATTCTCCTTTCCTTTATTAAATTTAGATAGATTCTTGGATATCTCTTCATAATTTTCTTTAGAGACACAAGATCTATATCTAAACTAGAAAGTCGAGAATTTAAAGATTTCACTTCTTTATCTAAGTCAAGATTCTCTTGGGAAAGTGTTTAATTTACTTTCTCCAAGTTCCTAACTCTAATTTTTCTTTCTTAAGCTCTTGAAAAATCTCGATGAAAGCATCTAGTAAATCATAATCATCACTTACTTGATTTTGAGAAGCCACAAAGCAAACGTTAGCAACCTCGTTTGTTTCTTTATTTTCTTCTTCCGATGAAGAGTCGCTATCATCCCCAGTTGCTTGGTATGCCTTTTTGTTCTTCATGAACTTGTTCTTAATGTACTTTTCCTTCTTGAAGTTGGACGCCTTTCCTTTAGATTTCGCATTCTCTAGTGGGCAATCCTTCTTCATGTGTCATGTCTTGTTACACTTGAAACAAGTTGGAAGTTCATTAGTATCCTTAGATTTTGAATTAAATTTACCTTTCCTTAGAAACTTTTTGAATTTTCGTGTGAACATGGCTATCTCTTCCTCATCATCTTCTTAATCCTTGGAGTCCGATATGACCTTGATAGCTAGTGTTTTCTTCTTTGATTATTGAGGTTCTAGATCCTTCTTGCGTTCTTCAAGTTGTACCTCATACGTCATGAGATTTTCCATAATATTCTCAAGAGAAAGTTGTGTTAAATAGTTGGACTCTTCTATGGCGGTGGTCTTCTTCTCCCATTGGGGGGTTAGTGCACGAAGAACCTTCCTCACCATTTCAGATTGAGTGTACGTCTTTCCAAGCACCACAAGAGAATTTATAATATTCGTGAACCTTGTGATCATTTCAGACACATTCTTATTTTCCTTTGTGCAGAACATCTCGAACCTGTAAACAAGAATAGATATTTTAGATTCTTTTACTTTATTAGTTCCTTCATGAGTTTCCTCGAGTGTGTGCCAAATTTGATTTGCGGTTGTTGTATTGGACACATGATTGAATTCCTCCTTGGTAAGAGCACAAAATAGCGCATTCATTACCTTTGCATCGTTCACTGTTTGGCCCTTCATGTCGTCATTCCATTGTGCATATGGAATGGTAGGAGCGGTGTACTCGGTCTCCATCATGTTCCATATCTCATAGTTGATGGACTGAAGGTAAATCTTCATTCTACACTTCCAATAGTTGTAATTGGTTCCATCGAAAGGGGTGGCCTTTGTGTGGATTGGCCTTCATGGTATTGGTTTGTATTAGAAGTAGTTTCCATTGCACTCATCCAGGCTCTGATACCAAGTGTTGGATCCTGTAGGTAAGGCAAGAAACACTAGAGGGGGTGAATAGTATTGTATAAAAATTAATAACGAAATTGAACTTTTTCTTCTGTACAGTCGACCTAAAAAGAGAAATAAGTCGACTGAGGCATCAGATTAGAAGAGTATTTTAGACAATTTTGATCAGTCGACTTATAGCGGAAAACAGTCAACTTGCCAGATAAGTTTTCGAAGAGTATGTTATACCAGTCTGACCAGTCGACTTAAAGAGGAGACGCAGTCGAATTTCCAGACAAGTTTTCGAATAAGAATTAAATGCAAGTAAATAAAATACAAGTTCAGAGAAATACAACTACAGAGTACACACGATGTATCCTGATTCGGTCTTCCCGACCTACATCTAGTCCCTAAGCAACCCACTTGAGATTTTTCACTATACTTGAAAAAATACAAGAATACCCTACGGCGTTAGACAACAACCTTGTCCAACCCGTAGACCTCTCTTACCATAAGAGAGGGCAAACTCACTCTTCAACCAAGAGTGAAAACTGACTCTACAACCTAGATCCCTACTCTCCAACCGAGAGGACCACTCTCACATCTCGAAAGTGGAAGAAAACAATAAAAGAGATACAATCAACCTATAGCCTTGTTTTGTGATTGTGATTTTTGTATAATGGCTAATAGGTCACTTCTAAAATCAGTCCAAAACGAAATCAATATTATATTGGACTGAGATTCAGAGAACCAAGACTTAGAAGATTTAAAGTGCTTGTTTGAATACTAGTTCTTTTTCAAAAGCAAAAACTTAAACTTTTTATCAAAATGCTTGGAACCTTTCAATGGTGATTCCTAGGCTCTATTTATAGATAGGAATCACTAGAACGTTGTAAAACAGTTTATAAAAGTGATTTAAAATGGATATAAAGCTTTTGAATTTGAAAAACGAGTTTTAAATTCTGAAAGGTTATCAAAACGACTTGAACAGTCGACTGGGTTCCCATGATGAGTCGACTAGCCAGAGTTTGAAAGAGTTCAGATAGTTTCGTACTGGTACACTCGACTGGTGCCATAAGGCAGTCGACTGGTACTTAACAGCTGATATAATTCAAACTGTTTCGACCTTTAATCTTTTTAAAAACACTCAATTATAAAGATGTGTGAGTGTGTGTGTGTGACAAGGCTGTTACATCAATCTAAGACTAAAAAAAGTAAGATTACAATTTGTTTTACCTGACATTTAATAACACATTGAAGCACGGATCTTGTCTTGAGTCTTCAGTCTTGAGTCTTCAGTCTTGAATAAGAGTTTGAGCCTTTGTACCTTGATCAATTTTCTTTGAGAGCTTCATTGGAGCACTTTGCACTTGTGTATCATGCATAGTATGGACATTGAAACATCCTGCATTATATAAGAAGTAGCACAACTTTACAATGTGTTGTAGTTATCAAAACCAAGAATCAACAGGAGGTAGCCAGATCAAGACCCCATAGCGCAACAACCTGGTCGATTCGATCGCCACCTTCATAGCTCGGCGGAATCAGTAGCTCGCCAAGAAAAAAGGGCATTTTTCTCGGCGACGAAGCTATCCCATAGCTCGGCCAAGAGGAAATGACCATAGTTCTGCCAAATTGTCCGCAGAGCTATGGGGCTCCGAAAGGGCTCAACAGTCGTTGGATTGCTCCAAGATTCGAGTATGACCGTGATGGATGATCGTGGTTGAACCACGTCGTCGCCTTTCTTCCTCATCGCTCCTCTCCTTCTCCACCATTTAATCTTCCTCAGCGTGTGAGCACGCTCTGATTAACGGGCCTGATCGCGCCAAAAGTCGTGCCTCATCACCGAAACCACGGTGGGAGAATCACAGCCGTCTGACACGAGCTCGCCTTGATCAATGCTTCTGATCGCACCAAAATTTGTGTTACATCACTGAAATCACCACGATCGAATCACAACCGTGCAATCCACTCAGCACGTGATTCTGATGCTGATCGATGCCTCTGATTGCTTTTAAAAGCATGCGCAGGTCTGATTATTTAATAAAAATCCCTTAAAATCATTTAAAATTCGAAAAATTAATCAAAAATCCAAAAATATATTTTAAAATACGAAAAATTAATTAAAATTTTCAAAAAAATTCAAATTGGTTTATTAATTATAAAATTCGAAAAAGTGATTTTAAAATTTGGAAAAAATTCCAGAAAATTCAGAAAAATCCGAAAAATATGGAAAAACACAGAAAAATATCCACTGCCTTCATAAGTCACTGATCAGTCCCAGGCATCTCTAAAATACCCTGACAGCTAAGATTATACTCCAGAGTCCAAAAGTAAGACGTACTACTCCCCGAAAGCTAAGAAAATTGCCTTCCGGGAGTTGGGGGCTTATGATGATGGTAAAAATCACGACAAATCAGGGCCGTACCAGCACATATCTCAAAGCTTCTACAAGCAAATTAATCATAACGGGCCTCCTTAACAGGTCTGGGCCATCTCTAGGCTCTTTACAAGACAGGGGCTTCTTTCAAGCCCATAAAAACTGACAGACTAGGCCCGCTAGAAGAGACACCCAGCCCATGCAAGCTAGGAGTCAAATCTCTTATCCCCTAACAAGAGAACTTATCTCTTAAGGGGGAGAAACATAAAGGAGATAAGGAATTCATATCAATCCAACGGATCTAAATCAATCTCTTAATATGTTTCTCAGGCCTATAAATACCCTCTCCCTCCACAGTCAAAAAGTAATCAACAATTTGCCAGTTTCTCTCTCATACTATCTTGCTCTTTCTAATTCTGACTTGAGCATCGGAGGGTCTGTCACCAGGGCCACCCCCGGTGTTTCAAGCTTTTTGCAGGTCCATCGACCGCATCAGCAACCGTTGGATTCAGATCATGGTGGTCAATCAACGATCTAGATTCTATCCCAAGAGCTCTAACTGCATTTCATCGCAAAGGTCAAAGGTCATAATTTTAGTAGCTTCCATCAATTATTAACTCACTATCTGTTTGCTCCAACACCAAAATAAGTAGCAACAGTAGTGTTTGCATATATGATTCATATGTAGTAAATGGGTTGTTTCAGTTGTATCATGATTTTATGTGCTCTGCAACTATTTTTGCACTTTCTGTTTGAATTGTATTGAGTATATTTGTACATAAGACGCACGTGCCACATCAGCATGGGCAGTTAATGGTTTTCTCTTTCTTTTCCAATCGTAACCAATTGAGAAGGAAAGGTAATCAAGAATTATAACAGACTTTTTCTTTCCCAATTTCATCGTCTTCAAACCCTAGAATTCAATCCATGGCTAGATCAAGACCACCACAAATCACAGGCCCATACATGACCGCGGTTTGAAGGAGAAGTTGGTTAAAGGTGGCTGGTCCGGCGGTCGGACCGGCCCGGGGTTGCGGTGGATTGGTGTCAGAAGCTCTGACCTTAGATTACTGTGATTTCGCCATGAAAGTGAGGAATCAAGAACTAGGGTTTGGTTGGAAGAAATTTGGGGAAGAATCAATCAATTTTCATTATTCCCGCTCACAATTCAGTTAGGTGCTTTTATAGGTAGTTACAACAGAATAGCCGTGGAATGCACGTGCAATTACAAAATAGAATATTAACAACTGAAATAGTGTGTATCACACGTACAAAGCTGATATAAGTAACTAAAAACAACGACACCCCAAACTACTATACTCTTCTCCACTCCACTGTAGTTAATACACTCAATGAAGTAACATCTTCAAGTGTAGGTACAGCTTTAGGTGACAACCCTGACATTTGGCGATCTCGCCTCTCTGTAGTCATTTCTTTTTTTTGGTGGAGAATGGAGGAGAGGGAATTAGGAGATGGGGTTTTGTAGTGGTTGTTTAGTACCAAATCGAAAAGGAGTTTGTTTTCTGTGGTTATAGATATTCAGTGAAAAATAGAGAAATCACTGAACTTGGGAGGAAGTGGGTGGGCCTATAAAAGTCTCCATCCCTAATATTTGGAGAGAAGCGAACCCCAGTGTGTCAGTGTAACCCCTGTTTTTCATTTTCTATATTTTTTTATGTATTTTTTTCTTTTATTCATATTGTATTCTCCGACTCTTTTTGAACCATGTATTTGATCTTCATTCTCACTATATATCCATCTCTTTGATTGTCGCCTTTATTTGGTCTTCTTGATTCAATTTGTCTGTCATTACTTCATTTCTGGTTGTTCGAGTTATTATTTTTTATCCTCATTATTTTAATTGTTCATGCCCTATTTTATTTAATCATTTTGTTCCTATCTCATTCATTTTGGATCATCCTATTTCTTATTTGGATTTTTAATCCATTAAAACCCCTACAACCCAACACCCATTAAGCCCAACCCTTTATCACATAACCCAAATTCTATCCTATATATGTACCTGCATATATTTCTGTTCATCTTTCTAAGCCCTAGCCGGTACTCCCAAAACCCATCCCCTACACCCTGTGCTCCTCCCGATCAACCTCCCCTACCTCCGGTCTAACCCCTCTCCCGATCTTTCATCTCTCTCATCCCCTAATCCTCATCCCGACCACCCCTTTGCTCCCGCTCGCGACCACGGCAGCGACGCAGCGCCTCCCTGTCGCCTTGCCTCCCCGTGCTATTTCCCTCCGACGGCAGACTATAACCCCTGATTTCCATTTTCTGTAATTTTGTGTGTATTTTTTCTCTTTTTGGACCGTGTATTGGATCTTCTTTTCAATATATTCATTTATTTTATAGTCGTCTCTTATTTGATCTTCTTGATTCAATTATCTCCTATTATTTCATCTCTTTTTTATCGATCTTGTGTTTCTTTGACCCACTTTGTTTTAATTGTTTGTGTCCTAGTTTATTTATCCATTTTGTGCCCATCTCTTTAATTTTGGATCACTATATTTCTTTTTATTTTGATTTATTCATACCCCAAAACCCATTAACAATCCTATAACTCATTTTCTAAACCATTTAAACCCCAATACCCATATACCCGCAACCCTATATTACCCAAGCTCAACCCGTTAACCCCCTACACCCAAAACCAAATGCCATCAGTCGTCACCTCAAAACCCAAACTTCATCTACCTTCTGCCTAATTTCATACACAACCTACCCCTATATATGCATTCATCTCCCTACCTGTATACCCATCGAAACCCTAGCCTCCCTTCTCCCTGCCTCCGAGCCCTCCTATGCCTCCCCCTCTCCCAAACCTTGCACTCCTCTCCACCGCAGCACCCTACCCCGTCTCCTCACCACCTCCTTGCAACGCTGCAACACCCAGCTGTCGCTCCCCTGCTTCTCTCCCGAGCGTCAGCGATGACAGCCTGCAGTGCCGCTGACCTCCCTATGCTGCTCTGCCCGATGCCACCAGCGGTAGCCACCTCCTGGCCACAATTCCCCCCCCCCCCACGGTGCACCGGCCTTTCTCTTACTTCCCCTTGTGTGCGAGTGTGTTTGGTGTGCATGTGTTGGATCTTGAGTATTCTTGGTTCGTGTGTTTCGTCGTTGTTCGTGTGTTCAATTTGGTTCCTGGGTTCGTTCCTCGTATTCGTTCGTTGTGTTCGTGCCCCAGGAATCGGTTCCCATTATTCTTGCTCTTGCTCTGTTTCTGTCGTCGGCTATAAGGCAAGTAACTTGTATTTTTTTTTTGTGTAATACAAGTACTAAATACCACTTGTAGTTTAGTTGTGTTCGAGAGACAATTCTTGTGTGAAATCCCTGTTATATCTTGTCTTTATTATGTTGTCCCGCTCGCAGTTACCTCATTACACACATGACATGAAATAACTTAGGGATGACCACTTCTCATTGTGTATACATGCATGTCGTTCGTATGATATCATGTGCTTAGTTGTGTTAGTTGTAGTATAACTTGTTGTAGACTTGTAAAATACCCTGTACCATGTTTCTTGGACATCTAATATACCATATTTCACGTTTGGTTATGTTTTGGATGAGTTTCATATGAACTAGTTGATTTTGTGCATGAATGATATTTTCTGTTTTGCCGGTTCCCCATTGATGTTCAGTAATTTAGACCCTATTAAGGTCAGTATATGAAAATTATTTGTAAATATGAATTATAGATAATTCTGTCTACTTTCTAGATTTTCTGACAGATCTCAGTTTTGATTTATGAGTTGCGAGTTATGACTATTTTACTACAGATGCGTTTAAAATTCCAGATCCAGTTTTATATGAATTCTATATGACTATTTATTTTTCTACTGATGTTAAAGAAAACATTTTGAACCAATATTTTGCTAATTATGACTAGAGTTGATTGGGATCAATCCCTAATTTTAATAGATTTAATTAATGACTTTTACAAACTATTCTATACTTGTAAACAACTACTATACTTACAGAATATTCATGCTGTTTAGTAAAGAACCTAAATTTCAATCTGATTCTACTTGTTGTCTCTAAAAAATTTGTGAATATGATTATAGCTTACTGTATCTATTTTATCATCCTTTTGAAGGATCTGGATTTCAATTTATTTTTTGCGAGATATTGCTGTTTTAGTACTGCAGTGTTTATGATTCCAGATTTACAAAACTACTGTATCATGCTGCTTTCTGATTTTACTCGAATATTCTATCTATGTTGGAAAATTATGAAACTTTATTTTCTGTTACTAAATATACTAGGTAATACCCCAGATTTTTTGTGGATTTAATTATTAAGTTTTTATTCCGTTTTCCTTTTTATGAACACAAACTTCTGATTTCTGGCTGAACATGTTTTCTGGATACAAATCTGTTTTGAGTCCTGTTGTTGTGAAATACCATTTAACTTATATATATTTGTTGGATTCGGCCGAGAGTCTATTTTCCAGATTTTCTGATGAATCCAAATTTGCATGTTTGTAGTAACAGAAATTCCATATTTAGTGCAGTATTGTCTTGCTGTCCTGAACAAGAATTTTCGTTGTTCTATCCTTTTATGTGTTATCTTTCACCTGTACATGTTTATCTTTCAATTCTGAACCTATTATCTGTTTATGCCAAGTTATTATTGCCCTGTTTTGTGATACATACATGCCAGTTTGATAATAATAACAAAATAACCAAGCCGGGGTTAAGGAAAAGATCTAGTAGTGGACAATATAGAAATGTATACTTGGAAGGGGGCCCGTATTTCCCACAGGATTATCTGCTCCGTGTTCATGACTACATGATACATAGCTCTATCTGTCTGATTACCTGACTGCACACTTTTTTATAGAAAGGTGTACTCAAAAGAGAACCCGTAGGTTCTATATGTCTGTCTGTCTGATACCTGAGTACACGGCCTTATAGAATCCCCTACGAAATCTAAACGTAACTGTTTGAATGTAGCAACCATGTGGTAAAAGTTTGGGTCGCATGAAGTGCTACCTAGATAGTAATAACACAAGACTTGACATAACATGACATCTGATACCTGTTTACCTGTATTCATTATTTGACATCAGTTATCTGTCTGACTGTTACATGCTACTGGACACCTGTTACCTGTTTACCTGTCAGCATGACACTTAATATCTGTTACATATCACCTGTACCTGTTAGCATACCATGTTACTTGATTCTGTTTTGCTCTGTCATATCTATTCCATGCTACGTTTGTTTCTGCTGTTATTTTATATTTGTTTATTTTTCCCTGTACTTATGCCTGCACTACAAGTGGCCCGTAACTCGAATTGACATGAGTTTATTTTTCTTTTCTTTTTCCTGTAATTTGTAAAATTGCAGATTTTAGAGATCAGCTACCAGATGGTGTAGGTGATATGAGATTCTAGATGCTGGAGTTTTGCTATTATTATTATTTCATGTTGCTTATTTTGAATAATTGTATCTGTTACTTGGATGATTTTGTATTGGGCAATGTTACCCAGGATTATTAACTTGTTCAGATTTGGTTTATTTAAAATTTATTAAGTTTTGTTTCAAGTAAATTCTTGTTGGTATATTGATTCATATATGCATGTGGTGGAGTTCTCTTGCTTCCTACTCTGATTATTCCTGTGAAATATTGTAAAGATCCTGACAGCTTATGGATGATGAAAATCATTCGCTGGGCTTAGTCACGTATCCGTATTTTGTATTCTCATTTGGGAAGCGGGACGTGACACAGATAGCAACCCCCTCCGTCTCCTTTTCTGCAGTCGACAGCATGCCTCCCTATGCGCTGTGCTTCCTCCATCTGACCGCAGCAGCACTGACAGCCGTGTGAAGCACTGTCGTTGCCATTCTCTCGATGCTGTACACACACCAGGGTTGCCTTGGCCTTGGCTCTTGTGTGCAGGTGGATCTCATGTGTTTGTGTGATCGTGTGCTCATGTATTCGTGACTCTTTCGTTTGAGTTCGTGCCCGGAAAACCCTTCCCTTTATTCTCGCTCTTTGCATCATCTTCGTCGTCGAATATAAGGCAAGTAACTTGTATAACTTTTGTTTGCATATACAAGTACTAAATACCGCCTGTAGTGTAGTTGCTTCAAGATCTATTCTCATGAAAACCCTTGTTATGTCTTTTCTCTATGTGTTGATCTGTCCGTAGTTGTCTCATTACACACACGACATGAAATGACTTAGGAATACTAAATTCTTGATGTATACATGCATGTTGTTCGTGATTTATGAGGTGTCGTAGAATCTTGTATGCTTGATGTGTTAGTAGTAGTATAACTTGTTGTAAACTTGTTAAACACCCTATACCATGTTGCTTGAACATCTAGTATATCATATTTCGTATTTTTTTATGATTTGGGTGTGTTACATATGAACTAGTTGATTTTATGCATAAAGACGATTTCTGTTTTTGCTGTTACCCCATTTTTGTTCAGTATTTTAGACTCTGTTGAGGTCAGTAAATAAAAATTATATGTGAATATAAATTATAGAGAATTCTGTCTACTTCCATAATTTCTGACAGATCTCAGTTTCGATTTGTGAGTTGCAAGTTATGGCTATTTTACTACAAAGGTGTAGAAAAATTACAGATTTGGTTTTATGTGAATTCTGGAGAGTAATTTATTTTTATACTGATGTTACAGGTAATACTTTGATCCAATATTTTGCTGAGTACAACTAGATTTGACTGGGATTAACCCCTAAATTTTGTAAATTTAATTGATGACTTTTACAAACTATTCTATGCTTGTAAACAACTACTGTACATGCAGAATTTTCATGTTGTTCTGTAAAGAACCTAAATTTCAACATGATTCTACTCGTTGTTGATAAAAACTTTGTGAATATGAATTGTAGCCTGCTGTATCTATTTTATCACCCTTTTGACAGATCTGGATTTTGATTTATATTTTGTAATCTATTTATGTTTCAGTATTGCTGTGTTTATAATTTCATGTTTACAAACTTGTTGTATCTTGTTGTTTTCTGATTTTATTTGACTATACTATCTATATTGGAAAATTATGAAAATATATTTGCTGATACTAAACATACTAGGGAATAACTCAAATTTTTATTGGATTTACTCAGTAAGTTTTTATGCCATTTTCTTGTTTATGAATACAAACTTGTGGCTGAACATGTTTTCTGGATACAATTTTGTTTTGAGTCCTGTTTTTCTAAAATACCATATGACTCATATATATATGTACTGGATTCGGCCGAGAGTCTATTTTTCAGATTTTCTGATGGATTCAGATTTGCATGTTTGTGGCAATGGGAATCTCAGATTTGGTGCAGTAGTGTCCTGCTATCCAGAATTGGAAGTATCGTTGTCCTAGCCTTTTATAAGTTGTTTGTCACCTGTGCATGTTTATGTTCCAACCTAAATCAGTTACTTATTCATACCATGTTATTCTTGCCCTGTTTGTGCCACGTATATGCCTGTTTGATAATAATAACAAATAACCAAGCCGTGGTTAAGGGAAAAATCTAGTAGTGGAAAATATGAAAATGTGTACTTAGAAGGGGGGCTGTGTTTCCCACCTGATTATCTGTTATCTGTTACCTGTGATATGATTGCCTGACATGTAATTCTGATTATCTATTTACCTGATTCCTGACTACACTTTCTTGTGAGAAGGTGTACTCAGAAGATGGCTCGTGTTTCCCACCTATTACCCAATTACATACCTCCTTATGAGAGGGTGTACTTGGAAGGGGCCGTCGATCCTACCTGATGTATGATTACCTATTACATGATACCTGTACCTGTACCTATTTACCTGATACCTGAGTACACAGCCCTATAGAATATAATATGAAATCTAAACGTAACTTGCTTGATTGTAGCAACCATGTGGTAAAAATCTGGGATGCATGAAGTGCTACCTAGTTAGGACTAAGTACAAGACCTATAATAACATGATCACTTGCCCAATTATGTTTACCTGTACATGCTACCTGATATCCGTTACCTGTATACCTGCTTGCATGCTATTTGCCACCTGTTATATGTTACCTGTACCTGTTAGCATATCATGTTATTTAATTTTGTTTCCTGATTTATGTTGTCATTCTATTTTTTTGTCATGTCTACTCCATGCTATGTTTGCTTCTGCTGTTACTCTATATTTGTTTATCTTTTCCTGTACTTGTGTCTGCACTACAAGCAGCACGTAACTTGCATTGACGGACGTTTTGTTTTCTTTTTCCTCTTCCTGCAAATTGTTAAATTGCGGACTTTGGTGAACCGATGCAGTAGGTGATCAAAGATTTTAGTTGTTGGAGTTCTTTCTATATTTATTTTCCAGCAATTCTTGAATAAATGTAATTGCTACATGGATTATTTGTATTGGGCGGTTTGACCCAGAATTTATGACTTGTTCCAGATCTGATTTATTTGAGATTATTAAATTTTGTTTTAAGTACATCATGTTGGTATATTGATTCATTCATGCATGCGTGGTTGATACCTCTTTGTCTATTTCCTGTTTATTCCTGTGAAATGTTGTAAAGATCCTGATAGCTTATGACTGGTAAAAGCCATTCGCTGGACTTAGTCACGTATCTGTATTCTGTATTTCTTTTTGGGAAGCAGAGCGTGACAAGGTTGTTAGTGGTATCAGAGCCTTAGATTTGGCTGATGTATTAGTTGACTAATATATTAAACAAGCTTGGCTCGATCTGAGATTGGCTTAACAGTACACAGACCAAGCTTTACATGAATAAATTAAAACCAACCTTAATCTGGATGCTGATTATTTTTGATCTTGTGCAGAGACCATAGCTCACAGAGGTTTCACTTCCCATCCTCAGGAGGAACAGCTTGGGCTTGAAGCCGTAACCAATGTGTTGGAATGGTTGATCAACATGCAGCAAAACCACAGCAATCTTGTGATGGCTGCTTTGGAAGCTGCCCGGGTTCCGACTCCCGCTGTGCCTACACAGGCAGCTCTCCCTCTTCGTCCGGGCATAGTTACAGATTTTATGAGGCTGCACCCAGACAGATTTTCCAGCACTGAGATGCCATTAGAGGCCGAACAGTGGTTGATCCGGACAAAGCAGTTGCTTCTGGCAGCACGAGTTGCCGATGCTGATAGAGTGGATGTAGTGACCATCTAGCTGGTGGACCTGGCCCATATTTGGTGGAGGACCGAGTCCGAAAGACTCGCTCGGCCTATTACTTGGGCCACGTTCAGTATGAGCTTTTTGGAGAAGTTCTTCCCTAGCAGCACTCTGGTTGAAATGGAGCAACAGTTCCTAGCCCTGAAACAGGTTGGGCGTTGTTCGATTTTGAAATTTTTGTTACATATTGTTCATGCAATGTTGTAATATGAGACTATCTTGGAACAGGGCTCCAGGTCAGTAGATGAGTATGTGGCAGAATTTACCAGACTTAGCCACTTCGCAGCTGTTCTTATGGCAAATGAAGAGGACAGGGGTAGTAGATTCATGCTGGAATTTAAGCGAGATATTCAGATGCATTTCGTCTCCCTTCGCTTGCGTACTTGCACTAAGGCTTTTGAGGCAGCTCGAGCTCAGGAGCAGGATCGTGGCAGGTTGGCTCCTTTCCGGCAAACTGTTCAGCACTCTGCTGTTGTTGCTAGGCCTTCTAGTGGGCCGACTCGAAGGCCTGTCCTAGCCCTTCGTGTCAAGGCAACTCCCTACTTTTCTTCTGCTCCCAGGGGAGCTAGTTTCTGCGACTTCTGCCAGCTGGCCAGGCATGATCGTAGGGACTGTAGGTGAGCCAACCGCCGATGCTTTGGATGTGGTGCTGCTGACCATTCAGTGTAGGAATGCCCTCAGGGGAGGATGGCTCTTCCAGCCAGGGGTCTATTTCAACAGGTAGCCCCAGCTCGTGGTACTGTTAAGCCATCTCTTCCTCCTCAGCACCAGGTCATCGGTCGGAGTACTGCTACCCCCAGAAGAGGTCAGGCTTTCAACCTGACTGCTGCTGAGGCTGAGTCAGCAGAAAGGGTTGTTGCAGGTAAATTTTGCATTTTGTTATTTTGTTGTTTTCCGTTGCTTCTTTTATTGTCTTGAACTATTCTTTCATATTATCTTTCTGCATTGTGTTTTCCTCACCCCTTGATCATCAATTCTTTTTTCCTTACTTTTGATTCTATCTTAGGTGTTTTCCTTGTTTGTTCCTTTCCTGCTCATGTTCTCTTTGATTCCGGAGCAACCCATTTCTTCGTCTCTTCTCATTTTGTGGCTTGGTATCAGTTGGATTGCAGCATCATGTCAGAGGCTTGGAATATTGTCACTAGTGGTGGGGTTTTCGTTAGTTCCCGGGAGTGCAAGCAGAGTCCTGTGGTTATTGGTAGCACGGATTTCAAGGCTGACCTGATTGTAAGTGTGATTTCAGGATTCGACGTCATTCTCGGTATGGATTGGTTGGGTGAGTCCCACGCCATTATTGATTATCGTACCAAGAAAGTTCTATTCCGGATGCCAGATCGCACAGAGTTTGAGTTCCATGTCGGGGAGATGTTCCTTGGCCGAGCTGAGACTGCAGTTGATCCGGAGGTTTGTGCGAAGGAATTGCACTCAAGCTGTGAGGCTGCGCCTCTAGTAGTGCAAGAATTTCTAGATGTCTTTCCAGAGGAGTTGCCTGGTTTACCTCCTGATAAGGATGTGGAGTTTGGTATTGAAGTTCAGCCTGGTACGGCACCGATATCGAAGAGTCCCTACAAGATGACACCGATTGAGTTAGCAGAGCTTAGGGTGCAGATTCAGGGTTTGCTAGATTTGGGGTTCATCAGACCCAGTGTTTCACCGTGGGGTGCTCCAGTTCTTTTTATCAACACGAAGGATGGTAGTCGTCGACTTTGCATCGATTATCGGGAACTGAACAGTGTTACTATGAAGAACCGGTATCCGCTGCCTAGGATCAATGACTTATTTGATCAGTTAGGCGGAGCAACTGTTTTCTCGAAGTTGGACCTTCGTTCAAGGTATCATCAGGTCAAGGTGAAGGTGACTGATGTGCAGAAGACTACATTCAGGATTAGATATGGGCACTATGAGTATCTTGTGATGTCGTTCGGAGTCACGAATGTGCCAGCTGTATTTATGAGTCTGATGAATAGGGACTTTTCCTAGTTCCTGGATAGATTTGTGGTGGTCTTCATTGATGAAATTCTAGTGTATTCTCGGAACCGGGAGGATCATGCTGCGCATCTTAGGTTGGTTCTGCAGACTTTGAGAAAAAATCAGCTTTATGGGAAACTCAGCAAGTGTGAGTTTTGGCTCGACAGAGTTTCCTTCTTGGAGAACATTATCTCGAGCAATGGTTTCTCAATGGATCTATCCAAGGTTGAATCTTTGAAGGATTGGCCAGTTCCCAAGTCAGTTTCAGAGGTCAGGAGTTTCCTTGGTCTAGCTGGCTATTATCGGCAATTCATCCAAGACTTTTCGAAGATAGCAGGACCAATGACTAAGCTGACAGGGAAGGATCAGAATTTCTGTTTGTCTGAGGATTGCAATGAGGCTTTTGCTGAGTTGAAGAACAGATTGACGTCAGCGCTAGTGTTGACTATTCCAGATGGTTCAGGAGGATTTGTAGTTCACTGTGACACTTCTGGAAAGGGTCTTGGAGCATTTCTGATGCAAAAAGGCCGAGTTGTTGCTTATGCATCGAGAAAGTTGAGGCCGCATGAGAAGAACTATCCGACTCGTGACTTGGAGTTAGCGGCAGTGATCTTTCCTTTGAAGCTGCGGAGACACTATTTATTTGGGGACCGAGTGGAGATCTTTATTGACAACAAAAGTCTCAAGTACGTCTTCACCCAGAAAGAATTGAACATGAGGCAAAGGCGTTGGTTGGAACTTACAGCCGATTATGACATCAGTTTGCAATATTATCCTGGTAGAGTGAACTTGGTGCCAGATGCTTTAAGCAGGAGACCGACAGTCACGTTCCGAACTTAGTAGAGAGATTTAGTTGAGCAGATGTGGAGGTTTGAGTTGGATGTGTTGTTGCCGAGTTCTGATCGGAGTTGCTTTGTGCTTAAGCTTCAGTCGTCGCTTGTTGATCAGATCAAAGAGGCTTAAGCTGGTGATGAGCAGTTGCAAAGTTTCAGAGCAGAGGTTGAGGCTGGTTCCCGAATGGATATGGTTATTCATGCTGATGGATCGCTTCATTTTGGGTCCAGGTTGTGTGTCCCGAAGGGTGAAGTTCGTCAGAGGTTGCTTGAGGAAGCCCACCAGTCATCGTATTCTATTCATCCTGGAGGTACTAAGATGTACCGGGATTTGAAGCTTCATTTCTGGTGGCATGGTATGAAGAGGGCTGTGGCTCGGTTTGTATCTCAGTGTTTGATCTGCCAGCAGGTGAAGGCAAAGCATTAGAGAACCGCCGGACTTCTTCAACTGCTTCCCATTTCGGAGTGGAAGTGGGAACATATCAGTATGGATTTTTTAACCACGTTGCCGAGGAGTCCTAAAGGGTCACAATGCCATTTGGGTGATTGTCGACCGACTGACGAAGAGTGCTCACTTTATTCCCTTCCGAGTCGCACAGTCTACTGAGAGCCTAGCTGAGAGATACGAGCAAGAGATCGTCAGACTTCATGGGGTTCCAGTTAGTATTGTATCCCGACAGGGATACGAGATTCAGGTCTCAGTTTTGGGAGAGTCTGCAGAGTAGCTGGAGAGTAAATTGAAGTACAATACATTTTTTCATCGCCAAACTGATGGACAATCAGAGAGGACCATCCAAACTCTTGAGGACATGTTGAGGTCCTGTGTGTTGCAGTTCGGTGGATCATGGGAGGACCATTTTCATCTCATAGAGTTCTCATACAATAATAGCTTTCAGGCCAGTCTTAAAGCTGCACCGTTCGAGACACTTTATGGGCAGAGGTGCAGATCGCCTATGTGCTGGGATGACATTGGTGAGAGGAAGTTGTTGGGTCCGGAGTTGATCACCAGTACAGTTGATGCGGTGACTCAGATAATGAAGCATCTTCAGGCATCTCAGGACAGGTAGAAGAGATGGGCAGATTCCATCGGAGAGATTTGGAGTTTTAGGTTGGTGACCATGTTAATGGTATCGCCGTGGCAAGGTGTCATTCGGTTTGGTGGTGGGGGCAAGCTCAGCACTAGGTTTATCGAACCGTTTGATATCGTGGAACGAGTAGGCAAGGTGGCCTATCGGCTTACATTGCCACCGGCTTTATCAGGAGTGTAGGATGTTTTCCATGTCTCACAACTCAGAAGATATATCAAGCAATGAGAGCCACATGATTGACTATTCCGAGTTAACCGTTCGGCCGGATTTGACTTGTGAGATTTCGCCAGTTGCTATTTTGGATCGATGGGAGAAAGTGCTTAAGAACAAGGTCATCAAGCAAGTTCGTGTTTCTTGGAATCCTCACTCGCCAGGTAAGTCGACTTGGAAGTTGGAGGAGGAGATTCAGCAGAAGTTTCCTCATCTGTTTGAGTAGCTTTTTGTTTTGTTTTTTTTCTTTTCGGGGTTACCTTATGTACCGCTTGTTTGAATTTCGAGGACGAAATTCTTCTTGTTGGGTGGGTAGGATTTGTAACCCTTGTTTTTTATTTTCTGTATTTTTGGATGTATTTTTTTTCTTTTGAGTATTTATTCATATTGTATTCTCCGACTCTTTTTGAACCATGTATTTGATCTTCACTCTCACTATATCCATCTCTTTGACTGTCGCCTTTATTTGATCTTCTTGATTCAATTTGTCTGCCATTACTTCATTTCTGGTTGTTCGACCTATTATTTTTTATTCTCATTATTTTAATTGTTCATGCCCTATTTTATTTATTCATTTTGTTCCTATCTCATTTATTTTGGATCATCTTATTTTTTATTTGGATCTTTAATCCATTAAAACCCCTACAACCAAACACCCATTAAGTCCAACCCGTTATCACATAATCATCTTATTTTTTATTTCAATCTTTAATCCATTAAAACCCCTACAACCAAACACCCATTAAGTCCAACCCGTTATCACATAACCCTAATACTATCCTATATATATACCTGCATATATTCATGTTCATCTATCTAAACCCTTGCCGCTACTCCCAAAACCCATCCCCTACACCATGTGCTCCTCCCGATCAACCTCCCCTTACCTCCAGTCTAACCACTCTCTCGATCTCTCATCTCACTCATCCCCTAATCTTCATCCCGACCACCCATGTGCTCCCTGCTCGCAACCACTGCAGCGACATAGCGCCTCCCTGTCTGCCCTGCCTCCCCACGCTATTTCCCTCTGACAGCAGACAGCAGCCCCCACCATCTCCTCTTCCACAGTCAACAGCGTGCCTCCCTGTGTGCTGTGCTGCCTCCATCCGACCGTAGCAGCACCGACAGCTGTGTGCAGTGCTGCCTTGGCCGTTCTTCCAATGTCATGCGCACACCGAGGTTGCCTTGGCCTTGGCTCTTGTGTGCGGGTGGATCTCGTGTGTTCGTGTGATTGTGTGCTCGTCTATTCATGACTTGTTTGTTTGAGTTCGTTCTCGAAAAACCGTTCCCGTTATTCTCGGTCTTTGCATCGTTTCCTTCGTTGACTATAAGGCAAGTATAACACGCCACAAAATTAAAAATGACAATTTTGCCACTCGTGTGTTACGCACGTGTATTTTGTAATGTTACTAATGATATCTGTAACGCATTTCAGTATAAATATCATACTTATTTTGTATTTCAACTATTTATGCATTTTTCGTCTTCTCAAAATCCTATTTGAACTAACTCAAATATTAAGGGTCCGTTTGTTTCAATATTTTTTGCCCTTTTTTCTGAATACTGTATTATAAGTTGGCGTTTGTTTTGAGTGTTTTCTCAAAACACTATTGAGAATACTGATACCCCTCATTTTCAATATTCCCAACCCATCTCTCCTCTCTTCTCACTCACGAGCTCTCTCTCTCTTCTCACTCACGAGCTCTACTGTCCTTCGTTGTCTTCTACCTCCCCCCTCTTTTCGAAACGGCTCTCCACCCTCTCTTCTCACATCACTCACGAGCTCTATTCTCCCCCGTCTCTTCCAAATCTGGTCTCTGATCACTACCGGCGACAACCCCTTTCCCTCTCTTCTCGACCGTCTCTCCCTTGAGGAAGCTAACCCTACCCACTTCAAACCCGTACGGTCCCTTCTTCCTCCCTTCTTTTTGAACCCAGATCTGATCTCCCCCCCCCCAATCAACGTTTTTCCGAACGATTCTACTGTGAAATCGAGCGGAAACGTGTGATTCTCTCGCTGGCAACTTCGATACCAGTCTATTTCTCTGTCGAATTGGTGAGGGGTTGAGGAGTTTCGGTTGGGGGTTAATGGTTTGCACTACCCGTGCTGCATACCGGAGAAGAGCTAGGGAACGAAGGGCAAATCGAATCAAAAAACTGCTCAAGGTCGAATCCTTTGCTAACAATTTCTTCCTTGTGCAATTCCAATCAAAGGTATGATCCGTCGGGCACTTTATTTGGTTGTTTTCCTGTACCAATTTTCGGCAATTTTTAATAGGGTTTTGGACCAAATATTTTTTGATGATATGCGGTCCATACTGATTGCCGTTGATGATACGCTGTTGCCAATTTTTTGTTTAATCGCTGCCTCTTTGCAATCTACGGTTATCCGATCACAACGACTAATTGAAGGAATTTGTCATTTTTTTTATCGGTATTTCTTCAATATAGATGAGTAATATGGGTAGGGGGAAGGAGAAGGCAGTGGAGGAGGATTATGGGAAGTGGCCTCCCCATATTGTGGAATATTTTGTCAACCTTATGGAGGCTGCAGTTGACAGTGATTGCCTAAAAAGCAACACATTCGACGCAAAAACTTGGAGTAATTTTGCTCTACAAATGCAACAGGTGTGTGGCCGTTCATTCACGGTACCACAACTGAAGTCAAAATATAACCGACTTAAATCAGAATGGAAGGTGTTTTCTGATATGAAGAAACAGAGCGGTTTTAGTTGGGATGAAGTCAACGAAACCGTTACTTGCGAGTTACCAGTTTGGGAACAATATGTTAAGGTTAATATATATAATCTCAAACTTTGATTTTTGTTTGTGAATCCTTTTTATTATACTTCATCTTCACTCTAATACTTGCATAGTAACAACATATTCTATGAAGAGATACATCCTGCTGCAAAAAAATACCAACATAAGGGGTTGGCAAATTTTGACTCTTTGACAAAAATAATGGAAGATTCTGTAGCCCAGGGCAATGTGGCAAGGGCTTCCACACAAAGGGGGTTCGAGGATGAGGAGGCGCGGAGGATGAACTATGAGTTTGGTCACTCCCATCAATCACACGTAAATGTGATTGATGAGGATGATGATGTGCCAATGGGTTCGGGGTCGGGATCACGTAAGAGAAAATCTAGTGCATCAAGTGGCCGCGGATCAGCGATGTCAATGGTGAAAGAATATCTTGATGCCTGTAAGCAAACTCAAGTAGTCAAAAGAAGCAGGTTGAAGAATAAAAATGAGGTGGATAGTAATGTCTCGATTAACCCTGCTTTGGCTGAACAGGATCAATGCCAAGATATAATAAATGCGATGACAGGGCTTGATCCAAATGTGGCTTTCAAAGCATTACACTACCTATTTCAAAATCCTCACATTTGTCATGGTTTCCTTCATATGCCCCCAGAACAGCAGGAGTTGGCGGTTCATTTTTATGCCACCCTGTAGTCATCCCATTCGGCCTAATGGGATAAACAAATCATGTTGTACACAATTTTTTATGATTATTTCCGTATTTGCTTGAGGTTTATTGTACTATGACGGCTTGATGGTGAACAAATTACTTATTTAATTTAATTTAAATTTATAATGTTGTTTTTTCCTAAAATAGATTTGCTAGTAGTAGTATACCTTGTTTTCTTTTTTCAATGCTAGAGCTTGTGGAAATCTACCATCTCTCAATATGTTATTTTGTGATTCCGTAAATCTCATTACATATAGTCGTATTATTAAATATGTGTGAACTTGATATGGGATTTTCTCAAAATGATTTATATCTTCTTGTTATAGTGAGTTACTACTGCAAGTGCATCCTCTGTTATGGAAACTTCTTCATCCAGTAGTGACGATCTCGAAGAGGTGATGAATATAATCTTGCTAACTGAATTATGTGAAGAACTTGACCGTACAAGGTCCAGTAAAAAAAAACAAACAGGACGTGAATATTTGAATGATATGTTAGAGGGTTCCCAGGCCGAATTTCATGGAATATTCTGTATGAACCAAGATTGTTTTATGGCCTTGTGTGCTTTCCTGCAAAATGGGAACTACTGCGAGGAAACAGCGGAGTCTTCAAGTCGTAGAGGATTGTCTTTCGAGGAAAGCGTGGCAATTTTCCTGTATATTGTCGGTCATAGTTCAAGAATGCTACTAGCCGGTAATAGGTTTAACCACTCAACTCAAACAATCCAAAAGCACTTTACAATTGTATTGAAAGGTCTGGCAAGAGCAGCAACATTACTTATCAGACCCCCTGATTATACACTTGTACATGACAGAATCGCTAATTCCCCAGACTTTTACCCGTGGTTTCAGGTATTACGTCACCCTGATTGCGTCATGTATTATTAAAGTTTTTTCCTAGTTTGGATTTGTGATTTCTATTATTCGAATTCATTAATGTAGGGAGCTATTGGTGCTGCTGATGGCACATTAATCAAAGCTACAGTTCCCGCTATTCGAAGCAACGCGTGTCGCTCTCGAAAGGGTATTATAAGTCAAAATGTATTGGCAGCATGCGATTTTAACATGTTGTTTGTTGATTCTTGATTTTGATGATCACAACACACTGCAACATGTGTCTATGTTATACAGCTAACATTACAGGTTGCACATACAAAAGATTATTTCAACTGAACAAATGAACAAGCTCAAAGGCTATAGACAAAGACTTCACTCAAGACTCAAGACTCAAATCAAGACTCAAGACCTCAAGCTCAAATGTGTCAAGTTATTATATCTTGTAAAACATTGTATTTTACTTTTGTTGAGTCTTAGTCTGATTGTAAAGCCTTGTCACACACACATACACTCACAAAATTCATAATGTGTGTTTTTCAAAAACCCCAAAAGAGTCAAAATAGTTTGAAGTAATTTAACTGTTGAGTACCAGTCGACTGATACCTCTGGCAGTCGACTGATAGTACAAAACTGTTTTAAATTTATTCAAACTCTGACCAGTCGACTCATATGGCAACCCAGTCGACTGTTCGAGTGCTTTTGACCGTTTTCTGTTTTCAAAATTGATTTTTCAAAAGCAACAGCTCTTAGATCCGTTGGTTGACAGTTGGAATAACTGTCCCCCAACGTTCAGAAGATCAAACTCTATTTATAGAGTTCAGATCTCACTGAAAAGATCTCCAACAACAACATTTTTACAACTCTTTGAGATCCGAGCACTGTTTTGAGAAAATCCTAAGTGAAAAATTTGAGAAAAAGCTTTCAAGTCCAAATCCTTTGGTTCTCTACACTCAGTCCAGTATAGCAACGATTTCGCTCTGGACTGGGTATAGAAGTCAACCTTGTTTTTAGCCACGTGCAGCAACACAATACACCAACAAGGCTATAGGTTGATTGTAAAGTTTTTCTTGTTACTTTTGCTCTCGGTTGGAGAGTGTTTTTGACTCTAGGTTGTAGAGTCGGATTGTTTCACTCTTGGTAGTAGAGTGGGTCTGCTTTCTCTGGTTGAGAGAAAGGACTACGGGTTAGACAAGGTTGTTGTCTTAACGCCTAGGGTATTCTTGTAAACTTTTTCAAGAATAGTGGAAATCTCAAGTGGGTTGCTTGGGGACTGGACGTAGGTCGGGAGGACCGAACCAGGATATATCTTGTGTACTTTGTGATTGGTTGTCTTGATTTTGCATTTACTTTTGTTTTCATAAGTTCTGTAAAACTTGTCTGGACAGTCGACTCCTTGCACTAACAGTCGACTGATCAGTCTCTTATATCTTGTACTGTCATTGCATCATCAGTCGCCTGTCTTATCTATAAGTCGACTGCACCGAGTTATTGTATTTACTTTTATTTGATCATCTCAGTCGACTGGTTCACAACCAAGTCAACTGCACCGAAGAAAATTTCCGCAGTTTTTTTATTAACACTATTCACCCCCCCTCTAGTGTTTGTTGCCTCGCCTACAGGATCCAACACTTGGTATCAGAGCAAGGTTACAGGCTATGGCAACTACTTCAAATACAAATCAGTACCATGAAGGCCAATCTACACAACGGCCACCGCTATTCGATGGAACTAACTACAATTATTGGAAGTGCCGAATGAGAATCTACCTCCAATCAATCAACTACGAGATATGGCAAATGACAGAGACAGAATACACTGCCCCTACCATTCCATATACACAATGGAATGATGATCAAAAGAATCAAACCATGAACAATGCCAAAGCAATGAATGCCTTATTTTGTGCACTTACAAAGGAAGAATTCAACCGTGTATCCAATGCTACAACCGCACATCAAATTTGGCATACACTCGAGGTAACACATGAAGGAACAAATAAAGTGAAGGAATCTAAAATTTCTGTTCTTGTTCACAGGTTTGAGATGTTCAGAATGAAGGAAAATGAGACTGTGTCCGAGATGATCACCAGATTCACAGACATCACAAACTCTCTTGTGGCACTTGGAAAGATTTACACTCAAGCGGAGATGGTTAGAAAAGTCTTACGTGCACTCACTCCAGAATGGAAGAAGAAGACCACAGCAATAGAGGAAGCAAATGACTTGTCACAACTTTCTCTTGAGAATCTTGTGGGCAATCTCATGGCATACGAGGTCCAACTTGAAGATCGAAAGAAGGATACAGAATCACAGCAAACAAAGAAGAAATCATTGGCTTTTAAAGCCATAACAGACTCAGAAGATGAAGAAGAAGATGAAGAGGAGATAGCAATGTTCACTTGAAGATTTAAGAAATTCTTAAAGAAGGATAAGTTTAATTCTAAAAATAGAGATACTAATGACCCTCCTACATGTTTCAGGTGCAATAAAATAGGTCACATGAAGAAGGATTGTCCCTTAGAAAATGCAAAGAACAAGGGAAAACCATCCAACTTCAAGAAGGACAAATATTCAAAGAACAAATTTGCCAAGAACAAGAAGGCCTTTCAAGCTACATGGGATGATAGTGATTCGTCTTCCGATGAAGAAACGAATGAAAACAACGAAGTGGCAAATATGTGTTTCATGGCTGCACAAGAACATGTAAGTAATGACTATGATTCAGAAGATCTTCTTGATGCTTTTAATGAAATATTCCAAGAGTTGAAAAAAGAAAAGATTAGAGTTAAGAATCTAGAGAAAGTTAATCAAACACTTTCTCAAGAAAATCTTAACCTTGATAAGGAAGTGAAATCTTTAAATTCTCGCATTGCAAGTTTAGATACTGATCTTGAAACTCTCAAAAAGAATTATGAAGAGATTTCAAAGAACGTATCTAAGTTTAACAAAGGCAAAGAGAATTTAAATGATGTCCTTCACCATCAAGTAAAATCTAGTCAAAAATATGGACTTGGTTTTAAAAATTCTTCTGTAAAAGAATCTCCTGCTAAAAACACTAGTAAAAATAAATCAGCATCTATTTCTAGTGTTACACACAAGTTATATGAATTTTGTGAAAAGCCTAAGGTTGTTAATGCTAGTGATAAAAGCAAATCTACTGTTCGGTTAAGTCGACTGAACCACTCTACCAGTCGTCTGTCCAGAGAAATTGAATCTCATTCAACGAGATCAAAATCTCATATAAGTCGACCTAGTGTACCATCAAGTCGACTGACTCAGACTAGCAGTCGACTGAAGGACATTGTTAAGTCGACTGAACAGAACAAGGTTATATGGGTGCCAGTCAGCTTAAATAAGAATGATAGAATTGCTTATATTAACTCATATGTTTTAACTGTGTGTAATTCTATTAATTATATTCCTGCTTATGGAGGAAGATCAAACTCTTCATGGGTTTGGTTTCCCCCAAACTAATATGTTTTGGACCCAATAAAAAGGGTACCATATTTACCTTGAATTTTTTATAGGTACCCAAGAAAGAACGCTGGATACTAGACAGCGGATGTTCAAAAAATTTGACAGGACATGCCAACCTGCTATCCACCATTCAAAGCATAGATGGAGGAACTGTCACCTTTGGAGATAACAACAAAGGCAAAGTCATAGGAATTGGCATGGTCGGTAAAATTTCTAACCCAACCATAGAAAATGTATTATTAGTTAGTGGTTTAAAGCATAATCTTTTAAGCATTAGTCAATTATGTGATAAAGGGTATAAAATAGTTTTTGAAAAAGATGCATGTTTGATTTTTGATTCCACAATGCAAAATGTTGTTTTTCAAGGTTTTCGTAAAAATAATATTTATGAATTATGTTTAAATGCAATTGAATTTTCAAATGATTTTTGTTTAATAGCCTCTAACAATGAATCTTGGCTATGGCATAGAAGATTTGGACATGTGAACATGAAAAATCTCTCAAAATTATCTAAGTATAACCTAGTAAAAGGACTACCAAAACTATCCTTTAAAAAGGATAAGTTATGTGATGCATGTCAACTAGGAAAACAAATCAAATCCACTTTTAAAACAAAAGAAGTAATTTCCACTAGTAGGCCGCTCGAATTAATTCATATGGATTTATTTGGCCCTGCTAGAGTTGCTTCTTTATATAAAAGTAGATATGTATTTGTTTTAGTAGATGATTTTTCAAGATTCACTTGGACATTCTTTTTAAAACATAAAAATAATGCGTTTGATGAATTTGCACATTTTTGTAAACGTATTCAAAATCAAAAATCTCTAACCATAGTCACTATTAGAAGTGATCATGGTGGAGAATTTGAGAATGAGACATTTACAGAATATTGCAACAAGAATGGTATAACACATTCATTTGCATTTCCTAGAGATTCACCACAAAATGGAGTGGTTGAACGGAAAAACAGGACTTTGCAAGAATGCGCACGTACTATGCTTGTTGAAAGCAATTTACCAAAGCATTTTTGGGCTGAAGCTGTTGCTACAGCTTGTTATGTTTTAAATAGGATTCTTATAAGACCTAAGCTAAAGAAGACTTGTTATGAGTTATTTTTTAACAAAATTCCTAAAGTCTCTTACTTTAAGATATTTGGTTGTAAGTGTTTTATTCTAAACACAAAAGATAATTTAGACAAATTTGATCCTAGATCTAATGAAGGTATCTTTTTAGGATACTCAAATAGGAGTAAAGCATATAGAATTTTCAATAAGTCTACAATGACTATTGAGGAATCAATGCATGTTTCATTCGATGAATCTTTGCCTTCATCAACTTTAAATAAAGATGATGAAATTGATCCATCACCTTTAGATAATGTGATTAAATCTTTGAACAAACTAATCTGACTGATAAGTCGACTGATAAGGACTTTCAGTCGACTGAAGTGAAGCAGTCGACTGAAGAACCTGTTAAGTCGACTGATCCTATTGTGATATCTTCAACTTTACCAAAGTCATTTGTTAAAGTTAAAGATCATCCTCATGACTTAATAATTGGTGACATCTCCCATGATATTCAGACACGTTCACATGTTAATATGATTTCTCATACAGCATTCTTGTCGGATTTTGAATCGAAAAATATACAAGAAGCTTGTGAGAATGAATATTGGATGAATGCCATGCAAGATGAACTAAACCAATTTATAAGGAATGATGTATGGGATTTAGTTCCTCGACCTCCTGATCAGACTATTATTGGTACCAAATTGGTATTTAAAAATAAGTTAGATGAATCAGGACAAGTTGTAAGGAACAAGGCTAGATTAGTTGCTCAAGGATATAATCAAGAAGAAGGTATAGATTTTGATGAAACATATGCTCCTGTTGCTAGACTAGAATCTATTCGTATTTTATTATCTTTTGCTTGTTTCATGAATTTTATACTTTATCAAATGGATGTTAAAAGTGCTTTCCTTAATGGGTTTATTAAAGAAAATGTTTATGTTAAACAACCACTAGGTTTTGAACATGAACAATTTCCAGATCATGTTTATAAATTGAAAAAGGCTTTATACGGTCTTAAGCAAGCACCTCGTGCTTGGTATGATCGTTTGAAAACTTTTCTTTTAGAAACAGGATTTGAAATAGGTAAAGTAGACACTACTTTGTTTATCAAAAGAGTTAAGAATGATATCTTAATCATACAAATATATGTTGATGATATAATTTTTGGTTCTACTAATAATAATCTATATCAAGAATTTGCTAATACCACGAAAAATGAATTTGAGATGAATCACATGGGTGAACTCAATTATTTCCTTGGACTTCAAATTAAACAGTCCTCAAGTGGCATATTTATCAATCAAGGAAAATATGCAAAGGAATTACTCAAACGTTTTAACATGGATAGTACTAGTAGTAAATCCACACCTATGGCTACTACTACTACTCTTGACAAAGATATATTAGGTAAGAGTGTTGATCAAAAACTCTATCGAGGTATGATTGGTTCACTCTTATATATTACTGCAAGTAGACCAGATATTATGTTCAGCGTATGTTTATGTGCTAGATATCAATCTAGTCCTAAAGAATCTCATTTAAAAGCAGTGAAACGAATTTTAAGATATATTAAGGGCACATCTGAATATGGTTTATTTTATCCACGCACCGATAATTTTCAACTTCTGTCATATAGCGATGCTGATTTTGCTGGAAGCAAAACTGATCGCAAGAGTACTAGTGGTACATGTCACTTTTTGGGACATTTCCTAGTCTCTTGGTGCAGTAAAAAGCAAAATTCCGTATCCCTATCAACCACAGAAGCTGAGTATATCGCTGCAAGTTTGGCATGTGCACAAATCTTGTGGATGAAACAAACTTTATTAGATTATGATATTTCATTTGAGAAACCCTCAATTATGTGTGATAATACCAGTGCAATTAATCTATCTAAAAATTCGATTCAACATTCACGTACGAAACATATTGATATTCGACATCATTTTCTACGTGATCATGTTTTAAAAGGAGATATATTTTTAGACTTTATCTCTATTGATAAACAAGTAGCAGACATATTTACCAAACCCTTTAAAGTAGATACTTTCATTAACTTAAGAAGAGAACTTGGAATTTGTGATTTTATTGATATTTGTTGAAAATTGTTTCTGTTAAGTCGACCGTGTTCTTGAGTAAGTCGACTGTACTGTACTTTAAAACATATCTATTTTTGTTCTCTGATCAGTCGCCTGGTCCTTATGACAGTCGACTGCTCAGTAGACATATAAAATTTAGTCTCTTCTCGACTAAGTCGACTGATATACCCTACCAGTCGACTATCGCGAGCTCAATTGTCTTCAGCGACTATTCATCGCAGCTTTTGAGATAAAATTCACTTTTCTTTTCACCCGTGACTTCTTATCTCAACCGTCGATTTCTTCCCTCTTTGATCTCAGCCATCTGCACTCAGTTAAAAACCCTTTTCCAGCCCCTCTTTCTCACTTTTACCGATCTCCAATTTTTTCACCCAAAATCCCAAACCCTAATTTGTGAAGAAGAAGGAAGTCGTCTCACAACTGCTGCTGGTGCTCGCCTCTGTTCTGATCTTTCATTTTTTTCTTTGGTAAAATCATTCCAACTCTCTCTTTTTATGACTCCTAAAAGATCCAAGAGATCTCATGAGGGTAGTTCTTCTCAAGATTACACTTAATTTCTTTTGAGTCCTGATCTCCTTGAACGATGGTACATTGTGTGTACCATTGTCATCTTCCCTGGAAGATTTGTTAATTTCAATGATCTTGATCGTTTTAATCTTATCCCCTTGTTTCAAAATAGTAGTCTTTATGATTTTCTCTCTCTATCTAATCAACCCAACTATTATCCCCAACTCATTTATTTATTTTACACAAATATGAAGGTTTTACAAAAACCCGATGGGGATGTAGTTATCCGTTCATCTGTGAAAAATGTCAAAATGACACTCACACCCATGAGAATCAATCAAATACTGGGTATTGATGACGGAGGATTATATCTTGATGATGTTATTTTAGATGATGCTTCTGTTTTATCTAAAATCTTTTTACCCAATCATGGCCCTCCAATGAGTAGCAAAAATATTAAACCTATTGCTAAGCTTGTAGCTAGAATACTAGCCTATAACATCCTTCCCAAAAGAGGAAGTTATGACCAGTATTCTCTAGAATTACAAAAAGCTGTCTATGCAATATTTGGTAAAATTGCTGTAAATTGGGGTCGTGTCATCTTTTCCAAACTTGAACAAAACCACATTCACTTTCTACCTTTTGGCGGTCTTCTCACTAGAGTCTTTACTGCTTATGATATTGATCTCGATTCCGAGACCAATGTTGTTACTCACTATGATTGTTTCGATCGTGCTAGTTTGGCACGTATGAAACTTCTTGATCCTCCTCCTAGATCACCTCCTAGTTCTCCTCCACCTTCTCAAGCTCCTTTAGGTTCTACTGCTAGACCTTCTAGACCTTCTGCCTCTTCTAGTTCCTCTCTTCCTCAAGCTAACTATGATGACCCACGTACTCTCTATGATTGTGTCTCTTTTCTTATGAAACATTCAGAGACTGTGGATACCCAACTTCACTCTCTTAGCTCCAAACTTGATCATATTGATTCCAAAGTTGATCACCTCACTGATCTTTTCCATTCTCAATTTCATGCTGCCAATGAAGATTCAGATGAGGATGATTGACGACTTTTTATTTTTCGCTATTTATGTAATTTTCTATTTTTTAAAATGAACTTTTTATGTATGAGAACATTTCTTAAGTTTATTTCTATGTTTTTATAAATGCAAATGACTGTTTATTTTGTGCTTTTTGTTGATGACAAAGGGGGAGAGATATCCTCTAAAATATTTGATTCTGTGTATTGAAATCAAAGCTACAGTTCCCGCTATTCGAAGCAACGCGTGTCGCTCTCGAAAGGGTATTATAAGTCAAAATGTATTGGCAGCATGCGATTTTAACATGTTGTTTGTTGATTCTTGATTTTGATGATCACAACACACTGCAACATGTGTCTATGTTATACAGCTAACATTGCAGGTTGCACATACAAAAGATTATTTCAGCTGAACAAATGAACAAGCTCAAAGGCTACAGACAAAGACTTCACTCAAGACTCAAGACTCAAATCAAGACTCAAGACCTCAAGCTCAAATGTGTCAAGTTATTATGTCTTGTAAAACATTGTATTTTACTTTTGTTGAGTCTTAGTCTGATTGTAAAGCCTTGTCACACACACATACACTCACAAAATTCATAATGTGTGTTTTTCAAAAACCCAAAAAGAGTCAAAACAGTTTGAAGTAATTTAACTGTTGAGTACCAGTCGACTGATACCTCTGGCAGTCGAATGATAGTACAAAACTGTTTTAAATTTATTCAAACTCTGACCAGTCGACTCATATGGCAACCCAGTCGACTGTTCGAGTGCTTTTGACCGTTTTCTGTTTTCAAAATTGATTTTTCAAAAGCAACAGCTCTTAGATCCGTTGGTTGACAGTTGGAATAACTGTCCCCCAACGTTCAGGAGATCAAACTCTATTTATAGAGTTCAGATCTCACTGAAAAGATCTCCAACAACAATATTTTTACAACTCTTTGAGATCCGAGCACTGTTTTGAGAAAATCCTAAGTGAAAAATTTGAGAAAAAGCTTTCAAGTCCAAATCCTTTGGTTCTCTACACTTAGTCCAGTATAGCAACGATTTTGCTCTGGACTGGGTATAGAAGTCAACCTTGTTTTTAGCCACGTGCAACAACACAATACACCAACAAAGCTATAGGTTGACTGTAAAGTTTTTCTTGTTACTTTTGCTCTCGGTTGGAGAGTGTTTTTGACTCTAGGTTGTAGAGTCGGATTGTTTCACTCTTGGTAGTAGAGTGGGTCTGCTTTCTCTGGTTGAGAGAAAGGACTACGGGTTAGATAAGGTTGTTGTCTTAACGCCGTAAGGTATTCTTGTAAACTTTTTCAAGAATAGTGGAAATCTCAAGTGGGTTGCTTGGGGACTGGACGTAGGTCGGGAGGACCGAACCAGGATATATCTTGTGTACTTTGTGATTGGTTGTCTTGATTTTGCATTTACTTTTGTTTTCATAAGTTCTGTAAAACTTGTCTGGACAGTCGACTCCTTGCACTAACAATCGACTGATCAGTCTCTTATATCTTGTACTGTCATTGCATCATCAGTCGCCTGTCTTATCTATAAGTCGACTGCACTGAGTTATTGTATTTACTTTTATTTGATCATCTCAGTCGACTGGTTCACAACCAAGTCGACTGCACCGAAGAAAATTTCCACAGTTTTTTTTATTAACACTATTCAGCCCCCCTCTAGTGTTTGTTGTCTCGCCTACAGGATCCAACATTGTTTACATTTGTTTACGCGGGATGGGAAGGCAGTGCGAACGATTCCCGTGTAATACATACTGCATTAGCAGAAAAACTGTTCCCAATCCCACCGAACGATAAATACTACTTAGTAGATTGTGGTTATACTAATATGCCTGGTTTTTTGGCGCCATACCGTGGTGAGCCATACCACTTACAGGACTTTCAAGGGGCCAACCATGCACCAACCCAACCTAGACAACTTTTTAATAAACAGCATGCTAGGTTACGGAATGTGATTGAGAGAACGTTCGGTGTATTCAAGAAGAGGTTTGCCATCTTTGAGAACATGCCAAACTACTTGTTTACAAATCAAGTTATGATGGTCACAGCTTGTTGTGCACTCCACAATTTTATATGTATGCGCTCACAAAATGATGCATTTTTAGAGGAACTCGATGATGAACAATTAGTACATCACCAACACACTGAAGATATCGCATCCACATCGCAGGGGTTGGGTTTATCATCTTTCCAATTGAGACATATGAATAGGAAAAGAGATGATATTGCCATGGCAATGTGGAATGCTACACACTAATGTAATTTGAATGTAATATTGTTTCATTGTATTCTTTTTTTGAATTGTTTAACGAATGTAATTTTTCTGCAAGGTGTGTGCTTTCATCTTGAAAATTTTTGGATGAACAGGTATTGGGCACGGATTCAATGTCGTGCACATGAATGGTCCGAAAAATGGATGGAATTGTCGGTAGCAGTAAATAATCCAAATTCAATTTTTGAAAACCTAACAAAGATGATGTCGTAATAGGCAATGATGATAGGTTTTCATTCAATGTGGAATGTGTCCCTCCCCCACCCCATTCCCGCTTTCTGCTTGATTGTATCGTCAAGCAACGGATATTGAGATTGGGGTATATGATTGAATAACCACTGAAATGATGTATAATACCCTTTAAACTGATCTGTGGTTGATGTTTGGAATGAACGGTTAAGTAAGAATGAATCCATTGTGGTAAACAATGATGATGAATTCAGTTATTGTTGACGGCAAAGTGGGAATGGGACAGGGGGGGTGAACATTGTACTCAGTGGCAGTATGCGTGGCATTATAAAGATGCAGCCCTGTCCTGAATTTTTTATCATTGAATTGAACAATCTGAGCCTACGACAAATATGATTTTTGTTTGATTCCAGGAGTAATAACCTGAGTTGGCATTTGTTATAAGTGTTTTTTTGGAAACAATATTACCAATACTGATACCCCCCACTGTATTGAGCAAAAAAGCTCCATTCCTCCCTTCTTTTTTCACATATAAGGATTCACAAATTTACATGCATCACAATGCAGATTGTTGTATCAGAGAACAAAGTAGAATCATCTGAATACACGTGCAATTCAGCTGCACAAATCAGATGCATCATAATACATGAAAACACTATTCTGGTCTGTTTGTTCCAAGTTCATTTTTTTTAAAGATCCTGAAGAAATATCCTGAGTTGGCCTTTGTTTTAAGTGTTTTTTGATGAAAAACTATTCAGAATACTTCAAGAGCAGTAAGTGAACACATTTGTTTTTTAAACCTAACGAAGATGATGTCGCTATAGTCAATGATGAACGGATTTTCAAGAACAGTGCTTTGTACTAGTGGGCTGGCATTGTAAAAAATGCAGCTCTAGTATGGAGTTTTTATCATTGATGCATCTGGAATCTGAGACTGCGACTAGGTTGTATTTTTCTGGCATTATGTTGTTTTTATGGTTTTGGGGGTGCTGCTGATATGTTGTTATCCAAAACCTGTTTTTTTGCTGCAAAACAGGTTGGGTGGTATCAGTATTGGTAATATTGTTTCCCAAAAACACTTATAACAAAGGCCAACTCAGATTATTACTTCAATATGTTTAAAAAAATGAACTTGGAACAAACAGACCAGAATAGTGTTTTCATGTATTATGATGCATCTGATTTGTGCAGCTAAATTGCACGTGTATTCAGATGATTCTACTTTGTTCTCTGATACAACAATCTGCATTGTGATGCATGTAAATTTGTGAATCCTTGGGCATGAAAAAAGAAGGGAGGAATGGAGCTTTTTTGCTCAATACAGTGGGGGGTATCAGTATTGGTAATATTGTTTCCAAAAAAACACTTATAACAAATGCCAACTCAGATTATTACTTCAATATGTTTAAAAAAAATGAACTTGGAACAAACAGACCAGAATAGTGTTTTCATGTATTATGATGCATCTGATTTGTGCAGCTGAATTGCACGTGTATTCAGATGATTCTACTTTGTTCTCTGATACAACAATCTGCATTGTGATGCATGTAAATTTGTGAATCCTTATATGTGAAAAAAGAAGGGAGGAATGGAGCTTTTTTGCTCAATACAGTGGGGGGTATCAGTATTGGTAATATTGTTTCCAAAAAAACACTTATAACAAATGCCAACTCAGGTTATTACTCCTGGAAGTTTAAAAAAAATGAACTTGGAACAAACAGACCAGAATAGTGTTTTCATGTATTATGATGCATCTGATTTGTGCAGCTGAATTGCACTTGTATTCAGATGATTCTACTTTGTTCTCTGATTCTGCAATCTGCATTGTGATGGATCAGGATTTGTGAATCCTTATATGTGAAAAAAGAAGGGAGGAATGGAGCTTTTCTGCTGAATACAGTGTGGGGTATCAGTATTGGTAATATTGTTTCCAAAAAAACACTTATAACAAATGCCAACTCAGGTTATTACTTTTGATTCTGCAATTTGTATTATTATGCATACGGATTTGTGATTCCTTATTCGCAGAAAAAAGTAGTGAGGAATGGATTTTTTTTGCTAGAATTATAATGGGGGGGTATCCGCTATTCTGAAAAGTGTTTACAAAAAAACACTTATAACAAAGGCCAACTTGTGTTATTACTTCTGGAAATTTTTTCAAAAAGGGCCTGGTACAAACAAACAGGCCAACTTGTGTTATTCCTGAAGTGTAATATCCTGAGTTGGCCTTTGTTTTAAGTGTTTTTTGATGAAAAACTATTCAGAATACTTCAAGAGCAGTAATTGAACACAATTGTTTTTTAAACCAAACGAAGATGATGTCGCTATAGTCAATGATGAACGGATTTTCAAGAACAGTGCTTTGTACTAGTGGGCGTGGCATTGTAAAAAATGCAGCTCTAGTATGGAGTTTTTATCATTGATGCATCTGGAATCTGAGACTGCGACTAGGTTGTATTTTTCTGGCATTATGTTGTTTTTATGGTTTTGGGGGTGCTGCTGATATGTTGTTTTCCAAAAACTGCTTTTTTGCTGCAAAACAGAGTGGGAGGTTTCAGTATTCTGAACAGTGTTTCCAAAAAAACACTTATAACAAAGGCCAACTCAGGTTATTATTTCATGAATTTAAAAAAAAATGAACCTGTGTTCAAACAGATTCATGTATTATGATGCATCTGATTTGTTCAGATGAATTGCACTTGTATTCAGATGAATTGCACTTGTATTATGATTCTCATCGGTATTTCTTTTTTGAAAATATATTTGTGGAGGGAGATACAAAGTGGGAGATGATGGTTTCTTATCCCTTATGATTATTTTGTAGTCTATGCTTCCCGTATTTTATCTACATTATCTGCAGTCAGGATGCTTTCAAGTCGTCTCATATTTAAGTCTCAATTTGCAAAACAAAGAGGGCAACTGGGGGCTTTCTTAGCTGATTGCGATCAAAAGAGGGTTGCTGCAAATGTTTGGTTAATCTTCTTTTTTATGCTTGTTTTTTTGTTTCCTTTTTTTCCTATGATTAATATAGCTTTTATATTGACTACAGGTACAAATTTGCACAAGGAGTTAAGAATCAACAGCAGCAGCTCCAGGCAGCATCGTTACACTGAATGGGCAACAGTTTACTATTATTTTGTGACAATTTTGTATTGATTCAGAATAAAAAATTGTAGAACCTGTGTTCAAAATATGTGTATTGATTCCGTGCCATTGTTCCTCAGTTTGATTGGGATTGTTGAACAATGTAAACAGTAGTAATGAAGTAAGCTTGTTTTCTTGAATAAATTGGTTGAGCATGTCGATTTTTGAATACTTTTTATTTTGATTATCTTCTCATACATCCTATTTGATCTCACATGCAATCTTTTATCCGATTACTGCTACTACTTGCTATCACATGCAATCTCAACAAAACAAACTAAAAAATTCTCCTCATTTAAGACTAAAGAACTGCAATTACCAAAAGAGGTAATGATAACAGCAAAACATTGATCCAAATAGAATAACTGATACATGAACTGCGAGTTGTTGCTTCACAAAACCTCACTGAATCTATATTATGTACATACAAGATTTTGAAACAAATTTTGTACTCTAACGTGAAGAATCAGCCGTGGAGATGATGGCGGCTGATTTTTGCTCGATTCACATGCTGCTCAGGTTTCTTGTTCTCAAACTTGTACAACATTGCAATCTAACTGCAACAATTAAAAAAATATCAGCAAATGATAAATGCAAATTGATATTCAAAATTCTCAGAAATATAACCGAACAGCTTTTGAACCCTTCTTTTTCAGAAAAACAGCTTTCAGATAACAGTTTTCAGCTACAAATATAACCGAACAGCTTTTAAACTCTCTTTTTCAGAAAAACAGCTTTCAGATAACAGTTTTCAGATATAAATATAACCGAACAGCTTTTGAACTCTCTTTTTCAAAAAAAATAGCTTTCAGATAACAGTTTTCAGCTAGAAATATAACCGAACAGCTTTTAAACTCTCTTTTTCAGAAAAACAGCTTTCAGATAACAGTTTTCAGCTAGAAATATAACCGAATAGCTTTTAAACACTCTTTTTCAGAAAAACAGCTTTCAGATAATAGTTTTCAGCTAGAAATATAACCGAACAGCTTTTAAACTCTTTTTTTCAGAAAAACAGCTTTCAGATAACAGTTTTCAGCTAGAAATATAACCGAACAGCTTTTAAACACTCTTTTTCAGAAAAACAGCTTTCAGATAACAGTTATCAGCTAGAAATATAACCGAACAGCTTTTCAACACTCTTTTTCAGGAAAAACAGGTTTCAGATAACAGTTTTCAGCTAGAAATATAACCGAAGATCTTTTGAACACTCTTTTTCAGGAAAACAGCTTTCAGATAACAGTTTTCAGCTAGAAATATAACCGAATAGCTTTTAAACTGTCTTTTTCAGAAAAACAGCTTTCAGATATCAGTTTTTAGCTAGAAATATAACCGAACAGCTTTTAAACTCCCTTTTTCAAAAAAACAGCTTTCAGATAACAGTTTTCAGATAGAAATATAACAGCACAGCTTTTAAACTCCCTTTTTCAGAAAAACAGCTTTCAAATAACAGTTTTCAGCAAAAAATATAACACAACAGCTTTTAAACTTGTTTTTTCAGAAAAACAGCTTTCAGATAACAGTTTTCAGCAAGAAATATAACAGAACAGCGTTTAAACTCGTTTTTTCAGAAAAACAGCTTTCAGATAACAGTTTTCAGCAAGAAATATAACCGAACAGCTTTTAAACTCGTTTTTTCAAAAAAAACAGCTTTCAGATAACAGTTTTCAGCAAGAAATATAACACAACAAGTTTTAAACTCGTTTTTTCAGAAAATTAGCTTTCAA
Source organism: Hemerocallis citrina (assembly GCA_017893485.1). Classification (NCBI taxonomy): domain Eukaryota; kingdom Viridiplantae; phylum Streptophyta; class Magnoliopsida; order Asparagales; family Asphodelaceae; genus Hemerocallis; species Hemerocallis citrina. The sequence goes on from CM030360.1 coordinate 24,868,685, forward strand.
ATAACAGTTTTCAGCTAGAAATATAACAGCACAGCTTTTAAACTCTCTTTTTCAAAAAAACAGCTTTCAGATAACAGTTTTCAGCAAGAAATATAACCGAACAGCTTTTAAACTCTCTTTTTCAGAAAAACAGCTTTCAGATAACAGTTTTCAGCAAGAAATATAACAGAACAGCTTTTAAACTCGTTTTTTCAGAAAAACAGCTTTCAGATAACAGTTTTCAGCTAGAAATATAACAGAACAGCTTCTGAACTCTCTTTTTCAGATAAACAGCTTTCAGAATACAGTTTTCAGAAAAAAATATAACCAAACAGCTTTTAAACTCATTTTCAGAATAACTCTATTCAGAATACAGTTTTCAGAAAACTCTATTCAGAAAACTCTTTTCTAAATAACAAAACAAACGCAACCTAAATTTCAATCTTTATATTTTTACGGGCATTGCACGTGTTATCATGCACGTATCGATTACGTATTTTCCACCACTATGTGTAATATTTTCTATGTGTTTCAATTATTTATTTAATAACGTGTTCGAATTCATTTTATAAATAGAAATTCATTTTTCTCTTATTTTAATTAAATTATTTGTATACGTGTGGTGCACGTGTTTTCTATGTACGTAGTGATTACATTGTGGAATATATAAAAATTAATGAAATATATTTTTCGTATGTTTTATTTTAATTATTTATGAATGTTTCACTGTTGATGAAATTTATTTCGTACGTTAATATTTTACGTGCGAAGCACGTGTTTGCGGTGCACATATATAGGCGTATTCTTTTTCAAAATGAAATTTTGAAATGTGTGTTTGTTTATTTTATTTGTGCATAATAAATCTAATTTATAATTAAACTAAACTAATTTTATTTAAACATTTACTATATATTATAGCCTATATTTTAAATTAAATAAAAATCTATATATATGAATGAAACGTGTGCAAGTGCGATGCACGTGCACGTGTAAGCACAAGAAGAGAAGTGGCTGGCTGCCAATTGTAGTGATTGGGGAGAGAAGGTGGATTAGTGGGTGATGATGTGGTGGATTAGTTATAATAACTACTCCTAATTACTTATATAAACACCCCCTAACCATTCACTCTCTTCATCTCTCCCTTCTCTCTTTCTCTGCCAAATCCGAAAACCCCCAGCAAATTCATCTTGTTCCTCTACTCACTCACATGCATACATATATATAACTTATATACATATATATATATATAAATATGCATATATCAACATAGTGTGTGTATATATATGTATATATATATATATATATATATATATATATATATATATAAGGAAAGCTTCGATTGTGCACTGCTCTAGTGCACACGGCGTGTGCACTAGACCTTCGAGCGTTCATATCGACGATCTGAATCGTTCACATTGATCTAAACATCTAAATTAGTCTAAATATGTAAAATCAAATCATTTGAAATTCATTTACCCATCCATTGAAGTGTTACAAAATTGTATGGCTGAAAATCATTGTTTTTTTAATAGAATGGGATGCATAAGTTCGAACAAGTGTGTATTAGTATCATGAAATATAAATAACCGCATTAAGGCTAAGGGCACAAGCACACACGATATCAATAGGATAGTCCCTCTTTAGCTTTATTTGTGATCAAATTTGTGTTTGTTAAAGTGTTAAAGAATCGTTATATTTTCGGCATAGCGAGGATGGCCGTGTATAATATTACGTCGGTTGTAAGCAACTGACGTGCCCACAGTTTCATATGCATGACTTAGAATTTACAAGAAGATATAAAGATGAATTTGATGCTGATGATTACTTAAATGCTAAAATTTTTACAATTGTGTATTTGCCATGTTGTGATTCATTTATTTATTCCGCTGCGTGTTGATGTAAAAGACTATGCTGTAATAAAATTTTCAAATTCCTTATAAAATTGTACGAAGTGAAGTGTAAAGATCCTGTGGAACTTCGAATTCAGGCTTATTTGGAATTCGGGGCGTTACAGCAAGTAACTTATATAATTTCTGTTTGCATATACAAGTACTGAATATCGCCTGTAGTGTGTTGCTTCAAGATCTATTCTCATGAAAACACTTGTTATATCTTTTCTTTATGTGTTGATCCTCCGGTAGTTGTCTCATTACACACACGACATGAAATAATTTAGGAATACTAAATTCTTGATGTATACATGCATGTTGTTCGTGATTTATGAGGTGTCGTAGAATCTTGTATGCGTGATGTGTTAGTAGTAGTATAACTTATTGTAAACTTGTTAAACACCCTATACCATGTTGCTTGGACATCTAGTATACCATATTTTGCATATTTGGGTGTGTTACATATGAACTAGTTGATTTTATGCATAAAGAAGATTTCTGTTTTTGCTGTTATCCCGTTTTTGTTCAGTATTCTAGACCATGTTGAGGTCAGTAAATAAAAATTATTTGTGAATATGAATTATAGAGAATTCTGTCTACTTTCCATATTTTCTGACAGATCTCAGCTTCGATTTGTGAGTTGCAAGTTATGGCTATTTTACTACAGAGGTGTAGAAAAATAACAGATTTGATTTTATGTGAATTCTGAAGGGTAATTTATTTTTATACTGATGTTAAAGATAATATTTGGATCCAATATTTTGCTGAGTACAACTAAACTTGACTGGGATTAACCCCCTAAGTTTTTTGAATTTAAATGATGACTTTTACAATCTATTATATGCTTGCAAACAACTACTATACTTGTAGAATTTTCATGCTGTTCAATAAAGAACCTAAATTTCAACCTGATTGTACTCGCTGTTGATAAAAACTTTGTGAATATAAATTCAAGCCTACTGTATCTATTTTATCACCCTTTGGACGGATCTAGATTTTGATTTATATTTTGTAATCTATTGCTATTTTAGTACTGCTGTGTTTATGATTTCAGATTTACAAATTTGTTGTATCTTGCTATTTTCTGATTTTATTTGACTATGCTATCTATGTTGAAAAATTATGAAATTATATTTGCTGATACTAAACATACGAGGGAATACCCCAGATTTTTCTTGGATTTAATCAGTAATTTTTTGTGCCGTTTTCCTATTTATGAATACACACTCGTGATTTCTAGCTGAACATATTTTCTGGATACAATTCTGTTTTGATTCCTGTTTTTGTGAAATACCATATGACTCAAATATATGTGCTGGATTCGGCTGAGAATCTATTTTCCAGATTTTCTGACGGATTCAGATTTGCATGTTTGTGGCAACGGAAATCTCGGATTTCGTGCAGTAGTGTCCTGCTGTCCAGAATCGAAAGTCTCGTTGTCCTACCCTTTTATGAGTTGTCTGTCACCTGTGCATGTTTATGTTCCAACCTGAATCTATTGCTTGTTCATACCAAGTTATTCTTTTCCTATTTGTGACACGTATATGTCTGTTTGATAATAATAACAAATAACCAAGTCGGGTTTAAGGGAACGATCTAGTAGTGGAAAATATAGAAATGTGTACTTATGATATGATTACCTACCTGATTATCTGTTATCTGTTATCTGTTATCTGTTATCTGTTATCTGTTATCTGTTACCTACCTGATTATCTGTTATCTGTTACCTATGATATGATTACCTGACATGTGATTCTGATTATCTGTTTATCTGATTCCTGACTACATACTTCCTTATGAGAAGGTGTACTCAGAAGGGGTCTCGTGTTTCCCACCTGTTATCCAACAACATACCTCCTTATGAGAGGGTGTACTTAGAGGGGACCGTAGGTCCTACCTGATGCATGATTACCTGTTACATGATACATGTACCTGTACCTGTTTACCTGATACTTGAGTACACAGCCCTATAGAATTCACTGCGAAATCTAAACGTAACTTGTTTGAATGTAGCAACTATGTGGTAAAAATCTGGGACGCATGAAGTGAAGTACAAGACCTGTAATAACATGATCATTTGCACATTTCTGTTTACCTATACATGCTACCTGATATCTATTACCTGTATACTTGCTTGCATGTTATTTGCCACCTGCTACATGTTACCTGTACCTTGTTAGCATATCATGTTACTTGATTCTGTTTCCTGATTTATCTTAGTCATTCTATTTTGTTGTCATATCTATTTCATGCTATGTTTGCTTCTGCTGTTACTTTATATTTGTTTATCTTTTCCTGTACTTGTGTCTGCACTACAAGCGGTCCATAACTTGCATTGACGGGCATTTTGTTTTCTTTTCCTCTTCCTGCTAATTGTTAAATTGCAGACTTTGGTGATCAGCTGCCTGATGGAGTAGGTAATCAAAAATTTTAGTTGCTGGAGCTCTTGCTATATTTATTTTCCTGCTATTCTTGAATAAATGTAATTGCTACATGGATTATTTGTATTGGGCAGTTTGACCCAGAATTTATGACTTGTTCCAGATCTAATTTATTTGAGATTATTAAATTTTGTTTCAAGTACATCCTGTTGGTATATTGATTCATTCATGCCTTCATGGTTAATTTCTCCTTGTCTATTTTCTATTTATTCCTGTGAAATGTTGTAAAGATCCTGACAGCTTATGAATGGTGAAAGCCATTCAATGGACTTAGTCATGTATCTGTATTCTGTATTTCTTTTTGGGAAGCGGGATGTGACAGTCAGTATGTGCTTTCACTCAGTAAAAAAAATCAATTGACTTTTATAAATCTGTATATAAGTATATTAGTTAGAGCATCTCCAACCATAAATAGTCAAAATGGATAACAAATGAATAATCTGGCTAGCAAAAAAAATCTCAACTCCAACCATGTTATTTATTTTGAATAACCATTAATAATTGAAAGTCCAAAATTAAATAAAATAAAAATATAAAACAAAAGCCCACAAAAAAACCCCAAGTACAAAATAAAATTTTCAAGCCCAAAAAGAAATTATTCCTAAGCAATCTAGATAAGATTACGCAATTTTGATTTCGATCGCGATTTTGATTTTCTTTTTGCTCGCAATCTGGTTTTAATTCTGCTCGCGATCTGATCTGATTGTGCAATTTTGATTTCGATCGCGATTTTGATTTTCTTTTTGCTCGCAATCTGATTTTCTTTCTGCTCGCGATCTGATCTGATTTCCTTTTTGCTCAAGATCCGATTTCTTTTTGCTCACAATCTCATCTGATTTCGATCGCGATCTGATTTTCTTTCGATTGCGATTTTGATTTCTTTTTTCTCGCAATTTTCATTTCGCGATTTTCTTTCAATCGATCACGATCTGATTTCTTTTTGCTCGTGATCTGATTTTTTTTTTCTTTTTTTTAGAAGATTTTTATCGAGTGGTATATACTCGCTAGATTTGGCGAGTGAATATTAGAAATCTATTTTGGCGAGTGGTTTGGCTAGTCCCGTTGGAGCATATTTTTATCTTTATATTAGGTATTTTGGCTAAACTTGAAAGATGGCTAGCATGGTTGGAGATTGTCTTACATGTGGTGATTAATCCTCTTCATAAATTCACAAATGAAAAATGCTAAGAGTTTTACTATATAATTGGAACAGAAAGACCAACTGCTGAAGACTAAAAACTGTTATTAATTATTAAATAAAGTAATTAATATTCATTTTTTTATTTTTTCTCTCATTCAGTTGTTACCGTCTCGAAGAATCAGAGATGGACGGTGAGTATTCATTGGCGAGGATGCCGTTGTTTGATGCGGAGCTGATTTGGGATATGCTTGCTAATTAGTAACTAGTGCTAATAGTGTGAATAACTAATTGCTAAATATATATTTTTTTTGATAAAAGGATAGAGCCTTAAGGCTCCAGCCCGCTAATATTAATAAAAGAGGAATCATACAAGCACAGTCAAATAAACACACCATTTTACACGTTGTAAAACAGAGAAAACAAAAGAGCAAAATTGCCGCAATAGAAACAGAAGCAACAGGCAATGGAGAGCATTGCCACACCTCCGAAGAAACATCTACCCACCAAAAGACAGGAACACGAAACCAGCAGCCAACAAGAAGCTCGAAATGTTGACTAGAGTGGGTCGACTGCAGACTGGAGGGTCGGGGGAAAAATAACAGCAGCTTAAACATACAGTGAGCATCAACCGATACTCAGGAGAACCAGCGATCAAGCGGAACAGTGAGAGTCAAAACTCCGGTGGCTACAACCACGGCAACAGGCGAGACGAAGCGGACTAAGTAGAGAGGGGCAGAACAACGTCAAACACCTGAAACAGCTGAAAAATGAAACCCACCAAAAAAGCCACCATAACCTGGGTAGAAAAGGGTCAAGTCTTGAACAAAGAAAAGGCAGAGATAATCCAATCAAGATTCAGCCTGAACCTGTGAAAGAATATACCAGCACCACAACGCTGAACAGAAAAAAGAGCCACACCACGACTACGAACAGTAATTAAGCGTTAACAAAATAAGCCTGCTAGCACAAGGAAAGGGATAAAGTAAAGTAGGTAAACAGCAAGAACAAAAACAATAAGAGCATAATATCACTGAAGGTCAATGGAAGAGACATAACAGAACTAGATGCAACATCAGCCACCCAAAGGTGATGGGCTAGAGCAACAAAGACAAGAACAACTCTATACAACCCTAAGAGCTGTCAGCTCAAACTAAAAGTCAGCCAAAATGAGCCGGAGTCGACGCACCGAGACCTCAAAAAGCAAAAGAACACAGGGACAAAACCAGCCAAGATTGTCAGACCTGCAAGAGAGAAAAGAAAATTAAGACTAAGAAAAGAAAGTGATAACTTAAGGAAGAACGTGTGAGTAAGTAGAACGGCAAAACAAAGCAGCCTCATCTAAACGATGGAGACTCAAGGCCTCCATTTTATGGTGAGGTAAAAGGGAGGTCCAATGCTTAGAGTAAAAAATGAACTCATCAATAATAGTATTAATAGGCTTGGAGGAATGAAAGAATAAACAGTTGTTTCTTTCTTTCCAAATCACCCAAATGATGGCCATGGTAGAGAGGACCCAAGACTTGCGGTATTTTTTCCTAACTAAATAAGGGTTCTAGCTACTAGTGACTGAAGGAGGGGCAGAGGGTGCCTGCCAGGCGATAACACAAATTTGCCATAACAGACGAGAAAATACGCACTGTAAGAAAAGATGATCAGCACTCTCATGACAGTTAATACAAAGAGGACATAATTGACCAATAGTAAGATTCATCTTGTTGAGAACCTCGACGGTTAAAAGTTTGTTTTTGATGGCGAGGCAGGTAAGAATTTTAGCTTTCAGCGGAGCAGAGCAACTCCAGATGCACGTCGCAAGGGCGACTTGATGCCTCCAAAGTTAAGGAAATTATAGAAGGATTTCACCGAAAAGGAACCTGAGCTGGTCCATTGCCAGGATACATCTTCAAAAGGATGCCAGTGATAGTTATTTAAGCATTCTAAGAGATGAAGGAAGTCGGGCAATAACGAAGAAGGGAGAGCATCAGAGAATTGAATATGCCAGACTCTGTGATTGTTATGGATCGTGAAATTGTCTGCCATGTAGGCGGAGGGGTTAAGGGCATGCTGGAAGAGGCTCGAAAAGGCCGACGCAAGTTTTAGATTTCCAATCCAAAAATCAGTCCAGAACTTGGTCTTAGAGTCATCTGCACAGGCATGGGAGATGCCGCATTGAAAAGGGTGAGCTACTTTCCACACTCCTTTCCAGAATGGGGACGCTTTGGAGAAAAGGGAGGGGAGGAAATCCAACACCCGTTGACAAGAAAAATATTTAAGAGAAATCAGGCGAACCCAGGGTAAATGGTCCTCTTTCAACAATCTCCAAAGCGATTTGCCCAGAAGGGCCAAATTTTGGTGCCTGAGGTTAAGGGCTCCCAGACCACCCGCCGCTTTGGAAGTGCAAACAGTTTTCCAATTACAAAGATGAGTACCAGGTTTATAAAGATCAGCACCAGACCAGAAGAAATTACTTCTTATCTGGTCAATCCTTTTGATAATCCATGAGGGAACATAGAAGAAGGACATTATATATAGGGGAATAGAAGATAGGACCGAGTTAACAAGGGTCAGTCTACCTCCACGGGAAAGATTCTTGCCATACCAAACGTTAAGCCTGGTCTCAACTTTTTCAATCATTGGAGACAAATCAGATTTATGAAACTTGCCCCATCTCAGGGGAATGCCGAGATAAAGAACAGGAAAAGAAGCGGATGCACAGCTGAAGAAATGCGCAATTTTAACCTATCGATTGTTCTCCCCACTGAGCCAAAGGACCGAGGACTTATTTAAGTTAATAGACAGATCAGGCGCATTTTCAAAGATATAGAGAAGAAGTTTAAGGTTTCGCAGAGTACACCGATTGGGTTTAGCGAAAATTATTGTATCATCCGCGTATTGTAAGTTCAAAAATCCCCGGAAACCCTGGGAGCTGCCAAGTCCCTCTATGACATTGGCCTCTCAGGCCTTACTAAGCAGTTTGTTGAAAACATCCGCTACAAGAATAAATAAAAGGGAAGAGATGGGATCACCCTGACGGAGGCTACACTTACACTTGAATTTATTGCCTTCCAATTCGTTAATAAGAATGGACGAAGTCCCGGCAAAAAGAATGGACTTGATCCAAGCGATCCACTTTCCAAAGCCGCGATGATGGAGGATATCGAAAAGAAAATCCCAGCTCACTTTATCATAAGCTTTTTGAAAGTCTAGTTTTAACATGATGCCTTCGGACTTGGTCCTATGACATTCAGAGATGATCACTTGGGCAGAAGCCACGCTATCAAGGATAAAGCGATCTTTGATAAAACCTGTCTGGGCCTGGTCAATAAGGGGAGAGATAACTAAACTGAGGCGGTTAGAGAGAACTTTCATGATGATCTTGAAAGTGGTGTTGAGGAGGCTAATCGGTCGGAAATTAGCGACCGAATTAGCTCCGCAATTTTAGGAATGAGAACAATATGAGCATAATTGATACGGTCAAAAGAGAAGGTGCCTTGATGAAGGTCGGAAAACATCTCAAAGAGATCCTCTTTAAGGAATTCCCAAAACCGTTGGAAGAAGAAAGACAGAAAGCCGTCAGGGCCTAGAGCAGAGTCGCTTTTTAAGGAGAAGACAGCAGATTTAATCTCCTCCAGGGAAAAGGGAGCTTCCAAGCAGGACAGATCATGGGTGGGGTGACCACATAGCTGGGCCCAATCAAGTTGTATGGAGTGAGGTTTAGAAGACCCCTAGAGGTTTTTTATAAAAGAGAAGGAAGCGTGGATATCAGAATTGGAGTTAATCTCAATGTCGTTGTCAACGATGGCAGAAATACGATTGCATCATTGACGATGCGACGCAAAATTATGAAAAAAGGAGGTGTTACCATCACCCTCCTTGAGCCAACTTGGCTCTCTGCGCCCATTTAATATTGTTGTTATGGAGAATGGCGGCAAATTCACGTTTGCAGGAGCTCTGTTCGTTACGGAGGGAGTCTGAGATTGGTCCGATCTCTTCAAACTTATCAATGGAATCAATGGAGGAAAGAAAGAATTGCTTAAGAACATTGACATTGGCAAAACGCTCTTTGTGCCAGATTTTGCATCCCTGTTTAATAGCATGGAGCTTAAGCAGGATGCGATTCAGGCCGTGAGATCCTGTAACCGAGGAAAGAAAATCGGATATGAGATTCACAAAGATCTGGTCTTGCAAACAGTATATATGAGGATTAAGGTAAGTGATGGTGAGTGAGGTTATGGTGTAAGTGTGTAAAAGTGAGATTGGTAGGTGCCCTATATTTTCTTGGTGGGGTCCTTTTAACGAAAGATTAACCTTTAAGAGCATCCACACTCGTATTTGCTGTTTCACTGCACTCATCGTTTGCTATAATATGGCCCTCATCACTTGCACTCATCCATTTCCTTCTTGTTGTTTTTTTCTTATCGGACGGTAGGGTAAATATACCGTTCGACGGTGGATTTTTATTTTAAACAAATTAGGACGAAACATGTTGTTCAATCCGATAGTTTTTTTTAATAAAAATTCTTAAAAAATTTAGGGACAACACAACAAACTCCGTCCGATCCCATTAAAAAATTATAAAAAATTTGAGACGTAACATGTTGTTCCGTAATTTATAGGGATGGCATTCGGGTCGGGCTAGCCCGGGACCGACCCGGCCCGGTCTGCCCGGTCATCGGCCCGGCTCGGCCCATCCAAACCCGGGCTGAATCGGGACCACCCGTCCAATAGACTCAGTCTGGTTCACCATTTGCCGCTAAAAGCCTAAATTCGGCCCGCTAGGGGCCTGGGACTAGATTGAACCGGCCCGGTCCTGTCCAGACTGGCCCGCGGGCCGTTGGCCAATTTTGAATTTTTCAGAATTTAAAAAAAAAAATTGGATTTGTGTGCTAATAATGCAAAGTATATGTGTGTGTGTGTGTGTGTTTATATATATATATATATATATATATATATATATATATATATATATATATATATTGTAAAATATTTCAAAATTTTATAAAAATGAAGTAGACATCAAAATTAACTCATCACTACTCATTACTCAATTTGCCAATCCTCACCCTAGCTATTTATAACCAAGTCCACCTCCTCACTTCTCTCATCTCACCAATGTAGGACTAAAAGTTTTCTACTTCAAACGGTCTTAATTATATATATATATATATATATATATATATATATATATATATATATATATATATACACTATCATAATTTTAATGAAATAATGTTTTAGGATGGATTTCTTGGCTAATCCATGCAAATTAGTTCATTTAGTTTGGGTTTGTCGCAGGTTTGATCCTGAAAGAGCTTAGGTAATTTTATTTTTGAAAGAATTAATCACTTTTTTTATCAAATTAATTTTTGTTGATGTTCCTTTCTTTTATTTTTTTTATTTTTTTATATATTGTAATTTAATAAGATTTCAGATTTGTATGTTACTTATCCATTTGATTAATTTGAAATTTTGTAATTCATAAAAATAATTTATTTTATGAATCTCTTTTTATCTATGTGTACAACCCAATTGGTCACCATTTTCATTTCCTTTTATCTTTGTACACTCGAAGAAAGAAAAAGAAAAAAAGAAAAAAATCAAAAGCCCGTCTAACCCGCGAACCCGCAACGAACCGGCCCGGCCCCCAAGCCAGGGGCCAGGGGCCAGGTCCGGACCGGCATTTCCCAGTCGAGGCCGGGCCCGGCCCGGCCCGCCACTGTTGCCAGCCCGGCCAGCAAAAGCCCGGCCCGAGGTAAAAAACCACAGGTTTCGGCCCGGCCCGGTTGGCCCGAATGCCATCCATAGTAATTTATATTTGGCAATTACCAAATTTATTTTTCATATATGAAAGCTACTATTCATCGTTTGCTGAAAAATGGCAAAATAGAAAAACGAGTCCAGCACTAGTTTGCACATTTTGCCAAATTGCTAAAATAGAAAACGAGTCTAGCACTATTTTGCTTCCCATTTTTTCAAATTTGACAAAATAGCAAATAGCAAACGAGTCCAGCACTATTTTGCTTCTTATTTTGCCAAATTGGCAAAATAGCAAACGAGTGTGATGCTTAACAATAACGGCTCTTTTTCATTCTTATTTCATTTTTTTAACTTTCTTCTAGACAAGATAATTGGAAAAAAAAAAAAAAAAAAAAAAAAACCAAAACAAACAGGTAAAAACAACTACAAAATAGAAGTGCCCTTCTTTCGAGTGATCATTCTAGTATCCTCATCAACCAAAATAAAAAAACTCGAAATCAGAGATGTTAATGCATAACAAGTATTTGACAAACTGCTATGTAGGGATGGCATTCCGGCCAACCGAGCCGGGCCATGCCGAAACTCGCAGTTTTTTACCTCGGGCCGGGCTTTTGCAGGTCGGGCTGGCAACAGTGGCGGGCCAGGCCTCGACAGGGAAATGCCGGCCCGGACCTAGCCTTTGGCCCCTGGCTTGGGGGCCAGGCCAGTTCGTTGCGAGTTCGCGGATTAGACGGCTTTTGATTTTTTTTTTTTTTTCTTTTTCTTTCTTCGAGTGTATAAAGATAAAAGGAAAGAAAAATGGTGATCAATTGGGTTGTACACATCGATAAAAAAAGATTCATAAAATAAATTATTTTTATGAATTACAAAATTTCAAATTAATCAAATAGATAAGTAACATACAAATCTGAAATCTTATTAAATTACAATATAAAAATAAAAATAAAAGAAACATCAGCAAAAAATTTTTTGATGAAAGAAAAAGTGATTAATTCTTTCGAAAATAAAATTACCTAACCTCTCTCAGGATCGAACCCGCGACAAAACCAAACTCAATGAACTAATTTGGATGGATTAGCCAAGAAATCCAACCTAAAACATTATTTCATTAAAATTTTGATTATATATATATATATATATATATATATATATATATATATATATATATATATATATATATATAATTAAGACCATTTGAAGAAGAAAACTTTTAGTCCCACATTGGTGAGATGAGAGAAGTGAGAAGGTGAACTTGGTTATAAATAGCTAGGGTGGGGGTTGGCAAATTAAGTAATGAGTAGTTATGAGTTAATTTTGATGCCTACTCTCATTTTTATAAAATTTTGAAATATTTTACTGTATATCTATATATCTATATGTATATACATATATATATATATACATATACTTTGCAGTATTAGCACACAAATCCAAATTATTTTTTAAAAAATCTAAAAAATTCAAAATTGGCCAACGGCCCGCGAACTAGTCCGGACCGGACCGGGCCGGTTCAATCTGCTGCCGGGCCTGGCCGGGCCGGACCCCTAGCAAGGCGGGCCGAATTCAGGCTTTTAGCGGCAAATGGGGAACCGGACCGGATCTATTGGACTGGCTGGCCCCGGTTTAGCCCGGATTTGAGCGGGTCGGATCAAGCTGATCCGGGCTAGCCTGGTCCAAATGCCATCCCTATTGCTTTGACTTTTATTTACAGTACAATCAACACTCATTTTCCTTTGCCTTTTGCTGTTGAGGAAGTCTTTAAAAAAAAGGTATGGTCATGGACTGGTTTATGATGGACTTGCAAAACTTTTTTTCCTTTTTTGTCTTTTGGGATAGGCAGTGGGCTTTTCTAAACCCATTCATGCAACCGTTGTTTCTACCTTTCCAGCACATGCTAATGACTAGTTGTAATTCTGATTTTGGTGTAAAAAAAAAAAAATAAACAATGATTTTTTGGTAATTTTGCATTTTTACTACCAGAATTATACTACTACCAGGGTAATCATGCTTACGAGGAAAAAGAAACGACTGCATTTTCTCCATTTCATGACTCTTAGACTATGTTTGACACGTGCTTTTACAGGATCTCTACATTTGAATATCACAACTTCCTCCACGTTTCATTTAGAAATCCAGCGCAATTTAAATCGTGAATGTTGTCCTTCTATTCATCTATTTGTATCTTTCATTATCAAGCACTTATAGTGCACATGATTAGCCCAAAAAAAGTACTTATAAGATATTTTGTGGATAAGCGACATTTAAGGTTGAGTTCCAACCTAATTTCATTGCATTATTTGAAACCTCCCTTATTCTTCGAGACGGTAACAGCTGAACGAGAGGAAAAATTAAAACTGAATATTAATTACTTTATTTAATAATTAATAACAGTTTTTAGTCTTCATCAGTTGGTCTTTCTGTTCCAATTATATAGTAAACTGTTCACTTGTGAATTTATAAATAGGATTAATCACCACATGTAACTAATATACTTATATACGGATTTATAAAAGTCAATTGAATTTTTTCACTGGGTGTGATACACACCTAAATAGATATTTAGGAAGAGAAGATGAAGAGTGAAATGTATATGTTGAGATGTAAATAAGTGTTAGTGTAGGGACTTATGTATAAGAGTGTTATATACGTAGTATGCACGTGTAATGAAATCTTATAAATAGAAGCGGGATAGCTCAGTTATGAGCTATGTCTGATTTGTGAGAAATCTTCTTGTCTTCTTAATTCTTCTTCTCATCCTCTGCTAAATCTTCTTCTTCGTTCTTGATTTCTAACCCTAACCCTCTCTTTTCCTTTCTATCATCAATTCAGTGCTTGAGCTCTTCTAATGACGGTGATGCGATTTTGACTGCATCCATTGGTATCTTCAAGAAATGGAAAGGGATGAGTACCTTGGGAGATTTAGGCGCAATTCCTAAAGATGAAGAACATCTTCAACATCAGTTCTTGAATTATCAAATTGGGTGTCATCTTCAAGAAGTCGCAACTCCATTTTCGATGATTCTTGCACACTTGCAGCATTTGACTCATCAAATTGAGAAATTGGTTGCTTCATCAACACCAATTCAAGAATCTATGGAGGAGATTCCGTCGTTCAAATCTATTTATAAGCATATTCCTAACCCTATTCTTGATCGATTTCCTATGGAAGAGTATGAATGCAATATTTGTTTCGCTGATTGTTCCTATAAATGATACAAGAGCAACAAAGTGTTAGATTGTGATATATGTCCTAGTTGTTTCTTTAGTGGAAGATTTAAATTGAGTTTGGCACCACTATACTTCATTTGTATAGAGTATGTTGAAGATTATAATGGTGAGAAATCGTCTAATGTGTTTGATGAAATGCATGAACAAGAAAAGGAAAAGAATTCGGTTTCGAAAGACAACGATGGAGTAGTTGGTGATAAATTGTTGAATTTTGAAATTAATGATGCTGATTTTAGAAGGAAAATTGAAGAAAGTGAAGAAGAAAGGTTCGTAGAAATTGGAAAAAAAATGACTTTGGAAGCTAGTGATTCAAGAAAGAAGCAGTTAATTGAAGAAACGAAGCTTAATCTGGGAACAACTATAATCGTTCTTGAAGAGGTAAATGAAAATTCCTTTAATAGTCTTGGACACTTATCTACATTTGGATTACTTCGTGATGTCCTTATGCATTTATTAGAATGGTGTTCTATTGGTCTCAAAGGGCAATTGCTTGAATGGTTTTATTGGTGGGAGGAGTATAGAGGACGAGTGAAGACTTTGGGGAAGTTGTTTGTAACGTCCCGAATTCCAAATAAAATTGAATTCGAGATTCCACAGGATCTTAACACTTTACTTCGTACAATTTTATAAGGAAATTTAAACTTTTCATCATACATCAGAGTTCTTTACAATTTGTTTACACAGTGGAAGATACAAAGAAGTACAACAATGAAAATAATATACAACTTGCAACATCATTAACTTGTAATTAATCAACAGCATCACAACGACTTTACTTCTTCATGAAAAAAGTCCAATTCCTGCATAATAAGCTGTGGGCACGTCAGTTATTTTCAACTAACGAAAATATTACACTTGGCCATCCTCTCTATGTCATACATATAACGATCTCAATACTTTAACAAACCACAATTTAAATACAAATAAAGTGTTAAATGTGACTACTCTAAACATGTAAGTGTATGCGATGCCTTAATGCCCAATGCAGATATTTTACACTAAGATAACACTAATGCATACTTGTTCGGATTCAATGCATCCCATACTATATAGGTCCAAGGGCAAGCACCTACGTACTCCACAATAAAGGGTTCGATCCCTCGCCATGACAAACTACCCAGTAATAAAACAAAGTTGAGACGTTCCACGAGTATGGATCCCAGTCCCGGAGAACCTCCACAGAAAATCCTCCGCCCGACTGTTATACAGACTCCTCGTCGTGCGAACCTCCTGCAGGTGTCCCTCTAGCCCCGGTATACGTATATACATTCTAGTACGGCAAACTATCCGCCTGACTATGCATAGTCCCAGATTTAAAATAAAAGATCGTCTCCCGCGAGACAACCATAGTTCCGGAGTACACCGCCCGACTGGGTCTATAGTCCCGGTGAACCATCACAGCAAATCCACCGCCCGACTATATAGAGTGTCCCACTTACGTTTGCCTAGGTTTTACTACATCTTCTCTTAAGTGCCTAGTTCTTAAGTTCAAGACATGAATAAATTTTCATACCTAGAGTTAGTTTTCACCCCATTCCGGACTTAATCACAAAACACGAGACAGCTCCATGGCCATATCTCAAAAATATATCTCAACTCTTTTAATTCAATAGTGCCGGTACCCGAGGTCTTACTAACTCTAAATCACAATTTTTCATATACAAAAATTCATGGGTACTCATACCCTTCAATAATCATGTCTTAAACTCAAAGTATTTTTATCTTCAACTTATTCACAAATATATCAATGTCTTATTTTAACACTATTCATGATTCATTTTACTCACTATCTTTCAAAAGCAATAATTCTCTGCATGAACATAAATTCATCATTTGAAATTTCATTAGCAACTTAAACACAAATAGCAATTCATATCTCAACCCACATCAAATATTTCTTAAATCAAATAAGTGTAAAATCTCATCAAGAGAAATCAATTCACATGAATATTACTTTAAGTCTCATTAGCAAATTAAGTTCATATAAAAAATTTCACATCAAGTATTCTTACTCAACCAAAATAATTAATAAATCTCACTTACGAGAAAAGTCAATTGCATTGCCAAAATCTAAATCTTCTTATACTCAAGGTCATACTCTTGAATAAATTTCAAATTCATTGACTCATAAATTTCACTTTTTAATTATGCTATTTTCACACTTCCAAATACTCCAAAATAATCAACGAGGCATTCATAAAAATATATGCAAGATTTTTAGGTTTAAGTTAGAGCCTTCATTACTCAAAAAAGTGGTTTAGAGTTAAGTCAGAGACTTCAACTCCAAAAATATATGGTCTAGTAATTAATCAGAGACTTCCACTCCAAAATGAAATATAGTTTGGTAATTAATTAGAGACTTCGACTCAAAAAATCTGGTTTAGTAATTAATCAGGTACCTCACCCAAAAATATGGTTTAGTAATTAATCAGAGACCCCCACAGAGATCGAACCCAGGCCAGCAAGGAGACAGCCCCACGCCAAGCCACAGGGCCAAGTGCGCCCACGGGTGGAAAAGCTCCATGGGTTTTAAATACCCAGACTCTGCCTAATACCCTCTGTTTAAAATTTCTCTTTTCTGAAAAACCAATTCACGACACCAAATGTCGAACCCACACACTCTAAAAATTATTCGAGAACAGTATACTGAACTCTAGGGCAACAATAAGTTTATACAATTTAAAATTTCTACCGCGTGAAGAGTAACTCAATTTTCGCTATAATTTGTGAAATGTTAATTTTACTTCACCATATATATTTTTTCTATGTTTATTAGTAATAAAAGAATTTTTCTCATGGTAAATTAAATTCTTATTTTATAAAAAAAAAATCTACTCTTCTAAAGTGAACACAATGAACAATTCACATGCTAATTTACGAAATTTCTAAACTTTAATTTCTCAAATCTATTTTAATCAACATGTAATTCACTCAAAATTTTAGAGTTTCTCTATCACGCACATCACAAATCATGAGAGCAAACTAACAATTCTACATTAGCAATTTAAATTTTAGAGTATCTACACATGCAACTACTCAATAAATTAGAAAGTATAAAGGATCACCCCCCAAGAAATGTTGATTTCTTGCAATTTGCACTCCTATAGTGAGATCTTCTAGAAAATCCCGCTTCGCCTCCTCGAATCCCGCGCGCAAGAAAACTCTCCAATCCATTTCTCGGCCAAGCACAGCAAGATCCCTTCACCACTTCAAAACTTTATCTATATACCTATATATATACTTCTATATTTGTATATATATATAGGCATGCTTAATATATATATATATATATATATATATATATAGGGAAAGCTTCGGTTGAGCACTACTCTAGTGCTCACCGCGTGAACACTAGGCCTTCGGGCGTTCATATCAAAAATCCGAACCGTTCACATTGATCTACACATCTAAATTAGTCTAAATATGTAAAATCAAATCATTTGAAATTCATTTGCCCATCCATCATGTGACTATAAAAACAATGATTTTCAGCCATACAATTTTGTAACACTTCAATGAATGGGCAAATGAATTTCAAATGATTTGATTTTACATATTTAGACTAATTTAGATGTGTAGATCAATGTGAACGGTTCGGATTTTCGATATGAACGCCCGAAGGCCTAGTGTTCACGCGGTGAGCACTAGAGTAGTGCTCAACCGAAGCTTTCCCTATATATATATATATATATATATATATATATATATATATATATATATATATATATATATATATATATATATATATATATATATGATGTGGAAGGTGAGAAGGTGGAGGAAGTAATCAGGGGATGGCTGATTGAATGCTTTTCGACAAGGATAGAGTAGCATAGGAAAAGGGAAAAGGGGAGAAATGGGAAGGGATGTGCATATATATATATATATATGCATGTATATATATATATGTATACACAAACAATCTTTGATGAATGAATGGAGAAGCATGGACATGTGCTGGATGTATGGGAGTGGTTGATGGGAAAAGCTTTCGGCAGAGGTGAAGGAGGAGGGATGAGAAAAAGTGAGGTGTTTAGAGACATT
The DNA here is from genome assembly GCA_017893485.1 of Hemerocallis citrina. Classification (NCBI taxonomy): domain Eukaryota; kingdom Viridiplantae; phylum Streptophyta; class Magnoliopsida; order Asparagales; family Asphodelaceae; genus Hemerocallis; species Hemerocallis citrina. Next base: position 24,887,161 of record CM030360.1, read on the forward strand.
ATATAAGGGGGTTTAATTAATTAAATGTAAATGGATTTAATTAGTCCACTAATCCACATTAATCACCCCAAACACTTCTTCCTCTTCATCTTCTAACAGCCGGCCAACCCTTCTTCTCCCTTAACCGATTTCTTCTCTCTCATCTGCTACATGCACGTGTTGTGCACTAGCACACAAATTAATTAAAAAACATAAACTATATATATACATAATATATAAGTAAAATTTTGTTTAATAATGTTTCATGCAAAAATAAAATAAATATACGCGCTCTCCAAAATTTATTTTGAAAACGGATACGCTCAAATACGTGCACCGAAACAAATACGTGCGTTGCACGTAAAATATCAAAAATACGAAATTCGATGTTATCAACGAAAAAATATTAAAGATAATAAAAATACAGTATAAGAAAATATATTTATTAATTTTATAGATTCCACGATGAAATTGCTACGTACGTAGAAAACACATGCATTACACGTACAAAAGTATTTTAATCAAAATAGGGGAAAAAATAGATTTCCGATTTATCAAAATGGATTTGAATACCTAAAATAAATAATTTAAATACATAGAAAATATTACATGTAGCGGTGCAAACGCATAATTGATACGTGCATCAAAAACATGTAAAAAGCACGTAAAACCCAGAGATTGAAAATTTAATATTTAGTTGATTTAAATAGGATAAAATATATGAAAAATACATAATTAGTCAGAAATCACAATACATAATGAAAACACGTTATAAATATTACCAGTAACGATACAAAATACACGTGCGTAACACACAAGGGCAAAATTGTCATTTTCAATTTTGCGGGGGTGTTACATTGTTAGTGGTTATCACTTTGAAAGGTACATGGAATAATGGAGAACAGAGGAAAGCTCAAGGTTCCAAGGATGCTCAGTTGCAACCTGGAATGGTTATACTAAAGGATCCTACTATTAAAAACTTGGCAGAGCAAATAGGAAAATAGATCCTGCTTTCAATCAAATGGTTGAACAACATCAGATAAGTGTTCAAGTTGTTGGAGAAAATGGGTCCCCGATTCCTGTGGATGCTCAGCGATACATTTCTGAGTACTGTTGGAGAAAATTGAAGAGTGCACTTATTAATGAAGAAGACTCTAAGGGAAGAAGAGCACTGCATTTTGCAAGTGAATATGGTGAGGTAAAATGTGCTCAACTCCTCCAGGCTAGAGCTAATACTGTGCTTGAAGACAGATATGCAGTCGATGTTTTGGACCCAGACTTGAGCATTGAACAAGATAGTCACTACAACATAAAGAAGCTACAGCGGCATATATTCCCCGGTGTTTTGTATATCGCGTCGGGTAGAGTCGGACCCTGAAAGGGGCGGATAATCCGAACGATATACACCGGCTTTTTATGACGAACGCCTCCGTAGGGTAACATATGCCGGCGTTTTTTTATATAAACGCCGGTGAATGTTGGAGATAAAATATCACCGGTAACATACGGCGGCATTTTTGTGGACAACGCCGATGTTGATATATCCTACACCGGCGTTGTCGATTAAAACACCGGTGAATGTTGGGGATAAATTTACCCCATCAATCCCCAAATCATTAATCGATCCCCAATTCCTTTTTTCCCCCAAATTTTTCTCGCTCTCTCTCCCACGCTCTCCCACCCCTGCTTGGCAGTCATCATTGTGCCCACCACCATCGTCCCTGCCGTCTGTCGTCGTCCCCGCACTCGTCCCCATCGCTGTGCCCTCCATCGCCGTCGTTGTGCCCTCCTCAAACGCAAGGTAACCCATCAATCTTCTAGGGTTTGGTTAGATTTTTAATGGGTTCGGAAAAAGAGAAAGAAGGAGTCGAATCAATCTTCTAGGGTTTGGTTATACTTAAGCATAGATGGAGATCCTTTAACTGGATTGTATGAGGAAGTGGGTTTGGGATTCATTAGTCGAATCAAATGCAATGGATAATGAATGGGATTGGTGGTCGAATCTTTGTTTGTTTGTATTATTGCCAACGAGAAATTGTTGGTTTAAAGTTTGTAGTTTGTGGGGTTGACCATGTGTTGTTTTGTTCGTTAAGGTTGATTTGATATATATGTATAGTCGATTAGAAAGTAGATTTGGGATGGACATTGTCGTATATAGACCGATTGCTAGCTTTGTTTGTGATACTCAATTTTGGGTGGTAATGGTTTGATACTTAATTTTGGGTGGTAATGGTGCGATTGATTCTGTGATGTTTATGTTTGTGATAGCTAGCTTCGTTGATTTTATTTTCATCAACTGAAACTTTAGCATGATGGTTCAAGAGGCTTGTTGGTTCTTGTTGGTTGTTGTTGATTTTCAGCTAAAACTTTAGCAAAATCCGAGCATGATCGTAAATTAATAAACTAGCATTGGTTCTTGTTGGTTCTTCTTGTTGATTATCGGCTAAGCTAGCTTCTTGTTGGTTCTTCTTGTTGATTTTTGGCTAGGCTAGCTTCTTGTTGATTCTTGTTGAAGCTAGTGTTTTTGGTGAACATAGCATGGTTTACTCTAACCCGTTTGAGTTTGCTTTCTTATGCATTAAGAGATGGGTTAGTTGCTTTTGGAGATGGGTTATTATGCATTTGAGTTTGAAAATGAGATTGCTTGGGTTTGCTTGGATTGCTTGGGTTTGAAAATGAGATTGTTCATGCTTGTTGCTTGGGTTTTAAGTGAATTTGGAGATGCTTTTTTGTTTGAATTTGGAGATGAGATGGATCATATATCTGAAGTTACACACTGTGATTTTTTGAGGAGCGACTAGTGATGAAAATAGATTGAGTTTGCTTTCTTATGCATTTGGAGATGGGTTAGTTGCTTTTGGAGATGGGTTATTATGCATTTGAGTTTGAAAATGAGATTGCTTGGGTTTGCTTGGATTGCTTGGGTTTGAAAATGAGATTGTTCATGCTTGTTGCTTGGATTTTAAGGAAATTTGGAGATGCTTTTTTGTCTGAATTTGGAGATGAGATGGATAATGTATATGAAGTTGCACATTATGATTTTTTGAGGAGTGACTAGTGATAGAAATTTTTTTATCTAAACTTTATATACAATTATATCATGATGTCTAGATGAGTATCAGTTTCTAAGATAATGTTTATGCATGCTTGTTGCTTGGGTTTGAAAAAGAGATTGTTCTTTCTCATTGGTTTTAAGTAATGATGAGATGGATTATGTAACTGAAGTTGCATACTACGATTTACAGAGGAGTGGCTAGTGATGAAATAATCCTGTTTGAACTTATGTATAATAAAAGTATTATAAAAGTATAAGTTTCATCTCAGTTAGTATCTTGTTTGCCTGAATTTGGTTCTGAAAATATTATTTTTCACTCTTTGTAACTCAATATTTTGAACTCCATATTTTGGTAATGAATGCGATGAGATCACATTATTATGTTTCATTATGAGATTACAATTTGATGATATTATACTATTATGCTTCATTCATATTTTAGGGATTGAAGATTTTCAGAACTGGTTTTGCAATTGGTTTTGCAATTGGTTTTGCTTCATTCATATTTTAGGGGGCCACCCCTTTTTTTTTATATAATTAATTTTTTTTTTAATATATATCTACCCCGGCATTTGTACAAGCGCTGGGGAAGCCTTTTTAAAACGCCGAGGTAAACCTACACCGGCGTTTTTTAAAATGCCGGTGTAGGTGGTGGCTTGAAACGGGACCCCAAACGAGAGCACCCCTTCGGTGGCGTTTTTCGACCGCCGGTGTATATTTACCATTTACCAGCGTTCGTTAAAAACGCCGGTGAATGTCCTGAAGATACAGTGACGCACGATTCAGCGACACTTGCACCGGCGTTTTATGAAATGCCGGTGGTATCTACACCGGCGTTTAAAAATGCCGGTAAATGTGAAAAAAAATGCCGGTGAAAGCGATTTGTGTTGTAGTGAGTGTATATTATTATCATGATCTTATAGTTGAAATGCTCAAATGGGGTTTCCAAGAGGTTAGTGTGTAACACCTCGAATTTTAAAATACCGAGAATATTCGTTTTTATATTCTTATAGTGGGTGAAAATTATTTTGATGTATTTTATTTAAATATTGATACTGGTCTGAATATTTGTGGTAGATTGGTATTATTGTTATATTAGAGTTAAGAGTTGAGATTTTATGTGAGGAAATATAGTTTATTTTATTTTATAATTTTGGGAAATTATTATAAGGTAATTTAATGTACTTGTCTTGTTTGTATTATTATTATAGAAAAGAGTTGGAGTTTAGTTGTAATATTTCGGATTTGGAGGGCTTATCTGTAAATATACCATATTATTATTATTATTATTATTATTATTATTATTATTATATTTATTACCAAACTAACCCTTTTCCCCAATATTTCTTTCTTTCTTCTTCCTCCCTCCCGATTTGATCTTCCGGCCGAAAGAAAAGAACCCATCTTCGGCTTTCTCTCCGCCCCATTCCACCTAAATACTCCATAACTTTTCGATTAAATTAGGGGGCAAGCTAATTGAAGGGTCCTCTACACCGTGGTAGCATCGATTTGGAGAAATAACTCCGGAAAGGTATATCCCTTTGTATTTTATTGTATGAAATTGAGTTGGATTAATTTTTATGGAGTAGGGTTATTTTGGTAGAGAGGTTTAGAGATGTTGGAAGTGGTAGATTTGAGGAATTAGTAGATTATTAGAGAAATTGTAAGTTGTTGATAAATTAGGCTTTTGGGTTTGTAAAAGAGAATTATATATGTATGAATTAATTCTCGTAGGATAGTGGAAAATATAGTTGTGCCATTAGAATAATTTGGGAGTGGTTCGAGTAATTTTTTAGAGGATAAAAACCCCTGTAGGAATTTGTCTATTACGTGCAATGCACGTGTGTATCCCAGGCGTTCAATGAACGCTTGTGTGATGTTTGGAATAGGGTTATTGGCCTTGTGATTGATTTGGATGATTTGAGTCTTAATTGCGTTGAAATTTGATAATAGGAAATATTGGCGACTTTGGATGCGGGATGGCGAGATGGTGCTTCGAGTCTTCACGGACTATTATGTGAGTATGATCTTTTTTATTCTATATGCATAATGTGCTATGAAAATTTTAAAATATGGTTTGGTGTGTGATATGTGAAGTGTAATGAGTATGGAAAAGTTCATAAGTAGAATACGGAGTAAATTATGAGATATAAGAAATTAGTATATATATGTATGGGAATGTGTTGTTGTTTGTAGATAAATATTTATATGCTTCGGGGTTGTAATGAGTAGATTTATGTATGTGAATGTATGGGGATGTGTGATGTGTGATCTCATGACTGATGTGATGAGGTGGAACGCATTGCGTATATGATATGAGTCATATGGTGTATGTGTGATATGCGGGTGATAAATTGGGAATTTTATGTGATATTGTGATGTGAAATGAACATGGTGTGTGTGTGACGGGTGAGTGGGAAATAAAAAGTTTATATGATATCAGTGAGATTAATGGCTTGTGTATGTTTATGAATTTCATGGAATTTATATGCTTTCATGTTATGTTATAACGGTGAAATTAGAGTATAAAGGAGTTATATTGTAAATGAGTTATTTGATAAAGGGCTATACTGTAAAGGAGATATACCGTGATATATTATAAAGGAGAGATATATATATATGGAGAAATATTATAAAAGAGATTTATTATAAATGAATATACGGAGATATTATATTAAAGGAGTTATTATATTAAAGGAGTTATATTAAAGGAGTTGTTATATTAAAGGAGTTATTTTAAAGGAGTTATATATATATTTATATTGCCCCAAATTATATTTGGGGAACAGGAGTTATATATATATTTATGTTGCCCCAAATTATATTTGGGGAACAGGAGTTATATATATATTTATATTGCCCCAAATTGTATATTTGGGGAACAGGAGTTATATTGTGAAGGAGTATATAATAAAGGAGATATGTATGTGTATATAAAGGAAAATTAAATATTGCAGTGCCGCACAATCTCTCGGGGTTTGGGCTAGACCCCACAGGCCCGGGATACACCCGGGAACAGGAGTTATATTTATATTGCCCCAAATTTTATATTTGGGGATCAGGAGTTATATATTGCCCCCAAATTATATTTGGGGATCAGAAGTTTCCCTCGCTGGTATAGGGCCAGGAGGAAGACGTAGCCTCGGACGTGTAAGACTCTGTGTGAGCATCAATCCGCGTGTTATATTTTACTTTTGACTAGCCTTTTGGCTTTAGTCTTGGTTGGACAAGCGCGCAACTGTACTTTCAATCCAGCCCACAAATGGTAGATGCTTAGGACACCTGGATCTGGGTGGTGTGGTGGGTTAGCGGGATTGAAATGTACGGGATGGGAGGCACAGAGATTCCTGTGTTGTACGAGGAGGTCAGTTGTGTGGGCACTGAAAAGGAGAAAATATAAAGGTGAATGTGTATTGAAAGAATATATGTATATGTAAAGATACGGATGATATGATATCTTGCGGAGATTACTTATATTATGGGAGATATGAATATACTACGGGGGATATATATATATATATATATATATATATATATATATATATATATATATATATGTGTGTGTGTGTGTGTGTGGGGGGGGGGGGGGGGGGGTATATATTGGCATATGGCTATGCTTATGATGCGATATTGGCAAATGAATGAACATGAGCAGAGGAGAGTGAGAAAGTAAAGTAAAGAAATGAATAGTATATAGAGTATGTATGTGAATGAATGTTAGAAAAAAAAAAAAAAAAAAAAAAAAAGAGGAGTTATGCAATCATGAATGAAAGGTAAGGTGAGATATAATATGAGAATGAAAAGTTAAAGTAAGCAGTATTATGAGTTGTGAATGGAGATTTAAGTAAAATACAGTATGATATGAGTGGTTCCACCTTGGAATTGTGTCAAGGAACTACCTGCCCGCTGTTTCTGTAGAAATGGTGGGAACTACCTGCCTTGGCATAATTCGCAGGGTGAGTGGGCATAATAGTGCTAGTGATTAATGGAAATGAAGAATTAAATGAGTGAAGATGAAAGTAAGTTAGTTACCAATTAGATTGAATAATAACTGAATGAAATAATGAGATGTGAATGAGCTATAAGACATGCTTTTGATGCAATGAGAATAAGCATTTTGATTAGAGATGTGCTAATGATGTGATGAAATGCAAGTCCCTCGCATAGTGAAATGAAATGTGATATTTATGTGATACGACATAAATGAGTGGGATATTCTGGAAATGAATGTGTATGTTTAGGAGGCTATAAAAATAGATAATTGTGATGTTATTCAGTAAATTAAATACTTGTAATGAGATGTCATGATGATGTAGATGGTATGGTTGTTTGTATGTGTGCGATGTATGTAATGAGAGAATGGTTGTGAAAATGATTATTAAAGAAAATATGCTTTATATAATACTAGTAAATGAAGTGCATGGTTTATAAAGATGAAGAAAAGATGTAGTAAGATCATGTATATATATATATATATAAAGAAATGCTTCTGTGGCGATAATTGTGGAAGGATTGATATGTGTGTCAGAAAATTCAAACGTAAAGGTAATGGATCATATGTGACTTTGGCTTATTCAAATATAAGATATATATGTCGTTAGTGTGATGTATATAGAGAATTGGGTGAAGTTATGGGTGAGTGAATAGTTGAATGCAGGATTGACAAAGTATTTGAGATATCGTTATAGTGATGATGTGTTGAGTCAGGATTCGGGTTGCCTTATCTTACTTGGTATTCGTAAGTTTAAATTATTTTTCTTTTTATTATTTTAATTTGTTATTTGATTAGTAAATTATACTCACACCAGAAATAGCTAACCCCTTAGTGTTTGGGGGGTTAGGGGAGTCTGAAGACTACCCTAGATTCCCCACTGTTGCAGGTTCTCATCAGTGCAGAGGTGAGGCGTGGATTGGTAGTATAACTTTTTATTTTAAAATTTTGGATTATTTAGTTATAGGAATAGTGAAATTTATGATTTAAATTGTATTATGGGTGTATAAGCATGTATATGACGATGATGAGTATAGTGTGAGGTGGTGTGGTATGTTTGTGACCCGTACCCACCTCGTTGTGGAATACCGGGCTCTGTGGTAGGTTTTATAAGGGTTTTTCTAAAAATTTACCTTGTTTTTCAAAGAAATTTATAGTTTTTAATTGATATTTGATAATCCGTTATGAGTTTGGCCCCCAGAGCATTATATATTATTGCCTATGTGTATCTGCTCATTTTGGCCTGGGGAGCCCATGAAAATATTATTTTGATTGTGAGCTACGGAATTTTGAGCAGAATTCCGTAAGCTTTTTGTGTTTCGGGGCAAAATTTACAGGGGAGACTCTGTCAAAATTTTTCCTGAAATATAACTTTCTTAGTTTATGATTAAAGTGATATAGAAATTGAAAGATTTGAGTTTGGAGATAAAAAAAAAAAATTGGGGTGTTACATAGTGGAACTCATGCAATTGGTGGCACAACTGGGCAATTGAAACTTCTGTCAACTGCAATTATGGATGGATGGATGGATGGATGGATGGTCTTGGTGTTGCTCAACCTCCTAGCACTCATGCTTCAGGCCAGTTATTATCTGAATTCACCAAAAGAGTATATTCTTCTCAAGTGCAACATTTGAAGGACATAGCAGGTACCTTGGCAACAGAGTATGCTGAAGATTTTGCTCAAGGGAATAAGCTGTGTTCAACCTTGAAGTCTGTTGATATCAAAAGAAGAAAGATTTTACAACAAATGCGAAGTGATACGGCTTTGCTAACTAAAAAAGAAGGTGGTGCTTTCGACTAGGGCTACAGACCTTCAGTTATATGGACTGTACATCAGAATATCCACATGGCCTGGAAGATTTGAAGCTAGTGGTCTATGGGGTGCTCATCTATTTGATAGATGCCATCATGCATAAATCAAACATTCTTCGCAGTTGTGGCGTCATTGGAAGAGGTTTCCTTGTTAGATGTCTTATTGAAAGGAGGGAGGAATTGATACACATCTAAATAGATTTAGAAGTGAAGATGAAGAGTGAAGTGTATCTGTTGAGATGTAAATAAGTGGTAGTGTAGGGACTTATGTCTAAGAGTGTTATATACGTAGTATGCACGTGTAATGAAATCTTATAAATAGAAGCGGGATAGCTCAGTTATGAGCTATGTCTGATTTGTGAGAAATCTTCTGGTCTTCTTGATTCTTCTTCTCATCCTCTGCTAAATCTTCTTCTCCTTCTTGATTTCTAACCCTAACCCTCTCTTTTACTTTCTATCATTAATTCAGTGCTTGAGCTCTTCTAATGACGGTAATGCAATTTTAACTGCATTAGAGTGAAAGCCAAAAAAAATTATTTTTTCTCTCGTTCAGTTGTTTTTTTTGAAGGAACTCTCGTTCAGTTGTTACTGTCTCGAAGAATCAGGGAGGTTTCAAATAATGCAATGAAATTAGGTTAGAACTCAACCTTAAATGTCGGTTAACAACAAAATATCTTACCATATAAGTACTTTTTTTTGGCTAATCATGTGCACTATAAGTGCATTATAATGAAAGATACAAATCTATAACATCTCTGATCTTTAATATTATAATGGGAGAAGGTTTTAGTGTCATTTGTCAATCTACCAACCCGTGCATTGCACATACATAATTAATATGAAGAAGGTCTCAGATTCGAGTCTCACTACGTCAGATTTTTTACTTGCATCACACGTGTAAATTACTATCTATCTATCTATCTATCTATCTATCTATCTATAATATAATATATAATAACTATTATAATGGAAGTGTTGAAGTTGTAAATCTACCTACTTACGTGCAACACACGTGCAACTCCAACTCTTCCATGAATACGTGCATCGCACGTGTATATTACTATAATCTCTAATCTCTAATATCTAATCTTCTAATCTTCTAATATTATAATGGGAGAAGACCTTAGTGTCATTTGTCATTCTACCAACACGTGCAACACACGTGCATAACTAATATAAAGGAGGTTTCCGGTTCAAATCCTATATACGTCAGAATTTTTATTTTTATTTTTGAAAATTATTTAAACATGCATCACACGTAGAAATTACTAGTAGACTAATTGAAGGACAACATTCAAGATTTCTAAGTGAAACGGGAGGAAGTAGTAGATATTCAAATATAGGGATCCTGAAGATGTACGTGACAAACATAGCCTAAGAGACATGAAATGGAGAAATGCAGTCGTTTCTTTTTCCTTGTAACCATGATTACCCTGGTAGTAGTATAATTCTGGTAGTAAAAATGTAAAATTACCAAAAGATCATTCTTTAAAAAAAATTACCAAAATCAGAATTACTACTAATTATTAGGGGTGGGCATCGGTCGGTATCCGACCAAATATGGACCATCCACCACCGATCCAAAGAAAATCGTTTTTTTAGTTTTCTCATCCGCAACCAATCCGAGCCTTAATTGGATCGGTTTCCATCCAAGCCGATTAAGCTCGGTTTGGATTAAATTGGATGATCGGTTTGGCATGCTACTTTTCACCAACAACATTATTCACAATTTCGTTGAAATTTAAAAGATCAGCTTCAATCAAACTTAAGAAACAACCTGCTATTTGTTGTTTAGAAATGAATTTAAAATAAAGATTCATAAAACCACAAGTTACTAATAAATTTTACACTAATTGTTTGAGATGATGACGTTTAAATGGGTGAGATACATTATTTTTTCACCTGCATACTTCTGTAATCTTAGTTTATTCTCATAAAAGAAACATCAATAACCATAGCTAATTGAATTTCAGGTACAATAAAAAAGCTAGATTTAGAAAATAATTTATGTTTGGCTTGATTAAAGTAACTACTAAATGTTACATCAACTTCATTATTCTATTAAGCTGAGCCACACTGTAAATCAAGCATTTCTCAAGAATATAACACATAATTATAGAGAATGAAAACATAGGTAAAGCAACTGCTCGGTTTGTATTAAAGAAATTAAAGGAGACGTTTGTATCTCCAAGAAAATGAGAAATGATTGTTTGTATATTCAAGAAATTAAAGGAGAACTAGATTTTTTATGGACTAATATATAGAGGTACGGTCGGTTCGGTTTCATCGATTATTTGAAAACTCCATCCAACAATCGATCTGCCCCAGTTGGTTATTGAAGATCAAGAACCGAACCAACCCAAATCACCAATTGGTTCAGTTAAAAACCGGTCAGTTCAGGTTTGATTGCTTCGGATGGGTCGGTTCGTGGAAAGGTTGAAACCAAGGCTGCATGAATGGGTTTAGAAAAGCTAAATGAATGGGTTTAGAAAAGCCCACTGCCTGGGCCCAAAGACAAAAAAAGGAAAAAAAAAAGTTTTGCAATCCATCGTAAACCAGTCCATGACCATACCTTTTCTTTTAAAGACTTCCTCAACAGCAAAAAGCAAACGAAAATGAGTGTTGATTGCACTGTAAATAGGAGTCATAGCAGTTGTCAAAAACCTGTTATGCATTAACTTCTCTGATTCCCAGTTTTTCTTATTTTAGTTGAGGGTACTAGAATGATCTCTCGAAAGAAGGGCACTTCTATTTTGTAGTTGATTTTTAAAAAAAAATCAATTATATTGTCCAGAAGCAAGAAAGAAAAAAAATGAAAGAAGAATGAAAAGAACAGACAATGTTAAAGCGTCCACTTCCTTTTGCTATTTTGCCAATTTGACAAAATAAGAGCATCCACAGTAGTGTTTCTCATTTTTTAGAATATGGCAGCTACAGTAATAGCAAATACCAAAATCGTCTGCAGTCGTTGTTTGCTATAATTTTGCTAAAATTTGAGACGGACGAGACATTTTGTTTCGTCAGAGTTTTTTTTTAACGGTTAATTAATTAGTGATTAGAGATTTAAATAGTTTAATTAAATAAATTATATAATAAAATATAACCTAAACCTAATAATTAACTATCTAAACTAAGTTAGTGCCCTAATCTAATTGCCCAGATATCATGGACGGGACATGTTGTCTCATCCCAAGTTTTTTTGCTTGCGACGAGACAACATGTCTTGTCCGAGCGGTTTTTTGATTTTTTTTTTTCTTCTCCAGACGAATCAGACCGTCCGATAAAAAGATTTTTTTTAAAAAAAAATTTGTCAAACGAAACAAGTTATCTCGTCCGACTCCCATTAAAAAATTTAAAAAAATTTGGAACGATACATGTTGTCTCGTCTCTTATAATTTGAGAATAGCAAATTCGTTTTTCAAAAATGAGAACGTAATGTAGCTACTTTGCTATAAAATGGCAAAATAGTAAACGACTGCAGCGGTTCATTTCTCAAAAAATGAGAAATTGGCAGTGGATGCTCTTCGAAAGAAGGGCACTTCTATTTTGTAGTTGATTTTTTTTTAAAAATTCAATTATATTATCTAGAAGAAAGAAAAAAAAAATGAAAGAAGAATAAAAAGTGCAGACAATGTTAAAGCATCCACTCATTTGCTATTTTGCCCATTTGACAAAATAAGAAGCAAAATAGTGGTGGACTTGTTTGCTATTTGCTATTTATAGTGGTGGACTTGTTTGCTATTTGCTATTTCGTCAAATTTGGCAAAATGAGAAAGAAAATAGTGTTGGACTCGTTTGCTATTTTGCTAAAATTTAGCAAACGAGGAACAGTAATTTCTTATATATGATAAATGAATTTGGCAATTGTCAAATATACATAACAGAACAGCATGTTTCGTCTCAAATTTTTTATAATTTTTTAATGGGATCGGACGGAGTTTGTTGTGTTGTCCCTAAATTTTTTAAGAATTTTTATTTTTTAAAAAAACTATCAAATTGAACAACATGTTCCGTCCTAATTTTTTTAAAAATAAAAAACCACCGTCGGACGCTACATGTTGTACCGTACCGTCGGATAAGAAAAAAAACAAAAGAAACGAACAAGCGAACAACATGTTCCTTTTCTTTGTTTTGATAAGTTTAATCCAAGTCCTATTTCCTCCTTTCTTTTCATAAATTTCCAAGTCCAAGTCAAAAAAAGTTTAAAAACAAATTACATCAAAGTCCAAGAGGCTCAAATTATTATTTAAAAGTTATTTTAATTAGTTGGACGGAACAATATGTTCTGCCAGCCCATTTGGTTTTTTTTATTTGCCACATTATAACAAATGAGAGAATCCTCAGCCGTTTGCTATTTATCCATTTTATGCATATTTTAGCAAACGAATCGCTGCAGTCGTTTGCTATTTATGCATATTTTGATCATTTCGCAACAGTAGATTGCTATATATGAGAGCGGAAATGAAAGTCCGTCCGACGGAACTTGAAAGTCCGTCCGACCTTTTTTTTGAATTTCCAAAGAAAAAAAAATCCACAAATATGGCTAAACCCCCTTGGACGGATCTTGAAGATTCGTTCATGGAGGGGCCACCTCTATTTGTTTTTTTCACTAAAAAGTTGTTTTTAATTATTAAAAAAATCGTAAAATTTATTTAAAATTTGTGGGACGGATCTTCATCCGATCATTACAAAAATTTATTTGCTATATTATAGCATTTTACCACTACAGCAAACTCGCTTTGTTATATGTATAATATGCATTTATGCTTATTTTAGCAAAGCACGACTGTAGATGCTCTGATAAGTGCAGTGAAACAGCAAAGACATGCTCCTAAGAGCATCTGTAGTCGTTGGCTATTTTTTGCATATTTTTTCCAAAAAATGATAGAAGAATTGTTGTAGTCGTTGGCCAAAAACCCAAAATTTGGGTTCTTGGTGAACAGTAGACTGCTAAATATGGTAGATGATTTGAGGTTTTGGAAAATATAGCAATCGAAAGAAGGTTAATGGTCTGTTGCATCGGACGAAAAAAAAACTTCGTCCAGAAGAATTTGACTGTTCTGAGAAGTATCTGACGAAATTTAACTTTCCGTCCTAAAATATTTTTTTTAATTAAATCGATGGGCGGGAAAGGATTTCCCGTCTGATCGAAAAAAAGGGAAAAACAAAATTACCACATTTGAAGGACAGAAGAAGGTTTGCTGTCTCTTCATTTTTTGAATTTTTTTTTTAATTTGGATGGACGAGAAAAGAATTCCCGTCCGTTCCAAAATTTTATTAATTTTTTTTTTACTTCAAACGAAAATTTGTCTTTCGTCTCAGATTTTGAAAATTTTCGAATACTCATTGTTTGGCAATCAACAACTGCAGCGCAAAGCCACTTTTGCCATTTTCATTTGCCAAATACCCAAAATTTGACTCGAGACGACTAACAAATGCTCTAAAGGCCAATATCTACTACTATTAATGGGAGAGTTTGTCACTTTGTCACTTTGAGTTTGTAACCAAACCAACAAATTTTTAATATTTTTTGTCACAAATAAAACACATACGTTGCACGTGTAACTCTAACTCTATTTATTAACACGTGCATCACGCGTGTAAATCAAAGTTTTTTCCTTCACCAAATAAATAATTTTTATTTTTTTTTCGTCACAAAGCAAATACGTACGTCGCACGTGCAACTCCAAATCTATTTCGTAACACATCACTGTACGTACAATTCAAGGTTTTCTTCAAAAAATTTAAATAATTGCTTGCAGTGTCCGTTCAACTCCAATTTTTTTAAAATTTAAGACATTCATCACAAGTGCAGATTACTACCGACTTACATGTATCCCATATTCAATTCCAACTTTTTATCAAAACGTGCATCCCACGTTAAAATTACTAGTTTCATTAAAGGGACCCCACCAAGAAAATATAGGGCACCTACCAATCTCACGTTTACACACTTACACCATAACCTCACTCACCATCACTTACCTAAATCCTCGTATATAAAGATTTAGCAATTAGTTATTCACACTATTAGCACTAGTTACTAATTAGCGAGCACGTCCCAAATCAGCTCCGCATCAAACGACGGCATCATCGCCAACGAATACTCACCGTCCATCTCACTCCCTTCCGAAACCGACGAACAGGATGACTCCCCTTCATTTGCCTTAGTTTCCTCTACTTTATCTTTCTTACCGCGCTTACTTCTCTGCCGTCCGACCCTACGCAGTATCGCCTGAATCTTTAAATCAACGGCGGATCTCAACCTCCTCAAACTCTCGTCCTCACCCTCGTTATTATTCTTCTGCTCCGGGAAGTTGAGCCGCGCGTACTCACCCCGTAGCTTATACGCAGCCCGGTCGTAGGCGTGCGCCGCGTACTCGGGGGAGTCGTACGTCCCCAGCCACACCCGGATTCTGTTCTGCGGCAGCCGGATCTCCGCCACCCACTTGCGCCAGTTCCGCTGCCGCACTCCCCGGTAATGCTTCTGCTTCTGCTTCTTCTCGTCGCAGTTAGATTTATGAGCATAATTGAAATATTGTTGTTGCTGTAACTGCAATTGCAATGGCAGCTGCTTTTGTTGCTTTTTGATGGTGGGTCCGGTAGTAATGCGGTGGTGGGGCCCACGGAGGAGCTGAGTGTGGAAATTGTACACGGAGGCGGATGACGTGGCGGGGACGGGAGTTGGAGGGGGGAGGTGGGAGAAGATGGAGTCGAGAACGTTGGAGCCCGAGAGGAGGAGTGAGGATAGCGCTGTCCTGACGTGGCATGGATTCTTGAACTCGTTCATATTGTAAAATTAATTTTGTGGTGGGATTTGTATGCAAATTTTGAGGACTGAATTTGTAAATTTAGTGGGATGAAGGGGTTCTTGGTAAATATGCATATAGAGGGAGGGACGAGGGAGAGAGGCTCAGAGGCAGGGAACCCCTGATTTGTGTTGCGAACTTGACATTATTTATGGGATGGGTGGGATTTTTATAGACGGGAAAGTAGGTGAGAATTTACGGAAAAGCCCTCGGTAAGTTTGGATTTAAGGCGCATTAATTTCGAGGAGGGTGGGGCATTTTCGGGAAGGAGGAAATGGGGAGACGTGGCGTGCTGTGAGCGGCGCATGTGTGAGTGACATCATATATGATGTCAACAAGATTTTTTATTTTTAAATTGTTAAATTATGACGGAAGAGTTTTTTTTATGTAATTATGACGGAAGAGTTGGAGTTGTCATTTATAAACATACCAACTTACGTGTACCGTGCGTACATAACTAATATAAATGAAGTCTGAAGTTCGAGACCCAACTACATCGGAGTTTTGATTTTAAAAATATATATTTATTAAGATATGCATGGCATTTATAAATTACTAGTGTATTATAATATCAAATTTATCTAATAAACTTTTAAATTATGCCGAAGATTGTGGAAAATTATCATTGATGCAGATAATAAAATTAATGTTGAAGCAATCAACTGATGATGATTTAGGTGGTTCCTAAGAGCATTCCCAACCCAATCCCATCTCCATCCCCATTTTCGGGTTCCATTCTAGAATATTCCGTGAAATATGCTATATTAATTTGGGGGTTTCATATTGTGTACTTCAACCAATCCCCATTATGAAGTTCCAAATTTTAATTTTTAATTTTTTTCCACAACAATATTTATTAATGGAAAAAGATAATACAAATAGTTGTATATACAGATAATCTATCAATGCATACAAATATTTATGCATTCCAGTTCACTTTAATAGTGATATCATTTTGAAGATCTCCGTAAAAAATTAACAATGTGTTAAAAATCAATTAATGTGAATGTCTCTCCATCCATTATCCCATTTTCTCCACTAACCCCATGATTTCCATGTTCTCCACTCACCATTTACTCCATGTTTGTCCTTTCAACTTCTTTGTAAACCTATAAATAGGCTTGTACAGACTTGAAGAAAAGATGGGAGTACAAATTATACTATATTCTCTTGTCTCTTATACTTTCCAGCATCGTCTTTATTATTTTTACAACATCGTCTCTATTATTTTTACAATGCGTTATCTGCACGATGCTCTACTTCAACTATTCGAGGTATTTTTTGTTCATAATTATTTCAATTACATTTTTTTTATACTTGTAGCCGCTAAATTTGGTGTGGGGGCAAACAGATAGTATTTGTGGATTCTTAGGGAAACTGAATAGTAAACCTATATACCTGTTCCGTCGGGGTATGATCGTCGCTCCCGCCGTACACCAGCAAAAAGTGCGAGACACCGGGGTTGTTCCCGGCGACGCACCCTCCGACGCTCAAGTCAGTAATCTAGGAAGACTATGAAAGAGCACAAAAACTGGAGAAAGATTGATTACCTCTTAATGGAGATGGATGGGGGGTATTTATAGGCGTCTTAGGGAACAGATTAGGAATGTAATCCCGTGATCTGATAAGGAATATTCTCCTTGTAAACAGATTAGGAATGTAATCCCTAATCCCCGGTGGAGGGATAGGCATGAATCAGGCCCGTTGATTAGGATCTAATCAGAAACCCTAATCCTTTCCCTCTGGATCGGGTTTTCTGCTGGTTGAAACCCGCGCCCGATTGAGGTGGATCCGTTTGCTGGTTAACGGGTTTTCGAGGAGGAGAACCAGTAGCCGCTTCAGACCCATTGGTAGGAGAAATTACCATTTTACCTCTAGGCTTCAAGATTCGTGCCTGATTTGGACGGTCCTGATTAAACCCCATTTTTAGCCATATCACGAGCCCCCCACTCTCGGAGGCTGAGCTTGATCAGCCTTTGAGGAGTAGTTTTACTGTTTTAATGGCTAGAGGAGTTGTATCGGAGCCCAAATGGAAGGTTTTGAATCTTGAAGGAGGTAGTTTGGCGATTTTTCAAATAGATTGAACTCTGAGTCGCTCTGGAGCCTCTTGTTGGAATATCCTTTTGACTTAGGGAAGTTTCAATTCGACGTCCTGGGGTTTTGGAAGATTGTTTTTGGGCAACAATTGTTTGTTTGGGAGCGAGAAGGTGCTCCCCAACTTTATAATTGCTTTCCAAGAGTTCTTCCTTATCCCTTCGAATTTTTTAATTGTTTTTTGGTGCAATGGTTTGGTCGTTATCCTTCGTTGAGGGGCATATACGTTCGTATCATGCTTCCGACCCCTTCCAGAGCTTGTTGACTAGGGGACCGAGGTCTGTATGCGGTTCGGCTCATTTTTCCGAAGAGGAGAGAGAGTTCGGCGTGGTCGTGAGTGCTGAGAGGGAGTCCGGCGTGATCCGAGGTCCAATCTTTCCCCGTAATAGGGTCGGTGCCAAGAACGCTCGGCACATGGTGCCGAACCCCAAATTTTCCCCTAAAATGGGGTCGGTGCCAAGAACGCTCGGCAGCTGGTGCCGACCTTGAATTTTCCCCCCGTAACGGGGTCGGTGCCAAGAACGCTCGGCAGCTGGTGCCGACCTCGAATTTTTTTCCCGTAACGGGGTCGGTGTCAAGAACGCTCGGCAGCTGGTGCCGACCTCGAATTTTTCCCTCGTAACGGGGTCGGTGTCAAGAATGCTCGGCAGCTGGTGCCGACCTCGAATTTTTCCCCCGTAACGGGGTCGGTGTCAAGAACGCTCGGCAGCTGGTGCCGACCTCGAATTTTTCTCCCGTAACGGGGTCGGTGTCAAGAACGCTCGGCACTCGGTGCCGACCTCGAATTTTTCCCCCGTAACGGGGTCGGCGTCAAGAATGCTCGGCAGCTGGTGCCGACCTCGAATTTTTCCCCCATAACGGGGTCGGTGTCAAGAACGCTCGGCACTCGGTGCCGACCTCGAATTTTTCTCCCGTAACGAGGTCGGTGTCAAGAACGCTCGGCAGCTTGTGCCGAGGTCCATAACTTGTTGTTTTTCGTCATAGGAGTTTGTATCAACTGTGCGCCTCCTGAACTTCTGAAAACTTCTGACAGATGGGACATTTATTAAATGCGGTGACCTCTGGGCCTCCATCGGATGGGATGCTCATTAAATGCAGCGCATGATTTGGCGTGGTAAACAAGGCGACGATTGAGGTCGCTTTGTCGTTTTGTGTAGATGGGCATGTCGTACAAGCCCATTATCCTCGTTTGGCGTGCACCTCTCTATAAATCCTCACCCCCCTCTCTCATTTCTCATTTCCCTTATCTTTTACTCAGGCGGTCTCTTGTGCTTAGGCGAGTACTTCCGGTGGTCGACGTTTGTTTCCGGCGAATTTTTCCGACAGCTATCCTCTTTAAGGTAATTTATAAATTATGTTTGTAGCTTCTGTCTCTGAAGAAGTCTCTTGATCTGAGCCCTCCCTTGAGGTCGTCGAAGATTCGACTCCGACTAAGGGCAAGAAGGTGTTCGGCAAGGATTCGATCGTTGAAGATCCGAAGCGGATGGGAGAGTTCGATCAACTGCCGGGGCCACTGACCGGGCTCCATAGAGTTAGGCAGCTCCCGGAGGATCAAGCCGAGCGGATCGTCCATGGGAGGGGGAGGTCCTTCGAGGAGAACGCCGCGAGGGAGACGACGGAGGCGGACGAGACGGTGTCGATCCTGCGTGAGGAGGACTTGGCAGTGATCCGGGATTCTTTTCACATCCCGGAGGAGTACGAGCTCATGCTGTCGGGTCCCGGGGTTAGGGCCAATTCGCTGTTGCCAGTGACGATGTGTTGCTGGCAGGTCGATGCCTTCATCACCGGGGCTCGGCTGCCTCTCAATGCGTTCGCCGTTACTGTGGTGAGTTGGTTCGGGGTCAGCCCCATCCAACTCATGCCGAACGCGTGGCGAGTGATAAATGGCTTCGTTCTCCATTGCCAAGCTGCAGGGATCGATCCGCAGCTGAACGTGCTTCGGACGCTATACCGGCTCCACCAAGGGAACAAGTCGGAGTACCGATATTACTTGACTCCGAAGCACGGCGGCAGGCTCGTCATATGCCCCGACTCTATTAAGCACTGGCGGGAGAAGTTTATGGTTGTGCGGAGTCGGGAGGCTTGGCCGATCCCCTCCAACTGGGTAGAAGGGGTGCCGAAGAGGGCAAGGGCGCTTCCGAAGCTCAGTGTGGAAGAAGAAGTGGCAGTCCGGACTCTCCTAGATCAGCCAAAGTACGATTGGAGGGAGCTCACGGAGGACGTCCTGTACAAGGGAGGGCTCTGCTGCGTAGATCCCAGTACGCGGCTCTTGTTATGTTTTTGTTTTCCGTACTTTCTTCCTTGTCACTTGCAATGTGTTAATCAATTTTTGCTTTGGATGCAGAAACCATGGACTACGACGTAGTGCTGGAGCTTAGGGCAGGACTTGCGAGCAAGGCGCCTAAGAAGCACAAGAGGGTCGCGACTAAGTTGCTGCCGACCTCGAAGACTCCGAGGATTACAGCCTCGGTCGAGGAGGTGGAGGCCCTCGACAATGCCGTCGACGCCGTGGCAGGGACTTTGGCTTCGACCGCTGCTGGCGAGTTCCCCATCGCCGCCGCCCTTGGAATGACGACGCCGCCACTGACGGTAGCGGCCGAGGTGCTCCTGACGAAGGAGCACAAGAGAATTCACATTCTGGACTGGCAAGTCCGGAAGCATGACGGGTTCCTCGGCAACTCGCTGGCGAGTATGCAGGCCATCAAGCACCTCGCCACTCCGAAGGATCGAGCCGCCATGGAGGCCGGGCGAGAAGGCGACGACGTTATCGAGATCGCTCGTTCGGCGGTGTCGGTAAGCATTGAGTTTATTTCATTCGTTGGACTTCTCTAACCAAAATTCATCTAACTCTTTTGGTTCTTCTTTGCCACAGATCATCGTCCACTTCGGTCACCTCACCGAGAGGTTGACAGCTCTGGAGAAGGAGCTGAAGCAAGAATCCAACCAGGCTCGGAACGAGAAGGCTCGGCTGTCGAACGAGCTCGACAAGCTTCGCGTCGAGCACGAGGGGAGGTCGGCGAGGATCGAGCACCACGAGGCCGAAGTGGCGAGGTTGGAGGGCGACCTCCTTTGCCAGAAGGAGGGATCGGCCAAACAGTTGGCCGAAGCCGAGGAAGCCAAGGCGGCGGAGGACGTGACCCTGGAGAAGGCGCAAGAGTTCCTCGCCCAAAACATGGCAAAGGCTTTCGCCGCAGCCATCGACCGGGTGTCGAAGGAGTTCCCCGAGGTGGATGTCTCGGGGTGGAGGCTATTCCCCGGCCACGTTGAGGGCTTCGACCCTGAGTCCGAGGGGGAGGAGGAGGAAGGGGAGGACGAAACCGATGTCGAGGTTGGGGCCACTAACGAGGTCCCCAGTACCGTGGTTACTCCGCTGGCGGTGGCGTCCCCTTCGGAGAAGTCGACCCCCACCCGTACTCGTCGCCCGGGGAAAGAGGTCGTGCCTTGACTCTGCTCCTCTCTCATTTTCTTGTTTTTGTTCTTTTTCCTTTTCCTTTCAAAAATTGTAACGTCTAATAGCGGACTGGCCAGCGCTGTTTTTTTGAAATGAATGAAAGAAATTTTTTTTGAAGTGTTGGTGTTCGGATCTTTGTCTTTTGCCTCCTTTCGTCGAAATTTTTGTTTTGAAAACTTCTCGTTTTGCAAATTTCTCAAGTGTCAGGCTTCGGCAGTGTTTGAACTTTTCTTGTTTACCTCGATCTCTTTTCAGCTCATGGTGGTTGCTCAAGACGTCGAGCCAGTTCGTTCGGATGAAGAGGCTCGAGCCGAGGCTGGCCTTGGGGCGACGAGGTTGTGCCTGGCTAAATGCCGAGAGCGGCTCTACGAAGTCGAGCTCGGGTTATGTCGAGCCGAAAGTGAGCGGAACCATCTTCAGCTCGTCCTCGGCCGGCGAGACATCGAGATCCGTCGTCTGGAGAGCAGAATCGCCGAAATGACTCCTACAGGAGAAGAGGAGTATTCGCCGACTGCTTTCAGTAATGAGCTTCGGGTTCAGTGCATCCGTCATAACCTGTCCAAAATAACGGCGGAGAGGGACGACCTGCGTTCCGAGATTCGGCATCTGCAGGCCGTAGAGACGAAGCTTCGGTCGAAGGGCGAGAGCTTGACAGGCAAGGTGGCGGAGCTGACGGTTGAACAGGACGAGTTGACAGCCGAAGTTGACGCCCTGATGAGGGCTACAGTTGACAAAAGTATCGAAGTCACCCATCTTCGTCGCCTGATAGCGAGTCGCTCGAGTGTGCCGGACTCCGCGATTCCCCCACGCTTCGAGGTCGACGTAAAGGACGAATCTTTGAGGGAGCGGATCTCCGAGCTAGAGGCGGAGGTTGCTCGTCTAAAACCGCGCTCGGGGCCAATCAACGTCCGGAGCACTTCATGCACTCGTGCAGAGAGCGATCGGGGCATTACATTTTACGAGATAGCGACCCGTCAGCGCATCGGCCATCCTAGTCTGGGGGACGCGCAAAGCTCGGTGGCAATCTCATCAAGCGGTGCGTCCGTCGGAGCTGCTACCAGAAGTGGCACCGAGGATTTGTCCCAATTTGCCGGCTTGTGGTCGCGCTCCGGAGACAAGCGTCGTCACCCCCACGTGTCTTTGAAGCGGAATGCCCCGGCTCCGAGGAAGCGTTGAGGTCGTCGTCTCCAAAAGCTTTTGTATTTTTTAGCTAAGTGTAATAAGTCGGCATTGTGACTTACTTTTTAATCGACTTGTAATCTTGCTGTGTGTGATTCTCTTTGTATCGTGTCCCATTTATCAATAAAATGTTGTGCCCGAATTTATGTGTCCCTTGGCGTTTGGTGTAGTCTTTGTGTTTGCGACTGTTGTTCATTGCGCCGAGGCTTTTAGGTCGGCCAATTGTTTGTTTGCAGGTCGGCGAGATGAGTGTTCAGCTAGTGGCGCCGAGCATTGTTTCTGACGCCCACTCTCGCAATTTTGCGAACTCGCGAAACGCACTCAAGCTCAAGTGTTTGACCTCGGATTTTTGCTATAGTGGCTCGACGGTTGTGGGAGCAATGGCGAACTACTTCCAGCTCGCTTAGAAGCGAACTTGCGAAGTAGAATCGAGCCAAGTGTTGGACTCCGAACCATCGTTAGATTAGTTCAACGGTTGTGGGAGCAATTCCGAATGGCGAACTACTTCTAGCTCGCTTAGTAGCGAACTTGCGAAGTAGAATCGAGCCAAGTGTTGGACTCCGAACCATCGTTAGGTTAGTTCAACGGTTGTGGGAGCAATTTCGAATGGCGAACTACTTCTAGTTTGCTTAGGAGCGAACTTGCGAAGTAGAATCGAGCCAAGTGTTGGACTCCGAACCATCGTTTGGTTAGTTCAACGGTTGTGGAAGCAATTCCGAATGGCGAACTACTTCTAGTTTGCTTAGGAGCGAATTTGCGAAGTAGAATCGAGCCAAGTGTTGGACTCCGAACTATCGTTAGATTAGTTCAACGGCTGTGGGAGCAATTCCGAATGGCGAACTACTTCTAGTTTGCTTAGGAGCGAATTTGCGAAGTAGAATCGAGCCAAGTGTTGGACTCCGAACCATCGTTAGATTAGTTCAACGGTTGTGGGAGCAATTCCGAGTGGCGAACTACTTCTAGTTTGCTTATGAGTGAACTTGCAAAGTAGAATCGAGCCAAGTGTTGGACTCTGAACCGTTGTTAGATTGAAGAGTTAAAAGCAGAGAGATGTAAACAATAGTAAAAATATGAAAAGACTTTATTCATTAATAACTAATAATCGGCTGCTTCTAAAGTTGCTAGCCGTAATTACAAGGAAAAATGAAAGAAAATCACTACAAGTAATAGGAAAGGAATGGTTCGTCATCTCGAAGTACTTAGAGAGGCGTTGTTCTCTCTTGGTATTTTAAGAGATGGTCGGCATTCCAAGTCCTGGGGACCTCCCTGCCTTCGAGATCTTCTAGTCTGTATGTGCCGGGGCGGATTACTTTGGAGATCTTGTAAGGTCTCTCCCAATTTGGGGCCAATTTGCTTTTCTGACCTGGGAACGAGATGGCCAACTTTCGGAGGACCAGGTCCCCTTCTTTGAGGTCCGTTAAGCGGACTCTTTTGTTGTATGCTAACTCGATCCTTCTTCGGTAGCTTTGTTGACATATGGCAGCTCTTTCTCGGATTTCGTCTATCAGGTCTAGACTTGCTCTGAGCTCTCTAGCGTTCTGCTCTTATTCATAAGCTATCAAACGAGGAGAGGGTATTCCGACTTCTAGGGGGATGATGGCCTCGGACCCATAGGTGAGATTGAATGGGCTCTCACCTGTTGGGGTCCGCTTTGTGGTGCGGTAGTTCCACAGCACGTTGGGAAGCTGATCGACCCACAAGCCTTTGGAACACTTGTCTAACCTCTTCTTAATGCCGGAGAGGATCTGTCGATTAGCATTTTCGGCCTGGCCATTCGACTGAGGATGAGAGACGGAGGAGAACCGGTGTTGTATGGCAAGGTCTTCACATAAAGCTCGGAAGGCAGCCCCAGTGAACTACATTCCGTTGTCTGTAATTAGGACCCTGGGGATGCCAAATCGGCAGATCACGCTCTTCCAGAAGAATTGAACAACCTTGTTTTCGGTGATCGTGGCCAGGGGCTCGGCCTCTATCCATTTCGAGAAATAATCGATTGCCACGACTAGGAACTTGAACTGTCCGGGAGTTGGCGGAAACGGCCCTAGTAAATCCATCCCCCACATTGCGAATGGGATCGGGCTTGATAGGGAGGCAAGTGGAGCTTGTGGGATGCGTCGGATGTCAGAGTACTTCTGACAGGAGCTGCATTGCCGAACATGTTGTTCGGCATCTCGTAGGAGAGAGGGCCAGAAATATCCGTAGTTCAACACTTTGCGTGCTAGGGCTCTGGAACCCGAATGTGCCCCGCCGATGCCCTCATGAAGCTCTTGCAGGGCGTAGTCGGCTTGCCCGGGGGAGAGGCACCTCAGGTAGGGCCGACCGTCCACCTGGGTGAAGGAGCATTTATACAGGATACCTCCGATTAGTGTGTAACGCTCGGCTCGGGTTCTAACCCTTCGCGCTTCCTTGGGATCCTCGGGGAGGAGTCCGTCCCTTAAAAATTCGATGAGGGGTTTCATCCAATTGTCTTCGAGGAGGACAGGCAATATTTTTATGGAGTCGAGTGTTTCGTTCTCTATGCTTGGCTTCAGGAGGACTTCTATCAAAACAGTCTGCTCGAGCCCTTGAAGTGAGGAGGAGGCTAGTTTGGAGAGGGCGTCGGCCTGAGCATTTTCTTCCCGGGGGATTCTTTGGATGAGGGCTTCTTCGAACAGTGCCATGAGGCTCTGGACTTTGGCTAAGTATTTAACCATCCTGTCATCGCGTGCTTCATACTCGCCGAGGACCTGATTGACGACTAGCTGGGAGTCGCTAAAGATCCGTAGGCGTTGCGCCCCTGCATTTCGGGCCATTCCAAGGCCGGCTATGAGTGCCTCGTATTCAGCTTCGTTGTTCGAGGCTTTGAAGTTTATACGGAGGGAGTATTGGAGGACGAAGTCATCTGGGCCGACCAGGATGACTCCTGCCCCGCTTCCCTCATTGCAGGAGGATCCGTCAACATAAACTGACCAGACGGGTGGTCCCTTCACTGTTTGGTTGGGTTCGGGGATAGTACTCTCAACTATGAATTCGGTTAGCGCCTGAGCCTTGATCGCGGTCCGAGGCTGATAAGTTATATCGTGTTGGCTCAGCTCGATTGACCACTTCATAAGGTGACCCGAAGTCTCGGGCTTGTGGAGGACCTGCTTCAGCGGCTGGTCGGTAAGAATGACCACCGAATGGGACTGAAAGTATGGGCGAAGCTTTCTCGCGGCCATCACCAGGGCATGAGCCATCTTTTCTATCTTCGGGTATTGGAGCTCGGCATCCCGAAGCACCTTGCTGACATAGTAGATGGGCTTCTGAGCTCGGTCTTCTTCCCTCACTAAAACTGCACTGAGGGTCTGCTCGGAGGCCGCCAGGTAGAGGTAGAGGGGTTCACCAGGGATCGGTTTGCCGAGGAGAGGGGGGTTGACGAGGTAAGCCTTGAGCTGGTTGAAGGACTCCTGTTGCTGCTGCCCCCATTCGAAACCTTTAGCCCTCCTGAGGGCCTTGAAGAAAGGGAGGCATTTCTCCCCGGACTTCGAGAGAAAGCGCCCGTTGGTGGCTAGGCGGCCTGTTAATCTCTGAACTTCCTTAACATTTTTGGGAGGGGCCATGTCTAATATGGCCTTGATTTTCTCCGGATTTGCTTCAATTCCTCGTTGGCTAACCATGAAGCCGAGGAACTTCCCTGACGAGACACCGAACGCACACTTGTTCGGGTTAAGTCCCATATTGTGTTTTCTCAAAACATCGAAGGCCTCCTGGAGGTCAGTCACATGATCGATTCCTCGAATGCTTTTTACAAGCATGTCGTTAACATACACTTCCATGTTGCGGCCGATCTGAGCCTGAAAAACCATGTTGACAAGGCGTTGGTATGTAGCACCTGCATTCTTCAGACCGAACGGCATGACTCTGTAGCAAAAGAGGCCTTGGTCGGTCACAAACGAGGTCTTCGAGATATCTGGAGGGAACATCCGGATTTGATTGTAGCCTGAAAAGGCGTCCATGAAGCTGAGGAGCTCATGTCCCGAGGTTGCATCGATCAGGGTGTCAATACTCGGAAGAGGGAATGGGTCCTTGGGGCAAGCCTTGTTGAGGTCGGTAAAATCAATGCAAATCCTCCAAGTCCCATTGGACTTGTTCACCATTACTACATTCGACAACCACTCAGGATAGTTGACCTCCTGTATGAACCGGGCCTTCAAGAGCTTGTCCACCTCCTCTTTAATAGCGAGCTGACGCTCGGGGGCGAACTTACGCCTCTTCTGCTGAACCGGTTTGGACCCCGGAACAACGCTCAGGTGGTGGACCAAGAGCTCTTCGGAGATCCCGAGCATATCTGCAGCTGACCAAGCGAAGAGGTCTTGGTTCCTTCGGATGCATTGTACTATATCTGAGCATAGGGCGGATGGGAGGGTCTTACTAACAAAGAATTTGCGGGTCGGGTCCTGCTCAGAGAAGAGCACTTCCTCCAATTCGTCCACCGGCTCGGAGGTCGGTCGAGCAGCATCTTGGGGGATTTCCAGAGTTTCTAAGGAGAGGACGGGTCCGAGGGTAGAGTTCATGTAACACTTACGGGCCGTTTCCTGATTGCCCCTTACTTCCCCTACTCCAGCCCGAGTGGAAAACTTCATTTTGAGATGGTAGGCAGAAGGGACGGCTTCGAGGGCGGCTAGGCCGGGCCAGCCCAGAATGACATTGTAGGCTGCTGGGACATCTACGACCATGAAGTCCATCGACTCCGTTCGGGTGGTAGGAGTTTTGCCAGCGGTTACGTCGAGGGTAATCACCCCTTCAATAGTCACTGGCACTCCCGTGAACCCATGGAGTGTGTAGCCGACGGGCTTGAGTCTATCTCGGAAGAGCTTTAGGCCTTTGAAAGCGGCGAGGAAGAGGATGTTTACGGAGCTGCCATTGTCCACTAGGATCCTCTCCACTTTGAAATTCGCCATGTGGAGGCTAATGACGAGTGCGTCACAATGTGGGGTGCGAACTCCTTCAAGATCTTTGTCTGAGAATGTGACAGGCACTCCGAGGCCTTTGGGAGGAGGGGTGGTTCGGACTGAGTTGACTTCTCTTATAAATGCCTTCCGAGAGGAGTTTGAGGAGCTCCCCATTGGGGCCCCATGAATGAGGTGGAGGACTCACTCTTCCTCGAAGTCGGGCGTCTCTTCTCGTTCCGGACGCTTGTTAGCCCCCCGAGGTGGGGGAGGAAGTTCGGCTCGGTCCTTTCTTACAAACCTAGTCAGTTGCCCCCTCTGGATAAGGGCTTCTATCTCGTTCTTCAAGGCGCGACAATCGTTGGTGTCATGCCCGTGGTCCCGGTGATAACGGCACCATTTCTCTTTATCTCTTTTCTTGGCGGGGGTGTTCATCCTCGGAGTAGGAGGTATGATCCCTTCCTTTTTGACTACCATCGGAATGGTTGAGACGTTAGTGGTGAGGGGAGTGAACTTCTCGAATCTGCGGGGAGGTCGGCGCTGGCCGACATTATCCTTCTGGAGCTTCTTGGCTCCTTCCTCTTCTGTTCCCTTTCTCTTAAACCCGGAGGAAGACCCCTCCCAGTTGGGTCGATGCTCGGCCTCTTCGGCCCGAATGTACTTTTCACTGCGAATGAGGAGGTCAGAGAAGTTCTGTGGAGGCTTCTTGGCGAGGGAGGAGTGGAGGTTGGAATTGAGGACATTAGATTGAAATGCTGCCGCAGCGACCGACTGGTCGAGGGATGCTATGGACCAGGCTTCAGCTGTGAACCTCTTCACATAGTCTCTCAATTTCTCACCCTTCTTCTGGTGGAGGTGCAATAGCGAGATGCTGGTCTTCTCAGCTCTACGGCTGCTTACGAAATGGGTGACGAAAAGGGTCTCGAACTGCTCGAAGGAGAATATTGAGGAGGGGGCAAGGCGAGAGTACCATTCGCGAGCTGGGCCCTTGAGAGTTGCGGGGAAGGTTTTGCAGAGGAGGGCATCGGAAGCTTGATGGAGGAGCATCAGGGTCTTAAAGCTTTCGATGTGATCAACGGGGTCAGTCTCTCCGGAGTAAGTCTCAAATTGGGGAGGTTTGAAACCGATCGGCACAGGTGCATCCATTATAGTTCGGGAGAAAGGAGGTTTGCTAGGACGAAGGGTTCTTCCTCTAAGTTCTTCTTCTCGGTCTAACTGGCCCAGGCCCCTCTCCATCTCATGGAGACGGAGGTATACAGTGTCATCCCTCCGACGGTAATCAGCCGAGTCTCTAGACTCGTCTTCGTACGAGGGAGAGCGAGGGCTACGGTGACGGTAACTCCGGGAGCGACGAGGACTTGGAGTATGCCGGGAGTTGCTAGGAGCGGGAGGAGGAGATGGGGACCGTCGGCGAGGGCTTCAGACCGGTGGAGGCGAGGGAATCTTAGGTGCATTGTTGTTGGGACGGAGATTGAGGGCTTGTAGGACGGTTGCTTGGAATTGCTGGAACTCGGCACGGGTGATGGGCGCTTCATCATTCCTAGGCTGTTGCCGACCTGCAGGGGAGTGTGGCCTTCTTCGGTAATGCTCGGGGGATTCTTTCCGCCCCCTTCGGATGGGGGACCTCCTGTATTCTCGGCGGCGAGGAGACCGCTCATCCGGACGGCGTTGGCGGGAGGTTCCCTCTCGGGCCCGTTTTTCATCCAGATGACGGCGAAGATCATCGTCCTTCTGCCGATTGAGGGCGGTATTGTGGAGAGCAGAGGCCCGGGGATGATGGGAGGCCATAGAGTCCGAAGAGGTGTTGTGGATGGAGACGTGGTCCTGGTGAAGGGGTTGTTTCTGAGGGTTAGGACCCTTAGGAGGTGGCTGATTTGGAGGAGGAGGAAGGTCCTGTTGGACCGGGTCTTCCACTGGAGGAGGAAGTTGCCCCTGCTGTTGGGTAGGCTGGATGGGAACTTCTTGCTGCTGATCGGGGTTGGGTCCTCTGTTAGACCCTCTTGATCTGACTTTCCTTGGGGGCATGGATGGAGAAGATCTGTTCACTGGGAAGAGGAGAGGTTTCTATTCGTTAGTTTCCCACAGACGGCGCCAATCTGTAGCCGCTAAATTTGGTGTGGGGGCAAACAGATAGTATTTGTGGATTCTTAGGGAAACTGAATAGTAAACCTGTATACCTGTTCCGTCGGGGTATGATCGTCGCTCCCACCGTACACCAGCAAAAAGTGCGAGACACCGGGGTTGTTCCCGGCGACGCACCCTCCGACGCTCAAGTCAGTAATCTAGGAAGACTATGAAAGAGCGCAAAAACTGGAGAAAGATTGATTACCTCTTAATGGAGATGGATGGGGGGTATTTATAGGCGTCTTAGGGAACAGATTAGGAATGTAATCCCGTGATCTGATAAGGAATATTCTCCTTGTAAACAGATTAGGAATGTAATCCCTAATCCCTGGTGGAGGGATAGGCATGAATCAGGGCCGTTGATTAGGATCTAATCAGAAACCCTAATCCTTTCCCTCTGGATCGGGTTTTCTGCTGGTTGAAACCCGCGCCCGATTGAGGTGGATCCGTTTGCAGGTTAACGGGTTTTCGAGGAGGAGAACCAGTAGCCGCTTCAGACCCATTGGTAGGAGAAATTACCATTTTACCCCTGGGCTTCAAGATTCGTGCCTGATTTGGACGGTCCCGATTAAACCCCATTTTTAGCCATATCAATACTCATATAATATTAAGGTCACTAAAACTAAGTATGCTCTACACTCGCCATTCATTTGGATCTTGTGTATCAGAAAAGTTATAGTTTGATCTAATATTTATTTATTTTTTCTCTAATTGCACATTATATATATATATATATATATATATATATATATATATAGTTTCATCATGTCGAACCTTGTCAAGCTTGAATTTGAAGCTCTTGATATTACCGGCAAGAATTACTTGTCGTGGGTGTTGGATGCGGAGATCCATTTGGATGCTATAGGTCTCAAGGAGACAATTGATGAATCAAAAGAAACATCCAACCAAGATAAGGCGAAGGCAATGATATTTTTTTGCCATCACCTTCATGAGGGGTTGAAAGTTGAATACCTCATGGTCAAAGATCCTGCAGATCTTTGGAAATCACTGAAAGAGAGGTATGATCATCAGAAAACTGTGATTCTTCCGAAAGCACGTTACGACTGGATGCATCTCCGTTTTCAAGATTTTAAATCTGTTAGTGAGTATAACTCGGTTATTTTTCGAACCAGTTCACAAATGAAATTATGTGGTGAAACTGTTACTAATTATAATATGATGGAAAAAATGTTATCCACGTTTCATGCATTTAATGTGCTCTTGCAACAACAATACCGTTAAAAGGGTTTTACAAAATATGAGGATTTGATATCCTGTATTCTTGTTGCTGAGCAAAATAATGAGTTATTGATGAAAAATCATGAGTCTCGTCCTACTGGCTCTGCTCCATTCCCTGAAGTGAATGTGATAGCATTCAATAATAATCGTGGTCATGGTCGTGGCCGAGGCCGCAGACGTGGATGTGGATGTGGACGTGGACGAGGAAGAGGAAGAGGTTATTTCCCCAGTGGTCGAAGTAACCACAATGTTAGGGATGAATCACGAGGAAACAATGATGGTGGCATGAATAAGAAGATGAAGGAAAGCATCTGCTACCGATGCGGGATGCAAGGCCATTGGTCGCGTACTTGTCTTACTCCCAAGCATTTTGTTGATCTTTATCAAAAGTTGTTGAAGAACAAATGAAAGAATGTTGAAGCAAATTTCATTGCTGACGACTCCAATGATTTCACCGAAGGCCTCGATGATCTAATGCACCTGGATGCAGCTAATTTCCTTATCCATCCTGAAGATGGAAGTGACCAGAAGTGATCAAGATGCTTATGATAATTGAAGTTTCTTTCTGCTTGTTATTTTGTTTCTATGTTTAAGTTTGCTATGAACTATGTTTTATTTCAGTTTGTTTCAGTTTTGTTAAAGTTTTTCTTTAGCTTAATTTTATTTCAAATTAATTTCATTCTTCATTATTATTATATGCTTTATATTGCTTTCAAGTTTATTTATTAGAATTTTTTTTCTCTTTATCAAGATTATGAATATGTATCAATCCAAGATCCAAGTTGGGAATATATGTCTTGCAGACAGTGCTACTACACACACCATTCTTAAATATAAGAAATATTTTTCTAATCTGAGAAATGATCAAGCACATGTCAATACCATATCAAGTTGTGCAAAGATAATTGAAGGCTCCGGAAGAGCAAATTTTATAATGCCAGAAGGCACAAAATTCATAATTGAAAATGTATTATTTTCGCCTAAGTCTCAAAGAAACTTATTAAGTTTTAAAGATATTCGTCTAAATGGATATCATATTGAGACTATGAATGAAAGAGGTATTGAATATCTTTGTATTACCTCAACTATGATGGGAAAAAAGTGTGTTAGAAAAATTACCAGCTTTCTCATCTGGATTGTATTATACAACTATAAGAATGGTTCAATTATATAATACAGTAAATATGAAGTTTACTGATACTGTAAACTAGAAGTTTACAGATATGTTTAAGGTTTGGCATGATCGGTTAGGTTATCCCGGTTCAACGATGATGCGGAAAATTATTGAAAAATCATGTGGTCATTCATTGAATAACCAGAAGATTTTTTAATCCCATGAATTTTCTTGTGTTGCTTGTTCCAAAGAAAAGTTAATTACAAGGCCCTCACCAGCCAAAATAAAGAACGAATCACTATCATTTTTAAAACGAATTCATGGTGATATATGTGGTCTGATTCATCCCCCGTGTGGACCGTTTCGGTATTTTATGGTTCTAATTGATGCATCAACTCGATGGTCACATGTGTGTTTATTATCATCTCGTAATTTGGCTTTTGCAAGATTACTTGCACAAATAATTCGGTTGCGGGCACATTTTCCTGATTATCCAATAAAGACAATTCATCTTGATAATGCTGGTGAATTTACATCCCAATCTTTTATGAATTATTGTATGTCAATTGGGATAAAAGTGGAACATCCAGTAGCCTATGTTCACACTCAAAATGGTTTGGCAGAATCATTTATAAAATGGATCCAATGGATTGTTAGACCAATGATTATGAAATTAAATCTCCCCGTTTGGGCCTGGGGACATGCTGTTTTACATGCAGCACAACTTACACGCATCCGACCAACCAGTTATAATGATAATTCTCCCTTACAATTGGTTCATGGTCAGGAACCAAATATTTTCCATTTACGAATTTTCGGATGTGCGGTATATATCCCAATTAATCCACCACAACACACAAAAATGGGACCTCAAAGGAGGACAGGAATATATGTTGGGTATGAATCTCCATCTATAATCAAGTATATTGAACCGACGACTGGAGATTTGTTTACTGTAAGGTTTGCAGATTGTCACTTTGATGAATCATTATTCCCAACATTAGGGGGAGATAATAAACAGTTGGAAAAAGAGATTTCATGGAATAAATTATCATTGAAAAGTTTAGATCCTCGAACAAAAGAAAGTGAATTAGAAGTTCAAAGAATAATTCATTTGCAAGGTATTGCAAATCAACTGCCAGACGCATTTACTGACCACAAAAGAGTAACAAAATCTCATATTCCAGCTGTAAATGCTCCTGTCAAAATTGATGTCCCTAAAGGACAACCTATAATTTCTAGTGAGTCTAAGGCATGCTTGAAGCGTGGTAGACCACTTGGTTCCAAAGATAAACATCCTCGAAAAAGAAAAGGAGCAAATAACCATGATTGTCATCCAGAAGAGACCATTGACATAGTTAATAATGAAGAGAATCAGGTACCTGAAATTAATGAAAATGAAGAGATCTCGATTAACTATGTCATTACGGGAAGAAGATGGGATCGGAATAATATAATTGTCGACAATATTTTTGTATATAATATAGCGCGCGATATCATAAATAAAAATGAGGATCATGAACCTACCTCTGTGGAAGAGTGTAGAAATAGAAATGATTGGCCAAAATAGAAAGAGACAATTAAGTCTAAATTAGACTCGTTTGAAAAACGATGAGTTTTTGGACCTGTAGTCCGAACACCAAAAGAGATCGAACCAGTAGGCTATAAATGGGTATTTGTACAAAAAAGAAGTGAACGAAATGAGATTACTAGATATAAAGCACGGCTTGCCGCACAAGGTTTTACCCAGATGTCTGGTGTTGATTATGAAGAGACATATTCTCCTGTGGTGGATGCAATAACATTTCGATATTTGATATGTCTGGTAGTACATGAAAGACTTGAAATGCGCCTCATGGATGTGGTCATGGCCTATTTGTATGGTTCGTTAGACCATGATATATATATGAAAATCCCTGAAGGATTTAAAGTGCCAGAAACACATAATGATAATTTTCGAGAAATTTACTCAGTTAAGTTAAACAAAGCGTTATATGGATTGAAACAATCAGGACGAATGTGGTATAACCGTTTGAGTGAATTTTTAATAAAAGAGAGTTATAATAATGATCCTATATGCCCATGTGTGTTTATAAAAAGTTTAGGATCAAAATTTGTTATAATTGCTGTTTATGCTAATGATTTAAATATCATCGGAACTCTTGAAGAGTTATTACAAGCCATGCAATGTTTAAAGAGAGAATTTGAAATGAAAGACCTTGGAAAAACAAGATATTGTTTAGGTCTTCAAATTGAACATTTAAAAGATGGGATTTTCTTGCATCAATCCACTTATCTGGAAAAAGTACTTAAAAGGTTTTACATGGATAAAGCTCATCCCTTAAGTACTCTCATGGTAGTGAGGTCATTAGATGTTAATAAAGATGTGTTTAGACCTCGTGAGGAACATGAAGTACTACTTGGTCCTGAAGTACCATATCTTAGTGCCATTGGAGCATTGATGTATCTTGCTAACAATACACGTCCTGATATATCTTTTGCGGTAAATTTATTGGCAAGATATAGTTCCTCACCAACTCGAAGACATTGGAATGGTGTGAAACATATATTTAGATATCTTCGAGGGAACATGGATATGGGCTTGTATTATTCTAACCTGTCCAAATCATATTTAATTGGGTATGCAGATGCAGGATATTTATCTGATCCACATAAAGCCGATCTTAATCAGGATATGTGTTCACCTGCGGAGGAACAGCAATTTCATGGAATTCTACAAAGCAAACACTAGTAGCAACTTCAACTAATCATGCAGAAATATTGGCAATCCACGAGGCAAGTCGTGAATGTGTTTGGTTGAGGTCGATATCTCAATATATCCGGGAAACGTGTGGCCTTTCAGTCGATAAAGATATCCCCACAACCTTATTTGAAGATAATACAGCATGCATAGCTCAGCTAAAGGATGGCTACATCAAATGTGATAAAACGAAGCATATCTCACCAAAGTTCTTCTTCACTCATGATCTTCAACAAAAAGGTGAAATAAGTGTTCAGCAGATAAAGTCAGGTGAGAATTCAGCAGATTTTTCACTAAGGCTCTACCCACGACAACATTTGAAAAGATGATAAACATGATTGGGATGCGTCGTTTGAAAGATCTAAAAGGATGATCTTTTCAGGGGGAGAAAAGATATGCACTGCACTTTTTTTTCCCTTCACCAAGTTTTGTCCCATTGGGTTTTCTTGGTAAGGTTTTTAATGAGGCAGTATTGAGGCATATTCTTATCCACAATTACGAGACATTCAAGGGGGAGTGTTAAAAATCAATTAATGTGAATGTCTCTCCATTATCCCATTTTCTCCACTAACCCCATGATCTCCATGTTCTCCACTCACCATTTACTCCATGTTTGTCCTTTCAACTTCTTTGTAAGCTTATAAATAGGCTTGTACAGACTTGAAGAAAAGATGGGAATACAAATTATACTCTATTCTCTTGTCTCTTATACTTTCCAGCATCGTCTCTATTATTTTTACAACATCGTCTCTATTATTTTTACAATACAATGTTATAATTATTATTTATAATACCTAACTTAAAATAAGTTTAAAAGATAAAATAAATAACAAAAATAATAATAATAAAACAAATAATTAAAAAAAATGTGTGTGTCTGTGGGGGGAGGGGGGGGGGGGACTAGATGGCGGAGCAGTGTTCGCCAAAAATTTGGAATGTGGGCCCGGAAATGGGGTTGGGTTGGGGGTAATTTTTGTGAAATTTGCCCATCAGACCGATAAGCTCTAAGAGCATTCCCAACCCAACCCCATTCACATCCCCATTTTGGGGTTCCATTTTGGCATATACCTTAGAATATGTCATTTTGGTTTGGGGTTTCACAATATCTACTTCAACCAATCCCCATTTTAGGTTCCAAATGTTTGGTTTGTAATTTTTAATGCAAAAAAAAAAAAAATTTTTGAATGCAAAAAAATAATACAAACAAATAAAAAGTTATAATACAATTATTTAGGAATAGATAATACACTTACTAAGAGCATCCACTATCATTTGCTCTAAAATATACATTTTTAGCATTTGGCAAATAGAAATGAAGGGGGGGGGGGGCGGGGGGGGGGGGGGGGGGGGGGGGGGGGCTGCTATCGTTGGTGCTAAATTTTCTTTTATATATATATATATATATTAAATTTATATAAATGACATTTTTTTCAATGGCATTTTAGTAATATTTGGAAGAAAAAAAAGTTAGAAGAAGTTGGAGGATGTTTTGCTTCCGTCCTGTAACCGTTGTTCCTTGTATTGTATTTTTCTGTTGTATTTCATTTCCTTGTGCTTCTTATCAATCCAAGATCCTGTATTTTGTTTTCTAGTTCTAATAAAAATCATTTCTTTTGTTTCGACTCAATTTTGTGCCAATATTTATTTCAATTTCATATTTCCTATCCGCTCTAATTTGTTGTTCTTCATGGGGATTTGACTGTTTCATCTCATCTAATTCATTTTTCTTAATTATGGTGAGTTTTGACCCAATCTCCTGTTGGATCTCACTCAAACCCGCTATCCAATAACCCAAAACCCTACACTATTTAAACCCTAAACCTAACTTAACCCTAACCCTAATACTGTTTAACCCCCCTATCAGCCGCCAACCCTTTCTCCATTACTGTTCTTCTTCCTTGCCGTTTCGCCTCCCGACCTTTCACCTTCGTTCATCTCGTCGCCGCTCCGACCCTCCTCGTTGCCACTCCACCTGCACTTCCAACTCCCCGGTCGACCATCGTCCTCCTCTTTCTCCTCCTCACTCTGAACCCATCCACCGCAAACACCACTGCCTCATCTCATTACCCCTCACCCATCGTCTTCGTCATCTCCTCTGCGAACCCATCGCCTCGTCATCCTCCGAACCCATTACCCCTCGTCCCCTGCAACACGAGCACTCTCCTCGTCATCACCCCCTACCTCTACATTTGTCATCGTCGTCCAAGCCCAGAATCCCCGTAGCTTTCCCGCCATCGCCCACTCTGTTTTTCTCCCCAAAACAGAGCTTCGTTGCCTCCCCAACATCGCCGCCGTCATCTTCCTGCGTCGAGCTCCCCTCAACGCTACCACCATTCGCCGCCGCGGCTGCCCATAGTCGTCGCTCGCGTCGCTGCTCATGATCAGAAGAGAAGGAAGGAGAAGGGCCATTTGAACCTCAGCCACCCGATCTCATCAAGATCATGACCACGATCTGACCTGATCTGATCTCCATCATCTTGATCAAATTAAATCTAATCTGAGCCATCGATCTTCATCGATCTTGATCGCCATCAAGATCCGCACCGATTCGATCCATCCGATCTCGATCGTCGATCAACGCCTTCATCCAATCAAGGTAAGTATCTTCTTGTACAATTTTTTGTTCTAGTACAATCATTTATTTGAAAATACTGCAAGTAGATCGTAAATGTGACTCCCCTTGGGCTCATCGTTGTAGATCTTATTTTATTCCTCATCAATTCCATGATCTTAAGAGTCACAGCCCTTCGTTGATATATATTTTTTCAAAACTAGTTGGACCCATTTTATCTCCTAATAATTCGAAGACATAGAACTAAGAACCACATTGACTCGTAGATGTATGTTGCATGATTTATGTGTTGATCTTACCTTTCCTTGAGTTGAAAAACAATAGTGACTTACTGATTTGATATCCATTACACCTTATTTGTATCACACTATAATCTAGACTCATATTAGTCATTTATCATGCCACTTTTATATAAAAGAAATTCACATATGCTGCTATTCCTGTCTTTGCTTGCTGTTTCAACCCTGATAGCAACAGAATCTAGACTTGAGTCCCGAATATGAAACTTATTCCCAGATGTCTAGTTTACTAACCTTTTGACGGAATTGAATTCTGAGTCATGGTTTGTGAGTTATCGTAGTTTTACTGCTGCTGTATCTGTAATCGCAGATTTGTAAAAACTGCTGTGTCACTTTGTTTTGCAATTAATTTAACTATGCTACCTGTAAGATAATGGCATGAAATTTTTCATGATGATACTAGACACACTAGAGAATATTTCCTAATTTTTATGAAATTAATTAATGAGGTTTCAAACTTGTTTCATATGTATAAACTCGGTTTTACAAATTCTGACTTAACACAAATCCTGTGTAATTTAAAGTTTTGACACCTGATGCTACAACTTTTATATGTCTTGTTTGTATGCACTGGATTCGGTAGAGAGTCTATTTTCTAGACCTTCTGACGGATCTAAATTTGCATTCTTGTAGTGGCGGGAATCTCAGTTTTGGTGCAGCAACGTCATGCTGTCCAGATTTGAAATTCTCGTCATTCTTGATATTTTTAATTTGTTTGACCCTCGAATATGCCTTCTAATTATCTTAAACTTGTTCCATGTTCTTGATCATGTTTACTTGACCTGTTTCGTACAGTTTCATACTTGTTTGATGATAATAATAAATAATAAGTCGGGGTTTAACGGAAATATCATAGTAGTGGACAATATAGGTAAGTGTACTCGGAAGGGGGCCCGTGTTTTCCACTTGATACATGCTTCATGAACTAGTTATATTATTATTCAATTCGTGAACTAGTTACTATTGATTCATGAACTAGTATATGATTATTCGATTCATAAACTAGTTACTATTGATTCATGAACTAGTATATGATTATTCGATTCATGAACTAGTTACTATTGATTCATGAACTGGTATATGATTGTTTGATTCATAGACTTGTTATTACTTGATTCATGAACTAGTATATTATCGTTTGATTCATGATTTATTATGTCATTACTTGACACATGAACTAGTTATATGATTACCCAGTTCATGAACATGCTCGCTTGATACTTGATGCCTGAGTACACCGTCCTATAAAATCCACACTAGGCCTAACCGAAATTTGTTTGTGAGTAGCAACTATGTGATAAATCATTGGGCGCATGAAGTTCTACTAGATAGAATCAAACATTAAACTTAAGAATAACTTGTCACATGTACACACGTGACACCTTAATTGATACTTGTTACTTGATACTCGTTACTTGATACTTGTCACTTGATATTTGACACCAACTACATGCTCACTTGTTACCTGATCCTACTACTAGTACTGGTTACCCAATCATGTTACTTGAGTTATCTTACTTGCTAGCTAGTCTCTTGAACTCCACTACTTGTTACATCTCTATCATATCATGTTATATATTCTTGATTTCCAATCTTGTTTCCTATTTTCTAGCACTTATTTTCATACCCTTGCTTTTACTACTTGCGACCCTAGCTTGTACTAAGGACGGTTGTCTTTGTTCCTCTATTTTCCCTTTTTATATATATAAAGACTTTGGAGACGAGTTATGTGCTAGTTGGTGAGCAAACCTTCTAAGCTTCGCTTGGGAAAACTTGCAATAATTATCTTGTATTTGAGTTTATTGCATTTTTTGTTACTTGAAACTTGTAACGGGCTTACAGTCCCGAAGTTTTATCTTTTGATCCAGATCTGAAAATTATTTGAGATATTTATATTTTGTTTCAATTGTTTTCTATTGATTAATAAATTATTCATGCATGCGTGGTTGAGTATATTATTTTTATATTTCTTGTTATGATGTTGTAACACCCTGCAAAATTGGAAATGATAATTTTGCCCCTCGTGTGTTACGCGTGTGTTTTGTACCCTTA
Source organism: Hemerocallis citrina (assembly GCA_017893485.1). Taxonomy (NCBI): domain Eukaryota; kingdom Viridiplantae; phylum Streptophyta; class Magnoliopsida; order Asparagales; family Asphodelaceae; genus Hemerocallis; species Hemerocallis citrina. The sequence goes on from CM030360.1 coordinate 24,926,601, forward strand.
CTGGTAATATTTGTAACGTGTTTTCATTATATATTTTAGATTCCAACTATTTATGTATTTTCCATATTGATTTTATCCTATTTGATTCTACTCAATGTAAAAGTTCAATCTCCGTATTTTTACGTGCTTTTTACGTATTTTTGATGCACGTATCGATTACGTATTTTTCCACCGCTATGGGTGTATTTTCTATGTATTTTCAATTATTTATTTTATGTATTCAAATTTAATTTTTTAAAACGGAAATTTATTTTCCATTATTTTGATTAAAATATTTTTTACGTGTAATACACGTGTATTCTATGTACGTAGTGATTACATCGTAGAAAATATAAAAATTAATAAATATATTTTTTTAATTTATTTTTGATTATATTTTAATAATTTTCCGCTGATAACATCGAATTTCGTATTTTTGATATTTTACGTGCGACACACGTGTTTGTTTTGGTGCGCGTATTTGAGTATATCTGTTTTCAAAATAAATTTCGGAGTGTGTGTATTTATTTTATTTGTGCATGAAACATTATAATTTTTAACTATTTTTACGTACATATTATGTATACATGTAATTTATGTTTTTTAAAAATAATTAATTTGAGGAAGTGTGTGCTAGTGCACGCACGTGCACGTGTTTGGGATTGAAGAGAGGAGTGGCCGGGTTGTTTTTGGGAATGGAGGGAAAGAGAACAACTTTGAATAATTGTGAAATGGTGTTAATGTGGCTAATGGGTAGTGTTCATGGGTGTGTAGTTATTGTAACTACCCAATTAAATCTATAAAATACCCCATATACCATACACATTCTCCTCATCCCCTTTTCTTCTCCATGTTGCTCTGCCAAAAACCTCCAGCAACACCCCTCTGCATGCTTTGCTCCTCCATTCATCTCACCATTTCAAATGTGTGTAGACATATATACAAATGTATATGCATTCATACCTCCTTTCATTCTCCTTCCCCCTTTTCTTCTTTCTCTGTGCATTTCCGAAGGCCACCAAGTCCAGCACTTGCCCACAATTTTACTCCACCTATATATATATACATATATATATATATATATATATATATATATATATATATATATATATATATATATATATATATATATATATATATATATATATATATATATATATATATATACTTGTATGTGTAAGATGAGATGAGTGAAGATGCCTTCACTGTTTTGCCTATGCCGAAAAGAAGGAGGTGTACTCAGTGTGCTTGACCGAAAGATGGGAGTTGGGGAGTTTTTCTTTCGCGTGGATTTTGAGGAGGCGAGACGGAGTTTTTAGGAGCTCTCATTCTAGGAGTGCAATCGCTATGAATTAAATTTTCTTGGGTGGGTGTTTCTAAAATACTTCCTAATATTATGAGTAAAAATATTGCATGCTAGATATTGTAGAATTTTATTTGTTAAATTTTGATTGGCATGTTAGTTGTAGATTACTTAATCTTAATTATTTTGTGTCATTATGTGTTAACTTAATGGTGTGATTCGTATAAATGATTGAAATTCTTGTTAAATTAAGAAGTGAAAAATGATGTATTATTTAGAAAATTGTTAGAATGAGATTTGATGCATGCTAAATTAATAGTATGTAGTCCCAAGTAATGAAATATGTATGAAAAATGAATTTTGATGCTAATGTGATAAAGAAATGCAGATTTAGTCTCATTAGTTTATTTAATGAATATAGAAAATTTCATAGAGGAGTTATTGATGAAAAACAACATTTTTATTTGAAAAATTGATTATATGCATTTTAACACAATTTTGGGGAGAAATTTTGTTTTATTGTCAAAAAGAAAACTTTTATAAAGTTTGAATATAATATATTATACTGCATTTGATAGAAATATATTCTGGAAAAGAATCAAGTTTTTGTACAATTACAAATTGATTTAAGAATCGAATTTTGTAAAGGAAAACTAATTATAGTATAGTATACACAAAAAAAATTTAACTCATTTTACATCGATTAGTCACTTTGGACTTACTGGTTAGTAGGTGCGAATTAAGTTCGTTACTGTAGCCAGGCGGAGTTATTGGTTTTGGGTTCGAGTCTTGATAGAGACTTTGTTTTTGTGAAATTCAATTTAAAGTAAATCACCAAAAGTACAGATATAAGTATAATTTAACTTCAACTCATATCAATTAGCCGTTGTGGTTGTTTTGGGTAGTGGGTGCACTTTAAGTGGGTTACTGTTCATGGCGGGTTTGGGCTCAGGTTCTGAGTTCGAAACCTGGTGTGGCCTTTTCTTTTTCTTTTGATTTTTTAAATATTTTTTAGGGTTTTTAAATGAGATAAAAATTTAGAAAAAATTCTATTATTCTTCTAAAAATATTTAGACTTCATGAAATTTATTTCTAAAATATTTGAGATATTTTGGGAGTATTGAAAGAGAATTTTTCATTAAATATTGTTAAAGAACTCGAGTTTATCAATTAAAAGAATTAGAAGTAATTTTATAATGAAGATTGTGACTCTTGTTTAATTAAATAGAAATGAATATTTGGATTGAATTAGATTTTTCTCTTAATGAGATTTTATGATTTTCTATACTTGATTGAGATGATTTGAAATGCATACAATGTTATACGTGATTAATTGATAAAAGAGGTTGAATTAAATTATTTCATGTGATTGAGATACTTTATGTTATAAGTTTATAAAGGAAATGTTTATCTTTGAGAAAGAGTTTATGAATAAACGAAATAAAATATTATTTGAGATTGAATATGAATTATTGTTGATCTCTAGAAAGAGATAGTTGTTGGAATCTACAGTCTAGGCGAGACCCTAGTGACCGGCAGTTTTTATTAAATGAATTTAAGAGCTAACCAGTGTGGGTTGAGCATCTCCTAAGAAGTAGCCAGGTAGGCTGACTGTCTCTTTTGTTTTGGTTTAAGTCCGGTAGGATAAGTTAGCTCTAGGTTGTGAGGATTTTCTTTTAAAACAAACAAAATTGTAAGGACTACACTATAGTGGAGATGTAATGAAAGTAAGAGAAAAACACGAGTTTGAGGGCCTCAGAGCTACGACGTGAGAGTATTCATAGGTTGTCTACACGATGCGTCGTGCCATGACGTGGATACATCTCCAGGGGTTCATACCGCAGGCGACGCTTGCGGGGTGTTTGGTGACTACGAGTGGTGTCATGTCCCATGATGGAGGCTAAATTATCCATAGGTTCTACACAATGCGTCGTGTCATGACGTGGGATCCCCTCCAGCTGTCTGGACATGAGCTCGTAACTCATAGAACATCCAGGATACTTATCGTCGTTACCATAGTAGTTTAAGTCATGGCGAGGGATTGAACCCTACAAGATGAAGAACGATTAAGGGCTTGCCCTCGGACCTATGTAGTATGGGATGCATAGAATCCGAACAAGTGTGCATTAGGGTCATCTAATATTAATAACTGCATTAAAGACTAAGTGCACCGCACCCACGACATCAACAGGATAGTCCCTCTTTAGCTCAGGTTTGTGATCAAGTTTGTGTTTGCTAAAGCATTTAAGAATCGTTATACTATTCGGCATAGCGAGGATGGCCGTATATAATATTCCATCGGTTCTAAGCAACTGACGTGCCCACAGTTTTATATGCAGGACTTAGAGTTTACAAGAAGAAATAAAGTTAATTTGTTGCTTAAATGTTAAAGTTGTTACAATTGTACATTTATCATTATTGTATTTTATTTATTTCGCTGCGTGTTGATGTAAAAGACTCTGAAGTAATTATTGTTATATAAATGGTTTTAATTGCTTGTAAAATTGTACGATGGAAGTGTAAAGATCCTGTGGAACTTCGAATTCAGTCTTATTTGGAATTCGGGGTGTTTCGGATACTGAGTCGATCCTACAGCTTATGAATGATAAAAATTATTTGCTGAGCTTTGTCACGTACTCGTATTCCGTATTCCTTTTGGAAAGCGGGGCGTGACATGTCCAATTTTCTTTTATAAATTCAAAGGCATTTTCGTAATTTTTGAATGTCATTTTAGTAATTTTTGGAAAAAGTTTATGAAAAAGTTGGTGGACGGAAGATGATCATCTTCCGTCCAACCATATTAAAAAAAAAAAAAAAAATTAAACATACGGACCATCATCCTCTATCTTCTATTTAGAAATTGCTAAACCTCTGTAACGCCCCGAATCCCAAATACACTGAATTCGAGATGTTCTACAGGATCTTTTCACTTTCTTTAGTACAATTTTACAGGGAAATTTAAACTTTTCACTTTACATCAGAGTTACATCATTATTACACTTTTTATTTGCACAGCAGAAGTAAAATTTACAACAGTTAAATAAATGTACAACAACATGGTATAATCTTTAAGCATCCATTCCTCTTTAATCTTTAACATGTCATTTACCTGCATATAAGACTGTGGGTACGTCAGTTTATTCAACCGACGAATATTATACACGGCCATCCTCTCTATGCCGGAAATTGTATAACTTAATATCCCATATTTAGCAAACACAAACTTGTCACATTTCAATTAAAGGGACTACCCTATTGATGTCGTGTTGTGATTGTGCACTTAGTCCTTAATACATTTATTTATATTACATGACACTAATACGCACTTGTTCAGATTCTATGCATCCCATACTACATAGGTCCGAAAGCAAGCCCTTATTCGTTCTTCATCTTTGTAGGGTTCAATCCCTCGTTATGTCTTAATCTACTACTGTAATTACGATAGTGTCTTAGATGTCCTATGATCTACGAGCCCATGCCCAGGCAGCCTGGAGGGGAATCCCACGCACTGACACGACGCATCGAGCAGGCAGACTATGGACAATTCAGCCTCCGCCATGGAACAATGGTACCACCCATAGCCACTCGAACATCCCACGAGCGTCGCCACCGGGACGATAATTCTGGAGTAGCGCCCATGCCATGTCTTGACGCATCAAGCAGGCAGCCTGTGGATCGCTCTCACACCGCTAATCCGATGGCCCCCCATACTCGTGTTTTTCTTCTACTTTCATCACGTCTCCACTATGCACTAATCCTTAGTTTTATTAAAAATCATGAACAAAAATTTAATCTCTAGAGTTAGCCTCTCCACTAAACTGGACTTATTCATTCATTTCAACATGACCAACCTTGGTCTAATTTCATTTCATTTCATTTCATTTCTCAATGTCAGGGAAGACTTAGCTACTCTATTTCAATTTTCATTTCACAATTTCCAACTCATAAATATCCCATGTTGAGTTCTCATACTCACATGTATATTCTCTTTTCAATTCATGACTTCTAATTTGTTTACAAGTCCATAACTGTGCATAAATTTCATGCACTTTATCAATCATCACATCATATCAATTTTACATTACTAAACAATATGCATACTTCACATTATTCCACCAATGAGAATTAAATTGCATTATATCACACAACAAGGTTCTTTTTGCCAAATCAACTTCTAATCCTTCATACCACTTTATTCTTATAAGCTATAATTTTTCACAAGTGTATACTCTAGAACCATAGTTCTAATTGTATGCTTTATTCACAAACCATAGTTTAGCTCTTTCAAATAATGCCCAAATCATCTTTATAAAATCCCTTACATTTTTATGAGAATAACCATATTTTTTTCACAATTTTTGGACACCTAGAAACCCCAAAAAATATTTTTTCAAAGATGCCGAGGGTAGGATTCGAACCCAGGCACACGGAGAAAACAGCCCAGAGCACCCGCCGATAGGCCAAGTGTGCCAGCGGTTTATAAAAGGGCAAAATGGTATTTATTACCATCGGTCAGTGTATTAATTGTTTACACAAAAGTGGGGATATATATGCGGCTAAGGAGATTCGAACCATTCAACACAGGGAAACCAACCGAACCGCAAGACCACTTGAGCTACGCGCTCAGTTGTCTAATGTATAGTTCTAACTTTATTTAAATTGTATCCTCTGTTATTGAGAACATTTCGATGTTCAACTAGCTTTTGTTTCACTTTGCTCTCATCAAAAATACTGTATAAATCCAGAATAATTCTCCCTCACATAATTCACATGTCAGTGTGAGCAAAATAATTTTTGTGATAATAAAAACGTATTTTTACACATTTAACTCAAAATATACATTCTAACACTCTCTTTTTTATGTTTCTTTGCCCCATAGTGTTCTAATTTTTTTTTGACAATACGCTTCATATCAATCTACTGATTTTGATAATTTATCTATATACAACTCTTATTGAATTTATTCATATCCATATTAACATAAGGGGTCCATTTGACACAAACTCAACTACTAACATGTAGTTTCATTAAATCAACATATGCTTCTAGTCAAATCGTGTACATCACAAAATATATAACCACCTATCAATTAGCATGCTCACAACTCAAACATTCAAAAAGTTACTCTTTTCAAAAAGTGTGCTCTTTCTTAATCAATTATATGTTTCAATTTTTCAATTTAACAAGCGTTCTTATTAGTAATTTTCATGCATCATGTCTCAATATCATACTAACATCATTCTTAAGGAAATTTAACCACTATCATTCATTCATTCTAACAAGCATGGAGAATTTTACCCACAACTTAATTTAACAATAGAAGCACATGCAAGTTGTTCATTAATATTCCAATTAATTTATGAACTAACTTTCCCATTAAAATGTATTCTTATTAATATTTTCCATGCATCATTTCTAATTAGAAATAAGGAAAATCAAACCCACCTTGTATGGAGAGAAACAAACACAAAAGCAACAAATCCTTGCAACAAGATGCACCTCCTCCTAGACGATGTGCGCACCCGCTCCACAAGCACCAATCCTGAGCTCCTCCTAGTGATGGCCGGCCTCTCCCTCTTCTTCTTGATTGAAAGCAAGCACAATTCCACACACTTCTCTCAATCTTTTGACTCACAACTTACTACTAAATTAGACTATAGGTTTGGAAGGATATAATTGCATATGAATACTAGCCATGGGAGGGATATTTATACTAGAAATCAAGTGGAATGGAGGGCTAGGATTGACTAGTTGGTTGTAGGATGGAGGGCTAAGATTAGAGTAGGAGTTATAAAAACTACCCACATCTAAATAACCACCCCCATGATCACCACTCAAATTTTGAGTTTTCCTCCCAAAAAGAATGCAACCGGCCTCTATGGAGAAGTGTGCATTGCACGTGTACGTGTAGTGCACGTGCATGCAACTAGGCCCAAAATTGTACATTTTAATTTGTATAAAAATAAAATAGTATTAAAATAGTCTTCTACATGACAAGTTAAATAAAATATATTAATCCATGGGCTTTAGTTTGGGCCAAAATAGTTATTTAAAAATAAAATAAATAAAATATATTTTGGGCTTTAAGAAAAAGGCTTTTAAAATAAGGCTTTCTATTTATTTAAAGAAAAATGATTTTGTATAAAATAACTTGAGAACACATATTTAAATATTTATACACCTCATGGAATAATTATAAGATTTAATTCAATCAAAATATTGCACGTGCACACTACGTGCAAAAATAAATAATTTTTCATTAATTGAAAAATCAGGGTATTACAACCTCATTGCTATATTTAGATGCACACTGTTCATTTCTATTGTTATATATTCATTTATAGCAAACGATAGTGAGGTGTTGTTTGCAAAAAAATGCATATTTTGCATATTTAGAAAACGCTAGTGGATGCTCTAAGAAAGAGATAATAAAATTATTGATGACAACGTTAAAAACCCGTAGGAAAAAAGAGTACGACCTTATTTAAATTACAAAAATATTAATAATTAAATACCTAATGTACTAGCACCTGTAGAAAAATATTTTGTGATTTTCAATAAATATTTATGAATTCGTATTTCTCTTTAGTATAAGTATTGATTCATATTATTATTTTAAAACTTAAAACGAAATAGGTAGATATCCAATATTGATCCCATATTGAAGATCTCGGTGACAAATTAACAATAGTATAATTATTATCTATTATTTTCTATAAATAATAAATTTAAAAGAAATTTAAAGAAACAAATCAAACAAACAAACAAATATCATTTACCAATAAATAATCTTTACAAATAAGGGGGTTGCAAAAAAATTAGTAGAGCTCACCTTTTGCAGATTGAGAAATGGAACCGCATATAAGAGCATCCACTATCGTCTGCTAAAAACATAAAATATGGAAATTTTAATGAAAAGTCCTCCACTATCGTTGGCAAAAAAACTTATTTTTTGGCCAGATCGTTAACAGTCGAATGCTATATATAGCAGAGCGAAATAGCAAATGCAAAATATAGAAGACAGAAGATGATATTCCGTCTCTCAAAAATTTCCAACTGTTTTCAATACAAAATTAAGATAGACGAAAGATGATCTTTCGTCTGAAGAGTTGAATTGTCAAAATTAGAGAGACGGACTCTCTATTTTATTTTTTAATTTTTTTTAAAGAGAGAGACAGTCTTCTATCTCTTAATTTATTTATTTTTAAAGATAAAATATTGAAAGAGACGGAAGATTGTTAATTTTTTAAATGGGAACGAGATAGAAGATTTTTTTTTAATTTTATTCTTTTTTCTTTCGCTTTTTGTCCTTTTCTTTAAAAAAATAAAAAATAAAAAATAAAAAAAATAAAAATTATACCCAGACGGAAGATGATATTCTGGCTGGGTATATTTTCTTTAGAAAAAAAAAATCCCCCAGACAGAAGATCGTCATCCGTCTGGTTTTTTTTTAAAATTAATCGCGACCAGACGGAAGATCTTCTTCCGTTTGGCTCTAAATTTATTATTATTATTATTATTGTCAAACGGAACATGATCTTTCGTTTATCGAATTTTCGGTATTTTTTTTTTTTATTAGACGGAGAATATTCTTCCCTCTGTATATTTTTCTTACCCAAATTTTGACATTAACGATAGCAGTGCAACTCTTTCATTTTTATATGTATATTGTCAAATACCTATATTATAGCAGCAACGATATCGAATGCTCTAAGCAGCTTTTTTGGCAATTTTTTTGCCAAATGGGACCCACCATATAGCGATCGGTTGGTGAGTTTCTTGAAAATTTGCCGATGGTTAAAGGGGATGCCCTAAGTCAGAATATGCTTGCAAATTTTAATTTCGGGATGATGTGGCCTGGTTAGAGGGGGTCCAGGGGGAGGGGGGAATGCCCTAAGTCAGAATATGCGGGAAATACAGTTGCAAATTTTAATTTCGGGATGATGTGGCCGTAACAGCTATGCACTCCGAATTATTTCCCCTGTGAGTCGTCACCATATTTTTGAAAATTTAAGTACTTTTGATTAAAGACATTATTTAATACTCACAAATTTTCAACAAATAATCGAGAGAAGGATAGCGGGGTCCACACTAGGTCAGTCTCTAGGCAGAGAAGAGTTGTGATTAAATCTTTCATTTTGCGTGCATCACACGTGCAACTCTAAATTTCTCATTATACACTTTATTAGTTTATTTAAATCTATCAACTTACGTGCAGTACACGTACATTTCCAACTCTTCCATTATACTCTTTACTAACAATCTGCATGTGCAATGAACGTTCTAAGAATTTTTTTTAAAATAAATTTTTTAAGTAAAGACTATGACGTTGTATAGCATCGAACCTGAGAACTCTTTTTACCCATCTCAAATCATTACTATACTTTTTACAATTACCCCTTGTGGTACCAACTTTTATTTTATATGAGTGACACTTTTTGTAAATAATTATTTTGTAAATAAATTTGAAATTTGAAGGTATTATGGTAACTGACAATATTTGACTAAATGGATGGTTAATATAACTTATACTTAAAAATAAGTTGTTGAGATTAGATGGTTAAATATCTACAAATTACAGGTTGTCTACAAATGAGAACCCTAACTCTTCCATTATAATATTAGAGATAAGAAATATTATATCTATATAATAAAGCACAAAGAAAGCTATCAAGTGGCTCTCATTCAATTCCCCTAAAAATCAAAGGCTTAGATCAAACCTCACAAAACATATTTCCTCCCCCCCCCCCCCCCAAAGTTTCCCCCCAAAACTCAAATTCAAATCCCCCACCCAAAACAACTCCTATATTTATTAAATTTTTTTTTCCTCTCTCTCTCTCCTTCCCTCTTCTATTCAAAAAATTAAGAAAGTTAAAAATTAAAAAAATAAAAAATTAAAAAATTAAAAACTTTAAAAATAATTCAAAAAAATCATATAATATATTTTTTTGCTCTATGTTTGCTACTTCAATTAATTTGCTGGACCTCCAAAACTATTTTATATGATCAAACAAGGTACACCGTTTCGAAGACGTGCCGTAGGCACGTGTCAACGGGCAAACCTAGTATATATATATATATATATATATATATATATATATATATGAACACGTGCCTCAAATGTGCTATATTATATTACTTTAAAGGGTTTTAACTCGTGTACCCCTAACAAATAAGCTAATATCATATATATCTCTCACAAATTAATATTATCACATTTGTTACTAACAATCTGAGATCCATCTCAAGTTGACACTCGGTTAGAATTCTGCCGGTAATTATAGTGTTTTCTTGTGTCAGATTCGATTATAAGGAAAGATGTTTTTCAGTTTCAACCATTGTCTGCAAAAATTTCTCCTGTTGTTTCCTCATCTTCTTCGCTAGCAACTCAACTTCACTGTTCCTCCTGCCTAACCACCACATCTGGCCGAACTCACCTCCACAAAAAATATTCAAACTTTATAATCACATTATCAACTTCATTCCTAAACCTCAAATCTCAATCTCAATCTCCATATTAATGTAAATATCAATCCCAACAATCTTCTAAACTAAGGAATATATATGATTAATGCTTACATTATAATACTGATTTATAAGAAGTGTATAAGATAGTAGCTTATTTATTAAGGGTACACGTATTAATAATCATATTTTAAAAAACTACTGTATATTTATTAAAACGTGAATCCCATTACTAAATACTATCTTTTTTTTTTGATGTAATTGGATAGAGTCAACCGACTCCAGCCCGATCAAAAAAATATATAGATCAAAAATATAACTGTACAATGCCAACATGGGAGGTTTTACCAGAAGTAAAACAATAAGATCAAACGAACAACAGCAATCAGCTAATAATACAATAGACCTATATACGACAAAGACCTACAAAATAGACAGCAATAAGAAAGTAATCGGCAAAGGAGCTGGTTAGGTCGGGAACAAGTCCAGAACCACTTGATCGGAGGGAAGACAGCAGCTGGCTGGGGAACGGGCTAAACTGGGCCCAGCACACTGGCGCAAAAGATGGGGTGGGAAGCGTCTGGCAAACCTGAAGTAATTGGTTGAAGAGCGCAGCACCAAAGGAGCAAACCATTCAATCGCTCGTCCAAACCAGAGCGAAAAAAGGCATAGTCGAGAGCTCGCAACAGTCCACCAATGAGACACCAAAAAGGAAGACAACTACCACAACTTAAAATAACCATCAGCCTGCTGAACAAGCCGAAAAAACAAACCTAAGGATCAAGGCCACAATACAAAGAAATCTGAAGATCAAGGTGATGGTCCGCAGTCACAGCTGCATCAACAATCCTCAGCAAATTAGCTTGAGCTACAAGAATCAAGCTAACCAATATAGGAGATCAGTTAACTAACTCAAAAGCATCATAAAATGCAACAAACAGCAAGAGCCGAGAATCCCAAGGAGATTAGAAACCACTCCAGAGAACAACCAAAATAACACAGATAAGAAATAAAGCCAAGTAGAACAACCCGTTAAAGATTACAAGTCAAGGAGATAGAACGCTACAATAGTACATTTTCACGCTCGCCCACCTAACTTGGAATCACAGACCACTATAAACTAGAGCACTAAAGCAACCCATCCAACCACCAGCCAGCAAGAAAAACACCAGAGAAAACATTTAAACAAAGATAAGAAGAAACATAATAACCAAAGGTTAGTCAAAAAGCGAAATTCCGACCCAACACCAGGCGACAACAAAAGGACCAGAGCTAAAGGCTTAACCGAGCTCAGCCAAAAAACAAAAGGCATCGGAGGGTCCCAAGTGCACAGCAAAAGCTAATCGCTCACTCCTGCAAGAGCCGCAAGAAACAGAAGCAACAGTAAGACCGATAATCCCACTAACCAGAAAAAATAAAGCAATATCAGGGTTAAGAAAGAGCAGCGAAAACAAAATAAAAAGACTCAGGGAAATAAGCAAGAGAAATTTAAAGAGCATTGAGACTAGAAAGAACGGTAAGCGATTCATTTAAGCGGTGGTAGTAAAAAACTTGCCGCTTATCATCATTAAGAATAGAAGTCCAAAATTTAAAAAGAAATAATAGATCCTCTAAAAGAGAGGAAATAGAGGACGCCTTATGAGAGAAAATCCGCAATTTCTCTCCATCCAGGTAATCCAGATGATAATGTGGACAGAAAGGTACCAACCCTTGATATATCTGGGAAGACACGAAGGAGAATACCAGCATGCTAGCAGATTGGAGGGAAGAGCTGGACTGAACCACGCAAGAGAAACAAGTTTCCAAAGAGGCTGAATGAATGAGCCTTCAACGAAAAGGTGGTCCGCATTTTCGGAGGCCTCCAAACAAAGAATGCAAGGCTGACCCCACGCTAAATTTCTTTTATTGAGAACCTGAACCGTAAGAAGCTTGTCGTGGATGGTCAACCAAGAGTTAATTTTAACCTTGAGGGGAGCGCATGATTTCCAGATGAAATCCGCAGTTGGGGAATCCATGCCTCGGAAATTGAGGAATTTGTAGAACGAGTTAACCGAGAAAATGCCAGAGGCGTTCCCACACCAAGCAATGTCCTCCGAGGGTTTCCACTCGAAAAGGTCTAGGGACGCAATCAACTGTTGCAGCTCCAAAAGAAGATGGGGAGCTAGAGGAGAAACAAAAGGGATATACCAAACCCTAGCAGCGTTAACCCAGGTAAAAGAATCTGCCACAGATGCCTCCGGGAAGGCCGCTAGACGGAATAGGGAGGGATAAGCCGAGGCAATAGAGATGTTGCCTAACCAGAGATCGGTCCAAAGTTTGGTTCTCGATCCATCGGCACAAAGTCTAATAATGCTGGATTGGAAGGCAGGGGAAACTTTCCAAACGCCTTTCCAGAACGGGGATGCAAAGTGATGGATGGGAGAACTAAACTGCCACCAAGGGGTAGAACCAAAATAAGCCTCTTTAATGCATTGAACCCACGAAAGATGCAGAAACTTATGGAGTCTCCACAGCCATTTACCTAAGAGGGCCAGGTTATGATCACGAAGATTCAAAACACCTAGGCCCCCGCTGGCTTTGGAAGAGCAAACGATGTTCCAATTGCACAGGTGCGACCCTGTTTATAAAGAGCATCGCCCAACCAGAAGAAATTGCTACGAATTTGATCGATTCTTTTGAGGACGCAAGATGGGATATAATAGAAGGATATCAAGTAGAGAGGAATAGCAGAGAGGATAGAGTTGAGAAGGGTTAATCTCCCTCCTCGGGAGAGAAACTTGCCTGTCCAGACATTCAGCCTGGACTCAATTTTATCGATAATGGGGAACCAGTCAGATCTGTGGAGCTTACCCCATCTTAGGGGAATACCGAGATACGAGATAGGGAAGGAAGCTATACGGCAATTAAAGAATTAAGAGATCTCACTATGACGCTGATCATTACCGCCAAGCCAATAAACTGATGACTTGTTGAAATTGATGGACAGTCCGGAGGCCTGTTCAAAACAATACAGCAGTTTAAGGTTGCGTAAAGTCGAACGCTCCAGTTTGGAGAAGATAATAGTATCATCCGCGTATTGCAAATTGAGGATCCCGTCGAAATGCTGGGAGCGACCAATACCCTCAATAGCGTGAACAGAACGAGCGTTGCGAAGCAATCTGCTGAAGACGTCCGCAACCAGGGCGAAGAGAAGGGAAGAAAGGGGGTCTCCTTGGTGGAGACCACGCCTAATCTTAAATTTATGGCCCTCCGAGCCATTGATCAGAATGGAAGAAGAACCCGCTATCAAGCTGGATTTGATCCATCCAATCCATTTCGGGCTGAAACCACGATGAAGCAAGATATCAAGAGAAAATCCCAGTTAACATTATCATAGGCTTTTTGAAAATCTAGCTTAAGAAGAATCCCTTCTAATTTGTGATGATGACTAAGCGAGATGATCTCTTGAGCGGCGGCTACGCTGTCAAGAATAAAACGATCCTTAATAAAGCCCAATTGGGCCGGATCAATCAGAGGAGGGATGACGGCACTAAGCCTGATGGCCAGAACCTTCATGATGATTTTGAAAGAAGTATTAATCAGACTAATGGGTCTGAAATCAGACACCGAGTTGGCTCCTGCCAACTTAGAAATGAGAACAATATGGGCATAATTAATTCGATCGAAGGACAAGGATCCCTGGTGCAACTCTTGAAAAAGGTCGAAAAGATCAGCTTTGAGCCAGGGCCAAAATTTTTGGAAGAAAAAAGCCGGGAAGCCATCCGGTCCAGGCGATGAATCGCTTTTTAAAGCGAAGACAGCCAACTTGATCTCCTCCATAGTGAAGGGAGCCTCAAGCGAGGATAGATCTATGGTTGGGTCACCATAGAGATGCTGCCAATCGAGAGAAATCAAACGAGGTTTAGAGGAACCGATAAGGTTTTTGTAGAAAGAAAGGAAGGTTTTGTGAATATCAGGGTCAGAGCGCAGCTCTACCCCCTGATCAAGAATCATAGAGATGTGGTTACATCGCCGGCGATGAGAGGCAAAGTGGTGAAAGTAGGCGGTATTACCATCACCTTCCTTCAACCAGTTAACTCTAGCCCTTTGCGCCCACTTATAGTGATCTTGGAGAAGAATATCTGCGTAATCGCGCTTGCAAGCAAGCCTCTCGAGGAGAGTAGAATGAGATAGCGGAGTTTCCTCTTTCATCAGGTCAAGGGCCTGAATGGAAGTAAGCAGAAAATCTTTGAGGAAATTGGTGTTAGCTTGACGTTCCCGACGCCAAATCTTGCATCCAAACTTGATGGCATGGAGTTTAAGAAGTAAGTTGCTTAGGCCTCGCAATCCAGAAATGGAAGCAAGGCATTCCTCGGTCAACTTAATAAATAATTGATCTTTAAGCCAGAATTTTTCGAAACGAAATTGGTGATGATAGGGGAAGTGAAAGTCTGAGAAAAGGGCGATGGGAACATGATCCGACGAAGGGTTGGGAAGGGCTTTCGCATAGGCATTGTGAAATTTAGAGAACCAGGGATGCGAGACAAGAAACCTATCCAGTTTGGCAAGGGAAGGATGAAGTCGCTGATTCGACCAAGTAAAATTCCTACCGTTGATAGGGATCTCAGATAATTGTAGATCTCTAATGCAATCATTGAAAACGCCCGATTGGAAGTCGGAAGAAGATGAGTTCGATCTCTCCGAGGCAAAACGAGTTATGTTGAAGTCACCACAAACAATGCCATGACCCTGAACGAATTGGTGGAGAGAACAAAATTCGTTCCAGAAAAGAGGCCGTCGATTAGAAGTCGATGGACCGTAAACTGAGATGAATGTGAAGACACAGTCGAGGAGGTGCCAGTGCAGTTGCACTATGAGAAAGAAATTAA
Organism: Hemerocallis citrina; assembly: GCA_017893485.1. Lineage (NCBI taxonomy): Eukaryota > Viridiplantae > Streptophyta > Magnoliopsida > Asparagales > Asphodelaceae > Hemerocallis > Hemerocallis citrina. Next base: position 24,942,216 of record CM030360.1, read on the forward strand.
GGCGACGGATGGAGATTAGAGAGAAGGTTGAGGCCTTGAATCCAACTAGAATCCCGCCTCTAGAGCCTATGGCATCGAGGGAAATCCAATTCGTGATGGCCGAACCTCCTAAAGAACGATAGAGACGGGGAGAGGGGGATTCAATTTTCGACTCTTGAATCGAAATGATGTCACAGTGAGAGGAAGCAATAATGTCGAATATGGCCCTTTGCTTGGCGTGGCAGTAAGGCCCCTAATGTTCCAGGAGATACTAATCATGATAAAGCCTGAACTCCTGGACTCGGGATCGTTCAATCTCTCTAAGATAGGAGATAGGGATGGAGAAATTGGAGGAGAGAGAGAAACCTAGAGAATTGGCCAGCGAAACCATCTCAGGGTCTGACAAGTCATCAAATTGGTGATGATAAAGGGAACCCAGAGGAGGGGACGGTGAGTTGGGGATGGAAGGGAAGGAGCCAACGAAGTAGCAGAGCGTTTCGCCTTCAGACGGGCACTAGATCGAATCAATCGAAAGGGGCTTGAAGACGAAACGGGGGAACGACTGTGGGGAGAAATTGAGGATACTGCAATGGAGGAGGACTGCCGTCCTGAACTCTCCACCTTCTGACAGGGACAGAGATCCTCAAAGAGGGAGGAGGGAAAAGAGATTTGCTCAATCGGATGAAAATGGTCGTTAGCCACCGACAGAATCTCAGGAGGCAGGGGAAAGCAAGAATTAAAGCTAGATAACAGCACATCAGAAGCTAGCTTAATATAAGAAAGAGGAAGGGAGGAGATAGAGATAAAGGCCTTAACCAGACCGAAGGGAACCCTTTTAAAGGACAGGAATTTTAATTCCAGCATAAAAGCAGAGCTATAAGCAGCGAAAGCTAAACGAAAATAATGACAGAAATCAAAAGAAGAAGGAAAGAAATGGACCTTTTCGGAAGCCTGAGCAAGCTCCAGCGCAGCCACTTCGTCACCAAGAATATCGTCCTTAGCCGTCCAGTCCTGGACCTTAGCCAGAGGGGAAGCTTTATCAGCCTTGGGGGCGGAGGGGGGACGAGATGAGCTGGCCGACGGGAAGTGAGCGGAGCACTGGAACAAATCCCAATCTGAAGCGAAGGAAGGATTGACATCCCAATCAGGCCAGGCTTCCGATTTAGGGGGAGAGGGGGATGGCGCCAGAGAACTGATAGAAGGTTCAGGCGCGAGAGCAACCGGAGCTGAAGAAGAAGGAGGAGTGGGCTTCGCCAGAGACTGCGATGCACGATCGGGATTGATCCAAACGAGGTTCGATGACTTAGCTGGGGAAATCTTTGGGGGAACAGCAGCGCTCGAAGACTGACGAGGAAGAGAGAGAGTCCTCTTTGCCGGGGGGTAGGGGTAGACTTCCCAGAAGAAAGCAAAGGCTTAGGGCCAGAGGAAGCACCCGGATGAAACTCAGGGGGGGGGGGGGATGAGAGCGAAACCCGGCTTCGAGGGATCAATCTCAGAGGAAGATCCATGGTATTGAACAGAAACATCAAAGGACGAGATACCATCGATCGTTGAGGCAAAAAGCTTCAATGCGGTCCTTTGGGGACGGGCAACGAAACAATGCATCAACCTGAATGCTGCCCGAGGCCAAACGCACGCATGAAGCGATACTGATAATTTCTCCAATACACTTGGTAAAAGAAGCCACTAACCTCAGAGAGTCGCAGAATGGTGGAAGACCAACCAATGTGACTTTGGAGGGAGTTTGCTCAAGAGACTTAGAGGTTGATGAACAGGAGACCCACTTGCGGATGGACAAAGAGATAGCACCAATGGACAGCGAATGGTTGTCGCAAAGCTCATCGAGCACTTTAGACGAGGGACACTGAATTACCGCATCCCCATTAGAACACAAGTAGAGTACCCACTCCCAATCTCGAACATTGCAACAATTGCAGAGATATGCGTTGAGGGTGTAGAATGGGATAGATCCACCAGAGAAGGCGATAGCACCAAAGTTGTTGTACACCTTAAGGCGATCCGAAAGCTCAGTGTTCGCTAAGAAGACTTAAGTCACAAGAGGCTTCACAGGAGAGGAGGAGGGCTCAGAGAGCTTCGGAGGAGCCGGGTTAGAAGAGGAGGAACGGAACGAGCCAGAAGCGGGAGTGGGAAGAAGAGGAGAACGGGAAGGGGCTTTCAGCTTCTTAGATTTGGAAGAAGGCATTTCAGCCAATTTCTTTTGTAAAGACGGGAAATCAAGAGCGTCCAACACGGAATCCGCAATCGGAACTCCGACAGAGAGACCAAGAAGTTTCTGGAGAGCGAAGCAACGATGACGAGCATGACCGTCTTTAAGACAAAATAAACACTTCATCTTAGCAACGCAGGAAATTTTAACGTGACCCGGTTGGAGGCACCGGAAACAGTAAGATAGAGAGCGGGGAGAAGAGGAAAGTGAAGAAGAAGATGAAGCGGTGGCAAGAAATAGAGAGCGGGAGAGCTTAGAGGACGAAGGTGCTAGAAGCGGGGTACGACCATTGGTCGAGGGCTTAAGGCCAACATAGCTTAATCCTGAATAGGGTTTGGGGAAAGAAACGTTTTTTTTTCTATTTTTTTTTACAATCTCGACCCAAGAGTGGTCCATGGGCCTATTCAAGGCCCACTAATGCCAAACAGCAGCAATGGTAGGCACCAATCTGAGGAAATGGTAGCACGGGGGAAAGAAGAGAGATGGAGAAGAAGAGAAATAGGGGTGAAGAGGAAGGGAGGAGGAAGGGAACACAACGAAATCAAGCCCCTTGAAAGAGGGAAAATAAACCAGCCCAAGAGAAGAACACGCGCAGCAGAAACCACCGGAACAACAAAACAAACTCCCACAAACAACACAACACCAGCGGTACAATGAGAAGAATAAAAACAGTAAATAAAATCAATGAAAGCTGAAGACTTACAGTGATCGGTTAAGGAGAAGTATTGAGGAGAACCTGGCGCTGTGGCAAACGGAGGAGGGGTTCTCAGAAGAACGGTGAGGGGAAAACGAGGAGACACGAGCGAGGAGGGGCTGCCGGAGTGCGGCCACCGGAGACAAGCACGGGGGCGAAGGAAGGGAGGCAATCACCACACTCGCAACGAGGACCACTAGAAACGAGCCCAAACAGACCACGCACTCAGAGAGACGGAAGTAAGGGGGAGCGAGAGGGAGGGGGGGGGACCGCGAGGAAGGAGAGCACTCGAGGAGAAATGAAAAGGGTTTGGAGAACACACTGCCAGCTCCAACTTTAATGAAGGGGGCGGAGGCGATGGAGCCACCGGAGCGCCGGATCTGAGAGGGAAAGAGACCACAAGAGAGGGGGAGAGAGATCGCTCAAAAGGATTTTTATTATTTTTTATTTTTTTATTATTTTTTTTTAACCTAAAAACGTGATGTGGTGGGGCCCATGTTCGCCCAATCTTGTCATCCTGTCAGTGGTCCTAGTTAAAGCATTGAAGATAAAAAAGCAAACTTTTAGAGTGCGTTTGTTTTGATATTTTGAATAGAGTATTCTGAATTGAGTATTCTGAATATGATATTCTGAATAGAGATATTCTGAATATGAGTCTAAAAGCTGTTTGTTTAGCCTATATTCTGAATATTGATATTCTGAAAGCTGTTTATCTGAAAAAGAGAGTTTAGAAGCTGTTCGGTTATATTTCTTGCTGAAAACTGTTATCTGAAAGCTGTTTTTCTGAAAAAATGAGTTTAAAAGCTGTTCGGTTATATTTCTTGCTGAAAACTGTTATCTGAAAGCTGTTTTTCTGAAAAAGCAAGTTTAAAAGCTGTTCAGTTATATTTCTTGCTGAAAACTATTACCTGAAAGCTGTTTTTTCTGAAAAAGAGAGTTTAAAAGCTGTTCTGTTATATTTCTTGCTGAAAACTGTTATCTGAAAGCTGTTTTTCTGAAAAAACGAGTTTAAAAGCTGTTCGGTTATATTTCTTGCTGAAAACTGTTATCTGAAAGCTGTTTTTCTGAAAAAGCGAGTTTAAAAGCTGTTCGGTTATATTTCTTGCTGAAAACTATTATGTGAAAGCTGTTTTTCTGAAAAAACGAGTTTAAAAGCTGTTCTGTTATATTTCTGGCTGAAAACTATTACCTGAAAGCTGTTTTTTCTGAAAAAGAGAGTTTAAAAGCTGTTCTGTTATATTTCTTGCTGAAAACTGTTATCTGAAAGCTGTTTTTCTGAAAAAACGAGTTTAAAAGCTGTTCGGTTATATTTCTTGCTGAAAACTGTTATCTGAAAGCTGTTTTTCTGAAAAAGCGAGTTTAAAAGCTGTTCGGTTATATTTCTTGCTGAAAACTATTATGTGAAAGCTGTTTTTCTGAAAAAACGAGTTTAAAAGCTGTTCTGTTATATTTCTTGCTGAAAACTGTTATCTGAAAGCTGTTTTTCTGGAAAAGCGAGTTTAAAAGCTGTTCGGTTATATTTCTTGCTGAAAACTATTATGTGAAAGCTGTTTTTCTGAAAAAACGAGTTTAAAAGCTGTTCTGTTATATTTCTAGCTGAAAACTGTTATCTGAAAGCTGTTTTTCTGGAAAAGAGAGCTTAAAAGCTGTTATGTTATATTTCTTGCTGAAAACTGTTATCTGAAAGATGTTTTTCTGGAAAAGAGAGTTTAAAAGCTGTTCGGTTATATTTCTTGCTGAAACCTGTTATCTGAAAGCTGTTTTTCTGAAAAAACGGGTTTAAAAGCTGTTCTGTTATATTTCTAGTTGAAAACTGTTATCTGAAAGCTGTTTTTCTGTAAAAACGAGTTTAAAAACTGTTCGGTTATATTTTTAGCTGAAAACCATTACCTGAAAGCTGTTTTTTCTGAAAAAGAGAGTTTAAAAGCTGTTCTGTTATATTTCTTGCTGAAAACTATTATCTGAAAGCTGTTTTTCACTAAAAACGAGTTCAAAAGCTGTTCTGTTATATTTCTTAGTGAAAACTGTTATCTGAAAGCTGTTTTTTATAAAAAAACGAGTTCAAAAGCTGTTTTGTTATATTTCTTGCTGAAAAACTGGGATCTGAAAGCTGTTATCTGAAAAATCGAGTTCGAAAGCTGTTCGGTTAGATTTGTTCATGTTTTTAAAAATCAATATGCATTCATCATTTGGTAACATTATATTAATTGTTGGAGTTAGATTGCAATGTTGTACAAGTATTGGAAGGGGAAACTTGAGCAGCATGTGAATGGAGCAAAAATCAGACGCCATCATCTCCAAGATTGATTCGTCACGTTAGGGAAGAAAGTTAAAAGAAGCTCTTGTGTTTGTGAAGCATATAATCTCAGTTCATGTATAAGTTTTGATTCTTGGATAAATGTTTTGAGATTTCATGGATAGCGTGCTGTGTTTGGTTAACTCATAATTCATTTGGATAGACTGATGTTGCTCAACCTGTACGTTGCAGTTTTTTAAATGACTATTATATCACAGATAATTTATACGGCCTGAGCCAAGCAATTTATTCAGAAAAATAAGCACTAGATATTTAAAATAAAAACGGGTCCCATTCCACTATACTCCACCAATTTATTCACCAAAGCAAGCTTACTTCATTAATTTTGTTTACATTGTTCAGCAATCCCACGTAACAGATCATTAATGGCATGGGATCGATACATATATTATGAGAATATGTTCTACAATTTGTTGTTAGCCATCATTACAAACAAGCATGCTGTTAAATCATTATTTGTTGTCTGCAGTCACTGCATGCTGTCTGGAGCTGCTGCTGTTGCTTCTTGACTCCTTGATTTGAAAACTGTAGAGCAGGTAGATCTATAAACAAAGAAACAATATGAGAAACTTGCTGCATTAAAATTCAAAAAAAAGGGGAGGAATAATAAATTGTGCAGCAGAAACTTGCTACATTAATCATAAACGGAAACGGAAAACTGAAAACCGGAGTTCAGATTTGCTTAACCACTATTCATAATACAGATACCCCCTCTTGTCGAACAGTATGAAAACAACATAATGCAGGGAAAATACAACCAAGTCGCAGTCTCAGATTCATCAAATCAATGATATCCTGGCTAGATATACCGGAGCTGCAATTTTGTACAACGCCACGCCCACTAGTACAAAGCACATTGTCAACATTGACTAAAAAGAATTCATCATTGACTATTACGACAACATTTTCTTATTGTTTGAAAACAAATTTGTTCATTTCCAGGGATCTGAAGTACTCTGAATAGTATTTACAAACTGGCATTACCAGCAAGATAACAAAGGCATATTCACCTGAATACAAGTGCAATTCATCTCAACAAATCAGATGCATCTAATATTGTACCAAATATTGCTTTTCTGAGAAATGGTTATGATGATACCCACACTGATCATACTTCACACCTTAAAAACAATTGATGCACATCATTTCTTTAAAATCCTGGGCTGTGATGTACCAGGTTTGATCTGCATTGCATTGAATTCCTGATATATACAGATACTGTACAGCTTTGGCTGCTCATGGTTTCTGATTATTGAGATATATCTTTGGCTTATCATGGTTTCAAACTTTGTTTCTGGAGTCAATTTCTATTGTCTTGAATCCTTGATCATTACAAATATCCTGAGTTTATTCCAGGTTGGTTTTTGTTGGCCTTTGTTTATCCTAAGAATATCCTGCTTCTATCCTGAGATTGAGTTTAAATCCTGGGCTCAATTTCTATTGTCAATTGTTTCTGGAGTCAATTTCTATTGTCAAGATCTATGATTTAGGATAAGAACATATCAGATCCTCCCCAAAACCATAAAAACAAACTAATTGGCGGGGTGAAAAATGAGTTACAGTCTCAGATTCATAGTGCTCATTCATAAAAACTCCATACTAGAGCTGCATTTTTGACAATGCCACGCCCACTAGTACAAAGCAATGCTCTTGAAAATCCGTTCATCATTGACTATAACGACATCATCTTCGTTATGTTTATAAAACAAATTTGTTTACTTATGCTGAATATTCTATTCAGAATAGGCGTTGGTTTATACCATATTCTGAAAACAGTATTGTGAATATTGATATCCCTTGAATTCGATATTCTCAACCCTACTCACGAGCTCTCTCTCTTCCAAACAGTGTCTCCCCAACCCATCTCTCCTCTCTTCTCACTCAGATGCTCTCTCTCTTCTCAACTCAGGGTAAACTCAATCTCAGGATAGAAGCAGGATATTCTTAGGATAAACAAAGGCCAACAAAAAACAACCTGGAATAAACTCAGGATATCTGTAATGATCAAGGAATCAAGACAATAGAAATTGACTCCAGAAACAATTTTTTGAAACCATGAGCAGCCAAAGATATATCACAGTATCCATAAACCATGAACAGCCAAAGAAAAAACATTATCTGTATATATCAGGAATTCAAAGCAATGCATATCAAACCTGGTACATCACAGCCCAGGATTTAAACTCAATCTCAGGACAGAAGCAGGATATTCTTAGGATAAACAAAGGCCAACAAAAATCAACCTGGAATAAACTCAGGATATTTGTAATGATCAAGGAATCAAGACAATAGAAATTGACTCCAGAAACAATTTTTTGAAACCATGAGCAGCCAAAGATATATCACAGTATCCATAAACCATGAACAGCCAAAGAAAAAACATTATCTGTATATATCAGGAATTCAAAGCAATGCATATCAAACCTGGTACATCACAGCCCAGGATTTAAACTCAATCTCAGGATAGAAGCAGGATATTCTTAGGATAATCCATCTCGGCCAACATTAATCAACCTGGAATAAACTCAGGATATTTGTAATGATCAACGATTCAAGACAATAGAAATTGACTCCAGAAACAATTGTTTGAAACCATGAGAAGCCAAAGATATATCTCAATAACCATAAACCATGAGCAGCCAAAGAAAAAACAATATCTGTATATATCAGCAATTCAATGCAATGCAGATCATACCTGGTACATCACAGCCCAGGATTTAAACTCAATCTCAGGATAGAAGCAGGATATTCTTAGGATAATCCATCTCGGCCAACATTAATCAACCTGGAATAAACTCAGGATATTTGTAATGATCAACGATTCAAGATAATAGAAATTGACTCCAGAAACAATTGTTTGAAACCATGAGAAGCCAAGGATATATCTCAATAACCATAAACCATGAGCAGCCAAAGAAAAAACAGTATCTGCATATATAAGCAATTCAATGCAATGCAGATCATACCTGGTACATCACAGCCCAGGATTTAAACTCAATCTCAGGATAGAAGCAGGATATTCTTAGGATAATCCATCTCGGCCAACATTAATCAACCTGGAATAAACTCAGGATATTTGTAATGATCAATGATTCAAGACAATAGAAATTGACTCCAGAAACAATTGTTTGAAACCATGAGAAGCCAAGGATATATCTCAATAACCATAAACCATGAGCAGCCAAAGAAAAAAAAGTATCTGTATATATCAGCAATTCAATGCAATGCAGATCAAACCTGGTACATCACAGCCCAGGATTTAAACTCAATCCAAGAATAATACCACTGTTCTGTTATAGTGACACAAAGTAGCCAGATTGCAGAGACATACTTTATTAGTAACTAATTCCTTGCTCTCTCCCATCACAACCTACCAAAGAACAATAATTAGAACCAATCTGAGATATTGTAGGAGTTAACTTTGACAGTAAAATAAACTTACTCCATCGCCACCCATTCTCCTTGTTGTGGATGCAGTATAATATGGTCCATTAAGGCTGGCATAACTCACACTTTGGGCAGATATGAACATAAGATTCATAGTGTGCAACTTCGGAAACATAATCCATCTCATCATCACTCAAAACCAACGAGGAAAAATAAAGCTCAGTTAGGATTAATTCATCACAAGTCACTACTACAAAGCATTATATAAACGATTCATAGTGTGCAACTTCAGAAACATAATTCATCTCATCATCACTCAAAACCGAAGAGGATAAATAAAGCTCAGTCAGGATTAATTCATCACAAGTCACTACTACAAAGCATTATATAAATGATTCATAGTGTGCAACTTCAGAAACATAATCCATCTCATCATCACTCAAAACCAAAGAGGATAAATAAAGCTCAGTTAGGATTAATTCATCACAAGTCACTCCTACAAAGCATTATCTAAATGATTCTCATAGTGTGCAACTTCAGAAACATAATCCATCTCATCATCACTCAAAACCAAAGAGGATAAATAAAGCTCAGTTAGGATTAATTCACCACAAGTCACTCCTACAAAGCATTATCTAAATGATTCTCATAGTGTGCAACTTCAGAAACATAATCCATCTCATCATCACTCAAAACCAAAGAGGATAAATAAAGCTCAGTTAGGATTAATTCATCACAAGTCACTCCTACAAAGCATTATATAGATGATTCATAGTATGCAACTTCAGAAACATAATCCATCTCATCATCACTCAAAACCAACGAGGAAAAATAAAGCTCAGTTAGGATTAATTCATCACAAGTCACTCCCACAAAGCATTATCTAAATGATTCTCATAGTGTGGAACTTCAGAAACAAAATCCATCTCATCATAACTCAAAACCATTCTGAAAAAATAAAGCTCAGTTAGGATTAATTCATCACCAGTCACTCCTACAAATCATTCAATAAATGATTCATAGTGTGCAACCTCAGAAACAAAATCCATCTCATCATAACTCAAAACCAACGAGGGAGAATAATATGCAACACCTGTACAACATTGAAGTGATTGGTAAAGACAACATCTCAAAAAAATCAATAAAAAGCTGAAAGGAAGATATGCATGCTGATTATTTATAATAGTAATATTGCAATGATACAAACATATCCGAATGACATCAATGCCTCGCATTCCAGCTACGAAACAATTCGAGAAATGGATATGCTGAAAATGTGTACATTCAAATTACATTACTGCATAGCATTCCACATTGCCAGAGAGATTTCATCTCTTTTGCTATTCATATGTCTCAATTGGGAAGATGATAAATCCAAATCCTGCGATGTGGATGCTGCATCTTCGGTGTGTTGGTGATGTACTATTTGTTCGCCATCGAGTTCCGCTAAAAAAGCATCGTTCCGTGAGTGCAGGCATATAAAATTATGAAGTGCACAACAAGCTGTGACCATCATAACTTGTCTGGTATAACAATAGTTTGGCATGTTCTCGAAGATGGTAAACCTCTTCTTGAATACACCGAACGTTCTCTCAATCACATTCCTTAACCTAGCATGTTGTTTGTTAAATAGTTGTCTAGGTTGGGTTGGTGCATGGTTGGCCCCTTGAAAGTCCTGTAAGTGGTATGGCTCACCACGGTACGGTGCCAAAAAACCGGGCATATTGGTATAACCACAATCCACTAAGTAGTATCTATCGTTCGGTGGGATTGGCAACAGTTTTTGTGCTAATGCAGTATGCATTACACGAGAGTCGTTCGCACTGCCTTCCCATCCCGCGTAAACAAATGTGAACATCATGTTAAAATCACATGCTGCCAATACATTTTGACTTACAATACCCTTTCGAGAGCGACAAGCGTTGCTTCGGCTAGCGGGAACTGTAGCTTTTATTAACGTCCCATCAGCAGCACCAATAGCTCCCTGCAGATTAATAATTCGAATAATAGATATCACAAATCCAAACTAGGAAAAAAATTTAATCATACATGATGCAATCAGGGTGACGTATTACCTGAAACCACGGGTAAAAGTCCTCTGATCCCCTGATTCTGTGATGTACGTATGTATAATCAGGAGGTTTGATAAGGGATAGTGCTGCTCTTGCCAGACCTTTCAATACAATATTAAAGTGCTTTTGGATTGTTTGGGTTGAGTGGTTAAACGTAGTACGGGCTACTCGCATTCTTGAACTATGACCGACAATAAACAGGAAAATAGCCACGCTTTCCTCGAAAGTAACTCGCTTATGACTTGAAGACTCCGCTGTTTCCTTGCAGAAGTTCCTTTCTCGCAGGAAAGCACACAAGGTCATAAAACAATCTTGGTTCATACGGAATATTCCATGAAAGTCGGCCTGGGAACCCGCTAACATATTTTCCAAATATTCACGTCCCGTTTGCTTTTTATTAGTGGACCTTGTACGGTCAAGTTCTTCACATAAATAGTCAGCTAACAAAACTGCAGTCATCACCTCTTCGACCTCGTCACTACTGGATGAAGAAGTATCCATAACAGAGGATGCACTTGCAGTAGTAACTCACTATAAAGAAGAAGATAGAAATCATTTTGGGAAATTCTCATATCAAGTGCACACACTATTAATAATACGACTGTATGTAACGAGATTTACGGAATCACAAAACAACATATTGAGAGATGGTAGGATTCCACAAGCCTGTGCAATTGAATAAAGATAACAAGGTATACTACTACTAGCAAATCTATTCCAGGGAATAAATTTAAATTATAACAGTACAAATTTAAATTAAATTATATAAGCAATTTGTTCATCGTAAAAGCTGTCATATTACAATCAACCTCAAACAAATATGGAAATAATCATAAGAAAAGTTGTACAACATGTTTTTCTTCAACCCATTACGCTGAATGGGATTTCTACAGGGTGGCATAATAACGCACCGCCAACTCCTGCCGTTCTCGAGACATACGGAGGAAACCATGAGCAACGTTCGGATTTTTAAACAGGTAGTGTGTAGCTTTTAAGGCTACAAATGGATCAAGCCCTGTCATCGAATCAATTATATCTTGGCATTGATCCTGGTCGGCCAAAGCAAGGTTAATCGAGGGAGCACTTTCCACTTCATTTTTATTTGTGTACCTGCCTCTTTTTTCCTCTTGAGTTTGCTTACACGCATCAAGATATTCCGACATCTTTGACAACATTGATTCGCGGCCACTTGATGCAGTAGATTTTCTTTTGCGTGAACCGGACCCCGTACCCATTGGGACATCATCGGACTCATCAATCACATTTACTGTGATTGATGGGAGTGGCCAAACTGATAGTTCATCCGCCGCGCCTCCACATCCTCGAACCCCCCTTGTGTGGAGGCCCTTGCCACATTGCCCTGGGCTACAGATTCCTCGAATATTTTGGTCAATGCATCAAAATGTGGCAACCCCTTATTTTTGTATTTTTCTGCAGCAGGATGCATCTATTCACAGAATATGTTGTTACTATGCAAGTATTAGATAAATGATTAAGTATAATAAAAAGGATTCACAACCAAAAATCAAAGTTTGAGATTATATATATTAACCTTAACATATTGTTCCCAAACCGGAGCCTCACAAGTAACGGTTTGGTTGGCTTCATCCCAACCGAAACCGCTCTGTTTCCTCATATTGTCAAACACCTTCCATTCTGATTTAAGTCGTCCATATTTCGACTTCAGTTGTGACACCGAGAATGAACGCCCAGTCGCAAAATTCATTGTTTGCTCAAAATCTTTCCAGGTTTACCATCGAATGTGGTGCTTTTTAACAAACCACTATCAACTGCCCCCTCCATAAGGTTGATAAAATATTCTGTAATACCGGAAGTCCACAACCCATAATCCTCCTCCACTGCCTTCCCCTTTCCCCTACCCGCATTACTCATCTAGTTTGAACAAACATTAAAAAAAAATAAAAAATAGCCAAATTCCTTCAATTAGTTTAATAGCTGATCGGGTAACCCTAGTTTGCAAGTAGCAACCGATTACACCCTAAAAAATCTCATTTCTGAATTCGGCTAGTTTGTGTGCAGTGTGCACCTTGATCCGAAATAATTTTCGGTACCAAATGCAATTAAAAAGCATAGTAAATTAGTAAAGAAAACCAACTAAATAAATTGTACAATCGCTGTCTTCATACCTTTGATTGGATTTGAAGAAGGAAGAAATTGTCAGCACAGGATTCAACCTTGCGTAGTGCTTTGATTCTCTTTGCCCTTCGATCCCTAGCTCTTCTCCGATAGGCAGCACGGGTAGTGCAAACCATTAACCCCCTACCAAAACCCGTCAACCCCTCACCAAGTCGACAGAAACAAACAGTCAGGGTGCGAAGTCGCCAGCGGCGCTCTCACACGTTTCCGTTCGATTTCACAGTGGAATCGTTCGGAAAATCGTGGATTTAGGGTGGGGTGGGGGGGGGCCGGGGGGAAAAGAGATCAGATCTGGGATCTTCAAAGGAGGGGGGAGACAACGGAGTCGACGAGCTCTCGTGGGTGAGAAGAGAGAGAGAGCATCTGAGTGAGAAGAGAGGAGAGATGGGTTGGGGAGACACTGTTTTGAAGAGAGGAGGAAAGGTAGAAGACGATCAAATAGGAGAACCAGATCTGGTGAGTGAGGAGAGAGAGAGAGAGGTCGCTTCAGAGAGAGCTCGTGAGTATGGTTGGGAATATCGAATTGAAGGGATATCAATATTTAGAATATGGAACTCAGAATAAGCCCAAAACAAACGGGTATTCTGAATATGATATTTAGAATATGGAACTCAGAATACCAAAACAAACAGGCCCTTAGCATTTAGTAGTTACCAAGATGCTATCGGCCAACCACAGATAAGGTAACACGTGTCCCTGCTTAAAGGTTTGCAACGACTCTTGTCTTTCGTCAACGTTCACCCACAGTGCATGCCTTTAAAGTAAAGCTCTCAAACCACCTTAATTTTCCTACGCTATCTGCTAATCAAGGTAGCAAAATTAATAAGAACTAGGGTTGGCAACGAGTCGACCGGGTCGGGCCGGATCGGGTTGAACCCGTCCGGGTTGAAACCCAAGTAGGGTGGATTCGGGTCGGGACTAAATGATAACCGGGCCGGATCGGACCGGGTTGGATTTGCAAAATGTCGACCCACCTAATCCATGAATCCATTCAGGTCCAACTCAGGTCAGGTCGGGTCGGGTCGGATCGCGGGTTGACCCGGCTATTTAAAATATTTTTTTTAACTTAAAAAAATATAATAGTAATAATAATAATCAAAGATTGAAATTGCCCCCAAAAAATTTGTATATTATTAACATGATTTCAATTTATACAAGTTTCCCAATTTTTTATAAGAAACAAAGATTTTCTACTAATTTGTTCTATAAAATAACAAATATCTTCTATACAAATTTAATTATCTTCAATTACACAACTTTTTTTTATAAGAAACAAAGATTTTATACAATTTTTTATACATTTATAATTTTCTTCAATTTGTTGGTCTTCAATTCTTCATGTTGGTTGCTATTGTTGTTGTTGTTGTTCTTCCGGCGAGTTGCTTCCACTTGTAGACGTGTCGAACCATTTTTCTTGAGTCCTATCTTCGGCCTTCATCCAGTCATCCGTGTAGACGAGTATCTTCAACGATTGGGGCTTCAAGCAATTTATGTAATCTGTTAGATTCCCGTCACTTGTAGAAAATGCACTTTCTGAAGCAACTGTAGAGACAGGAGGAGTTAGTAGATCTTAAGCCATATATTTAAGAATACTATAAGTATGTTCATGGTCTTTCCACCATTGCTAAATATTAAGTGAAGAAGTAAAACTTTCAAAATCTTATTGATTATACAAATGTAATTCATTTGGTTGATAAGTCCTAGTTTTTTTTATTGAATTTTAGCACATTAATTAAATGTTGCATCATCTAATTTACTCTTACCCTTACCTTTAGAAGTAGCAGAAGAAAAAGTAACTAAAGTAATTGTACTGCTAGATACAAAACTTCTATCATAATAATCATACAAGTTATTTAATGTCGATTCAAATTTAGCTAAAAATGTTCTGCATCAATTTCAGATTCATCTTCCCCAAGTAAAGTAAAAAACATTTTAATCAAACTCTTCGTACCTTCTAATTTGATACGATGATCCATCACAGTTGCAATACAATACAACATAGGAGGAGGATTAAAATACTTTAAAATTTTGGTGTATGCAGGTTTCACAATATGACCAATAAAAGCATCATCGATCATTTCTTTGAAAGTTTGTATCATAGTAACTATTGAAATAAAAATGCTACTAAAAGTAGACTCAAAAGATTTTGAAAATTTTAAAGTTGCGGTTTTAAAAGGTTCTAAAAATTTTAACAAAGATTCGGCAAAAAACCAACCTTCGGGAGTCATTTGAAAATTTGACATATTTTTTGCCACACGAAAATCATTTATAGATATTTTATATTCAGTAACAACATGTAGCAAATAATAAGTAGAGTTCCATCAATGTTTAACATCCCTTGGAAATTTTCTAAAATATACATTTTTAAGCCTACACCATGTTTTCCATTCTTGAAATATAGGGTCACTTAATGCAATAAAATGTACACAATTTCTAATGTTAACTATATATGGGTCGACTATATTTAATGTATCTTGAGCACATAAATTTAAAATATGACATGCACATCTAATATAAAAAATATTGTCAGATGGAGGGTTTAATGCATTTTGTAATATACTAATTGATGCATTGCTGTTAGATGCATTATCAAAACCTATACATATAATTTTATTACGAATATGAAAAATATCACAAATTTCTAAAATACGATTTGCAATTTCAATTACCACTATGGGGATAGGGCAATGCGGCAAATGATATGATCTTTTTTTGAAGAATCCAATCACTGTCGATCCAATGAAAAGTTATTCCCATCATTGGAATATTGTTGCAACCCTTTCAACAATCGGAAGTTAAAGAAACTCTAAAAGTTAAACTCCATAAAATAGCAATCAAAGCTTCTCTCATTTCGTTGTATATTTTAAAACAATCCGACTTCAAAGTATTCCTAGGAATTCTTTTAAAATTCGGGTTTAATGCGGTCTGATTTAAAGTTTCTAAGTTCCTACTCTCAAAATAGGAAAATGGTAACTCTTCTTTAATTACTAGTCAGGCAATTTCCCAACGAACAAGTTCGGGATCATAAGAGTGTCTATCAACTACACCGGTCCTAGGGTGAATTTTTTGTTGGCAGGGTAAGTCTACAAGAAGTTCTTTGTGTACATTTTGGATGTTTCGTTTTATTGTACCGTCCCCTCACCCTTCTTCTATTTGTATGGCTTCGAACATGTTTTACACATTTTTATACCTACACCCGGATTTTCTTCGTCCGGAATATAATCATAAAATTTGTGTCAATCACTAGTTTTTCCTCTAGTTTTCCTACTACTATCCGGTTGTGTTATTTCGGTTGCTTGTGTTTGTGATTCTTCTTCTATGTCTATGTCTCCCACAAACACATCGTGTGTACCAATGTGTCCGGTCATAGGTTACTTTTCGGTAGGCTCATTTTGTAGGACAATAGGAGGCCTATGAGAAGTGTCGGTGGAATTTTGTCCACTTTGGCTACGGCCACTACCTCGTGATCTAGACATCTTGATATAGTAGTGTATGTGAAAAAACTAAATACAATCTAGGCGAGATAAGTTAAAAATAATATAGAAATCAATTGGAGGGTTGTAAGAAAGAAGATAAAAAAACCAACAAACTAATATGATATAAAAAAATTAAACTACAAAAAAATATAAAGACAGTAAGAGGGTTGTGAAATTTTGATACCATACTTTGCGGATACTCGTATATAGAATGAGAGTGAAAATAAAAGTTGAAGTACAAGTAGAAGTCTGGATTCATATATAGATAGAAAGAGGGCTTCTTTGTTGGAGCCTTGGAGGAGTTTAAGACTTGAAGTAGATGCAGTTGAATGTTGAATTCGATACGATCGGAATTTGTCGCTTCTATATTGCTAGCTTCTTTGTTGACAAAATTTCAAAGAATTGAGATTGAGTTGAGTAGCAGTAGTAGAGAGAGTAAGAGAATAAGGTGTAAAATTTTTAGAGTGGTTTAAGGGGTATTTATAGAGGGGAAAATACAAAAAAACCAAAAAAAAACCCAAAAAAAATCTAGAACCGAGCCTCTTTTTTCGTCCGTTGGACCCGCGGGTCGAACGCTTGGCCCGTACGGGTCTAACGGTTCGAAACCCGCGGGTTGGTGTGCGAGTTGGGCACTGTTCACTGGGTTGACTGGCCGGGTTGAGCGGGTTGGAAACCAAAATTAGACGACCCGGGTCGACCCGCTTAGGCTCACAAGTTCGACCCGGACCCCAACCGTATCTTAACGGGCTGAGTTTTGGCAAGCGAGTTGCGGGCGGGTCGCGAGTCAGCCCGGCCCGGTTGCCATCCCTAATAAGAACAAACAAATATTCTAGGCAGAGGCTACCGCGGCAGGAGTGAGAGACAGTATCACATGTATATGTGACTACTATTTTATGCGTGGGAACAAATAATTAATGTGAATTTTTTAATAGAAAGTTATCAAAATTTAATATTTACTTTGATTGAAATTTATCGTCGTTAATCGCTCAATCTGACTTCTGATGAGTGTGGATGCTTGAATATGATTTGGATTGCCAAGATTGCTTCAACAAATCTGCAAGAAGTCTAAACACCGAGGTATTCCCGACGAAAGACCCTTTAACGCTCAAGTCAGAACTCAGAAAAATAGTGAAGTTTTTTGTAGCAAAAGATTGATTACCTGACTATGAAGAGGGTGGTGGGTATTTATAGGCTAGGAGTTAGTTACAAAAGATAAACTTAAAAGCAACTTTTATGTTTAAACTGTTGATTCTCATAGTTATGTGATAGAATTAATTGATAACTCCTATTTGGATAGAGGATTTGGTAAATAGATTTTAATTAGCCAAGACTCCTCTTACTAGGCAACGAATTACTCTCTGCTTACAGGCTTATTTTGAGTTGATGCACCAGGAAACAATCAAGATTTTTCATACAGATCTGCATTCGCTATGAAATTACCGCTATGCCCTTAGAAGTTTTGAAATTCATGTCACAATCATGTGGCATTGATATGATCAGATTTTCACCCACATCATAAGCCCTCCATTTCTGAAGGTTGGGTATAACAGCATTCAATGAGTAGTTTGCCTAGTTTTAGATGATTCGATGAGCTATCTGTCTTTCATCGACGATTGGGGAGGCTAGGAACCTCATTCAAAGCTTATGGGAGCAGTGGAAACTTTGTGGAACTTTTAGAAATTTATTCTGATTTTTCAGATTTTTTCCAAATGTTTCCTATTTTTAGTTATATTTTCAGAATTTTTAATCAAATTTTCAAATTTAATAATTAATATTTGAATTGTTAATTAATTTTTCTAAATTCATAATTATTTTTTGGGAATATTTAATTTTTTTTTTTTGAAATTATAATTATTTTTTTAGAACTTTAAATTAATTTTTTCCAAAATTTTAATTACATTTTGGAAACTTTAATTAAATTATCCAAATTAATAATTATTAAAAGGAATTTAAATTTAAAATCAAACAGGCACCGTCGGATGGGATGGGCACTCTTTCTGAGCAGATCGAGCATCCTGGGGATGTTCTCAAGCGTAGAGGGAACCAGTTCCCCTCCAGACCAGTGCGCACCACCGTGGAGGGGGGCTCCCCGGTGCCACTCTCACGCACGCTCGATCTGGGCCGTTCGATCTGGTTGACATGCTTTTCGAGGAGACCGAGCAGCTCGACTGTGCTCTCAAATGTGAAGCGCGCTGGTGCCCATCTAGCTAGGTGTGTTTCACTAGGGAGGGGGTCTCCCTAGTTTGGCGCATTTTTTGAGGTGATCCGATTCGTTCATCTTTGTAGTCGTGCATTTTTGAAACATCCAACGACCAAAATGTGGTGTTTTTGTCGTTCTGGTCAGAACGCGTTCTCCCTAGTGCATGGCACAAGAGAGGGGGTGTCTCATGTGCACTTTTGTCATTTAGTGCTTAGGATGAATACATGGGCAAAGTTGTCTTTTGTCAAAGTGGAGACGATTGAGGAGAGGGATAAGATCCAGGTGAGTTGGGGATGTACCCTTCTACTCTTTCTGGTCTCACTCGCGTCTAGCAGTATCCTGAAGACTTAGGCGATCTTGTTGAGAATGTATTACGATATGAGGAGCCCAACTATCGTGAGACCACGGAGGCATACTTCATCTATCTTGTCGAAGGGTATATGTGATTGATCCAAGCTATATATGGCATTCCTACGTAGTTCGAGCTACTTGTCCCCAGTTTAGGACTCAGGGCTTGTTTGGTGCTTCTCAATGAGTATTGTGTCTTTCCCTTTCACGCTTTTTATGGTGGGCTTCGTCTCACTCGACACCCGTTTGTGAGGGAGGTCTTGCGGTGATACACTCTTAGCCCGATGCAGTTCGTGCCGAAAATATGGAGGCATGTTATCATTGCATTGATAGAGGGTTGGGATCAAGCCGAATTTGAGCGTGTGGATAGCGCTTTTCAAGCTCCATCAGAAGACTAAGTCAAAGCACCGTTATTACCTCTCTCCTCGATCGGGTGTAAAGATGGTTGAGATTCCCGATTCGATCAAGTTTTAGAAGGATAAGTTTTTTGTTATCCATTGTTCAGGTCCGTGGGGGATCCCCACCAAGTGGTAGACCATGTTGGATCCTGTAGGCAATGCAAGAAACACTAGAGAGGGGGGGGGGGGGTGAATAGTGTTTTATAAAAAATTTAAAATTTAAAATGCGGAATTGAGAATTTCTTCTGTTCAGTCGACTTGAGAGATATACCATTCGACTGAAACCACAAAAGGAAAAGTATTTTAAAAAATCTGTTAAGTCGACTTAGGGATGAGATGGTCGACTAGTCACACAAATTATTTCAGAGTAGTACGAGTCTGACCAGTCGACTTATATGAGTACACAGTCGACTGTCCAGACAAGTTTCACAGTAAAATTATAAACTGAGAGAATAGAAATGCAAGTAGAGAGATACAACCATAGAGTGCACACGATGTATCCTGGTTCGATCCTCCCGACCTACATTCAGTCACCAAGCAACCCATTTGAGATTTTCCACTATTCTTGAAAAAAATTACAAGAATACCCTACGGCGTTCAGACAACAAACTTTTCCAACCCGTAGTCTTTTCTCTCAACCAGAGAAAGCAACCCACTCTTCCACCAAGAGTGATAAAATCCGACTCTACACCCTAGAGTCCTACTCTCCAACCGAGAGGAAAAAGAAAAACAATAAAATTGTTTACAATCAACCTATAACCTTGTTCTGATTGTGATATAGTACGTGGCTAATTGGTTGACTTCCAAATCTAGTCCAAAACAAAATCAATGTTATACTGGACTGAAGACAGAGAACCAAGACTTAGTGAATATTGAAAGCTTTTCTCTCTTGAATGCACAAATCTTAAAATTGTTCTAAAAAATTCTTAGTAACCTTTTGAAGGTGAACCTTAGGCTATATTTATAGACTAGGGTCCCTGGTAGTTAAAGACAGTTACCCATAACCATTTGATCAACGGAAAAATAACGGATAATTCTTTTAAATTCGAAAAACAGCTTTTGAAATCAGAAAACGGTCAAAAAGCACTTGAACAGTCGACTGGGTTGCCACTATGATTCGACTGGTCAGAGTTTGAATAAGATCAGGCAGTTTTGTACAGACTCAGTCGACTGGTATAAATGGCAGTCGACTGGTACTCAACAGCTGATCTAGTTCAAGCTGTTTTGACCTTTGGATTTTGTAAACACAGAGTTATAAAAAGTTATATGTGAGTGTATGTGTGTGTGACAAGGCTGTACATCATTCTAAGACTCAATAAATAGAAAAAATATTACATTTTTACAAGACACACAATTATATGACATTTGAAGCTTTGGTCTTGACTTGAGTCTTGAGTGAAGCCATTGTCTTTATCCGGAGCTGTGCTTGATCATTTGTTCAGCTTTAGAGTAATGAGGCCTTTGTGTATCTTCTTGATACAACCTGCAATTATATATAGAGCATAGCACAAATATATTTTGCATTGTGTTGTAATCATCAAAATCAAGAATCAATATTCTCTCCCTTTTTGATGATGACAACACAATAGCTGATAATAAAAGTAAATAATACAAGCATTCATATGCTCCCCCTATCAATAATACATTATGCATAAATTATCACAAAAAGATTAACATCTCATCACAAAAATGTATGTCAGTCGACTTATAAAAAATGTCAGTCGACTTATCATAAAAATTACCAATAGAGAGAAGATTATCAGTGTTCTCTCCCCCTTTGTCATCAACAAAAAAAGAAATGGAAAGAAGATTTCACTGAACTAAAATATTACAACTGAGTCTTAGTACAAAATACCAAATTACTAAAGTCAAAATAAGAAAAATACATTGGAGTAAAAAAAATCACCAGTCTTCGTCTTCGTCATCATCATCGTCGTCATCTTGAGAGGAAGGTGGAAATTGGGTAGTGCGAAGATGAGTAAGATGAGAAAGTTAGGATTCAAGAGCATCTTGACGATCCATGAGATAGTTAACAGCATTATAGATACTGCGTGGATCATCAAAATCAGCTTGGGGACGAGAAGAGCTAGATGCTGAAGATGGTCGAGCAGAAGTGGCTAAAGGAACTTGGGTTTGGGGAGAAGACCTAGTGGTAGATCTAGGTGGAGGATCAAGAAGCTTCATGTGTGCTAAACTTGCACGATCAAAGCATTCATAATGCTTGACAACATTGGTCTCTGAGTCGAGATCGATATCGTAAGCACAGAAAACAAGAGTTAGTAAAGCACCATAGGGAAGAAAAGTGGAGTGAGACTTATGAAGTCTAGGAAAGATGACACGACCCCAATTAACATTTATTTTACCAAAGATTGCATATACAGCTTGTTGCAATTCCAAGGAATACTGATCATAACTCCCTATTTTAGGGATAATATTACAGGACAATATTCGTGCAACAAGTTTTGCAATAGGAGTAATGGATTTATTAGACATAGGAGGTCCATGATTGGGCAAAAAGATTTTAGACAAGATAGAAGCATCATCCATTATGATTCCTCCTAAATCAAGTCCTTCGTCATCTATACCCATAATCAGATTAATTCTTTCGGATGTGAGTTTCATCTTCTTATTTTTCATAGAAGAATAAATTATAACTTCACCATCATCCGATTGAACCACCCTCATATTTGTATAAAATAGATAAATGAGTTGAGGGTAATAATGGGGTTGATTTTCTAAGGACAAGAAATCATATAGGCTACAATTTTGAAATAGAGACACAAGATTAAACCTATCAAGATCATTAAAATTAACAAATCTACCCGGAAAAATAAGCATGGTACAAATGATATACCATTTTTCCATAAGATCAGGGCTTCGAAGATATTGAGAATAGTCCTTAGAGGAAGAACCTTCATCAACATGAGAGGTTTTTGATCTTTTTGGTGCCATAATAAGAGTGAAGGTGAAAGATTTTACCAATAGACAATGCAAGAAATCAAACAGCAAAGGAGCAAGAAATCAACTCAAGACAACAGCACCTCAGTCGACTTCTTCTCTATTCTTCTCTTCTCAAACTCCAGATCTGGGTGAAAATAGATGGGATAAAGGTGAAAAGAGGGGAAGCAGTGATTTAGGGTTTTAACTTGATGGGAACGGCTGAGATCGAAGGGGAAATGAAATCAACGGCCAAGAATGGTCAAGGTGAGTCAAAAAATGAATAGATATCTCAAAATCGGTGCGACGATTTGAAGTTGAAGACAGAATGAGTCGCGACAGTCGATTGTTCTTAGTATTCAGTCGACTGAAAAACAGATAATTATCATAACTGGACAGTCGACTGGTTGAACATCTCAGTTGACTGTTAAAAAATAAGTATATATATATTTATATAAAAAATATGTGGAAGTCGACTGAATAATATGTTCAAGTTGACCTACAAAAAATGTAAAATTCAACAAATATCAAGAAAATCACATATTCCTAGTTCTCTTCTTAATGTAATAAAGGTGTCTTCTTTAAGGGGTTTGGTAAAGATATCAGCTACTTGTTTATCAGTAGAGATAAAGTCTAAAGAGATGTCTCCTTTTAAATCATGATCACGTAGAAAATGATGTCGAATATCAATATGTTTCGTACGTGAATGTTGAACCGGATTTTTAGATAGGTTAATGGTACTGGTATTATCAAACATTATTGAGGGTCTTTCAAAAGAAATACCATAATCTAATAGGGTTTGTTTCATCCACAAAATTTGTGCACAAGCCAAACTTTCATCGATATATTCAGCTTCTGTAGTAGATAGGGATACTGAATTTTGCTTCTTACTGCACCAAGAAACTAGTGAATG
Source organism: Hemerocallis citrina (assembly GCA_017893485.1). Lineage (NCBI taxonomy): Eukaryota > Viridiplantae > Streptophyta > Magnoliopsida > Asparagales > Asphodelaceae > Hemerocallis > Hemerocallis citrina. Next base: position 24,965,321 of record CM030360.1, read on the forward strand.
TCTCAAAAAATGACATGTCCCACTAGTGCTCTTGCGATCAGTTTTACTGCCAGCAAAATCAGTATCACTATACGACAAAAGTTGAAAGTTATCGGTGCATGGATAGAATAAACCATAATCAGATGTACCTTTAATATATCTTAAAATTTGTTTCACAGCTTTTAAGTGAGATTCTTTAGGACTTGACTGATATTTAGCACACAAACATACACTGAATATAATATCTGGTCTACTAGCAGTTATATATAAGAGTGAGCCAATTATTCCTCGATAGAGTTTTTGATCGACACTCTTAGCTAATATATCTTTGTCAAGGGTGGTGGTAGTAGCCATAGGTTTGGCTTTACTACTTGTGCTATCCATGTTAAACCGTTTGAGTAATTCCTTTGCATATTTTCCTTGATTAATAAATATGCCATTTTGTGACTGCTTAATTTGTAGTCCAAGAAAATAATTGAGTTCACCCATGTGACTCATCTCAAACTCGTTTTTCATGGTGTTAGCAAACTCTTGACATAGATTACTATTAGTAGATACAAAAATTATATCGTCAACATATATTTGTATGATTAAAATATCATTCTTAATTCTCCTAATAAACAAAGTAGTATCCACTTTACCTATCTCAAAACCTGTTTCTCAAAGAAAAGTCTTCAATCGATCATACCAAGCACGTGGTGCTTGTTTAAGACCGTATAAAGCATTTTTCAATTTAAAAACATGGTTTGGGAATTATTCATGTTCAAAACCTGGTGGTTGTTTAACATAAACATCTTCTTTTATAAACCCATTAAGGAATGCACTTTTAACATCCATTTGATAAAGTGTAAAATTCATAAAACAAGCAAAAGATAATAAAATACGAATTGATTCTAATCTAGCAACAGGAGCATATGTTTCATCAAAATCTATGTCTTCTTCTTGATTATATCCTTGAGCAACTAGTCTAGCTTTGTTCCTAACAACTTGTCCTGATTTATCTAACTTATATTTGAATACCCATTTAGTACCAATAATAGTATGATCAGGAGGTCGTGGAACTAAATCCCACAGATCATTCCTTATGAATTGGTTTAATTCATCTTGCATGACATTCATCCAAAATTCATTCTTACATGCTTATTGTATATTTTTCGGTTCAAAATCCGACAAGAAAGTTATGTGAGATATCATATTAATATGTGATCTTGTCTAAATACCATGGGAGATGTCACCAATTATTAAGTCATGAGGATGATCTCTAACTTCAACAAAAGATTTAGGTAAAGTTTGAGATATCACAACAGGATCAGTCGACTTGATAGGTTCCTCAGTCGACTATTTTACATCAGTCGACTTGATGTCCTTATCGGTCGACTTATCCGCGAGACTAGTTTGTTCTAAAGATGTAATTACTTTATTAAAGGTGATGAATCAGTTTCATCATCTTTAATTAAATTTGATGAAGGCAGAGATTCATCAAATGTAACATGCATTGATTCTTCAATAGTCATTGTTGACTTATTGAAGATTCTATATACTTTACTCATATTTGAGTATCCTATAAAGATACCCTCATTAGATCTAGGATCAAATTTATCTAAATTATCTTTAGTGTTCAGAATAAAACACTTACAACCAAATATCTTAAAGTAAGAGACCTTAGGAATTTTATTAAAAAATAACTCATAACAAGTCTTCTTTAGCTTAGGTCTTATCAAGATCCTGTTTAAAACATAACAGGCTGTAGTAACAGCTTCAACCCAAAAATACTTAGGTAAATTGCTTTCAACAAGCATGGTACGTGCACATTTTTGCAAAGTCCTATTCTTCCTTTCAACCACTCCATTTTGTGGTGAAGCTCTAGGAAATACAAATGAATGAGTTGTACCATTCTTGTTGCAATATTCTGCAAACGTTTCATTTTCAAATTCTCCACCATGATCACTTCTAATAGTGACTATCGTTAGAGACTTTTGAATTTGAATTCGTTTACAAAAATTTACAAATTCATCAAAAGCATCATTTTTATGTTTTAAAAAGAAAGTCCAAGTGAATCGTGAAAATTCATCTACTAAAATAAATACATATCTACTTTTATTTAAAGAAGCAACTCTAGTAGGGCCAAATAAATCCATATGAATTAATTCGAGCGGCCTACTAGTAGAAATTACTTCTTTTATTTTAAAAGTAAATTTAATTTGTTTACCTAGTTGACATGCATCACATAACTTATCATTTTTAAAGGATAGTCTTGGCAGCCCTTTAACGAGGTTGTACTTAGATACTTTAGAGAGATTTTTCATATTCACATAACCAAAACGTCTATGCCAAAGCCAAGAATCATTATTAGAAGCTACTAAACAAAAATCATTCAAAAACTCATTTGTATTCAAACATAATTCATAAATATTGTTTTTTCTAAAACCTTGAAAAATAATGTTTTGCATAGTGGAATCATAAATTAAGCAAGAATCTTTTTCAAACACAATTTTATAACCTTTATCACACAATTGACTAATACTTAACAGATTATGTTTAAGTCCACTAACTAATAAAACATTTTCTATAGAAGGGTTAGTGTCCTTACCGACCATGCCAATTCCTATGACTTTTCCTTTATTGTTATCACCAAAAGTAACTGTTCCTCCATCAATGCTTTGTATGGTAGATAGGAGATTGGCATGACCATTCATATGCTTAGAACATCCGCTGTCAAGTATCCAACGATCTTTCTTTGGTACTTATAAAATATTCAATGTGAATATGGTACCCTTTTCATTGGGTCCAAAAGATATTAGTTTGTGGAAAACCAAACCCATGATGAGTTTGATTTTCCACCATAAGCAGGAATAAAATTAGCAGAATTACATACATTCAGCATATATGAGTTTATATAGGCAATTCTATCTTTCGTACTCAAATTAACTGTAACCCATACATGTTTGTTCTGTCCAGTCGACTTTATAACACCATTCAGTCGACTTCTACTATAGGTTAGTCGACTTGATGGTAATATAGGTTGACTTATATGAGGTTTTGGTCTTATTGAATAAGACTCAGTACCTCTGGACAGACGACTGGTGGATGGATTCAGTCGACTTGACTGAAATTTAGATTTGCTTTTATCAATAGAACTTACAAACTTAGGTTTTTCAAAGAACTCATACAATTTATGTCTAACACTAGAAATAGATACAGATTTATTTATACTAGTGTTATTAGAAGAATGATCTTTTTCAAGAGATATTTTAAAACCAAGTCCAAACTTTTGACTATATTTTACTTGATTTTGAAGAACATCGTTTAAATTCTCTTTTCCTTAATTAAACTTAGATACGTTCTTGGATATCTCTTCATAATTCTTCTTTAGAGATTCAAGATCCATATCTAAACTTGAAATACGAGAATTTAAAGATTTTACTTCTTTATCAAGGTTAAGATTCTCTTGAGAAAGTGTTTGATTGACTTTCTCTAGGTTCTTAACTCAATTCTTTTCCTTTTTCAATTCTTGAAAATTTTCATTGAATGCATCAAGTAAATCGTCTGAATCACACTCATTACTTACTTGATTCTGTGATGCCATGAAGCACACGTTTGCAACCACGTTGGTCTCATCAATTTCTTCTTCTGAAGAAGAATCTCTGTCATCCCAAGTTGCTTGATATGCCTTTTTATTTTTGGCAAACTTGTTCTTTGTGTACTTATCCTTCTTGAAGTTGGATGTCTTTCCCTTAGACTTTGTGTTCTCTAGTGGAAAATCCTTCTTCATATGGCCTGCTTTGTTACACCTGAAACAAGTTGGAGGATCATTAGAATCTTTAAATTTAGAATTGAACTTACCTTTCCTTAGAAATTTTTTGAATCTCCTTGTGAACATAGCAATCTCCTCCTCATCTTCTTCCTCATCTTCGGAATCTGACATGGCCTTGAATGCTAATGTTTTCTTCTTTGACTGTTGTGGTTCGGCATCCTTCTTGCGTTCTTCGATTTGAACCTCATAAGCCATTAGATTTCCCACAAAATTCTCAAGAGAAAGTTGTGATAAATCATTGGCCTCTTCTATGGCAGTGGTCTTCTTTTCCCATTCGGGGGTAAGTGCACGAAGTACTTTTCTCACCATTTCTGCTTGAGTGATTATCTTCCCAAATGCCACAAGTGAGTTTGTGATGTCTGTAAATCTAGTAATCATCTCGGACACACTTTCATTTTCCTTCATGCGGAACATTTCAAACCTGTGAACAAGAACAGATATTTTAGATTCTTTCACTTTGTTCGTTCCTTCATGAGTTACCTCGAGTGTGTACCAGATTTAATGTGCGGTTGTTGCATTCAACACACGGTCGAACTCCTCCTTTATGAGAGCACAGAATAATGCATTCATTGCTTTTGCATTGTTCATTGTTTGGCTCTTCATATCGTCATTCCATTGTGCATATGGAATAGTAGGAGCGGTGTATTCTGTTTCCGTCATGTTCCATATTTCATAGTTGATGGATTGTAGGTAGATCTCACTTCCAATAATTGTAATTTGTTCCATCGAAGAGAGGCGGCCTTTGTGTAGATTGGCCTTCATGGTACTGATTTGCATTTGAAGTAGTTGCCATTGCACTCAACCTTGCTCTGATACCAAGTGTTGGATCCTGTAAGCAATGCAAGAAATACTAGAGGGGGGGGGATGAATAGTGTTTTATAAAAAATTTAAAATTTAAAATGCGGAATTGAGAATTTCTTCTGTTCAGTCGACTTGAGAGATATACCAGTCGGCTGAAACCACAAAAAGAAAAGTATTTTAAAAAATCTGTTAAGTCGACTTAGGGATGAGACGGTCGACTAGTCACACAAATTACTTCAGAGTAGTACGAGTCTAACCAGTCGACTTATATGAGTACACAGTCGACTGTCCAGACAAGTTTCACAGTAAAATTATAAACTGAGCGAATAGAAATGCAAGTAGAGAGATACAACCACAGAGTGCACACAATGTATCCTGGTTTGGTCCTCCCGACCTACATCCAGTCCCCAAGCAACCCACTTGAGATTTTCCACTATTCTTGAAAAAGATTACAAGAATACCCTACGGCGTTCAGACAACAACCTTGTCCAACCCATAGTCCTTTCTCTCAACCAGAGAAAGCAACCCACTCTTCCACCAAGAGTGACAAAATCCGACTCTACACCCTAGAGTCCTACTCTCCAACCGAGAGGAAAAAGAAAAACAATGAAATTGTTTACAATCAACCTATAGCCTTGTTGTGATTGTGATATAGTACGTGGCTAATTGGTTGACTTCCAGATTCAGTCCAAAACGAAATCAATGTTATACTGGACTGAAGACAGAGAACCAAGACTTAGTGAATATTAAAAGCTTTTCTCTCTTGAATGCACAAATCTTAAAATTATTCTAAAAAATTCTTAGTAACCTTTTGAAGGTGAACCTTAGACTATATTTATAGACTAAGGTCCCTGGCAGTTAAAGATAGTTACCCATAACCGTTTGATCAACAAAAAAAATAACAGATAATTCTTTTAAATTCAAAAAACAGCTTTTGAAATCAGAAAACGGCCAAAAAGCACTTGAACAGTCGACTGGGTTGCCACTATGAGTCGACTGGTCAGAGTTTGAATAAGATCAGGCAGTTTTGTATAGACTCAGTCGACTAGTATAAATGGCAGTCGACTGGTACTCAACAGCTGATCTAGTTCAAGCTGTTTCGACCTTTGGATTTTGTAAACACAGAGTTATAAAAAGTTATATGTGAGTGTATGTGTGTGTGACAAGGCTGTACATCATTCTAAGACTCAATAAATAGAAAAAAATATTACATTTTTACAAGACACACAATTATATGACATTTGAAGCTTTGGTCTTGACTTGAGTCTTGAGTGAAGCCATTGTCTTTATCCGGAGCTGTGCTTGATCATTTATTCATCTTTAGAGTAATGAGGCATTTGTGTATCTTCTTGATACAACCTGCAATTATATATAGAGCATAGCACAAATATATTTTGCATTGTGTTGTAATCATCAAAATCAAGAATCAACAGACCAGTGTGCTGAAGAAGGTGAAAGCTAACCTAGCACTGAGTGAGAGTGAGAAAAAGGTGTGCGAAGACCTTCTAAAGTGTGAGCCACTGAAGTGGTGTCAAATTGCGGAGGAGGTCCTTTTTGCGGGTGGTCTAAGCTAGATGGACCCCAATATGAATCAACTTAAGTTGCTCTATTTTGCTTTTATTCATCTTGCTTCTATCATGCTCTCATATCTTGCCTTGTTTCCTTTTTGTAGAGGCAGAGGGCATGGATTTTGATGTGATCATGTCGAAGAGGGTCGAGCTTAGCACCGAAGCGCCCGAGGACAAGAAGACGAAGAGGGCAATAAGCAGACCTGGTTCCGCGAAGGCGGCCAAGAGCTCCTCGACCTCTACTCCTGCAGTGGAACTGGGCTGACCCCATGCCGCATCGACGAGTCCCACACTGGGAAGATTTACTATGGCGGCCATGCTCGTGAGAGAGCGCCCCCCGTTGACCGACGAGGCTTGTTCTCGCCGATATGCACATGTCAATCTATGTGCCAAACTTGCAACATCCTAGAAATAGTAAATATGTTTTTGGAATTAATAAATGATTTAAGATGAATTTTTGTGATTTAATAAATATTTCTGAAATTTATCATTTTGCACGTGCAAATATTTTTTGGAGAATAACAAAGTCAGAAAATTTGCTTAGAAAATCTAATATTTATTATTAGAGAATAATTCTAAATTTTCAAATTTTTTTATGAATAAATTGTAGCATGTTTGCAAATATTTCAAAATGAAGGACTTTTGTGTAAAATTGCTACTTGGCGGGTAAAATTTCACAATTTCGAATTTTTGGGACTGCACACAGGGCCGGCCATGTTGGTTGTGATCGGGGGGAGAAGAATCTTACCTTATTTGATTTATTTAACTACTTAATAAGATAAATCTATATATGTAAAGATATTTTCTTAAGGAATATTTTGTGAAAATATTGTAGAAACCCTAATAACCAAATCTCGGCCTATATTAACACCACAGCATCCGTTTTTCCCTGTTGCAAACCAAAACTTTATTTCCTCATTATTTTCATGGAGTGGAGGCTTGGATCTTGGATTTTTGCAAGGAGAAGGAAGTAATTTTTCTTTATTGTTCTTCAAGTTAATCTTCTTTGGGGTGGGTGGTATTTCTCATCTATTGATTTGTTATATGCTTGTATAATGCGATGATGATTGATCCAATATGATATATATTGCATGATTATAAAACTTGATGTGGATCCATTAGAAGATAAATCTCTATAAATAATAGTCAAATAACTTCTACATGAACAAAAACCCTAATTACTGAATGATTCTTTGACTCTTTGATATGTTCTTGGATCGTGATGGAATAGATGTCATGCTAGAATCTTTGATTGATTTAAATGCATATATTAGTGATTATACCATGAATTGATTGTTGTGATAGAGCTAATTAATTCCATGAAATAGAATTAAAATTTTTGATAAGTGGTGATCATGTTTTTTATAATCTGATGATGGATTTGATTGATGAATTGAGGTAGATTAGATAAGATGCACATGATATATCATAGATTTCATCATGTATGTATATATGTATCAGTATGAAAAGGGGTTCGATTTACTTGTTCTACTGTTGCAGATTGTATGTCAGTAGACCCTACGGTCGACTGAAGTCGGTCGATCGCAGTTTCATGTGTTGTTGCTGTCGGTCGACTGCCGAAATTGGATTTTTGCCCCTCTCTCTTCTAATGTATCTTTTCTTGAGTGAATATTTCTCCAAATTTGCAATAATGGTTATCTGTCTTTCCAAAGTAGCTAGATTTCAGTATTGGACACGTATATATGTACTCATATCTCTGTATGTGAAAGAATCTTGACTGTATTATAGTATTCGAAATCTTCATATGAAAAGTTTACTTCAAAATCTTTTTATTCAATGTTATGACTTTGGAAATTGGGTTTTTTGGAGTTTATGAAAGAATTTTTGTTGATGTATGTACTGAGATGATTTGGCCAAGCTACACTTATTTTTGTTAAAGATTTTTTTATCATATGAACTCAATATAAACATGTATCAGTTTAAGAGATCTCCAAAATAGAAATGGCAATGGCAGACTGCGTGTTAGTCGACCTGGAAGTCGACTGCAGATTGTCTGCCAGTCGTCTGCAGTTCTTTTGAACTGGTCATGCCGTCGACTACAGATTTTACACTGTGTCTGCCAGTCGACTGCCATGATTTTTGTATTGTGTTCTCTTTGAATGCTGACGGTTGACCACAACTTTTGTACTGTGGAATGTTGGTCGACTGTCGTGTCTTGATCTTCACACTCTGTTTGCTGCTGTTTTCGTTTCTTTGAATGATTATTTCTTCGAATTTATAAACGATGATTCTCAGTTTTTACAAAGCAAGTTGGTTCGGTTCTTACTACTTTCAGAGATTGTATTTTCAAATTTTAAATGGAATTCAACTCAATTTTTTGTGGTTTAGAAAGTAAATGCTCTCGAAATTTAAGAGTATTACATTTCAGATTTTCTACTGATTGAGGATATAAAAATTTCATTTCTATTGATGTTGGCTTCAGTTTTCTTTGACAAATAATGTAGATATAACTGTACATGGAAGTACTTGGTTTTGATTATTGGAATTGAGGAAAATCCTCGTTGTGAGCCAGATGATTTTTGATTTATTGTGACATAAAGAAATATTTGAGTTGTTATTTGAGTTATAAGACTCTAGAGGTTGAGTGGGACCATAGTATGCCGACAAGTGGGATTTTGTTGGAATTTGGCCAGTGGGGCTTCTGTTTTGATTCGGTAAAGTTAAGTCCAGAAGGGTACACCAACTCTAGGGAGACTGTGATTCTAATTAAACATAATAAACATAAGGACATGCATTAGTGGGAATTGTGATGAAATGGGAGCAAACGTGAGTATGGAGGCCTCAGGTTGATCTGCGGTGTGAGATAGTCCCCGAAATTATCGATGTGTGAGTGAAATAGTCTCCGGAATTACCTGCGGTGTGGGATTGATCTCCGAAATTATCAGGATCGAGGCGACGCTCAAGGAATATTCGTGTGATGAGGCGCCATAGCCTGTGGTGTGGGGTATTCTCAAAGATTCCCAGGTGTGAGTGAAATTGTCTCCGAAATTATCTTTGGATAGATATTGACTCCAGAATTATCGGGGCATGGGCTAGATACTCACAGAATAATCTAAATCTCAAAGTAATCATTGAAGTAGGTTATTTGCATAACATGGGATTGAACCTAATAAAGTGGAGAACGATAAGGGCTTGCACCAGACCTATGTAGTATGGGATGCATAGAATCCGACAAGTATGCATTAGAAATCATCATATGCATTCGTGTTTCTTGACTTGTTTTATGCATGCTTGTATTCTGTTTCATCTCATACACTTGACACTTAGCCAAGCTTCACTTGCTGTTTTACGTTTCATTCATCGTTGTTCCATGTTTCATCTGTTATTGCTATGTTAATATGTTTTACTTGTTGTTCTATTTATTATTGTTTATGCCTTATTCTTTACAGCTATATTAATATGTATCAAGTTTGTGATTGTGAGATCTAGAAGTACCACTATTACTATAGTTGACGTCAGTTGCATTTAACTGACGTCCACACTTTTCGTAGACCTTTTGTAGGATTTTCAGTTGTGGATAGCATTGGTTCAAGTAAAGCTTGGGAGTATAAATGAAAGATGAAAATGTAACATGTTGTAATTAAAGTTGTAATTAATGTGTTTAAATTACGCTGTGCTTTGTAAAAGAGTTGATGTAATAAAAAGTGTTTAAATTTTTCCACTGTATTTGGAAGATGTGTTTATAATTACAATTGAAGTCAATTCTGGAATTTGTGCCGCGTATTTGTAATTTTATTTGTTGGAAATTCGGGGCGCTACAGAACTAGAACATCAAGCGGCTCGACAGATGTCTCTGGGATATGGATAGTTGTATGGAAGCTATTCGGAACCTCCTTTGTAGCGCCCCAAATTTCCAATATGATATCTCAGAAATACGTGGCACAATTCCCAGCATCAACCTCAATTGTAATAGTAAACATAGCCAAACACAGAGAAAAATTTTCACCTTTTATTACATTAATTATTTACAACGCACAGCAGAAATTAAACACCTTGAATTACAAATTCTTTCTTTTACAACATAATCCTTTACAATTTACATAAACCATAACATCAATCTAGCACATGCATCCAAATCCGATGCTATAGGTACCTACCTGTAAATCATGAAGCTAGAGATAACCCTAACCCCCGAAACTACAGGGGTCAGCCATAACGGTGTGAGTGACATAAAAGAAGTGCAACATAAATAAAACATAAGTTATAGAGTCATAAACCACATGTATCAATAGTAAGAATAAATGAAAAGAATATGAAATAACAATAAATAAAACATGGAAACATCAAGTGAAATTAGACTAAGTGTTAAGTGTATAAAAACAGGAACAACATGCATAAAACCAAGTCAAGAAATACCAATACTATATGCTGACTCTCTAATGCATACTTGTCGGATTCTATGCATCTCACTCTACATAGGTTCGGTGCAAGCCCTTAACGTTCTCCACTTGATAGGGTTAAATCCTTTGTTATGCAACTAATCCTACTACGATGACTACTACGAGATTTAGATAAACTGTGAGTATTAGTCCATGCCTCGATAATTCCAGAGGTCAATCTCTGTCCACAGATAATTCCGGAGACTTTCACTCACACCGGGGAATCTTCGAGAATACCCCACACCGCAAGCTATGGCGCCTCATCACACGAATACCCCATGAGTTTTGCCTCGACCTCGATAATTCCGGAGATCAATCCCATGCCTCAGGTAATTCCAGAGACTATTTCACTCACACCTCGATAATTCCGGGATTATCTCACACCGCAAGCCATACTGAGGTCCATAACCCATGTTCTCATTTCATCATATCACCATCTAGTGCTCTTCCTTATCTTGTTTAGTTAATTAATTATTTTATAGATTGCGAATCTCTTAGGGTTGGTGTACCCTACCGGGCTTAACTCAACTAAAAAATAACCAAAATCTCAACCGCCAGTAGTTAGGGCCCTACCCAATCTCTAAAGACTCATAGCTCAACTATCAATATCAAAACTTTCAACAAAACTTATAAATCCATCATCAAAATATTTATAATAAGAAAATGAAAAAATCCGAATCCATTTAATGTACTCGCGAAATTCCAGAATTAAAATAAAATATTAAGCCCATCAAATAACAGAAAATCATATTTTTAAGTTGTAGCATATCACCAAAACATCAATTCTTTTGAAAACACATATAACTCACTTAATAAGGTCATAAGAATAGAATTAAAATTCTATTATAAATAAAATATAACTCTCTGTAAAATAATGTAATCTGTAGTAAAAATATCATCTAAAACAGATAGCAATAATCCATAATATCGAGGAAATATCCGTTTAAAAGAAACAAAGAAAACTCAAGAAACCCATCCGCCAGAACAAAGACAGTCGACTGTCGAAAATGGACGGTCGACTGTCCTGCAAAAATTCGAAACTCATGAAAACCCATCCGCCAGAACAATGACAGTCGACTGTCAAAAATGAACAGTCGACTGTCGTGCGAAAATTTGAAACTCGTGAAAACCCATCCGCCAGAACAATGACAGTCGACTATCAAAAATGGCCGATCGACTGTCCTGCGAAAATCCAAAACTCAAGAAACCCATCAGCCAGGATAGTGACAGTCGACAGTCGAAAATGGCCGGTCGACTGTTCTGCGAAAATCTGAAACTCGAGAATTGCCAGTCGACTGCCACTTTAGTTCAAAATTGGTCGGTCGACTGTCAAGTCCAAAAATCTGCCACTTTAAATTTTGTGCACATTTTAGTGATACTTCTATAATCCTTTGTAAAATCTTAAATTTGCAAAAAAAAATTCCTAAGATGACTAAATATAACTTGTATAACATATAGGAGTTCATAAAACGAATCAAAATCACATCAAGATCATAAAAGAGAAATTTTTCACAAAATCTTCAAAACAGTGAGATGAACATATACATATATATATATGTGTGTGTGTTTAATCTTTATTAAAACATCAAGAAAACATCGTATAAGTGTAGTATATTATTCAAATCCACCTCAGTATCAAACAACTCCAGATCCAATTGAAAACTCCACAAAATTACAATTTTGACAATTCTTCAAAAAGTGACATAAGGATATATATATATATATATATATATATATATATATATATATATATATATATATATATATATATATGTATGTATATCAGTCGACTCAACAAGAAATCAAGGTATATGGAAGTTATATTTTCCAATATAAATGAGACGAGATCCTAATGGGCCTCAGCTTATTCAAAATTCCGGGTTCTCTTTCTAGGCCTGATCGATCCCTAAGGTCGCCCCCATATTCTCTCTTTTGGCGCAGCTATCTTGTACAAAAGTACTAGCTTTAGGATAATAATAAGAATACGCATAACTTCGGCTTTCTGTTTAGACTGAGACTGCCTTGCTGACTCTGTCCTGACTTGCTGCTCTGCTCCCTGTCTTTTTAGTTTAGTCTTAGCACGTGTAGTGACCTCCATTTTCTCTTGGCGCCTTGACGCAACTACACCATAAAGAACACTAGCATCTTCAGCTTAAAAAACTGGGGGACAGGACAAAAAAGATCAACGCTATATTGCCCCAACCATGAGAGTGTAGATTGATAGAACAATCATACGAGCCAGCTCCTAGACCCCCAGTTTTCTTCTCAATCTGGGCTTGTGATTCACTCTGCTAACTTTATTTTCGAGCTTTCGTTGTGGGTTGATTTCTTGTCATGAAATGGCCTATCGCTGACCTCCCTTCTCGCTTAGGGATTTCCTTCTGTCTGCGCTTATCAGGTCGTAGATAACGCTTTCTCATTCATTCGAGTCAACCACCGCAGATTAGAGACGGCCATTCATGTCACATTGTCATACGCTTCACGATCATTACCGGTGATGACCCCGACCATATTCAGCAAATCAAGTGCCACCTCCATCTACAGTTCGACATGAAGGATCTTGGGGCTCTACGTTACTTTCTCGGCTTGGAGGTTGACTATTCTTCCTGTGGATACTGAATTTCCACTAAGGTAGCTGGCCTTGACTCTCTTAACATCGAGCTGCTTTAGCAAATACTCGCACATCTCTTACGCCACTTGAGCTGAATGTCAAGCTTCGTCCTGATGATGTGCCACCTCAACAGCTATATTCTAAATCATTAAGCCTCGCAACCCTTTCCTTTGTATCGGACCTTTCCCACTTTCCTTACTTTCCTTCCCTGGCTAGTTAAAAAAGGCTTTTCCACTTTGCTTTGTTCATACAAGAAGTCATAAAGAAGTGACAATTAAGATTCAGAAGACTTCCAACTCGGAAGAAATGGCTTTTCAACTGAAAGAAGGTGGAAGCTCTACTAAGACGGAGATGGAAAGGAGGGCACTTAGCTCGGCATTAGGTAGTTAGGAGGGAAGGTTGGGTAGATAATTGTTTGGATTTCTGCGAATATTCTTTAAATAATAATATTATTGTTGAATATCCTGAGGGACGGAGGAGGCTAGGTTAGCCGAAAGGATGGTTATCGGTTCAAAGACGCAAGGTGACCTTGCTTTTTCAGGGTAAGAAGGGGTAGAGAAAATGCCTCGAGCCAATGTCCGAGTACCAGGCACTATGGCGCTACAGAGATGCATGCATAAGGGGACCCGCCCCCTTTTTGATCTTCATCATTAGGACAGGACCCTACCCTATTCTCGAACCCTCTGCCAACAAGCAATGCCAGATATATTAGTTCGCGTTAGCCACTTTATTTCATAGCTGTATTTAAGCATTCTTTCTTGCTCGCAGGCAGGGGATCCAGAGGTAGAACCGGGAGATCAAAGAAAGAATGACTTCCTCACAAAGCATAAAGAAAAGCGCGCTAGCTAGGCATGTAGCCAGGAAAAAGAGAGACGAATATAAGAGAGGCCGTGTCCTTGCTGGAGCCAACCCAGTTTCTCCTCTCTGAGAGTCCAACCTTACTTATTGAATTCCCTCAAAACGGGCACTCGAGCGTCTTTCATTCTCTCTCTCGAATCTATGCTTGCTTTTTGTCGAATTCAAGATTCAGAGTTCCACAAGTACCGAAAGCGAAAGACTTGAAAAAAGGAGGTGGAGCGGTGAAATGCATAAAGGTCTGGAAGAACACCAACAGCGAAAGCACTCTGCTAGGCCGAACAGAGGCCTGTGGGCGATCATCACCTAAAAGTTTTCATGTAATGACTTAATCTGCTTACTTAAACCTCAGTTTCGCTTTAGGCTCATAGCAAGGGCTTTGGTCTTGAATCAAGTACTCTCTTTCAACAGGAGCTGAATTCGCTCAGGTCTTCTACGAGGGCATACTCCTTTCTTCTGTGGGCATTGATCCGAAGCTCAGCTATAAAGCAAAGGTAGCACCATCTTTAGTTTAGTAAGCAACTTGTTTACGGGAGCAGTAGGATAGCTAGCTTGGCTCTCCTAGTGTCATATAGAATCAACACCCAACTGAAAGCTTCAGAAAATACCAAAAGTCAATTTTGGCCTGCATACTTCAGACCCAAAGAAAATACTCAACCCCCAACTTCAAATTTTGATCTTTTAGTTCAATAACTCCTCTACAATTTGTTATACACATGATCCACTAATTTCATCTATCTATCATAAGTAAATAATCAAGCATTACTCATCAAAAAGGGATGTCAACAGTGTGTACATATATATATTCAACAGTAAAGGTCAATTTTTGTTCACCTTTCGCAATAAACCTCATACAGCTCATAATAACCATTTACAACAGCAAGATTATGAAAGAAACATCATACTCATGATTTCTTTTTGGTTCTTAACAATTCTCAAGTCATCTACATATAATTTTAATCATCCATAGCATAGTTTCAAGAAAAAATTCAATTTTTAGTTCATCTACTCATCAAATTTGTTATATCTTCATACCAATCCCTAACATATTTTCTAATAGATAAATCATCACATACAACATGCATACAACAATACAAAACAAACATATATCACTCACCTTATTGAAGAAATCGACCAAATTAATAAAGAGAATAAGAAAAAAGCCATTCTTTCGCAAAAATCCTAGATCCTTGTTTCGAAACTCCAAGAAAATAGTAATAAAGAAATCCTTTTGTGTAGTGCAGCAAAGAGACAGTTGCATCTCACCTTTAATAGGCTGGGAATAGGGTTTTTAGGGTTTGTAAGTAGATTTGCAAAGTATATTTTTTAAATATATCTTTACATATATAAATCCTTATACTCGAAAATTAGATAAAACCAATTCAAATAAGATTTAAAAATAAAATAACCACCCTAATATCTTGCCGGCACTATTTGTAAACTCAGAAAATTAGATTTGTACTTTTTGCCCTCTAAGGGGACAATTTTGCAAAAAACCCCTTCTTTAACAAAACTTGCAAAATAAACCAAATTTATTCAAACAAAAGGTAAAATCTTTACCTCTGAGTTGGCTAGGCATCATGCTCAGCCCAAAAATCCAAAAATCTGGAGTTTTCTCTCCAAGTGGTAATTTTGCACAAAAGTCCCTCCTTTTGTAATATTTACAAATAAGTCAAATAAATATCTAACAAATCTAGAAAATTCACAAATAATATCCATTAATAAATAATAGATTTTCAAAATAAAATTTCTGAATTTTACTTTCCAAGAAAATATTTGCTTACGATCCAACCTAAATTCCATATTTGCAGAAATACCACATTTGTTTAAAACTTTACAAAATAAACTCTAAATATATTTTAAACAAATTTTATCTTCAATGGTGACCATGGCCAGCCCAAAAATCAGTAAAAAATGAATTTTCATTATTTGTTTGAAATTTAAATGGCTTTTTACATAAAAGTCCCTTTATTTCGAAGTATTTATAAAAATAGTTTCTTTATTCAGAAAAATCCCAAAATTCAATTATAAATAGGAGAATTCATTCAGAAATTTAAATGTAGAGATTTGCACCCAAAAATATTTGCACGTGTAAAATCGAAAAATTCGTAAAATAGTCAAATAAATTTAAATGAATCTGAAAATTAAAATATCATAAATAAATGAGGAAAATCAATCATCATACATAAAATTTTAAGAATTCAAAATTTCCTAACTCTATACGTGTGTTACACGTGCAAAATTGCAATTTCAAGAAAATAGTCAAAATAGTGAACTTTACCAATATAATATTATTTAATAATGCAAAATAAATAATTTTATTTTGTGGGGTGTTACATCACTCCCCCCTTAGACTAGTTCTGTCCTCAGAACTACTCTAAGAAAAAGAAAACAAAATACAAAACTTACAAGATAGTTTCGAAAATTTACTCTATCATTATTTTTATAGTTGGATTTAATTACTAAGCAACAAAAAAATAACATATAATTATAGCTCGAAGAGTAAAAGGTGAAAACTGACATGGCAAAAGTATAAGAAATCCAAGCGAATACACCATTAATCCCCAACCTGTAAGAAAATAGCAAGACTATTATCATAGAATATGAAGTCAAAAGAGAAGAGATAAAACCAAAATATAAAAGGTTGATAACCATACAAACAACAAAGCAACTCAAACTTAATGGTTATATAAAAAAAATAGTTTTGGGAAAATAACCAGTCAGGATACATAGAAATACGAACAAATTTAGCTAAGTAAAGAAGATATTAATAACAATAAATGTAAAAGACAAGAAATAATGACTATACTAGTGAATGTCGACATTATAATCAATATTCTAAAAGCACATTAAAGGGTAACGAGCAAAATAGACCAAAATATATATATGCAAGAAGACTTAAAATAAGTTCATTGAATATTACAAAAGTAAGTGTCAAATCATTAATTAGGATGTGAAACAAAAGTAAGTGAGAAATCTAAAATGTTACAGAATTGAAAAACGGTAGCAATAAATAGTAATTACAAAGGAACAAAAACTTAGACCATAGTTGATGTACTTAATCTTAATTTAAAAATTTTGTAAACACAAAATAGAGTAAAATCAACTATACTAGTTCAAATTACATAGAAACATAAAGTGTAATTTGTATAAACAAAAGTCATAAAAAAAAGATTTCTTTACAATTAGTTTCATTATATAAGTAAAAAGTCTTGAAATATCAATTAGCAAATAGGTAGAAAATCTTCTTTCTCTCTTTGTTCTTTTGTGGTTTTGTTGTGGGTTCGCCTCATTGATGTCTGGCAGCAGACTTGCCTCCTGAACATCAAGTTGCAGATTTTCCTTCACGACATCAGGTTGCAGGTTGCCATCTGGATATTCGGTTGCACATTTTGCCTTCCTCGACATCCAGTTGCAATTTGCCTCTATTAACGTCTAGTTGCATATTTACCATCTCGACATTAGGTTATACCGAAATGGTAAAATGGAGGATGTAACATTCCATATGCACAGGGATATCGGACATTTAGTTTAAGTATGATGTTGTGTTTTGAAATTCATAATATAAAAATAGTAGCAAAAGTAAGAAATGGAGTTGAAAGTCACATGACGGAATATTAAAATAAATGTATAGATTATAAATATCAAACGCAATAGTACAAAATAGTAGTAATGAAAATAATTTATAAAAGTAAGGAGAAAAACGGAATGAAATACATGTATAAGCTCAAATGCAAATGTGGATGAAAAAATAAATATGCGGTGTAGTAAATTTACCCAATAAATATGTCATAAAATATATACAGTAATGTAGGGATTAAAAAGTGTAAAATGATATGCACAACAAGTATGTTGAAATATTTGGTACATATAAAGTAATTAGTAGGAAGTACATGTAGAAATCAAGAATGTAATGATAATAAAAATTAAGTAAAATATAAGTAGTGAGTGCATATATTACATTCGAGAAGTATAAAGCAACAAAATTAATAAGTAGCTATAAATGGTGAAAAGTAAATTTAACAAAAGCAGTAAACAGTAAGTAATAATAAAGGTATTGAATATAAGGTGCAAAAACATAATAAATAATAAAAATTTAAATGTGCAGAGATATATCATATTTATTTGAGTAAAATATTACAATCAAGTTTAAGTGTTCCGAAATAAATAAGACAATACAAAATAATGGAAAGTATAGTATCGAAAAATCCAAGTATATATATAAAAATGACAGTAAATATGCAAAACCAAATTTTATAATATAGCAAAAACAATAATGAAAGAAAATAGGAGTAGAAATAATAACATAACATGGAGTAATTCAAAAATTAATGTAATATGTAAAAGTAATAGCAAAATATACGAGTAACGAAAAAGCGCATGAAAGTTAGAAGGATAAAAACGTCAAGAAAGAAATGAGTAAGAGTTGCAAAACAAAGATGGGCTTGTGGAATGCTAAAGGAAGCACTATTGAATTACAGCAAAAGTTGCAAAATAATAATTTGGACAAAAGAATAAAAAGTAAAAACCAATAATAAAGTCATAGAAACAATTTTAAAAGAAAAACAAGACGATTAGTGAAAGCTTAATAATTGTACAAACGAATAGAAATAATATAAACTCGGTTAGAGATATAGAAAATAAAAATAAAATCTATCACTGTCCATAAAAGAAACCGAATAAAAAGTAAAAATAAGTTAATTACAAAAAAGTTATATAGTAAGCAAACAAATGTAAAATAGTAAAAGATAGGATACAAGAGTGAGAACTACAAAACTAAGGAACATTAAAAAAAACAAGAAAATAAATAATTAAAAGAATGTAGCAGAAGATAATTAAATTTAATAACAGAAAATAAATAAATAAATAAATAAATAAATAAATAGAATTAAATAATACTGGAGAAATCATAGAATCCAAATGTTATATACAACGAGTAAAATAGAAAAAGATATAGTGAATATTAGTAGGTAAGATAGAAAAGATACAAGTTGAAAGGATAATAATAAAATATTAAATGCATAAAGCGGACAAAAGAAGTCAAAAAAGCTAGTGAGAAAAGTATATGCTTTATACAAAAATAACCAATGCACTTGCGATAAAAGAAATTTTATTCAAGTCAAGGCATACAAACAATCTAAATCTCATTACAGGTCTTCATGACCAAACAATCAAGTCACACACATCAGATGTTCACCAAGGTACTCACACTTTTAAAGTCCACCTAGGTTCTATTTAATGTCCACCTGTGTACTCACACATCTAAAGTCCTCCTAGGTTCTCACTAATTGAAGCTATGTTTAAATTTATGTTTATTCCCCGTACTATGTTTAAAATAACTAATTGAAGCATGCTCTGTTGTCAATCTCTGTAGCACCCCGAATTTCCAATACGATATCTCAAAAATACGTGGCACAATTCCCAGCATCAACCTCAATTTTAACAGTAAACATAGCCAAACACAAAGAAAATTTTTCAACTTTTATTAAAAAAGTTAGTTCTTTACAATGCACAGCAGAAATTAAACACCTTGAATTACAAATTCTTTCTTTTACAACATAATCCTTTACAATTTACATAAGCCATAACATCAATCTAGCACATGCATCCAAATCTGATGCTATAGGTTCCTACCTGTAAAACATAAGGCTAGAGATAACCCTAATCCCCAAAACTACAGGGGTCAGCCATAACGATGTGAGTGACATAAAAGAAGTGCAACATAAATAAAACATAAAGTATAGAGTCATAAACAACATGTATCAACAGTAAGAATAAATGAAAAGAATATATAATAACAATAAATAAAATATGGAAACATCAACTGAAACTAGACTAAGTGTCAAGTGTAGAAAAACAGGAACAACATGCATAAAACCAAGTCAAGAAATACCAATACTATATGCTGGCTCTCTAATGCATACTTATCGAATTCTATGCATCCCACTCTATACAGGTCCGGTGCAAGCCCTTAACGTTATCCACTTGATAGGGTTAAATCTCTCGTTATGCAACTAATCCTACTACGATGACTACTACGAGATTTAGATAAAATGTGAGCATTATCCCATGCCTCGATCATTCCGGAGGTCAATCTCTATCCACAGATAATTTCGGAGACTATTTCACTCACACCTGGGAATCTTCGAGAACACCCCACATCGCAAGCTATTGCTCCTCATCACAGGAATACCCCATGAGTGTCGCCTCGACCCCGATAATTCCGGAGATCAATCTCACACCGCAGGTAATTTCAGAGACTATTTCACTCACACCTCGATAATTCCGGAGATTATCTCACACTACAGGCCATACTGAGGTCCATAACCCATGTTCTCATTTTATCATATCACCATCCAGTGTCTGTCCTTATATTGTTTAGTTAATTAATTATTTAATAGATTGCGAATCTCTTAGGGTTGGTGTACCCTACCGGGCTTGACTGAACTGAACAACAACTAAAATCTCAACCGCCGATAGTTAGGGCCCCACTCAATCTCTAAAGATTCATAGCTCAACCATCAATATCAAAACTTTCAACAAAACATATAAATCCACCATCAAAATGTTTATAATAAGAAAACAACAAAATCCAAATCTATTTAATGTATTCGTGAAATTCCAAAATTCAAATAAAATATTAAGCCCATCAAATAACAGAAAATCTTATTTTTAAGTCGTAGAATATCACCAAAACATCAATTCTTTTGAAAATACATATAACTCACTTAATAAGGTCATAAGAATACAATTAAAATTCTATTATAAATAAAATATAACTCTCTGTAAAATACTGTAATCTGTAGTAAAAATATCATCTAAAACAGTATAGCAATAATCCATAATATCGAGGAAATATCTGTTTAAAAGAAACGAAGAAAACTCAAGAAACCCATCTGCCAGAACAATGACAGTCGACTATCGAAAATAGACGATCGACTGTGCTGCAAAAATTCGTAACTCATGAAAACCCATCCGCCAGAACAATGACTGTCGATTGTCAAAAATAGCCGGTCGACTGTCCTGCGAAAATCCGAAACTCAAGAAACCCATCAGTCAGGACAGTGACAGTCGACTGTCAAAAATGGCCGGTCGACTGTCCTGCGAAAATTCGAAACTCGAGAATTGCCAGTCGACTACCACTTTTAGATCAAAATTGGTCGGTCGACTGTCAAGTCCAAAAATCTACCACTTTAAATTTTGTGCACATTTTACTAATACTTCGATATTCCTTTGTAAAATCTTAAATTTGCAAAACCAAATTCCTGAGATGACTAAATATGACTAGTATAACAGATAGGAGTTATATATATATATATATATATATATATATATATATATATATATATATATATATATATATATATGAGAAATGCTCCATTGAAAATGGGTTTGTTTTCACGGGTTGGAAAACAGCGATGTGGGCCGTTTCATCGCTCTTGATTGTGATCGGCAACTCAGATCGCTGCCACCCATCACCCGTTCTCACTTAAGTGGCAGAGAGATATTTTGGAAATTTCGTACCAAATAACTCTTTGCCTAATTCGCTTTGAGGTTATGAAAGCACCTAAGCCATTGTTGGGAACAACGGCCTAGGTTATGAATATAGGCCGTTGTTTGGAAAAACTGCCTTTTATAACCAAGGCCGTCATTCCCAACAACGACCTATGCTAATAAAAAAATTTATAGCATAGGCTGTTGTTGGGAACAACGGCCTAGGTTATAAAAGGCCATTGTTCCAAACAACGGCCTATGTTCATAACCTAGGCCGTTGTTCCCAACAACGGCCTAGGTTATATCAATTTTTCATAGCGAATCAGTCGAAGAGTTATTTGGGACGAAATTCCCAAAATATCCCTCCGCCACTTAATTAAGAACGGGTGATGGGCGGAGGCGATCTGAGCCACTGATCACGATCAAGAGCGATCCAACGGCTAAGATCGCTGTTTTCCAACCAGGTGAAAACAAATCCGTTTTCAATGGAGCATATATATATATATATATATATATATATATATATATATATATATCAGTCGACTCAACAAGAAATCAGGGTATATGAATGTTATATTGTACAGTATAAATCCCAGTATCATATATCATATAGAATCAACATCTAATTGCAAGCTTCACAAAATACCAAAAGTCAATTTTCGGCCTGCATACATTAGATCCAAAGCAAATACTCAACCCTCAACATCAAAACTTGATCTTTTAGTTCAATAACTCCTCTACAATTTGTTATGCAAATGCTCCACTAATTTCATTAATCTATCATAAGTAAATAATCAAGCTTTACTCATCAAAAAGGGTGTCAACAGTGTGTACATATATATATTCAGCAGTAAAGGTTAATTTGTGTCCACCTTTCGCAATAAACCTCATACAACTCATAATAACCATTTACAGCAACAAGATTATGAAAGAAACATCATACTCATGATTTCTTTTTGGTTCTTAACAATTCTCAAGTCATCTATATATAATTTTAATCATCCATAGCATAGTTTCATGAAAAGATTCAATTTTTAATTCATCTACTCATCAAATTTATTATATCTTCATACCAATCCCTAACATGCTTTCTAATAGATAAATCATCAAATACAACATGCATACAACAATACAAAATAAACATATGTCACTCACCTTATTGAAGAAATCGACCAAATTAATAAAGAGAATAAGAAAAAAGCCCTTCTTTTGCAAAAATCCAAGATCCTTGTTTCGAAATTCCAAGAAAATAATAATAAAGAAATCTTTTTGTGTAGTGCAGCAAAGAGAAGGCTGCACCTCACCTTTAATAGGCCGGAAATAGCGTTTTTAGGGTTTGTAAGTAGATTTACAAAGTATCTCTTTTAAATATATCTTTAGTCTTTACATATATAAATCCTTATACTTGAAAATTAGGTAAAACCAATTCAATTAAGATTTAAAAATAAAATTACCACCCTAATATCTTTCCAGCACTATTTGTAAACTCAAAAAAAACATATTTGTACTTTTTGCCCTCTTAGTGACAATATTGCAAAAAGACCCTTCTTTAACAAAATTTGCAAAATAAACTAAATTTATTAAAACAAAAGGTAAAATATTTACCTATGAGTTGGCGCTAGGCATCATGCTCAGCCCAAAAATCCGAAAATCTGGAGCTTTCTCTCCAAGTGATAATTTTGCACAAAAGTCCATCTTTTTGTAATATTTATAAATAAGTCAAATAAATATCAGAAAAATCCAGAAAAATAAAAAATAATATCTATTAATCAATATTAGATTTTCCAAATAAAATTTCTGACTTTTACTTTCCAAGAAAACATTTGCATAAGATCCAACCTAAATTCCATATTTGCAGAAATACCATATTTGTTTAAATCTTTACAAAATAAACTCTAAATATATTTTAAAAAATTTTTATCTTCAATGGTGACCATGGGCAGCCCAAAAATCATTATAAATTAATTTTCATTATTTGTTTGAAATACAAACGGCTTTTTACATAAAAGTCCCTCTGTTTCGAAGTATTTATAAAAATAGTTTTTTTATTCAGAAAAATCTCAAAATTCAAGATATACTCAATTATAAATATGATAATTTATTAAGAAATTTAAATGTGGAGATTTGCACCCAAAAATATTTGCACGTGTTTTGCACGTGTAAAATCGACAAATTCGTAAAATAGTCAAATAAATTCAAATCAATATGAAAATTAAAATATCATAAATAAATGAGGAAAATCAATCATCAACCATAAAATTTTAAGAATTCAAAATTTCCTAACTATGCACGTGTGTTGCACGTGCAAAATTGTAATTTCAAGAAAATAATCAAAATAGTCAACTTTACCAATTTAATATTATTTAATAATGCAAAATAAATAATTTTATTTTACGGGGTGTTACATCCTTACCCAGAAGGACCAGAGCTGGATGGCTTCAGAGACGACTGGCTCTTCGGTCATGGAAATTGCTCGTGCCCACATGACTGTAAGTCTCGTAACTTCTCATCATAGTCCATTCTTTCTTGCATAAATTTCCAAGTCCTGAAGCTCTTCTTTGTCTTTTGTAGACCACTTTCCACTTCAGCCACCTGCTAAATGAGATGGCGATAGAAGAGAAGGAGTGGAAGGTGGCCACCAATAGGGCCAACTAGGAAAAGGCGAAGGCTGTCATGGCATTGGAGGCATCAAAAATTAGGAGAGTCCCTTAGCGCGCTGGTTGTTAAGCTTGAGGTGAAGCTAAAGAGGGCGGAGGAGGTGTCGGCCATGGAGAAGGAGGACGCGGTGGCCCAGGTGACTGCCAACGTTGAGGAGTATGCATTTGCCAACATGCAGAGGGCATATGGCAAGGCTATTCAGGACATTATCAAGCATGTATCCGACTTCGATGGGAAGGGGTACCACCTGTGGTTGAAGCCAAGGGAGGAGCTGGTCCCAGGGGAGTCAAATTATGAGGGAGATCGAGTGGCGAGTTGAGTTCTGAACATGCTTAAAAGTTGCTAGAGCAACTCTGAGGCATGAGTAAGGATTCTGAACTTCTTGTTTTTGTGTTCACAAGTTTCAAGAGCAGATTGAGTGGCGAGTTAAAACTCTGAAGAGTTAGGCTATGAACTTGCTTAATTGCAAGTTGCTAAAGCAACTCCGAGCCAGGAGTATGGACTCTGAATTGGTTGTCTTAGAATGTTAACGAGTTTCAGGAGTAGATGGAGTGACGATGTGAGCTCTGAACTTGCTTACTTGCAAGTCGCTAGAGCAACTCCGAACATGTTGTATTTAGAGTGTTAACGAGGTTCAGAAGCAGATCGAGTGGCGAGTTGACGTCTAAACTTGCTTGCTTGCACATTGCTGAAGCAACTCCGAGGCACGAGTATGGACTCCAAACGGGTTGTTTTAGAGTGTTAACAAGTTTTAGAAGCAGATCGAGTGGAGTGTTGAGCTCTGAACTTGTTTGCTTACAAGTTGCTAAAGAAACTCTGAGCCACAAGTATGGACTCTGAACAAGTTATTTTCAAAGTGTTAACGAGTTTCAGGACCAGATCAAGTGGCGTGTTGAGCTATTTACTTGCAAGTTGCTAGAGTAACTCTGACCCATGAGTATGGATTCTGAACTCACTCTTTCGGGAGCTTAATGAGTTGTTAGTGTTGCTTAGAGGAAGTCTAGGCATCTAACTCATTGTTTTCATCCAAAGAGTTGTATAAAAATTTGTGAAAGAAATACTAAGTTCTTATTGAAAAATAAATCTAAGTGGCTACTTTGATTGATCACTTTTATTACATGTTCTGGCCGTTATAGTTGTTGGACTTATTACTTACCAAAACCTACTTCTAAGGGAGGGTGTTAAGCACCCTCGTTGTACTTCATCAGGTGTTCGGCATTCCATATTCTTGATATCCCTCCCCCCTCCCCCGGTCTTCAAGTTGGTAAGCTACTAGGCGGACCACTTAGGAGACATTATATTGTCCCTCCCAGTTTGGAGTAAGCATTCTCATCTTGCGTGGGTTTGAGATTTTGAGCTTGCGTAAGACGAGGTCCCCTTCTTTGAGGTTGGCTGAGTGGACCTTCTTGTTGTAGAACTTCTCCGCCTTTATTGATAGATATGTCTCTGTACAGCGGACTTCTCTCGTACTTCTTCAATGAGATCAAGATTGGCCAAAGGTCATTCGAGTTATGCTCTTCATTCAATAAGTGTGTACCTTTCAGCCCTCACCCTGATTTTTCTTGCTCCTTTGAAGTCTATTGGGAGGATTCCCTTGTCGAGGAAGTCAATCATGGGTTTCATCCAACATTCTTCGAGTGTTTGGGGGGTGACGAACATAAGCTCTAATGCTTCCTCTTGGATGCTTGGCTTTAGTAGGACCACAATGAGCATTGTTTAGTCGAGCCCGTCGAAGGAAGAAGTAGAGAGAATATCTGCTTGCCCGTTTTCCTTATGAGGGATGTAAGTGACTTTGGCTTCTTCAAAAGTAGCTAGGAGCTTCTTCACATAAGCTAAGTATTTGACCATGTAGTCATCTCTGGATTCATAATCTCCTCGAATCTGGTTCACTACCAGCTAGGAGTCAGCAAACACCCCAACCCTTCATGCCCCAACCTTCCGTGCTAAGTGACGGCTAGCAATGAGTGTTCATATTCTGCCTCGTTGTTAGAGGCTGAAAAGTTGAGGTGTAATGAGTACTGAAGAGTGAACTCCTTGGGAACAAGCAAGATGACTCCGGCTCTGCTTCCATCGAGGCAGGAGGACCCATCAACATAGATGTTCCACAGTGGTGAAACTTTTCCTACCTTTGAGGGATCAGGGATAGTGTTTTCAACAATGAATTTGGCAAAGACTTGGGCTTTGATTGCTTTCATCGATCAATAGCTGATGTGAGGCTGGCTTAACTCAATAGACCACTTCATGAGTCGCCGAAGCTTTCCGAATTGTGGAGTACTTGCTTAAGTGATGTTCGGTGAGGACCCAAATGGAGTGTGTGGAGCTTTCAGGCGATCGTGACCAATACATATGTCATCTTCTCCATTTTAGAGTATCAAAGCTCGGGTCATGAAGTACTTTGCTCATGTAATAGATTTTCTTATGGGCTCTATCTTCTTCCCTTACCAAGACAACACTGAGGGTTTGATTGGAAATGGCTAGGTAGAGGGTAGAGAACCGTATCTAGGCTTGGGCTTTCTCAGGAGTGGAGGATTAGCGAGGTATGCCTTGAGACGCTTAAAGGCTACTTCTTGTTTTTCTCCACACTCAAAATCTTTGATAACTTTGAAAAATGGGAGGCACATCTCCTGAGACTGGGAGAAGAAACGACCAATTGCAGCAAGGCGCCCTGTGAGTTTTTGACTTATTTGATGGTGGACGGGGAAGACATGTCAAGTATGGCTTTGATTTTCTCAAGGTGATCTCAATTCCACTCTGGCTGACCATGAAACCTAAGAACTTTCCCAAAGAGACCCCTAGGCACATTTTGAGGGAGTCAATCTCATGTTGTGTCTCCACAATACATCAAACGCTTCTTGGAGGTTGGGCACATGGTCTTCCTACGTAAGTCACTTGAAAAGTATGTCATCTATGTAGACTTCCATATTTTTGCCGATTTGATCCTTGAAGACTTTATTCACTAGAGCATGACCTGGTAGCAATACAGGTCTTGGTCGGTATAATGAAGGTCATCTTCAGGTGCTAGGTGGAAACATTCAGATATGATTGTATCTTGAGATGGTGTCCATGAAGCTTAAGAGCTAGTGCCCAGACGTGGCATCTATCAAGGCATCTATGTTGGGTAGAAGGAAGGGGTCTTTCGGACATGCATTGTTGAGGACTGTGAAGTATATGCAAATTGCTCCACTTACCATTGGTTTTTTTTACCGTTACCACATTCGCTAGCCACTTGGGATAACTAACTTTTTGAATGAAGCAGGCAGCTAGGAGCTTGTCAACTTCTTGCTTAACTATTTGTTGTCTATCGAGGGCACACTTGCCATCCGGGTTTCCGCTCAAATGGTGCATGATTAGATCTTCGAGATGCTCGGCATGTCGGATGCAGTCCAAGCGAACAATTCTCGGTTCTTCCTTATGCAAGCAACAAGTTGCTCTTTGACTTAGCGAGGGAGATCCCTGCTTACCCAAAAAATTGGTCTAATGTTCTTTTGAGAAGGGGACCTTTACTAATTCATCCATGGACTCGGACTTCACTTGACCCCTCTTCTGAGGAAGTTCTATGGCATTAAGGGGTAGGACCAAGCGCCCCATTGGAGCAGAGTAACATGCTCGTGCTGCTTCCTGGCTCAGCGGTTGTACTTCATCTTCATATGAAAAGCTGAGGCCACCACATGAAGGGCCGCCAGGTCAGGACAGATAAATATGGTACTGTAAGAGGCCTTCACGTTGACGACCTTGAATTTGAGTGCTTTCATTCGAGTGGCTGAAGCCTTCACTGCGGTCACATTAAGGATGACTATACCTTCAATCTGAACTGGAACCCTGGAGAACTCGTGTGTAAGCAGGTTTGAGACGGTCCCGAGAGAGCTTGAGTCCTTCAAATATATCCAAAAAGAGGATGTTCGTCGAGCTTCCATTGTCTGGCAGGATGCGGTGCACCTCATGATTTGCTATGTAGAGACAGATAAATAGCTCATCGCAATGAGGTGTTCAGGCACCCTCTCCATCCCGGTCTGGGAAGGTTATTAGAACCCTACAGCCCGTAACGGGGGGGGGGGTGCACTGAGTTTTCTTTTAGAAGAATTCATGGAGGAGTTATACTCTCCCCCTATTAGTCCTCCGTGGATGGAGTGGAAGACTGCCATACGTCCTGAGTCTTGGAAGGCTTTTCAGGTCCTTGTTAGCCCTCCGAGCCGGAGGAGACTCTATTTAGTTTCTTTGGGTAAACCGAGAGAGATAGCTCCAGCAAATCAGAGCCTCAAGTTGCTATTTGAGGACTCGACAATCATCGGTGAGGTATCCGTGGTCCTTGCAGAATGCACACGATTTTTTCATGTCCCTTCTCTTGCTTGACACGCTCATCTTAGGAGGACAACTTAAGCATGTCCTTATCTACTTCCATAATGACAATGGAGATGCTGGTGTTGAGGGAGGTGAACTTCTCAAAGCAAGATGCTCGAGGAGGGCGAAACTGACCCGAGGCATCCTTCTGGGACTTCTTGGGTCCATCTTCATTAGTACTCCTCAGCTTGTTTTTAAAGGAGAACCTTTTATGTTCTTGTGGATGAATGGCGTCTTCCACTCGGATATATTTCTCAGTTTTTTTGTAAGAGTTCCGAGAAGTCCTGAGGGGGCATCTTAACGAAAGATGCTTTGAGGTTGACGTGGCCGAAATTGTGCCTGAAGGCAGCAGTGGCTACTACCAAGTCAAGCTAGGGGATAGACCAAGATTTGCTGTGAAGCACTGAACATAATCATTAAAAGACTCCACATCCCTTTGCTTCACATCGGGTAGGAAGGAGCTTGTCTTCTTGATCTTGTGACTGGTGATAAGGTGAGAAAGCAAAAGCTTTGCAGGTTGTTCGACGAAGAAGATAGACCCTGGAGAGAGACGATAGAATCATTCCCGTGATGATCCCTTCAGGTTTGTTGGGAATGTCTTGCAGAGGAAGTTGGAGACTTAATGTATCATCATGAGAGTTTTGAAACTCCCAAGATGATCAATCGAATCAGACTCACCATTATACGATTTGAAGCTGGAATCTAGAAGTTTGTCGAGACAGGGGCTTCGAGGATCGACCTGGAGAAGGGGGTCGAAGTGGGCAATATGCTATGTCTTGGTGTCCATCTTCTTATCTTATATGTGCTAGGCAGTCCTCCATCTCTTATAGGCACTGACGGACTGCATTGCCTTGTTCCCCGGATCTAATAGACCTGCGGGACTCCTCATGTTGAGAAGGAAAAGGAAGGTGACTGTTGGTTCGTCGGCCCCTGCTAGGGGTGCCATGGAGGGCCTGAATGATCTCATCCTTAAAGTTTCGGAACTCTGCCTTTGTGACATGTGCTTCTTCTTCTTCCCTATTATTCCTGAGAACTAGTCCACTTATTGGAGTCAGGCTTCTTCACCCCCGAGGGGGAGAAGACCTTTTCTGTTCCCTAGTAGAGGTCTTTGAGGATAGGGGGTTGTCTTGCTTTCCTAGCGTTCAGGACAAGGGACCTCATTCAAGCCATCACGAAGGTCATATCTTGTTGTCGGGTGATAATGATCTAACGGAGGTCTTGCTACTGCTAGGGTGCCACAAAAGGCACTGTAGAGGGGGTGGAGGTGTAGAATGAACCCCTGTTTTCACCTACGCGTCGTACCGGGTGCTGTTCATGACAACTTCGTTGGGAGCCCCCCGGTGCAGTCCTTTTGGAAGGAGGCTAAGTAGGCTGTTGAGGGGGCTGCTCCAGTTGATGAAGATGTTGTTTCGGTTGAGAAAATTGAGCAACTGAGGGACAGGAAGGGGTCCCTCCGTATGAGGAGGAGGTGGAGGAAGATGGTTGGCTTGTCAGCTAGTAGCCACCGCCTTCCCTTTCCCTTTGGAGCCATTGTTAGAAAAAGTAGGTTTTTGCCAGCAAAATCTGATCGGTTAGTTAGATCTGTAACTTTTTACAGACTACGCCAATTTGTTGTTGCTATTTTCTCTGTTGGAACAAGATGATGTTTATTCTTTAATGGAAAACTATCAAGACCTAAAATTTGCTTTGATCGGAATTGATCGTCATTAATCGCTCTTTAATTTGATTTCTGACTTGGATTGCTAAGATATCTCCAACAAACCTGCACTAAGTTCAAACACTAGAGTGTTCCCCGGAGAAAGATCATCCGACGCTCAATTCAGAACTCAGAAAAATAGTGGAGTTTTTTGTGGCAAAAGATTGATTACCTGATTTGAATATGATGGAGAATGGAGAATTTGGTCTAGAGCTTTTAATTAGCCAGGACCCTTCTTATTGCACTGCAGATTACTGATGAGGACATCTTTCCAGTTTAGGATTTTTATTTTATTACAATTTTTTATTTCTGGAAATTATAGCCATATGTAATCTTTTTGTAATTTTTAGATTCTGAGAATATTTTGGAGATGTGTTTCAAGATGTAATTGAGCCTATTTAAAGGCCCTGAGATGAATGAGAAAAGCATGCCATTATTGATTTAAAAAAAATCTGTGTTGAGTTTTGCTCTTCATTTTCTCTCCTTTGTGTGATACAGTTGAGATCAAATTAGGGTTTGTGATAAATCCTAATCCAATTTTAGAATTAGTGATTAAGTCTAAAATTTATCCCCAATTAAAAAATCCCAAATACAATCTCCCCTAATTCCAAATAAACAAAACCCTAATCTCAAACCCCTTCAGCCGCCTCTCCTTCTTCCCTTCCCGATCCCCACCAAACCAACCCAGCCTTCATCTTCTTCTTCCTTCTTCGTTTTTCCCAAACCCACCCGAAGCTCCAAAACCCATCCCCACTTCAATCCGTCACCACAAAAGACCCAACTCCTGGTATTCCCGAAACCCCCTTCTTCATCTCTCCCACTGCCTTCATCGACCATCTCCACCATCCCGTCAACCTTCACCTTCGTCATCCCCCCTCCAGCTTCGACCTCGCCATCGCCAGCACTGCCTCCGACCGCCACCTCCGATCCTGTAGACCCACCGTCGAGCCATGGTCGCCATCAACCAATTCCCCGTCGACTGCCATAGACGACCCGATCACCCCTCGTCGCCCCTCGCCGTCAACGCCGCCCCGCTCGCCAACCACCCCGCCGCCGGCCATATCTGCCAGCCTTGGTCTTGTTACTGCCGGGATTGCCAATTCCAAGATCTGCGCTGAATTTCCTTCGCATTTGGTATACTCTTTCCCTTATTAAATATTTGTATGTTACTGCTCTATTATCTAGTATATTATCTAATTTATCTGTCGACCACAAAATAATTGAGATTGAGTGATCCACATGCTAGAATAGAGTACGAATCGATATTGAATTTATTACTTGCTAACACATAGGAATTTAATTGTTGATCGTAAAATTGAATTATTAATTGGGATTGTTAGCATAATTCATTTCTTGAAAATCCATCCAACCAGTTAATTGTTTAAAATTCCTGACTTTAATCCGCGTAACGTGTTGATAAAATTAACCCATTAAAATTCTTGAAAATTCTCTATTTTAGGATTGGTTTTATATCAATTACTCATTGTTTGTAGGCTTGTTTTGAATTGATGGATCTGGAAATAGCCAATGTTCTTTATGCAGGCCTGCAATCGTTGTGAAATTATTGTTCTGCCCTTAGGAGTGTTGAGATTTGTGCCACAATCGTGTGGCCCTGATTCAATCAGATTTTACATGTATGATCCCACATCATCATCATCTTTCCGACCAGAATATATGACTCTGAGGAGATCGAGATGGATCAGGGTTGTGGAGGGGTTTTACCCTTTTCTGTTTGTTGCTGTCCATTTTATTTTACATGTATGATCCCACCCTTCCAAAGACGATGGAGACTTTATGGTCTAGTTATTTGAATTTATTTCGTTATTTTGTCTTTAATGTAACAAAATGACTATATTCCATCATTTCTTTAAATATTAAAAAAAAACAAAAAAGATCAAATATTCTTAACTTGATGATCGTAGTAAGTACCGTGCATGCATGCAAGAAAGTTTAAGATTTAGGACTTCAATAATTAAGTGAATTATCAAAGAAAAACTTCTGTTTGGTGGATGTTTATATATGTACTAGATTTGCCTGTGGACACGTGTCTACGGTACGTCTTCGGAATGATACAACACACGAAAAGCCTATAAACAGTAAAACAACAATTATGTAGTATAGGGTGGCCTTATTCCACCTTTTCCCTCAAAAAAAAAAACAATTATGTAGTATATGTTGAAAAATAATTATAAATGAGGGTGTAAAATTCAACTTCTTAGAATTTTAAAGGTGAAAAATGATAAAATTTAACTGTTGAAAAGATATTTACTATTTTCAATATAACATGTGCAATAAAAAAAATATGAAAATTCTGAAAATTTTACAAACCAAAATCTTAAAATCTAAATTTCTAAGTAAGTTAAGAAAGAATGAGAGGGAGAGAGAGGGAGAGAGAGAAATAGAGAAATATGAAAAAGTGAAGAGAGAAGAGAGAGATAGTAATAAAGTAATGAGTTTTTTAGTTTTGGGGGAAAAAAATTAATTTTGGGGTTTAAAATTTTGGGCGGAAAAATATATTTTGTAAGAATCAATCTAGACCATTAATTTTAGAGAAGATTGAATGAGAGCCTGCTTGATAGCTTTCTTTGTAATTTATTATATAGATTTCGAGCAACCTATGTAAGGCAAATCTTGTAATCGAATATGAAGTAGTTTTAGATGACTAGTAACTAAGCCTAGTTGAAAACACCAAAGACTATAACCCTAACCTTACATTGTGACTTGCCGAACCGAGATCTAAATCTACCACAACCGAGTAGAGAGAGTTTTACAGGACTTGTTGCTGCAACTAGGCTTCCGTACATCGGTTTTGATTGTACATGTGAAAAACTAAATAAAATTGGTGCCTGTAATTAAGTAACTTTGAAGTTTAATGGTCGTATAAATTAATTTGTCCACAAAGCTTTTAATGTCGTCTTTGAATGGGTCTTCCATCGCAAGATACAAAAAAGATGTCATCGCTATAACCAGAAGTGGCAATTGTACCTGTGTTATCAACTAGCTAGCACCAAGTCAAAATAAATAATTAACAGTCAATTTCATGCATTAAAGCAAGCTGCCTAATTAACGTATGTAATGAAAAAGGAATGTACAAACGTGACCACAATTTTTTGGACCAAATTTAGGGTGACCACAATTGATTGTGACATCATAGTCACAAATTCGGGATTCTGAAATAATTCGACATGATGTAATATTCAGAATTCGACAAAAAATTCTGGTAAATTCGAAAAAAAACTCGGTAAAAATTCAGAAAGAAAGAAATATAAATTTTAATGCATCTTAGTATCCATCACCTAAGTAAATATATATTTAAATCCATAAATATGAAAAATAGTAACAAACATAGCGATTAATTCTTTTAATTCGGAAATGATTCTCGAATAATTCGTGCTTTTGCGAATAATGTATGAAGTGCGTGATTTAAACGGGAATTGACGATTAAATCGCGAATTGATTCTGCCGATGAATTCTTCGCAAATTAATTGCAAACTTTGTTACTATGATTGACATCATTGAATTCTGAATTCATGAAAGAATAATTAAGTATAGGAATGATAAAAAAAAATAATTTAAAGAAAAACAATCGAGAAAGAGATAATTTCAGGCCGGGGACCAACCATGTGGTCCATGACCTCGAAAGGACCTAATGATTTCGGGTTCATAATTGAATTTTTCAAATCCTGCAGGTATATCGATCCCTACTGAGCAAATTATAATTGATCTATAATATATACTGTGTGTGTTTTTTTTGATGTAACGGATAGAGTCTAAAGACTCCAGCCATGTATTAATAATATATACTGTGTGTGTTATAACAGTACGACTCTTTGTATGATCCTCCCTAGTTCTAAAGGATCCAGCGATGTATTCAATACATCGGTTGTGTATCGCTCCTCACTCATCCAGGTCGGATTCCTACCTAGAGCTGTATTCAGTATTTTGCTAATCCGAATTAATTTGAATTCAACGAAAAAGAAAATAATTAATAATCATATATGAAGCAAATAAAGGAAGAAAATGTTGAAGGAAATGATCCAAATGGGGGATATATAGCTAGATAACATGCCCACAACCACACAACGTTGAGACAGCGATTTACAATCAAGCAATAGTGCACCAAAAATTAGCTAGCTTTACATCGAGGTATAGGAAGTCAAGGATTTAGATGCATGGCCCTTTTCACCTCATCTTTGTCATTCCATATGAGCAAATTATGAACACCTAACTTTTTTGGCATTTAAAACATAAAGGTGGTATAGCACGTTAAAGTCCAATAAATATAGTGACATGTGAAAGCAAAACTTTTGTCTAGTGAGATTACTACTTGAAGTGAAATCTCTCCTAACAAATGCATGCTAAAGGAGAACTACTTTGGGATTTCTACATCGATATATCCACTCACAATTTCTCACAACTTGTAGCTGGGATTTCGGAGATTTAATTGTTCAATAGTCTAGAAGTAAAAATATTTGAGGTTGACGTGTGATCTTCATTGATTCATTTCATACAAAATTTTGTGTCATCTTCGTTGTTTATCGCGCTTAAATATATGATGTTCTTCTCAATTTAATTTAAAAATAGTTTCGAGCATCGAAAAGTTCCCTTCCATTATGTACAAGGTTAGGTAACTAATTACACATGAGATTAAAAGTTACGACTATGGTACCGCTTTAAATCATGATCAATTTGCACATTTTGGGGGAGATTGTTTATGCCCACAACCATTTCTCAGAGAGTTAAATTGTCCCAAACGGATTCAACAATAGTGAGAGAGGTCTACAAATTTTAGCTGAAAATGTTGAGGGGTCTACAAAAATGCCTATGCGGAAATTACCTATAATAGTTTTTGCATTCTACATGATCTACATGATCTACACCCAAGAGGAGGTATGCGACATAAATGTTAGGGTTGGCGGTCGGTCTGACCAGGCCAGGCCGGGCCGGACCCAATCCCGTCGGGTTCACCAGCAGTGCGGGCAGGCTCAGATCGGGTTGGCTTAATAACAGGGCCGAGCTGGGCCAGGTTGGAAGACCAAAATCTCGACCCGGCCGACCCGTGAACCCTTTCGGGTTGAACTCGTTTCGGGCCGGGCTGGGTCGCGAGCTGGGTTAAATCTTTCTTTTATTATTATTAATAAGTTGGTTAATATTTTTTTAATAATTCACTACCCACTACTCAATTAGTTCACCCCACCCTAACTATTTATAGCCAACTTCATCTCCTCACTTCTCTCATCTCATCAATCTGGGACTAAAAGTACAGATAAAAGAAGTGAGGAGGTGAAGTTGGCTATAAATTGCTAGAGTGGGGTTGTCTAATTGAGTAGTGGGAATCAGTTCATTTTAATGTCCACTCATTTTTATAAAGTTTTGAAATATATATATATATATATATATATATATATATATATATATATATATTGCACCCAAAAAAAAGATTAAAATAAACAAACAACAAAAAAAAATCAAAAAAAGATCCAAACAGGTCGAATCCACAAACTCAGCGGGTCACGGGTCGGGTTCGGGTAAGGTCACATCGTGTTCCGGGTTGCACGGGCCGAGTTGAGCAAATTTGGTTTGGATTTTTGCCAACCCGATAAGGATATCGTGTTTGACTGGGTCAACGCGAATCGGGTCTAAGCGGGCAGGTCGCCAATCGATCTGACCAGGATGCCATCCCTAATAAATGTACAGCATCTGAGTTCAAGATTCTTAAAGAGTAAACATAAAAATGTAATTTTGGCCTCTTTTTCATCTTATATAAATAAATGTAATATATATCATAACCACCTCCTATGAGGATTTTACAAGGAAAAAAAGAGCATTCACGATCATATAGGGTTTCCAACTTAATTTTCCCTCGAAACATATTTGCATCAAAATCAGCATGTACCGCGAACTGAGGACGTTAGAAGATCAATGAAACCAAATCAAGGCTTTACCACAACACTGACAATTTGGGAAGATCCGCGTAAGGTGATAAAGAAAAAGAGAGATATTCAGCATAGTCTTTACAAGCTTTGTAGAAAAGAGAAATCTTTGTCAAATGTTTCTAAGGCAGATGTTTCAAAAGCATTATTTAGTATATCGTCACTAGAATCATCAAAGCGAGACCACGACATTCGAATATTGTCGAAAGCTGGAGAGTGTATCGGGTAGATAGAGTTCGTGCAGAGGATAGCACCTCCATGTTAACGCCTATTGGGGTATGCTCTTGAGGGGACATACTATTGGAGAAACAAAGGTGGAGATAGATTCAACTAGCAGAAAATGCTTTGAACCGGGTTCGTTTACAATAAGAGAATGAATGAGTCTAGAGGCAATTAATCACACAATGTTGGAAGAATGAATATGCAATCCAATATGGAGATTGTTAGGTTTATGTCTTGCATAGTATGGTTCGATGTGAAAAGAAGAGATTTCAAGCATTGTTGGAAGAAAAAGATGTAGTTGTGCATGCTGGAAATGAATTGATAGTCAACTGCGATATTGTGTAGTCGACCGTCTCGGCTCTCTAGATTGGAATCGACACATTGCAGTCGACCGACAGCTGCGTAGCGAAAATTTTGGGTCTGTGTCAAGGTGATATGTCTGAGTCCATCTTCTTCTCCAGGTTAGATCGTATAGTTCTTATCGCCTAGCTTTCTCTTCAGGATATATCAGCTTCTTTTGATCGTATAGTTCTTCATTTTTTTCAGGGTTTCTCTATATCTCTATATATGATTGTAACAGCTTCTTTTGAGAGGCAATAGCGTGTAAAGAGCAAAAGATAAAATTAAGTTATTGAGAGTTTTCCATTGTAAACAACATATTATCTTCTAGTGAGGCTTGAAAGATAGATAGGTGCTTGGTGAGAGTGTTTGTAACTCTTGTTTCTTCTCTAGTGAATAATATCTCAATTATTTCTCCCCCAGATTAGGGTTCACCCAAACCGAGATAAAATTGTGTGCTTTGTGTGTTTGGTTTGATCTACGATTGTAACACCATGTAAAATACTTAAATGGCCATTTTGTCCTTGCACGTAGAGGGCACGTGCTTTGAATGTACTCTTGATGATCAAATTATTATTTTAAAGTACAATGAAATTAAATTTCGGGATAATTTAGCAAATGTTCCCATTCAAAATGTGGAAACAAGCATATACCCCCACTATTTTAAAAAACTAAGAAATACCCCCAGTTAGACAGAACCATTAAAATTCTCATTAAGTAGAGTCACGTGTGTCACACGTATATGTAAAATGACTTAAATACCCACGATAAAATATATTTTAGCAAATGCCCCTAATGAGAATGTGGAAACTAGCATATACCCCCACTATTTATAAAAAGAAGATATTTTGGATATTTTAGCAAATGCCCACATTCAAAATGCAGAAACTAACATATACCCCCATTATTTTAGTATTAGGTGTTGTAAAAAATGTGAGTGTTATGTGTTATTAGTCAGTCTGAACAACTTTCTTCATGCACTGATGATAACAATATAATGGAAAGAGGTTATATATAACGCCCCGAATTCAAAAATACGGTAATTCATAGCACAGCAGGATCATTACTTCATTTCGTACCATTTTACAAGGATTTTTTTTTTTTGTACAACACTGTTCTTTTTACATCAACGCAACAGAAAAATTAAAGATTACAATATAAAACATGTACAATTTAAACATCAATATTTAAGACAACCTTTAGCTTCAAATTCATCTTTAAGTCTTTGTCAATCCAAGCCCTGCATCGAACACTGTGGGCACGTCAGTTACATACAACAGATGCAATACTATATACGGCGATCCTCGCTACGCCATAATATAGCGACTCTCTTATTTTAGCAACCACACACTTGAATGCATCATAAAGTGTGAAAAGTGACTATCCTAAACATATCGGTGTATGCAAATGTCTTAATGCCTAATGCAGGTGTTTATGCTAAGATGGCACTAATGCATACTTGTTCGGATTTTATGCATCCCATACTACATAGGTCTGAGGGCAAGCACCTACGTACTCCATATTAAAGGGATTAATCCCTCGCCATGACAACTACTCGGTAACATAAACAAGTTTTAGATATTCCACGAGTACGGACTCCAGCCCTAGAATCCACCATCAAGCTATACGGAAATCCTCGTCGTGCTAACATCCCATAAGTGTCGCTCCAACCCCGATATATACTTATATAATGGTGAACTACCTCACATCCGCCCAACTATTCATGATCCTGGAATCCACCATCAAACCAATCATAGTCCCGGATTTAATTGAGGACCGTCTCACCCTGTAAGCAACCACAGTCCAGGAATCCATCGTCTGACTAGGTCTATAGTCCAGAAATCCACCGTCAGACTATATAGATGCGGCCCACTTGTGTTTGCCCAAGTTCTATTACATCTTCTCCTAGGGCTTTTATCCTTAATTAGAAACATGAATAATGCCACATAGAGCTAGCTTACCCTACTATCGGACTTAAACAAAATACCGAGAATGATAGCCCATATAGCCAATTCTCACATCCATCAATCATTTTCATCACTTACCGGTATCTGGGTCTCACTAAGCCTCTATATTACAACAACCATCTCAGTAATAAAGATCAATTAGGTCATGACTAACCTCAACATAAACCTCTTACTCTTTATTCATTATTCATTCGCTTTATTCACTTTCTTCATATTTATATATCATGCAATAATTAACTTCTTTCAATAGCATTAGATAACAATGTCACAAAATCAACTTCTTGAAGACAAAATACTTAATTAATTTATCAAAGTCAATCACTTTAATAATCCCCCAACATTCTTTGATTAACAAAACCCTCTCATATTATCCAGGTATAGTTTGAATACAATTTTCTAGTACCAAGTTCTATAAACCACTTAATAAAAATAATTAATTAGAACCTCGATTCAATCTCATATTCGCATTTTAATTCAATCATCAATCACTTCAACTATTTTTCAAAGCTCCAAAGTCGTATTCAAGATATTTCATAAAAGTGTTCAATTTCAACAACCAATTTACTTAACCCATTTATATTTCTCATTTTATGATTATTTCATAACTCATTAGCATGAATGCAACTTTTATACACCCAAACATATATCCAAAACAATGAGAAATTACTTTTAATTACTCAACTAATATTTGGAAATATTTATATAATTTTCTAAAATTTTAAAACTCAAAAAAAACTTTAAAAAAATCAAAAAATGCACAATATGTGCATTAGGGTTGGCAAACGGGTCGACCGAGCCGAGTCGGGTCGAACCTGTCCGGGTTGAAACCCAACTTGGGCGGGTTCGGGTCGGGTCCAAGTGGCAACCGGGCCGGGTCGTAAGTGCAAATAGTCGATCTGCCCAACCCGCAAACCCTTTTAGGCCCTTCGCGGTTTGGGCCCGTCTAAAGTTAATTTTTTTTACTTAAAAAAAAAGTAATTTTAATAATAATAATAATAAAGTAATAATAATAATAAGAATCAAAGAGTAAAATTGCCAAAAAAAAAATGTATATATTATTAATATGATTTCAACTTATACAAGTTTCACAATTTGTAATAAGAAATAAAGATTTTCTACAAATTTGTTTTATACAATAACAAATTTCTTAGATACAATTTTAATTTTCTTCAATTATCCTAATTTTTAATAACAAACAAAGATTTTATAAAAAAATTTATACATTTACAATTGTCTTCAATTTGCTGGTCTTCAATTTATTGTTGTTGTTGGTCTTCAATTCTTCATTTTGGTTGCTATTGTTGTTGTTCTTCTTCTTCCGGGGAGTTGCTTCTACTTGTAGACATGTCGAATACTTTTTCTTGAGTCCTATCTTCGGTCTTCAGCCTGTCTTCCGTGCAGACGAGCATCTCCAACGATTGGGGATTCAAGCAATTTCTGTAATCGGTTAGAACTCTGCCACTTGTAGAAAATGCACTTTCTGAAGCAACAGTAGAGAAAGGGGGAGTTAGTAGATCTTTAGCCAAGTATTTAAGAAGTAAAAAATTTAGAATCTTGTTGATTATACCAATTTAATTTATTTAGTTGATTAGTCCTATATTTTTTTGATTGAATTTGTGCAAGTAAATTAAATGTGGCATCATCTAAGTTACTTTTTCTCTTACCTTTAGAAGTAGCAGAAGAAAAACTAACTAAAGAAGTTGTACTACTAGATGCAAAACTTCTATCATAATAATCAAACAAGTTATGTAATGTCGATTCAAATTTAACTAAAAATGTTCCGCAATCAATTTCAGATTCATCTTTCCCAAGTAAAGTAAAAAATATTTCACTCAAACTCTTCGCACCTTATAATTTGATACGAGAATCCATTACAGTAGCAATACAATACAACATAGGAGAAGGATTAAAATACTTCAAAATTTTCGTGTATGCAGGTTTCACAATAATACCCATAAAAGTATCATCGATCATTTATTTGAAAGTTTGCATCATAGTAACTATTGAAATAAAAATTCTACTAGAAGTAGATTCATCAGATTTTAAAAATTTAAAAGTTGCGGTTTTAAAAGGTTCTAAAAATTTCAACAAAGATTCGGCATAAAACCAAACTTGGAGAGTCAATTCAAAATTTGGCATATTTTCATATTTTTTTCAATACAAAAATTGCTTATACATTCTTTATATTCAATAACATGTAGCGAATCAAAAGTAGAGTTTCATCGATATTTAACATCCTTTAGAAATTTTCTAAAATGTACATTTTTAAGCCTACACCAATCTTTCCATTCTTGGAATATGGTACTACTTAATGCAATAAAATGTACACAATTTTTAATGTTAACTATATATAGTTCGACTATTTTTAATGCATCTTGAACACATTAATTTAAAATATGACATGCACATCTAACATGAAAAATATTGTCAGATGGAGGGTTTAATGCGGTTTTTAATATACTAATGGATGCATTGTTGTTAGATGCATTATAAAAACTTATACACATTATTTTATCACGAATATGAAAAACATCACAAATTTCTAAAATAAGATTTGCAATTTCATTACCACTATGGGGATAGGGCAACGCGACAAGTGATATAATCCTTTTTTGAATGATCCAATCACTGTCGATCCAATGACAAATTATTTCCATCATAGGAATATTGTTGCAACCCGTCCAACAATCGGAAGTTAAAAAACTCTACAAGTTAAACTCCATAAAATAGCAATCAAAGCTTCTCTCATTTCAGTGTACATTTTAAAACAATCAGACTTTACAGTATTCCTAGGAATTCTTTTAAAATGCGGGTTTAAGGCGGTTCGATTAAAATTTTCTAAGTCCCTACTCTCGGGATAGTAAAATGATAACTCTTCCTCGATTACTGGTCGGGCCATTTTCCGACGAACAAGTTTGGGATCATAAGAATGGCTATCAACTACACGGGTCCTAGGGTAGATTTTTTGTTGGCCAGGTAGGTCTGCAAGAAGTTCTTTGTGCACATTTTTGGATGTGTCGTCTTATTGTACACGTCCCCTCACCCCTCTTCCATTTGTATGGCTTCGAACATGTTTTACAAACTTTTATACCTACACCCGAATTTTCTTCGTCCGGAATATAATCATAAAATTTGTGTCAATCACTAGTTTTTCCTCTAGTTTTCCTACTACTACCAGTTTGTGTTGTTTCGGTTGCTTGTGTTTGTGGTTCTTCTTCTATGTCTATGTCTCCTACAAACTCATCGTGTGTACCAATGTATTGGGTCATAGGGTACTCTTCGGCGGGCTCATTTTGTGGGACAATTGGAGGCCTACGAGAAGTGTCGGTGGAATCTTGTCTACTTTGGCTACGGCCGCTACCTTGTGATCTAGACATGTTGATATAGTAGTGTATGTGAAAAAATTAAATACAATCTAGGCGAGATAAGTTTAAAAAAATCTAGAAAACAATAAGACGTTTGTGAGAAAGAAGATCAAAAAGACAAAAAACAAATATGATAAAAAAAGTTATAACTACAGAAAAATATCAAGACAATAAGAGGGTTGTGAAATTTTGATACCGTACTTCGCGAATACTCATATATAAAATGAGAGTGAAAATAAAAGTAGAAGTACAAGTAGAAGTCCGGACTCGTATATAGATAGAAAGAGAGCTTCTTTGTTGGAGTCTTGGAGGAGTTGAAGACTTGAAGACGTAGTTGAATGTTGAATTCGATACGATCAGAATTTGTCGTTCGATCGTTTCTACGTTGCTAGCTTCATTGTTCACAAAATTTGGAATGAATTGAGATTGAATTGAGTAGTAGTAGTACAGAGAGTAAGAGAGTAACGTGTGAAATTTTTAGTTTGGGTTTAAGGGGTATTTATAGGTAAAAAATAAAACAAAAAACCAAAAAAACCAAAAAAACCAAAAAACGGCTATAACAACAGTTAGACCCTCAATTCTGCCGTTGGACTCGCGGGTCGAACGTTTGATCCGTACTGGTCTAACGGTTCGAAACCCCCGGGTCGACCCGCGGGTTCACGAGCGGGTCAAGCAGTGTTCATCGGGTTCGCGGATCGGGTTCAACGGGTCCAAATCCATGTTTTAACGACCCGAGTCGACCCGCTTATAATCACGGGTTCGACCCGAACCTGTCATGCCCCGCTTCCCAAAAGAGAATACGGAATACGGATACGCAACAAAAGCACAGCGAATGATTTTCATCATCCATAAACTGTTCAAGAATCTATACAACATTTCACAAGAATAATCAGAGTCGGAAGCAAAAGAATCAACCAACATGCACATATGAACAAAAATACCAACGGGTGGGGAAAGACTAATCGGGTTTGGCAAATGGATATGTATAGGAGTTTAAATAGGTTAGTAAGGTCTTAGTAGTATGCATATGCAGATAATGGG
The DNA here is from genome assembly GCA_017893485.1 of Hemerocallis citrina. NCBI lineage: Eukaryota > Viridiplantae > Streptophyta > Magnoliopsida > Asparagales > Asphodelaceae > Hemerocallis > Hemerocallis citrina. Next base: position 25,008,402 of record CM030360.1, read on the forward strand.
TTTCAAAACAGGGTATAAATACTTTAATAGGGTTGGAGAATGGGTATTTAAAAAAAAACACGGTACAAAAAAAAAACAAATGGATAGTGGATGATAATTGGGTCCAATAGGGATTAAAGAATAGCACAAAAAAAAACAATAATATATAAAAAGGAAAATCTAAATATTGGCCTAAACAAATGGAGCGAAACAAAAAACGGACAAAAGGATCAAAACTCAATAAAAGAAGACAGGGAATAATAAAAAGAATATATATTGTAATTACAACGCCCTCCAATCGACATCGGCCCATCACCTCTGCCTATCCTGAGCTGCCTATAAATGCAACCTGATCTGAACCACAGCATCAACTGTCCTGGTGATCAACTCCGGACCCAACAACTTTCTCTCACCATTGTCATCCCAGCACACTGGTGATCTGCACTTCCGCCCATAGAGCATTTCGAACGGAGCAGCTTTAATACTGGCTTGAAAACTGTTATATACGAGATGCAAATGGTCCTCCCATGATCCACCAAACTGAAGCATACAGGACCTCAATATGTCCTCGAGAATCTGGTTGGTCCTCTCTGACTGTCCATCATTCTGGGGATGAAAAGTTGTACTGTACTTTAATTTGCTCCCCAAACTTTTCTGAAGACTCTCCCAGAACTGAGATCTGAATCTCGTATCCCTGTCGGATACAATACTGACTGGAACTCCATGAAGTCTAATAATCTCTTGCATATACCTCTCAGCAAGGCCCTCAGTAGACTGTCCGACACGAAAAGGAATGAAGTGAGCACTCTTCGTCAAACGGTCGGCAATCACCCAAATGGCATTATGATCCTTAGGACTCCTCGGCAAAGCGGTCACAAAGTCCATAGTGATATATCCCCAATTTCACTCTGGAATAGGAAGCGGTTGAAGAAGTCCAGCGGTCTTCTAATGCTCTGTCTTAACCTGCTGGCAGATCAAATACTGAGAAACAAACCGAGCCATAGCCCTCTTCATACCATGCCACCGAAAATGAAGCTTCAAATTCCGATACATCTTAGTACCGCCGGGATGGATAGAATAGGATGACTGGTGGGCTTCCTCAAGCAACCTCTGATGAACTTCACCTTTCGGGACACATATCCTGGACCCAAAACGAAGCGATCCATCAGCATGAATAACCATGTCCGTTCTGGACCCAGACTCAACCTCAGCTCAAAAACTCTGCAACTGCGCATCACCAGCCTACGCCTCTTTAATCTGATCAACAAAAAACGACTGCAGCTAGAGCGCCAAACAACTCCGACCAGAACTCGGCAACAAAACATCCAACTCCAACCTCCTCATCTGCTCAATCAGATCCCTCTACTGTGTTAAGAACATAACTGCCGGTCTCCTGCTCAAAGCATCTGGCACTAAGTTTACTTTACTAAGATGGTATTGCAAACTGATGTCATAATTAGCCATAAGTTCCAACCAACGCCTTTGCCTCATATTTAACTCCTACTAGGTGAAGATGTACTTGAGATTTTTGTGGTCTGTAAAGATCTCCACTCGGTCTCCAAATAAATAATGTCTGCACAGCTTCAAAGCATAGATCCCTGCCTCTAACTTCAAGTCATGAGTAGGATAGTTCTTCTCATGCGGCCTCAACTGCCTCGATACATATGCAACGACTCGACTATTCTGCATCAAAATTTATCCAAGACCCTTCTCAGAAGCATCACAGTGAATTACAAATCTGCCTGAACCATCTGGAGTAGTCAACACAGGCGCTGATGTCAATCTGTTCTTCAACTCAACAAAAGCTACACCACACTCATCAGACCAACAGAACTTCTGATCCTTCCCAGTCAATTTAGTCAATGGTCCTGCCATCTTCGAAAAATTTTGGACGAACTTCCGATAATAGCCAGCTAAACCGAGAAAACTCCTCACTTCAGAAACTGACTTGAAAACAGGCCAATCCATTACAGCCTCAACCTTGGCAGGATCCACAGAAATACCATCGCCTGAGATAATATGCCCCAAGAATGAAACCCTGTCGAGCCAAAACTCGCACTTGCTGAGTTTCCCATAGAGCTGATTCTCTCTCAAAATCTGCAGAACCACTCTAAGATGCTCAGCATGATCTTCCCGATTCCGAGAATACACCAAAATATCATCAATGAAGACCACCACAAATCTATCTAAGAATTGAGAAAAAACCGGTTCATAAGACTTGTGAATACAGCATGCGCGTTCGTAACCCCCATAGTGGCCATATCTGATCCTGAAAGTAGTCTTCTGCACATCAGTCACCTTCACTTCGACTTGATGATACCCAGAACGAAGATCCAACTTCGAGAAAATAGCATCCCCACTCAACTGATCAAATAAATCATCGATCCTGGGCAACGGATACCGGTTCTTCACAATAACACTATTTAGTTTCCGATAATCCACACACAGTCAACAACTACCATTCTTTTTGTTAACAAAAAGGACTAGAGCTAAGGCGAAACACTGGGTCTGATGAACCCCAAATTAAGCAACTCCTGAATCTGCACCTTAAGCTCTGCTAACTCAACCGGTGTCATCCTGTAGGGACTCTTCGATATAGGCGCCGTACCCGGCTGAACTTCAATACCGAACTCCACATGTCTATCAGGAGATAAGCCAGGCAACTCCTCTGAAAAGACATCCAGGAAATTCCAAACTACTAGAGACGTAGCCTCACAGCCTGAATACAACTTTATTGCACAAACCTCCTGATCAACTGCAGTTAGGCCAAGGAAAGACTCCCCGGCATGAAACTCAAACTCTGTGCGATCTGAAATCCGAAATACAATTCTCCTGGTACGGCAATCAATAATGGCATGGGTTTCACCCAACCAATCCATACCTAAAATAACGTCGAATTCTGAATTCCCAATTACAATTAAATTGACTTTGAAATCTGCACTACCAATAATTACGGAACACTGCCTGCACTCCCGAAAACAAACGACAACTCCACCACCTGTCACAATATTCCAAGCCTCTGACATGTTCCTGCACTCTAACTGATGGCGAGTGACAAATCGAGAGAAGATAAAAGAATGAGTTGCCCGGGAATAAAAAAAACATGAGCAGGAAAAGAGCAAATAAGGACAACACCTAAGACAGAATCAAAAGATACAAAGAAAAGAATGATTGAACAGGTATGAGGAAAAACAAAATGCAGAAAGATAAACATGAAAGAAATAAAGCAAAAGGAAATGAAGAAACAAAAGAGAAACAAGAAAACAATAAAAACAATAAAACAAAAGATACCTACAACCACACCATCAACTGACTCAGCATCAGCAGCAGTCAGGTTAAAAGCCTGACCTCTCCTAGGAGCAGCGGTCCTCTGACGGACAATCTGGCGCTGCGAAAGAAGGAGTGGTCTAACTGGACCACGAGCTGGGACAACCTGCTGAACAGGACCCCTGGTGGAAAGAGCCATCTGCTGCTGTTACGGAAAATCCCGCACCATATGATCAGAAGCACCACAACCCAAACAACAGAGATTAGCACGCATGCAGTCCTTGCGCTCATGCCCAGCAAGACGGCAAAAGTCGCAAAAACTAGTCCGTTGAGAAATCGCAGAAGAGTAAGGAGCTGCCCTGACCGGATGGGCTGGAACAGGTCTCCGAACATGCCCACCAGAAGACCTAGCAACTGAGTGCAGAACAGTCCGCTGAGAAGAAGCCAATCCACCACGAGCCTGCTCCTGAGCACAAGGCGCCTTAAGAGCTTCTGTATATGTACACAAGCGGAGGGAGACAAGCTGCACCCTAATCTCGCGCTCAAGCCCCAAAGTAAATCTACGAGTCCTATCCACTTCGTTCGCCACAAGAACGACTGCGAAGCGGATAAGTCTAGTAAATTCAGCTGCGTACTCGCCCACAGACTTGAAGCCCTATTTCAAGAAAGTCTCATGTTATAACATTCCATAAACAATATGTAACAAAATTTCATTACTAGAAATAACAACCAACCTGTTTCGGAGCCAAGAATTGTTGCTCCATCTCCACTCTAGGAAAAAGAAATCTGCAATTTGCAATTTAACAATTGCAGGAATAGGAAAAAGAAAATAATTACAGGAATAAGAAAAAGAAAACAAACTCCTGTAAATGCAAGGTAGGGGCCGCTTGTAATGCAGGATACAAATACATGGGAAAACTAACTAATAACATGGAATAAACATGGTAATAATGTATAACAACTAGCATGGTAAGGTGAACAAGTACAAGTAGCATGTATCAAGTGTCAAGTGAACAAATATCATGTAAACAAGTATCAAGTATCAAGAATCAAGTGTCACGAAATCAAGTAACAAGTAACAAGTGTCAAGTAGTCAAGTACAAGTATCAAGTAGCAAGTGTCAAGTGATCATGTTCAAGTAATCAAGTATCAAGTGTCAAGTGATCATGTTCAAGTCTCGTATTATTACTATCTAGATAGCACTTCATGCATCCATTCTTTTACTACATGGTTGCTACAGTCAACACAATTTCGTTTTAGATTTCATAGTGGACCATATATGCAGTGTACTCAGGGACAAGCCTCAAAAACTCAAGTATCAAGTATCAAGTCTCAAGTATCAAGTAAACAAGCCTCAAGAGTAAAGTATCAAGCCTCAAGTAAAATATCAAACCCCAAGTAGTGAAATATCAAGCCTCAAGTATGAAATATCAAGCCTCAAGTAGTGAAATATCAAGCCAAATCTCAAGTATCAAGCCAAGTCTCAAGTATCAAGCTAAGTATCACATAGAATCAATAGATTCTCTTCCGAGTACACGTTACTATATTATCCACTACTAGATCTGTCCCTTTAAACCCCAGCTTGGTTAATTATTATTAATGTCAAACAAACATGTATGTGTCACGAAACAGAACAAGTATATCATAGTATGCTCAAGTAACAAGTTCAAGTTGCAAGATAAACATATATGGGTGAAAGATAACACACAAAAGGATGAAATAACCAAATTTCTAGTTCAGGACAGCAAGAACAAACTGTAGTAAAACAGAGATTCCCATTGTTACAAACATGCAAATCTGAATCCGTCGAAAAATCTAGAAAATAGACTCCCAGCCGAATACATAAAATATATATAAGTCATATAGTATTTCACAAAAGCATAACTCAAAACTGAATTGAATCCAGAAAACACGTTCAGCCAGAAATTAGCAAATCGAATCCAAAGTCAAGAAAACAGCATCAAAACATCTCAAATAAATCTAGGAAAAATCTGAGGTATTCCCTTATCTGTCTAGTATCAAAATCATAACTTTCCAGTAAGATTAGTTTAGCCATCAAAAATCAGAAAACATCAAGAAACGATAGTTTGGCAAATCTGAAATTCCCAACACTGCTGTACGAAAACTGTAATATCTCGCAAACTGTGAAACGATATCCAAATCCTCCATGGGGAGATGAAAATAGACAAAATAAGCTAACTTTCATATTTCATAAATATTTTTCATACAGGAAAAGGAATTAGGTTGAAAATACAAATCTTTACAGAACAGCGAGCAAAATTCAGCAAGTATAGTTTTTATAAATAAGCATGAAACGGTATATAAAACTCATCAATAAAATCCACCAAAATTCTGCATAATCCCTAAATAGATATGAAAATACTGTGCAAAATTTTAGATCAAAATAATATGCTTAGTACTAGTATCAAAATAGTTTAGTCATCGAAATTATCAAAAAACGAAATCTGAAAATGAAATACACCTCTGTAGTAAAACAATCATATCTCACACATACGAAAACAAAATCGATCAAGGTCAGAGAGTTTGGAAAAAAGACGTATTTCTATAAAAATCATGTTTAATAATGAAGTTAAGATACTGACCTTAATATGGTCTAAAATACCAATCAAAACTGATCATAGACAAAAATACAGATTTTCCTCTTAACCAAAAATCAACATACAATATACGAAATTCGTTCCAAACACAACCAAACATGTTATAGAGTCTACTAAGTGTCCAAACATCATGAAACAGGATATATCACATGTCCACAACAAGTATAGCACATGGATCCAAACAAACACACGATTTCTCATAATTATCCCACAAATATAATCACATCAAAGAACGGTCAAAACCTAAGTTGTTTCATGTCAAATTTGTGTCGTGAGAAAATTATGATCAATAGCACTATAGAGACAATACTCATTAAGATACATCACACACGAGTTGTCTTTAGAACCCAACTATACTATAAGCGGTATTTATAACTTGTATTATATAAAGGAATTGAGTACAAGTTACTTGCCTTAACCGATGACGAAAACGACTCCAAGAAAGAATAATGGGAACGGATTTCCGGCCAACAAACTTAACGATCACACGAGCCAAAAATGAGCAATACCCACGAACCACTAGCGAAGTACGAAACCGACAACGAACGCAACGAACGACGATCAACCAAAAATCCAAGTACATGAAAGCACACATGAACCAAAACCAATGAACAAGAACCCAAGCAACGAACGGGAGCATACACGGCAAGAACACGAAATCGGGGAAACAGGGTGACGACCGCGGAGAGCGGCGGCAGCTGGCGGCGCTGGCTGCTGCTACTGGGCGTGCCGAACAGAGATAGAGAGGACGGAAGATGGTGGAAGAGGGACAGGGTGAGGCTGAAAGGGTGGTCGGCTTGGGTTGGGGGTGCAGTGGAGTAGGGCAAAGGGGAGGGAGAGCAGGACGGGATAGAGATAGCACGGGGAGAGGGACACAGGGGATGGTAGCAGCTGACGTGAACAGGGAGCATGGGTTGTTTAAATAGGTGGAGTTTTAGGGTTTTCAGAAGGTGAGGTCGGTTAGGGGAATAACGGGTTGCATGGGTCGTTAACGGGTGGGGAAAGACTAATCGGGTTGGGCAAATGGATAGGTATAGGAGTTTAAATAGGTTAGTTAGTAAGGTCTTAGTAGTATGCATATGCAGATAATGGGTTTCAAAACAGGGTATAGATACTTTAATAGGGTTGGAGAATGGGTATTAAAAGAAACAGGGTACAAAAAAAAATAAATGAATAGTGGATGATAATTGGGTCCAATAGGGATAAAAGAATAGCACAAAAAAAAACAATAATATATAAAAAGGAAAATCTAAATAATGGCCCGAACAAATGGAGCGAAACAAAAGACGGACAAAAGGATCAAAACTCAATAAAAGAAGACAGCGAATAATAAAAAGAATATATATTGAAATAAAAATTCAATATACGGTCCAAAAGAAATACAAGAGAAATACAAAGAGGGAAAATACACCAAAACGAAAAATACACTAAAAAATACACAAAATGAAAAACATGGGTTACAGAACCCGAACCAACTTCTAACAGGCCGAGTTTGGCGGGCGGGTCGCCGGGCTCTCAACTCTCTCATTTTTCCTATATTTTAATATATTCAACTATTTTTTATTTCTACTCTTTTCTTCAATTTAATACTACTATTTCACAACTATAGATCTCCAGAATTGTTCTTTTACTGATTTCACTCATATTAATGAAGAATTAACCCCACTTTTCCCAAATTAATCATTTCTTTCTCTTAAAGGAATTACAAACACAAAAATACAACTAAATAATTGTTCTACCAACATTAATGCATCTTTTCTTTTATTGTACTTTAACCACTTCCTTCCCCCAAAATGTTTTCCCTAATTTTTCCTTACTATTTATCCACATTTCATACACATTTTAAACCAATTTGTAAGAGTCATGAAATTTTATGCAATTTAATCAAATTGATTGTTTGTGCCTAACAACTCTGCACATGCCTCTAATTAACTTTTTCTCAATCATTATCTACCATTTAAATAATGTAACTTCTCATTAACATACAACAAATTCTATAATTTTCTACCATTAGCAATCTTTATCACTACAACATGCATCAAATTAACTTGTAGAACATATTAAACTATCAAAATAATTCACAAAACATCTAAACATGCTTTCTACATTATCTACAAAGTAAGAATAGACACCCACCTCTTAAAAGAATTCCTAGTAACAAAAGCCCCTCAAAACTCAAAAAATCTCACCAAAAGCCAAAAAATGCTCCCTTCCCGAAACAGCACAGCAAAGCCACCGAAATTCTACAGCCTGGACCCATTTTGGTTTTTTATTTAATTGTGTTGTGAATGGTTTTAGGGTGGCGGTATTTATAGGATTAAGTATAGGTAGTTATATTAACTACTCACCCACTAATCAAGCCACTAATCCACTCCTGTCTCTCCACTCTTCCCATGCAGCCAGCCACCTCTCTTCATGCACAAACACGTGCACGTGCTACACACATGCACACCTTCTCATTTAACTTAATATTTGTTATTTATTAGTTGTTACTAGTTTGTTACATGAAAAGTGTAGGAAAGTGTACAAAAATAAATATATGATTTTATTTGTGGCTTCTTATTATTTATTCTTTTTTCTAATGGGCTTAAACTAATCTTCTAGGCCTATAGATTTTAATTAAGAATGAATTAATAAATGGGACAAAATAAATAAGAGAAAATTTGTGCATAACTTGAAAAAAAATTAGAACCAAAGATGAAATAAAATTGCACGTGCAAAAATAAAAAATGCATTTTATTCTAAATTTCTCTGAGGTGTTACATTATACGTCAGATTTTGACCCAAAAAAATACAAAGAACATCATCTATTACAACGAATTTTTGTGCATCATCACTAGCTTGTGTATCATCATCTATTACAAAAGATTGTGTGATCTCCTGTTCCACTCTAGAATGTGCATCATCACTCCATCATCTTCATTCATAATATGTTCAACAATAGTTTGTGTATTACACATAGACACAAATTCGTCGTTTATAAATAATTTGACAAGATTTAATATTCAGATTTTAACAAAAACCTGGCAAATTCAGAAAAAAAATTCACCAATTCGGCAAAAATCCAAAAAAAAGAAATACAAAATTTAATGCATCTAAGTAGTTAATTACTCATCACCAAAGTAAATATATATATAAATCCATAAATATTTCTTGTATAATTCGCTAAAATTCGTGATTATTTGCAAAACATTCGTTTAATTCATGATTTTCGTGAATAATTCACGAACTGCTAGAATTAAATGTAAACTTGCAAATAATTTGTGAATTTGTTCGGCAAATTATTTCTTCATGAATAATTTGCGAAGTTAACGAATTATTCATGAACTTTGTTAATATTACCTACTGTCACACTAGGTAGTGCATCATCTTCAACAACACCCAAGTTGAGATGTGGAAATATTTGTCAAAACAACAAACACGTATTACAACCCTAAAACTGTTTCGTCCAAACTAACGGTATTTCTTAGTTTTTTTTTAAATGGTGGGGGTATATGCTAATTTGTGCATTTTGAATGAGGACATTTGTTAAACTATCCCAAATATCCTTTTTTTTAAATAATGGGGGTATATGCTAGTTTTCACATTCTGAATTGGAGTATTTGCTAAAATATATTTATCGTGGGTATTTAGGTCATTTTACATATTACATGTGACACACATGAGTTCATTTAATGGGGACTTTAACGGTTCCATTCAAACTGGGGGTATTTCTTAGTTTTTTTTAAATAGTGGGGGTATATTCTAGTTTCTATATTTTGAATGAGGGTATTTGCTAAATTATGTATTAAATTTATAAATCATATTGTTGCTATGTTTTACTTGGTGGTGTCACTTTATGTGTCACGTTCTTGTGTTCTTCGCACGTGTGTCAATCGCGATAGGGGGAACCACATCCCGAGGTATGATGGGAAGATGAATCACACGTGCAGGTCGCACTAGATTTCACTTCTAAATTGGTTTTTGAATTCAAATTTCATATTTGAATTCTGAATTTCAAACCATTTTCCCTCTCTAACAACATCCATTTTTAGCTTGATTACCTTCCCTAAACATGTCCATTTTGTCACCCTTTGAATTCAGCACAAACACCTTTATTTTCTTTCAAATATGACTGATTTGTCTCCAAATACAGTCCAAAACTACCCACAAATTCATCCCCAAAGTTGAAATTATTCCCCTCTTTCTTGGCTTTAAAAAGCCCTAAATTCAAAAGAGAGACCCTCTTTGATGAATTGGGAGGTTGTTAAGTTGAGGGAGAGAAAAAGTTGAAGGCTAGGGCTTGGAGTTGAGCTCTTGGTAACCATTCAAAGGTAAGACTCTGATATCTACTTTCAACCTTTGTATGTTTAAGTTTAAGATTCAAATAAGTGATGTTGTATATGATGTTGACATGGAGGAAGTTCATGGAGTTTGCTGAGAGGTGATTCATGGGAAAAGGGATCTGTAGCCATTCTTTTCAGCTCGGAGACAAATCGAGGTGGGTGATTCTTGCAAGTTCCATGTTTGCATATGTTCTAAATTTCTTTTGTGGTTTTGAAAGGTGTTGCTAGATGTTCATTCGGAATAGGCCTGAGTGTGATTTTATTATCTTAGTAGCATGCTAGGATGCTGATACGTGTGACTTATGATCTATGGAATCCATGTGTATGCTAGATGCTAAAGTTTGATGTTTAATCGGTGTTTCTAATAAAAGAGTTAACTTGTTGATATTTTAATAAAATCCTAGCATGTCAAGAACTTTATTTCGTTCTATGAAAACCTCTAGATTAATAAGAAGAGAGGACGAGAAGCAATAGAGGATCGAAAAGGCATTGAATGGAAAGGAGATGTTGAAAGATCACACCAGCATCACGACGGTTGACAGCCTTGGTTTTCTGCGTGCAGCCACACACAAAATGATTTTTCCCGGAGCTGAAGAACTCTATTTGTGCCATATGAGCACCCATTTCGAAGAAGACTCGAAGACGGAGATCTTTGATTTTGAACAACGTTTGATATTTGTCCATATTCTAGTTCAAAACAACCCCGCAAGTTTCCGATTTAGTGCTATTATTGCATGTGTTTGGTGCTGCTATTATTGATGGTTGGTGATGTTATTACTGTTGTTTGGTGCTTACAGTCAACTGCCATTGTCTCTATTTGAAAGAGAGAACAGCAAGCGACTGTCCCATATGGACATTCGACTGCTTTTAAGAAGCAGTCGACCGTCAAACAGAAACTGAGGAGGGTTATGTTTTTGGTGATGAGTTCTATACATTCTGAAGGCTATCCAATTGTACTAGTAAGGGTGCATGGTTGGTGTTTGCACGTGTTATGGTGAGTGCACGTGGTTTAAAGTGTGTGTCGGTTGTGTGCAAATGAGACATCGGGTAGGGTATCCGATAGGGTATCTTGGTGAGTTCACCGAGGTTTGGTGCTAGTGCCTAAATGGGATCCGGGTCCGGGAAGCTTTGTAACTCTAGTGTAGAAGTAGGATAATGTCTAGCGAGGACGGATCTACCCAAGTTTGTTTAGAGATAAATTCGGAACGGGACCATTAGGACTAGGCAATGTTTAGTTATACACCCTACACTTAGGAATCAGACACTAAAAGGAGTAATGACAAGGACAATGTCGGAAGTGAGGTGAGACTCATAGTTCCGCGACCGAGGGTAGGCCATAGGGTGCTCTAAGAACGTTGGGATAAGCCCAGTGTTCCGTGGAAGTGGGACATGCCCACAAATTCCAGGAGAGGGATAGGCTCATGTGTTGTTGTAAGCCAGGGATAAGACTCAGAATGGTCAATAAGCGTGGGGTGGGGCCCATAAGGCTTACCGCTTTCTCATACTAGTCACAATGGTTAGTTTTTTTTTGCATGGTGAGGGATCAAACCCTATGATGAGGAGAAAATGATTAGTAGCTTTCTTTTGAAAACTATGTTGTATGGGTAGCATAGCTACCCAGCTAAGCACTGCATTAGAATAGCATCTTGAAATTTGATTACATTGTAGAACAATAATCACTTGTCTCATAAGTTAGTTTTTTACGTTCACTCATACTACTGCATGGTTGTTGTACTCATTCATATTAATTTCTTAATTACTTGTATATTGAAATGATTGGTCTGTGTTTTGGGAGTGAGCAAGATTATCGCTGATTTCACCAGCCTTATGTCAGCCTCAAAAGCTGAAGGTCCCACAGTTTCATATTGTGTAGATGAGATTTGCGTGAAGGAGGCGGAGTCCCAGATGTGACGGCGTTTCTCAAGATGTTTATCACTGAAATCCATTGTTGTTTTATTCATTGCAAATAAGAGGGTCTCATGTGATATATGTAACCTCGTGTCGTAAAGGAACATTAATGAATAAAAGTTTTAAAATTTCATCTGTTTGATTGTGTTTATGTTATTACATTGAAGTATTGGTCTTGGAGAACTCGCGGTTTCCTAGTGTACCGGTTCCAGGGTGTTGCAACTATTACTTGGTAGTTTGTTCGTAGTGATCAGTTGTCGCACACTTATCAGCAAAATTCCTAACATTTGGTATCAAAGCTTCAGTTCATAAATTTTCGCAGTTCTGCAGTTGATTGAGTTCCCTTGGAGAAGAAGATAGATCAGAGTTTCACAAAGATTAAGTAGTTCTACGATAAAGGAAGGCCAATCGGCACAAAGGAGGAGAAGCGGCTTAAGATTTGTTCAAAAGCCTCGCGTTTAATTCGAATGTTTTCAATGAACTACATCAGGTGTAGAAGCGTGGCGAGTCTGTGGGCAAGACTCAGAAATGACTACTCGTAATCGTTATTACAGTATCGAATGTACTGGGGGAGAAAACTATTCAATTGCTCAATGAAGAAAAGTACCACTCTTCTAGATCATATAGATGAAGTCAATTCAGAGTCATCTAAACTGAGAGTGATAAATGCAGATGATCTATTATCATTCAACTTGATAGATTTACTACCAGATCCATACAAGCATCTGATAACCACCATGCTAGACGGAGAATTTTCCAAAAAGAAGTTTTCAGTAGCATAGGTGATCGAGGGCTTGAAGAATGATGAACTTAGGAAGAAGACTCAGAAACTGGTGTCTACTTCTATAAGTTGCATCGGGGTGGATGGTACTTCAAGTGGTAGAAAAAGTGCACGTAAAGATATGATCTGTTGCCATAATTAAAGAGGGATTGGGCATTACAAAAGAGACTGTCGCAAGTGGGTGAATCAGAAGAGCGCCGACATTGCTAGTGTTACTAGTGCTGCTGAATAAGGTGATAGCTTAAGACTATACGCTTGTCTCAAGTTCTATAGATGTGTATTCCGGATGGTTTCTTAATTCAAGTAGTTCTTCTCATATTTGCTTCGAGAGAGAGATGGTTTCTATTTACAAGTCTCCATGAGTTCGTTGTGTTAGAATGGTGGTCGGTGAAATTTGTAAAATAATGGGTAAGGGAACAATCAGTTGGAAATGTCAGATGCAAAAATGTACATACTAGAGAACGCCATACATATTCCTTTGTTGAAACAGAAATGACATCCTTGGGAAATCTGGAAGTACAGAGTTGTCAGTACACAGCTCAATGTAGAGTTCTAACAGTTTGGGAATGTCGTCGTAAGGTGATGAAGGGAAAGAGGGGTGTTCAGCACAACCTCTACAAGCTTTGTGAGAACGAGTAATCTTGGCCAAATATTTCTAAAACGGTGTACCTAAAGTATTATCTAGCATGCCTTCACTAGAATTATCGAAGCGAGACCGCAACATTTGAATATCTTCGGGAGGTGTAGAATGCCTCGGGGTAGGTGGAATTCATGCGAAGAGCGATGTCTCTGTGTTAACGCCTACTGGGGTATGCCCTTGAGGGGGCATACTGTTGGAGAAATAAAGGTGGAGATAGATTCAACTAGTAGAAGAAGTCACTGAATCGGGTTAATTTACAAGATGAGAATGAAAGAGTCTAGAGTCAATTAGTCACACAATGTTGGAAGCATGATTTATGCAATCCAATGTAGAGATTGTTTGGTTTATGTCTTGCATACTATGGTTCGAAGAAGAAGAAGAAGAAAAAGAAGAAGAATGGTTTATGTCTTGTGTCTTGCATACTATGGTTCGAAGTAGAAGAAGAAGTTTGGTTTATGTCTTGCATACTCATGTTGGAAATGAATTGACAGTCTGAAATATTGCACAATTGACCATCTTGGCTCTCTAGATTGGAATCGACTCATTGCAGTCGACCGCCTTTGGGGGTAGTCGACCGAAAGCAGTGCAGTGACAGTATTGGCATGGGTCTAGGTGATCTGTTTGAGCCCTTCTTCTTCTTCAGCTCAGATCGTACAGTTCTTATCATGTAGCTTTCTCTTCATACAACCTAGGGTTTCTCTACATCTCTATATATGATTGTAACGACCTCCTTTGAGAGGCAAGAACGTGTAAAGAGCAAAAGATAGAAAAGTACTTTATTGAGAGTTTTCCATTGTAAACAACAAATTATCTTCCAAAGAGACTTGAGAGATAGATAGGTTCTTGGTGAGAGTGATTGTAACTCTTTTATCTTCTTAGTAAATAATATCTCGGTTATTTCTCCCCCTGATTAGGTTTCACCAAAACCGAGATAAAATAGTGTGCTTTGTGTGTTTGGTTTATCTACTATTGCTTGGTGGTTTGTTCGTAGTGATCGGTTGTCACAAACTCAGCAGCAAAATTCCTAACACGGCTTTCCTGATCATCGTCAAACCCGAATCTACTCAGCAGCGAAACTCCTTACACAAACTGCTTGATCTTCATCAAACCCGGACCTGTCATCTTCTCTAAGGAACTCATGCAACTCCTTAACTGCGGAAATTTACAACATGAAGGTTAGATACCAATTGTTAGGAATTTGATGTTGAGTTTGCGATAACCGATCACTAAGCAATAGTAGATCAAACCAAACACACAAAGCACAAAATTTTGTCTCGGTTTGGGTGAATCCTAACCCGGGGGAGAAATAACCAAGATATTATTCAACTAGTGAAGATAGCAGTTACAAACACTCTCACCAAGAACATATTTATCTCTCAAGCCTCACTAGAAAGATCATCTGTTGCTAACAATGGAGATCTTTTAACGAAGTACTTTTCTCTCTTTTACTCTTTACACATTCTTGCCTCTCAAGACCGTTACAATCATATATAGAGTTCTAGAGAAATCCTAGGTTGTAGTCTTTATATAATAGTTGTCTAAGAGAAAGCTACACGATAGAAATCGTACGATCTCACCTGGAGAAGAAGATCGGCTAAAACACATCACCCAAACCCAGACCCAAAACTGTCGTTGCGCCATTGTCGGTCGATTACCCCCCCAAGGGCAATCGACTGCAATGAGTCGATTCCAATTCAAAGAGCGGAGACGGTCGACTGCGCAATATGGCAGTCGACTGTCAATTCATTTTCAGCATGCACAACTAGTTCTTCCAACGACGCTTCAAATCTCCTCTCTTCAACGTCTTTTCTTTACATCAAACTATAGTATGCAAAACATAAACCCAACACAACCCTCCTTTGATCAGCATCAGCGGTTCCTTGTTGTGGGGCGGATGAAAGGTTCACCATAGATTCTCTATGGATGTGCTATCTGAATCGGCCCAGGATCTCATCCATCAACTACAAGTACAGGAGTGGCCAACTTGTCGTTGGTCTTTGAAACAAACAATGCCTAATCGACTATCATCCACGTTCACTTGTTGGCGAATTACTCATACTGCGGAAGTTATGAACACTACAGCTCTGTGTGTTTACCCTATTTGTCTTTCGCCACTGGGATGCAGAATGTACAAGCAATGGACATCTACCTTCCCAACATTTGCCTCAACTGCTCTTCTTGCAGATGTTTCGCAACCATATATTTGTTCCCTTCCTACTAAAAGATGTTATGTGTTCCCTGCATAGCATTAATTTTGTATTTTGACATTGGTCTTTATTAATAATTTTAAAAAAAACTGACGAGGTTAGGTGTGAGACTTGCACATTGAACTGTATGAAAAAGGGAGGGAATGGTCAACAAAAGGATCTTCTCTCCTTTTTCTCCGTTTTGATTTTGGTAGGTTGGTATCGTGTCAGTGAAAAAGCCTTGGATTTAACTTATTGGTCCCGTCTATTTGGAAGAATCATACTATTGGTTTGGTCGTAGGGCTCGACCAAATTTGGGCGGAACCTATATAGAGCCGGGTCCAAGTCCGATCTAATTTTCTCCGAACTTAAAAAATTAGGCCCGGACCTGAACCCGAATTAGGCCTGAAAATAAGTTCGGGCTTAAGCTCGAACTATTTATGCATGTTCTAATATATAATTTTTTCATAAAATAAAACTATATAAAAAATAATATACAGTAAAAAATAACAATAATAGGAATACTACAAACTTTTAAGTAATTCACATCTAATTTGTCTATTTTCATTTAATTTTATACACAATGTATTATTTCGCTATCTATAAACTTTAACACTCATTTCAATTTAGTTACATGGACATTCTCATTTTAAAAAACCCATATATAAATATACATGTTGTATACATAAACATACACTTGCACATATACAAATTTGATTCGGACAAGCCTAGCCTGAAATGAGAATTATTAGCCCACGCCCACTAATTATCGATTCAGAACTAGGCGGACCCAGATCAAGTTCCGGCCAATTTCCACCCTTGGTTTGTCTTTGTCGGTTCCATTCGACCTATGTCTAATCACACTTCTCGCATTGTACGCCCAAAATTTCACAAAGTTTCACTTGAAATTCTCAAGTTCTAGAAGGATCTGGAGTTACAAAAATCTCTTTCTGCTGCAATTATAAAATTGAAGCCCTGCGGTGTGTTGGTAACTAGAGTATTAATTGGAAGCAAGTGATGGTCTGCTTCAAGTTGTCAGGAATATCTACAGCCTAAATGAGTCTCAGAGACTTGCTTAGAACATGTGCAATATAAGATGTTTACCCTGTAACTTGGGTATTATGTTGTTGGTGACATATTTGATGTTTGATTGTAACTTGTTTCATCAGTTATTTATTAGTGAAATTATGTAATGTCAATGTTTAAAGAACAAAAAAACAAACCTATTATTAATTTTTTTAAATGTATTTATATAATAACAATCAATATACAATGCTAAAACTAAGAACATATGTAATTTGTGATTTTTCCTGTTCACCCACTTCACCTCATCCGTTCCATTTAAAATCAATCACTCAATAAATCTCAACCACATATTAAGCCAAAGTTATATCAACCATCTACTTAAAATCATTGGTCCAACGCTCAACTAAATCTTCACCACACAATTAAGTCGAAGTAGTATCAACCATCAACAAGGAAAACAACATGCCACGTACCTTTGTGAATTTCTACCAACATCTTTGGTTCAAAATTAGATCAACCATTCACCTGAAATCAATCACCCAATTACTTAATCTCAGTCACACTTTCAAAACTCAAGTATTTATATCAACCACCAAGTTAAATTTACTAACTATGATAAGCAACCTGTTTAGAAGTTCATAAACTTGCGCCATTTCTCTCATGGACTCAACGAGATTTTGACAAATCATCCATCTGGTAAAGAAAAGATGAACGAGAAATCTTGTAAAAACAAAAGAATCAAATTGTCCATATAAGAGCATCTCCACTGGTCGGATAGCTATTTGGGTTGCCATTTTCAATTTTGGCAACCTAAAAAACATCTTTTCTAAAAAAATGAGAGGTTGTTCTATACCCATGATTGTTATTTTGAGAAAAGGGCAATCGATTTGAGGATGTGAGAAAAGAGGGAGAACAAGAACGATTTTAGGGGTTTCTGGTTTAGGACTTGAGGTTGTCATCGATTTGGGCTTTTTTAAGAGAAAGATAGAGAGAAGAAGCACGAGGTTTTTGAGCTGGTGATACTTTCGAACCACGGGAGGTTCACTTAGCGTATATTTGTAGTTTTTTTTTTGACATACCAAATGGGACAGAATTAATTTATGTCCCTTGGTTGTCCCATAATTAGGAAAAGCCAGACCCACCCAGACCCGCTAGACCCGCCTACAGCCGCCCAGACCTGCTTAGATCCGCCCAGGTGGCTAGACTGGTTTTTTCTAACGCCCAGGGCCTCTCCAGCCTTGTGCCTAGACCGATTTTTAAAACACTGCTCCATACATAATGTGAGAAAAACATTTGGTAAAAAAATTGGTATAAAAAATATTTTGGCTAAAAAGAGTTATCAGTTGGTTGATGGGGGTTCTTCTCGGTGGCGCCGACAACTACAAGACAGCAACAGCAACAGCAACGTGCGACAACAATAATGACGTGGCTACAAAGCAGAGGTTCGGGTTTGGAGTTTGGAGTCGGGTTCAGGTTTGTATGAAGGTTGGAGATGGGTTTTAAATGGAGGTCGGGTTGGTGGTTGGGGCTGTCAATGAGGTCGATGGTGATGGAGTTGGAGATTAGTTTCAAATGGAGATCGGGAGGACTGAGGAGGCAAAGAATGGAGTATAGGGGATTTAGAGATTTAGAAATGTACGAGATATGGGAAGCAAGCTACTTGGTTTGGGAATCAGGTTCGCGGGTTCGGGTTTAGGTGATCAGGTTTGGTGAGCGGGTTCGGATGATCGGGTCGGATAACTCGGATCCATTAATAATCCAGTGATCCACTTTCCCTTCAATTTCTTAGTTTGTGGGTTGACTCATTAATGACTGCGATTTTTTTTTAAAAGGCCCAAAAAAAATTTTTGGGGCTCCTAAAAAAAACTCAAATTGTAATTAAGAGAATGCGCAAAATACGAAATATATAGGTTTAAAAAAAAATTTGGGGCTCCTAAAAATGTGCAAAAATGGAGGGTCCTGTAACACCCCGAATTTCAAATAAGGATAAATTCGAGATTTCACAGGATCTTTACTTCACTTCGTACAATTTTACAAGGAATTTAAAACTTTTCATTCACAATACATCAGAGTTCCTTTACACTTGGTTTTTACACAGCGGAAGACTAAAAGATTACAATCAATGAAAAACAACTAGTATAACTTTAACATCATTTGCAACATCTTTAACTTCTAAACAGCAACAGCATATCCACTTTATAACTCCATGAATAGTCCATTACCTGCATGTCAATCTGTGGGCACGTCAGTTACTTACAACTGACGAAATGTTATACACAGCTATCCTCTCTATGCCGGGAACAGTATAACGATCTCATACTTTAACAAATCACAAAAAGATTGAATGAACATATAAAGTGTCAAAAGTGATTATTCTAAATATAAGTGTATGTCATGCCTTAATGCCTAATGCACACATTTCTATACTAAGATGACACTAATGCACACTTGTTCGGATTCTATGCATCCCATACTACATAGGTCCGAGGGCAAGCGCCTACGTTCTTCACAATACAGGGCTCGATCCCTCGCCATGAAAACTACCCGGTAGCAAAACAAAGTTCAGACTATTCCACGAATGTGAATCCCAGCCTTGGAGTCTACCGCCAGCTGTTATAACAGATTCCACATCGTACGAACCGTCCCGTATGTGACCCTCTAGCCCAGTATATATATATATACATTGGAGACGGTAAACACAAAAATCCATCCGTCCGACTACTCAAGATCCCAGAGTCCACCGCTGACCCGTCCTCATAGTTCCGGACTAAAATATAATAATCCGTCTCCCACAGGGCAACCTCAGTCCACCAACTGGGTCTATAGTCTTGGAGTCCACCAACAACTATATAGAGCACCCCACTTACGTTTCCCTAAGTTTACTACATCTTCACTTATGTGCCTAAATTTTCTTAAGTTCAAGACATGAATAATTTCCATTCAAAGAATTAGTTTTACCTCCTACCGGACTTAATCAACAACTGCGAGATAGCCCCATGGCCATATCTCCAAATCATATCTCAAATATTTCTTTCAATAATGCCGGTATTGAGGTCTTACTAACTCTATGTCATAACTTTCATGTACAAGAAAACATGGGTACACATACCCTTTAATAATCATGTCCTAAATAATTCCATCTTTCACAAAAATAATCAAATCTTGTCTTAACACTTATCCACAAAGTAATCATTTCATAGTCTTGCCACTATTCATGATCTAGTTATTCATAATAAATAATAATTCATTCACAATTTCAAATTCATACGATGTCTCATTTTAACACGATTCAATGTCTCATCTTTAGCACTAAACATGATTTACTCATTCACAACAAAATTTTTCATGATCTCAAAAGTCACATAACTCAACCATATTGCATTTCTAGAAATAAAGAGATTTCAATTCACCCTAAATCATTATTTTGTAAATTAAAAGTCATGCTCTTTACTAATACTTTTGTAGTCATTTATTTTTCTTCCTATCTCAAATCCTCGTTAAAACTTATCAATTACACAAAAACAATCTTTAAGAATAAATTCTTCATTTATGTTTTATGAATACTAAAATTTACCCCAAATGAAACACTTTTGAAAGTTTTTACCCAACTGACCCACTCTCGAAACTATTTACCAAATTGACCTACTCACTATCAAAATTACAGATCAAGTTCCCACGGAAGTTTTTACCAAACTGACCCACTTTCGAAACTATTTACCAAATCATTTTAAAACCCCAAAATCAAATATAAGTCACCAGGAAGTTTTGAACCCGTGACTATTCTCAACCAAACCCAAGTTTATTACGCTAACCAGTAAGTCTATGTGTAATCTCTGTTTAAAAAGGCACAAATGTTCTTTTGTTCAACTATCCACAAAGTGTGTCTTTTTCCATAAAATGTGTTCATTCCAAAAGATCAATTCTTTCACAATTTTAGAAATAATCCTTTCCATAATAGTAACTAATAAAAAGATAGCAACTAATAAAAAGATAGTAACTAATAAAATTTCCAATTATTTTTAAAACTACTATTTTTCACTTATTTAAAGAAATTCCTTTTTTCTCATCTTTTGCAAAACTTAGACTTTTCTTTAGGAACTAAATCCTACAAAAGAAATGAAAACTAGTATCCATGTCTATTTGATTAAAATCTCAATTTGACATAAATTATATTTTATAAAAATAAAAATTGCTCTTTCACACAATAGTTCCCATTCTTTTAAAAATAGAACATACTCATGTCGACATATTATAAACTAATCGAAATTTCATTTTTATTTTATTATAAAATCTAATATGGTCAATAATATTATAAGCATAAAATTCTACAATTTATCAACATGGTTTATACAAGAATTTGTCTTTTTTTTTTTCATTAACATGGTAATTGTCACAATAAGACTACTTTCGCAATTATGATAGCATGATTCCCATTTGTAAATTTCACATCAAAGTTATTCTCATATATTAACACTATTGTAAACACAAGACTAAGCAAACATATTAGCATGGTTCACAACAATCAAGTAATTCTCTTTCTTTAGTTAGCATGGTAGACTTCCTTTTTCTACTTAATCACAACATCACTTTAAACTAACATGAATTTTATCTATTCATAACAAGATTCTTCACAAAAATATTTTTGCAAAAGAATGTATTCCCAACATTTTTCAACAAATTTCTCATACAACCACACACTTTTAACATGCATAATATTTTACAAGTATTCTAACATGATCTATGGCATTAGCTCTTTAGTCAAAAATTCCTGTTATTTGTTTAATCATAGCAATAGCATGTAACACTAACATAAAATTTTAACTACACATCAAAACAAAATGTTCATATATTATCACTAGCATGCATAGTTCTAAATTAGAAAGCATGAGAACCCACCTTTTGTTTGAAGGTTGAAAACTACAAATGAATGGCTCCTTCTTGCTCCTAGCAACTCCTAGTCCTCTTCTCCTCCTAGCAAATGCTCCAAGCAAGAGATCCTCCAAGCACAATAACTCTCTTTCTTTTTCTTACACTCTTTTCTTTCTCTTTTCTTTCTCTTGTTTATTTTATTTTTGGTGTGAAAAAGAATGAGAAATGGGTTGCTATTTATAGGACAATGTTAGGGACTATATTGCAAAATCTCCCACCTAATAACTTCTCATTTTAATTCTCTTTTTAATTCTCACATCTTCATATTTTTAACTCCTAAAACTCCCAACCTCTCATCTCCCCACTCTCCATGAACTTAACCACTCCATTAATCCCCTCCCCTAGCCCACAAAATGGTCCAAATACATTTGTGTGTGCATGCATACATGCACAAACAAATATGAACACATTTCTATAACTCAAAAATGTGTACTAATATTGTAACTTGTCATGTATAACTTAATTTGTGATTTTAATAATGGGCTTGCTACATGGGCTCATTTCTAATTAATTAGTTTGATTATCTAGTGGGCTTGCTACATGGGCTCATTTTATTCAACTAATTTAATTATCCTAGTGGGCTCTCTTCTCCTAATGGGCTACATTTTAGTTTATAGGTCCATGGATCAAAAGAAAGGCTAAATAAAACTAATGCATGATAAAAATAGTAAAATGAAAGTAGCAAAATGAGAATAAAAATTTGCACGTGCACCATATGTGCAAAAAATGAAAAATGCACTTTAATCAAAATAGGGAAAAATAAATTTTCATTTTATAAAACGAGTTCGAACACGTAAAATAAATAATCAATACACATAGAAATATCACACTTAGAGATGGAAAAATACGTAATTGATACGTGCATTGAAAACACATAAAAAACACGTAAAAATACGGAGATTGAAATATTATATTTTTGTTGACTCAAAGTAGGATAAAAATCAATATGGGAAATACATAAATAGTCGGTAGTCAAAATACGTAGTGAAAACACGTTATAAAATACACGTGCGTAACACACGAGGGCAAAATTGTCATTTCAATTTTGCGGGGTGTTACACTCTCCCCCCCTTAGAGTAGTTCCGTCCCCGGAACTCGCTAGGGTAAAGATTGTATTTTGTACATGTCACAGAAAATATTTGTATTTAGAAAACTGCAATTTTAAGAAAAATAAATGTTGTATACGCAACAAACAAGACAAACTCTTTATAAGAAAACTATGAATATTAAGATGTTACAAGACGGAACAAGAAAATTAGGAAAATGGCATAAGAACTGAAATGTGACAGTAGACAGAATAGTTTGAGAGAAATTTTCGTACAAAAATAATATTAGGTAAGCTATTTGATAAAAGGGAAAAGTCAATTAAGTCGTTATCTTCGAAATAGTTCGGAAAACAAGGTGGCGAAGAAAACATGGTCAATAGATAATTTAGAAAAATTTATCAATGTAATAAACGGTAGAAAATTCGCAAGATTTGCAATTTAAAACATGACCATTGAATAAGAGTTTGGAAAAATAAATGGGAATGAGGCTTTGTTGAAAACATAAAATGACTTTGTATATCAATTAATAAAATAGTTTGTAAGGGAACTATAATAATCATACACACAATTTGAAAAAAATAGAAAGCATACGTTGAAATACTTTGTGAATATACAAAATTTTGTAGTGATGAAAATATTTTATAACATTAAGACAAAATAGTGTAAAGCACATACACGAGATGGAAGCACAATTGAAAACAATAATTATATAGTGTAGAAAATTAGGACAATAGACATAAACAAGTATATGCAAAAATATTAATGTAGTAATTAGATGAGAGTAAAATGATATGTATAATAAGAATATTGAAATATATGATATATATATAGAAATTATTGGGAAAATATATGTAATAACTAAGAATGTAAAGACAGTTAAAATTTGAGAAAAGATAATGTATAAATAGTGAGTATATACAGTGCAAAACTATAAAAGTAATGAGTAGCGATTAACAGTAAAAATGAATATATCAAAATAAATATGCAATAATAGTACCGAATGTAAACAAATAAAACAAATAGTAGGTCACATTTATATAGGTAGAAAATTTCAATTTAGTTTAAAATATATAGGATCAGGTAATATTGTATCACAGAAATCAAATCATATGAAATGAGTGCACATAAGAAAATTTCATAAGAAAAATCCAAAATGAAGAAAATAATTGTTGGAATATTAATTTAATAAATGGAAATTTAAAACTTGGCAAAATACGTAAAGTAATAGCAGATATAAACGGGAAAACATAAAGTGACATAAATAAATGAAAGACAAAATTTTAAGTTTGAAAAATAGGTTTAAAATATCAAGACTAAGGAAGATAGACAAATAATAAATATTCAAATGATTTAATACCATAAGAAAATATTTATTTGAAAAATATTGAATATGTAGAAAGTAGCATTATAATGATTTACAAAAATAATTTGAGAGGGAAGTGAGTAAGGTATCATGAATGACAGTCCAAGCCAACCACGCTTCCACTGCGCCACTCTGATACCCAGGGGAAAAATGTGCTCGCATACACTCTCAAATTAATGTATACGAGGAGAACATCATGAATGAAATTGAATGCAAGTTCAATAACAACTTCATTCACGACTCCAGCCATCCAAAAGAAAGAGAAAACATCAGTGTATAGAGCAACACAAATGTAAATCACTTACATTTAAATCTCTATAGACTGAAACTCACACTCTAGTGTCTGCAAGAATAATATTGTAACTACTCAATAAGGTGTCACGGGTTCTAGACTATAGTCAATGATCTTACTACTCTTCCTAAACAAATCTTTAGTCTATCAAGTTCTGATTTACTTGGGTTAGCTGTAGGAGTCGGTTCCCAGCTAGCGGTGGTCCGAAGACGCTTAAATACCGTGTCGCTTAGGGCTGTTTACACCCGGTTGACAGAAGGACTCCTTTAGCTTGTTCCCAAATTTATCGTCACTTTTTTATCGTTCCTTATAAACTTGTACTACTTGTGAAGCATGCTCTGATACCATCTGTAACACCCCGAATTTCAAATAAGGATAAATTCGAGATTTCACAGGATCTTTACTTCACTTCGTACAATTTTACAAGGAATTTAAAACTTTTCATTCACAATACATCAGAGTTCCTTTACACTTGGTTTTTACACAGCGGAAGACTAAAAGATTACAATCAATGAAAAACAACTAGTATAACTTTAACATCATTTGCAACATCTTTAACTTCTAAACAGCAACAGCATATCCACTTTATAACTCCATGAATAGTCCATTACCTGCATGTCAATCTGTGGGCACGTCAGTTACTTACAACTGACGAAATGTTATACACAGCTATCCTCTCTATGCCGGGAACAGTATAACGATCTCATACTTTAACAAATCACAAAAAGATTGAATGAACATATAAAGTGTCAAAAGTGATTATTCTAAATATAAGTGTATGTCATGCCTTAATGCCTAATGCACACATTTCTATACTAAGATGACACTAATGCACACTTGTTCGGATTCTATGCATCCCATACTACATAGGTCCGAGGGCAAGCGCCTACGTTCTTCACAATACAGGGCTCGATCCCTCGCCATGAAAACTATCCGGTAGCAAAACAAAGTTCAGACTATTCCACGAATGTGAATCCTAGCCTAGGAGTCCACCGCCAGCTGTTATAACAGATTTCACATCGTACGAACCGTCCCGTATGTGACCCTCTAGCCCAGTATATATATATATACATTGGAGACGGTAAACACAAAAATTCATCCGTCCGACTACTCAAGATCCCGGAGTCCACCGCTGACCCGTCCTCATAGTCCCGGACTAAAATATAATAATCTGTCTCCCACAGGGCAACCTCAGTCCACCAATTGGGTCTATAGTCTTGGAGTCCACCAACAACTATATAGAGCACCCCACTTACGTTTTCCTAAGTTTACTACATCTTCACTTATGTGCCTAAATTTTCTTAAGTTCAAGACATGAATAATTTCCATTCAAAGAATTAGTTTTACCTCCTACCGGACTTAATCAACAACTGCGAGATAGCCCCATGGCCATATCTCCAAATCATATCTCAAATATTTCTTTCAATAATGCCGGTATCGAGGTCTTACTAACTCTATGTCATAACTTTCATGTACAAGAAAACATGGGTACACATACCCTTTAATAATCATGTCCTAAATAATTCCATCTTTCACAAAAATAATCAAATCTTGTCTTAACACTTATCCACAAAGTAATCATTTCATAGTCTTGCCACTATTCATGATCTAGTTATTCATAATAAATAATAATTCATTCACAATTTCAAATTCATACGATGTCTCATTTTAACACGATTCAATATCTCATCTTTAGCACTAAACATGATTTACTCATTCACAACAAAATTTTTCATGATCTCAAAAGTCACATAACTTAACCATATTGCATTTCTAGAAATAAAGAGATTTCAATTCACCCTAAATCATTATTTTGTAAATTAAAAGTCATGCTCTTTACTAATACTTTTGTAGTCATTTATTTTTCTTCCTATCTCAAATTCTCGTTAAAACTTATCAATTACACAAAAACAATCTTTAAGAATAAATTCTTCATTTATGTTTTATGAATACTAAAATTTACCCCAAATGAAACACTTTTGAAAGTTTTTACCCAACTGACCCACTCTCGAAATTATTTACCAAATTGACCTACTCACTATCAAAATTACAGATCAAGTTCCCACGGAAGTTTTTACCAAACTGACCCACTTTCGAAACTATTTACCAAATCATTTTAAAACCCCAAAATAAAATATAAGTCACCAGGAAGTTTTGAACCCGTGACTATTCTCAACCAAACCCAAGTTTATTACGCTAACCAGTAAGTCTATGTGTAATCTCTGTTTAAAAAGGCACAAATGTTCTTTTGTTCAACTATCCACAAAGTGTATCTTTTTCCATAAAATGTGTTCATTCCAAAAGATCAATTCTTTCACAATTTTAGAAATAATCCTTTCCATAATAGTAACTAATAAAAAGATAGCAACTAATAAAAAGATAGTAACTAATAAAATTTCCAATTATTTTTAAAACTACTATTTTTCACTTATTTAAAGAAATTCCTTTTTTCTCATCTTTTGCAAAACTTAGACTTTTCTTTAGGAACTAAATC
The DNA here is from genome assembly GCA_017893485.1 of Hemerocallis citrina. NCBI lineage: Eukaryota > Viridiplantae > Streptophyta > Magnoliopsida > Asparagales > Asphodelaceae > Hemerocallis > Hemerocallis citrina. The sequence continues at coordinate 25,035,256 of CM030360.1, forward strand.
CTACAAAAGAAATGAAAACTAGTATCCATGTCTATTTGATTAAAATCTCAATTTGACATAAATTATATTTTATAAAAATAAAAATTGCTCTTTCACACAATAGTTCTCATTCTTTTAAAAATAGAACATACTCATGTCGACATATTATAAACTAATCGAAATTTCATTTTTATTTTATTATAAAATCTAATATGGTCAATAATATTATAAGCATAAAATTCTACAATTTATCAACATGGTTTATACAAGAATTTGTCTTTTTTTTTTTTCATTAACATGGTAATTGTCACAATAAGACTACTTTCGCAATTATGATAGCATGATTCCCATTTGTAAATTTCACATCAAAGTTATTCTCATATATTAACACTATTGTAAACACAAGACTAAGCAAACATATTAGCATGGTTCACAACAATCAAGTAATTCTCTTTCTTTAGTTAGCATGGTAGACTTCCTTTTTCTACTTAATCACAACATCACTTTAAACTAATATGAATTTTATCTATTCATAACAAGATTCTTCACAAAAATATTTTTGCAAAAGAATGTATTCCCAACATTTTTCAACAAATTTCTCATACAACCACACACTTTTAACATGCATAATATTTTACAAGTATTCTAACATGATCTATGGCATTAGCTCTTTAGTCAAAAATTCCTGTTATTTGTTTAATCATAGCAATAGCATGTAACACTAACATAAAATTTTAACTACACATCAAAACAAAATGTTCATATATTATCACTAGCATGCATAGTTCTAAATTAGAAAGTATGAGAACCCACCTTTTGTTTGAAGGTTGAAAACTACAAATGAATGGCTCCTTCTTGCTCCTAGCAACTCCTAGTCCTCTTCTCCTCCTAGCAAATGCTCCAAGCACAATAACTCTCTTTTCTTTCTCTTGTTTATTTTATTTTTGGTGTGAAAAAGAATGAGAAATGGGTTGCTATTTATAGGACAATGCTAGGGACTATATTGCAAAATCTCCCACCTAATAACTTCTCATTTTAATTCTCTTTTTAATTCTCACATCTTCATATTTTTAACTCCTAAAACTCCCAACCTCTCATCTCCCCACTCTCCATGAACTTAACCACTCCATTAATCCCCTCCCCTAGCCCACAAAATGGTCCAAATACATTTGTGTGTGCATGCATACATGCACAAACAAATATGAACACATTTCTATAACTCAAAAATGTGTACTAATATTGTAACTTGTCATGTATAACTTAATTTGTGATTTTAATAATGGGCTTGCTACATGGGCTCATTTCTAATTAATTAGTTTGATTATCTAGTGGGCTTGCTACATGGGCTCATTTTATTCAACTAATTTAATTATCCTAGTGGGCTCTCTTCTCCTAATGGGCTACATTTTAGTTTATAGGTCCATGGATCAAAAGAAAGGCTAAATAAAACTAATGCATGATAAAAATAGTAAAATGAAAGTAGCAAAATGAGAATAAAAATTTGCACGTGCACCATATGTGCAAAAAATGAAAAATGCACTTTAATCAAAATAGGGAAAAATAAATTTTCATTTTATAAAACGAGTTCGAACACGTAAAATAAATAATCAATACACATAGAAATATCACACTTAGAGATGGAAAAATACGTAATTGATACGTGCATTGAAAACACATAAAAAGCACGTAAAAATACGGAGATTGAAATATTATATTTTTGTTGACTCAAAGTAGGATAAAAATCAATATGGGAAATGCATAAATAGTCGGTAGTCAAAATACGTAGTGAAAACACGTTATAAAATACACGTGCGTAACACACGAGGGCAAAATTGTCATTTCAATTTTGCGGGGTGTTACAGGTCCAAGGCAACCACCTCTCTCGCCTCTAATACAGGGCCGGCGCGAGTGGGCAGTGCCAGTTTGATAGCTTTAAAATTTCTCATAGGCCCATAAAGAATTCTAATTATTAAGAAGTTCTAAAGCATTATAATTTTCAAGTAAGATAGGTTGCCACCTATGTAGCACGGACACGGGTACGAGATACGGGTACGATACAACTCGGGTACGCGGATACGTGATTTCTCAAAAATTTAGGATACGGGTACGTTGAATATAAAAATAATAAATTTAATATATATTATGTTAAAAAAATATAAAATTCTATAACTAGAAATACAAAAGTCCTAAAAAGAAACAATACATTACTAACTACTAGTCTTGCTTGTTGCAGGTGAAGATTCCTTTGGTTGAGGCTTCCTTTACTTGCTAGTGTGAAGCTTCCTTTGGTTGAAGCCTTATGGTGTGAAACAATATATATGGGTACGATACGACCTTGTGGTGTGAAGCTTCCTTTGCTTACTGGGGATGATTGATACCTCCTCTTCCATGTCTAAGACTACAAAAAAGGCACATTCATGATTAAAAGGTACCAAATCAAATTAAACATGTATTCTGATGCTGGTAAACTAAATGTTGTGTTGTATAAATTATTTATCTTGCATGTTTGTCTGTATCTGAAGCAACAAAATAACTTGTGAATAATATAATGGTAAGTGTAGCAAGGAAGTGGAACTACATTAGCAATTAAAGACAGAGACATTCAAAAATATCACAAAATATTTCATTCATTACAAGTTCAAAGTTCAATACAAATATCAGTAGTTCACTACAAATATTATCACGATGTAATTTCTACAAACTCTTGTGTAGTTCATTAACCCTTGTGTATGAACTACTATAACTCTTTTTACAAAAACTGCATTCCCACCTCACATTTCCACCCCCACCCGGCTCCTTTCCTAACTTTATAACATATTTCCATAGAGTGTTGTTGGGATCTATCTCATTAGGAGGTTCATTACTCAGACCCATAGAAGTCATTCTCAAAGAAAATCTATAATGCAAATGAAAACAAAAAAGTAATAAAATTTATAACTAAAAAGTAAAAAATAACAATTAGAATGAACTAATTGAGTAATTGTTAGTGAACTATTAAGTATTAACTCTCTAACAATTAAAATAACATTGAACTAACTATTAACACTAACAATTAGAATAAGAATTAAGTCAATTAACATTAACAGTGAACTAGGCAGTGAAGTGGTGAACTTACTATTAACTATTAAGTACTAACATAACACTTCAAACTAACTATTAACAATTTAATAATTAACAGTAAAGGAAGTAAAGAACAAACTAACAGTGAAGAAGTGAAGAAAAAAATCGAATTTATACTTCAATTTCATACTTCTCAGTGAAGTAGTGAAGAACAATAACATGAAGTGAAGAACAAAATCTAATTTATCTAATTTGTATACATGAAGGGTGAACTCAGTGAAGAGCAAAATCCAAAATCAAACCTTGGTAGTTGGTACTGTGGTAGAGAGAGAATAGGAGACTCACGCCGGCGACAGCTCAAGGCGACGACGGTAGAGGGAGAGGCGCACGGCGACGGCTCACTGCAAACACAGTAGGGGGAGAGGCGCGGCGACGACAGTAGAGGGAGAGGCGAACGGCAAAGGCTCACTGCGAACACAGTAGGGGGAGAGGCACACGGCGACGGCGGTAGAGGGAAAGGCTCATGGCGACGGTGGTAAAGGGAGAGGTGAACGGCGACGGTCGATTGGGCTTGGGGGAGAGAGAGCTCGTTTGCGACTGTTCGATTTGGCTTAGGGGAGAGTGAGAGAGAGAGACGAGAGTGGAGATTAGGGGATAGAGAGAGATCGATTACGTCGTCGATTAGGGGAGAGAGAGAGAGAGGCTGTGTTTGGGGAGAAACGGGATAAGGGTTTTGGGAAAGGGAGGAGCTTTTGAGTTTTTTTTTTTATTTTTTTTATTTTTTTTATGGTGCACCCGAGCGCACCCATTTCTTTTTATTTTGTTTTTTAATTAAAAAATACGGATATGCACCAGATACGTATCCGGAGCATATCTGGGCGTATCCGGGTCGGGTACGCACCTGGTACGGGTATGGGAACTGTTTTTGAGTGCCCGTGCTTCATAGGTTGCCACAGCATCTTTCTTAAAAGGGGAGGGGGGAGCATTTTACCTGAGTTCCTTGCTGCAAAACAGATCTCGAACTCGGTGTTATTTCCAAAAATCTTTAACAATGGGATCACTGTCACTGAATGCGAAACAAAACAGTTCGGAGGTTTATAAACTCTGTTCCATTTTGAATTCCATTCACTATGCAGATCCTCATTACTGAGCATCAAGACTTGGATTACTATTTGATTCTCACTAGTTCTTTAGTTGCTTTTGATGAAGATTCAAGTCTTTAGATATCTTCATTATGCATATGCTGGACAGTACTTTTTGACACAATTGATTGATTAGAAACATGCAGGAGTCCATAGGAAGTTCTGCTCATACTCATTGCACTAAAGTAGTTTCAAAAAATTTGAATGATTTACCCAATGTATAAGTGTTGGATCATTATTAAATTAAATATAATTATTAAGCAGATAAACTGTAGTATGTTTCCAGCAGACAGTAGTATTCCTAATAATTTTCTGACAATATAAACATGTGACACCGAGTCAAATGATGGGGCTAATCAGACAGAAGCATGAACTTGTTATTTGTCAACCTAATCAAAACGTGTGTGAATTGGATTCAGTGTGAAAATGTTGGAGGCACTGAATACAGTGCAAACTGAGTTCATTATGTATTCACAGAACTCAGCATAAACTGAACTTTCGAGGGGGGTGGATGAACAAGTTGTTGGTTGGGAATTTGAATTGACACACTAAACCAAGAGAAGACAATTTCTGTGCTAGAGCCTAGAGCATCTCAGAACCATTGGTAACTAGTACATGGGGTGTATGTGTGTGTGTATCTCTAATCTCTAATATTATAATGGGAGAAGGCCGTAGTGTCATTTGTCATTTTGTCATTCTACCAACATGTGCAGCACACGTACATAACTATATAAAGGTGGTTTCCAGTTTAAATCCTCCCTAAACGAGAGTTTTTATTTTTATTTTTTTAAATTATTAAAACGTGCATCGCACGTGTAAATTATTAGTATATATATATAGAAAGAGAGAGAGAGAGTAGAGCTCTCTTCTAGCATCGAATAACATCACATAAACACAAGACATAGTCCAGATGGGAGTCTTGTCCACAAAATAATGTTTGATCACGTCATTCGGGAAGGTGCACATCAACTCACTTATACATGGGAAACGAATTTTTGCAATAGGTTAGCATGCACAATTAATGCACAACGTAAGCATTTGTACCATTCTTCTACGTATTAGTATAAGTATAGAGTAATGCTACATCCACTACCAATTTCACAACATTTCTCTTCACTACGTTAGGTGGCACACTCCAATAGGAAGGGGAAGATAGAGTAGGTGGGGGAACTCTCCAATAGAAGTATGCCACCTAAGATAGTGAAGAGAAATGTAGTGAAATTGGTAGTGGCTAAAGCATTACTCATTAGTATAATACAAGGGAGGGGGAAATGGCCATGTCCTGAGATTTAGATTTTAAAGACAGTCTTGGATCGAATTAGTTGCATAAGTTTCAAAATTCCCATACTATTTTCTTGCCATTTATACTATCTGGCCAATTTGCTCAGACAAAAGGCAATAATAATTGGTAATTAATCAGCTAAAGGAGAAAATGAAGATTAAGCGTGGAGTTTATCACAATCTCACACCCAAAACCTATGAGCATAAAGTGTACAATGCAAGGGAGATCAACCATGGAGTTTCTAACGATGACAACCAAGACTTGTTAGCATCAGGTATACTTTCAGAGGTGTATTCTTTGCCCTTTTAAAATTTAAAGTGTTCAGCTAACTAAAAAGTCTATGGCCATTACCATTTGATAGACAAAAATAGAGTACACAACTTTTACAAAAACAAAAAATATCATACTGGCTCTGGGCACAAGCTAAACTAGGGGTAGAAGTGTTGCCAATCTACACAAAAGGTTAACGTGGTTTTTTAAGTAACACATTCTGATTATGTAATTAACCATAGAGTAATACCATCAATATTGATTTATTGAGTAATAAAACAAGCTGATTTCATTCTGGACAGCATTCAGCAGTCCATTTATTGGCACTCAATAGAGAGATTGTATGCCAAAATTATTTTAAATAAATAACAATCAGGTCTATGAAATCAAAGCTCACCAACTTCAATATAAATCTGTAGAAAAACAATAATAATAATTAAGCAATTATTGCAATGTTAATCAGCACCAATCCACATTTTATATAGAAACAAGCTGACAGCATAAACAATGACCAGTATGCATAAAAGAAACTGACCACATTTTTCACAACATCCCAAAGCCCATCACATGCTAGAACGAGATATTCCAGTTGTTTGTCAACCTCCTGCTCCTGTAACAAATTGTGTAAAAGAAAGCCTCACTTGCTAGAACCCGAATCCCATTTACTTGATTGTATAGTTTATGGAGTTACTTGTCTAAAGAAAACACAGACACGAATATATCAAAAAAAATTCTGGCTCTTCTTTTAGTTGCCTCAACATAAATTTTGGCACTAAGAATATGTTGAGTGGAGCCTTGGTTGAAAAGTTTGACAAGTTTCAACTATGAAGAATTTTCCATCAAAAGATTGCATACTATGCACACTATACAGCCTAAGCACATTCTCCTTGAATGGAAATTCTTGATCAAGTTGAAACTCACAAGTCAAAGCGTGTGTATGAGAAACAAGAAATCATTGCGAGTTTGAAAACTCCAATGATATTTTATATGTTGTAAAAGAACCTGATAGGGAGTCCACCACATCAACAATTTGACTAATATTTCTTTTAGGCTTAGTTATGGAAACTCAAGGTGAAGTTTAGAAGAAGGGGGATCAGAAAGAAAAATTACAGAATTATGGAAAGAAGAAGGGGATATTGGACACCTACCCTGAATCAAAAGCACTCAATTTCTCAATTAAAATTAGCTGTCTACTGTAATACGAGTAACAGACATTTACAACATGGTTACTTTACGACTAGAAACCTAATATTTTCTATTTGTAACAGACTATAAGAATGATAAGAAGAAAAAAAATACGAAATCTGTTCCAATATATTACCTGGTTAACTTAGCCATCAACTGGCAATGCGGTGCTACAACATTTCGAACTAAGAAAAATGGGTGTGACCGTCTTTTTTGCAGATGGATCTGATGGATGCTTGATACGATGGATTACTGAACTCACACAGCTCCCAAAATGGGATCTCCATGCTTGTTACTAAAGAATGAAGGCAACATTGGCTTCTACAAAGGCAAGAGATACTGAAGAAGTGCTAAGCGCCTTAGGCAAAAATGTTCAGGAACTATCTCCCCTAGGTGGTGTGAAATATTGGAAGCAGTTCATCTATACTGCATGAGGATAAGGGTGCAGAAGGAGTAAATAACGTATGTTTGGTAGAGAGCAATTTATATTTGCCCAATAACTGCATGTCTGCATCGTATTCCTAAAATCATGCTTTCCCCACAAGAAATTCGACACCCATGAACCACGAACATAATTTTTAAATATTGGAATATATAGTCTGATATCTCAGTTTTGCGAGTTCGGCTGTATCGATTTGAATTTTAAGTTCGTCTGAGGTGAACAATGTTGTTGCTATGTGAGAATAAGAAAGGGAGAGAACAGTGAGATTGAGAAAAATGAATAGAGAAAACCCTCTCCTAACTTAACCTTATGATTGTAATAACCAGAACTTATGTTACGCAAATGTATTTTTCTAGAATTTGACATGTACGTGATCATTTTCCCAGTCCATACAGTAGGAGACCATCACATGTCATCACTAAGACCCGGTCTGCCCAAGACCATATAGTGAAACTATTCATTTGTCCACGCTAGGCCCCACCTGACTTTACAGAGTAGCATGAAATAGCCATATATCATCATTAAATCTAGTCCATTCTTTTTTTTTTTTTTTTTTTTTGATGACGGGGATAGAATCGTAAGATTCCAGCCCAATATATATATAAAAAAAGAGAGTCTACAATCAGATACAATTTTACGGAAAGTAAAACTAAAAAACAGAACAACAGAAGCAACAATTACAATCAAAGCATGGCTGCCTTGGAGCAGATCTTATGCTCAAGTGCTTATGGCGGCTCCTCCTCATCATTTCTCTTCTCGAACCCCGCGCCACATCCCATTACACCCTGCCCCTTCCCCTTCCATGCCAAAAATCTCATCCAAACCCTTCCACTTCTCCTTTCCCAAACCCCATCCTCAACACCTCTCCACCCCAAATCACCTCTTCAACCGCCGATCCAAGATCCCACCACACCGACGTCAAAGCAAGATGGAATCAAGGTGCATGCGATGTGGAGACATGGGCCATCTAGCGGCAGACTGTCAGAAGAGTGGCATTCATTGTTTTAACTGCAGAAAGGTTGGTCATCGAGCCAGGGAATGTCCGATCTTCAACAGAAAAGAGTCTCTGGCTATCGAGCTCGCCCACAACTCCGAGATAGCTGCGGCTCTCCCAGCGCTGCATGCAAGCGCTTTCCTCCACCTCATCAACCCCAGATCCAAGCCAGATGCCGCCACTATGGAGAGCGCCCTCAACTTTGCCTGGAGACGGCAAGGTGGTTGGTGGGAAGTCAAGAAGGTTTCTGAGGGGGTCTTTCACGTCCAATTTCCATCGGAGGAAGAAGCCAAACGAGCTATCTCAGAGGAGATTTTTCAATTCTTAGGTTTCAATGCGACCTTCTCCCCTTGGTCAATGGACTACGGAGCAAAGCTGAAGCCTAAGCCCTGCTTCACCTAGATTAATGTCCCCCTGTTACCTTTCCACATGTGGAACCAGAGCTCGATCGAGCAAATTATTCAGCCATTTGGAAAATATGTAACAATGAGTGGTGACATAAAGGCAGCCACGTCCAGGGATCAAGCTCTTATTTTGATTGAGGTCGACGATGTTGGCCTCATCCCCAAGAACTTGCTTATCCACTATCAGGTACCTTGGACCCAAGAGCTGCAAGTCCACGAAGTCCCGGTGCTCATCTATGGAAGCCCCATCACCTCAGCAGATGTCGCTAGTGGCAAGGTGAAACTTTTCTCCCATCACACTGAATCCACCACCAGCTTCTGGCGTTGGAGAGATACGGCGTTGGAGAGATACACCGCCGGCGCAGAAAGCCGCCCCCTCTCCCCCGCAAATTCCGCAACGAGATCAAGGTGTGATTGGAGACAGTAAAGGAAAAGCTAAAATCACGGAGACAGTTTGTTCAGTTAAGGATTTGGCGGCGCAAGCGCAGCCCCCACCAAATCTTTTCCTTTTTGCCAATCAATTTTTAAATATCTCAGGGTTAGCAGATTCCAGCTCAAAGATTCCCAAAGTGGTCCCCTCCCCAGAGAAATTAGTGGAGCCAGTTATGCCTAATCCTACCCCCCTATCATCGAGATTGACTCTGAATCGCCTAAAGGCAATCTGACTATCCCCTCTGCAGCATCACAAACACATCCTGACAACTCCGCAAGCTCACAAAACCCCACAGCTGAAGAAGAATTGTGTCAAATGGTTTGGAAGGGTAAGACAGTCACCATTCCCCACTCCCTCTATCTTCAGATTAAGCCGACAGTGGAAACAGTCCTGGACGCTGAGGACGCAGAACGGGCCTCTAAACCTGACGCTTCTAAGAGCTTCCACTTTGGCTCTGGTGCAGTTGAAGCCACAGCACCCAGTTTCAGAACAAAGTCCCTCATCCCAAGGCATTTGAAAGCAACCTCCTCCTCTACTGGCTCGGTCCCCCTGGGTTCGAGGAAGAAGCTTCAAAGCGTCGCAAGCGCAACAGATCAGCTACAAAGATTTCCTCCACCAGACCATTCCTCCACCATCTGCGCACCTCGGCTAAGAGTGCCTCCCTCCGCAAAGCGGCAGGTACATCCTCTTCGAAGACTTCCTTTAATTATGCATGTCGCAATCCTTTTGCTTTACTTTCCAATGATGATATCCTCGAAGTTGTGGAGTCTGTAGGAGTGGCGGCTACAGGGCCACACTCGCTCACTAAGCTCAAGCAGGTTGCTGAGGTTGCAGTTGATCCACCCGATCAACAGCAACAGCTCAATTGATGCATAAGGAAGTTGCATTTTGTCTGTTTTCGTGGAAATTGCTGTGTTTTTTTATCTCAATGAAGATAGGAAGTTGGAATGTTCGGGGACTTGGCAACCCCCATAAGTGTGCCTTAATAAAAGATGGAATCCAGAACGCTCAAATAAATGTGGTGTGCCTTCAGGAATCTAAGCTTTCTAACCCCTCCCCTCGTAAACTCTCTTCCATTAGAGGCACTTATATTAATTCTTGGCGATCCCTTGATGCGGATGACAGTCACGGTGGCATCCTTGTTGGCTGGAACGACAACCTTCTTGACTGTCTCTACTGTGCCATTGACATATTCTCTGTCTCCCTCTCCTTCCGCTCTAAATCAACAGGGATTAATTGGTCACTCACCACTGTGTATGCTCCTTTTGAACTTGAAATTACACAGCGACGCAGAGTTCTTTGCAATGCATGGGTCATCTGTGGGGACTTCAATGTGACCGTCTCCAATCAAGAAAGGAACAGAGGATCTGGCTCCGGCAGGGACATGAAGAATTTCCGTAGTTGAATCCAACAGTTACAACTCATTGATCTCCCGCTGGCAGGAAGGAAGTATACATGGTCCAATCTCCGACAAATTGCCTCTGGTGCTAGGCTGGATAGGTTCCTTATCTCCAGTCAATTTGATCGGCTCTTCCCCTCTTGCATCCAACACTCCCTCCCCCGGATTGCGTCTGACCACTGCCCTATCATCCTTGATACTCAAGCCACCCAGACTAAGATTCACTATTTCAAATTTGAATAGGCATGGGCCTCCCATGAGGACTTCAATCATAACATCACTAGCTGGTGGACGAGTTTCAGTTGTACTGGCTCCAAAGTTGCTATCTTTGCCAACAAACTTAACCTCCTTAAAAGAAGAATCAGACGATGGAGGAATGAAGTCTTTGGCCGCATCCCTAAGCGTAAAGAGGCTCTACTCCAACTGATCCACAATCTTGATATCTTATCTGATTCACAGACACTTGACCCATCTCAATCTGCTAAGCTTAATGTGGCTCGCATAGAGTATCACAAGCTTATCCAAGCTGAGGCCACTTATTGGAGGCAAGGATCTCGCATCACTTGGATCAAAGAGGGAGATGCCAACACTAAGTTCTTCCACTCTATAGCCAACGAGAGACGTTGAAAAAATTTCATCTACTCGCTCCTCCACAATGGAGATCTCATCACTGATCAATCACAGATCAGATCCTGCTTTGAAGCTCATTTTCAAGACATCTGTGGTTCCAATACAGAGCCAGATTTCAGAATTGAGTGGACATCTCTCTATCCTTCACCAATGCCTGACCTCTCCGTACTCGATGCAGACTTCAGTAGAGAGGAAATTAAGAAAGTTGTCTTTGACATGAATGGTGACAAAGCTCCAGGCCCTGATGGCTACTCTATGCATTTTTACCAGCAGCACTGGGAGACTATCCAAGATGACCTCTGCACTATGCTTATAGCCCTCCAGCATGGTGAAGCTACAATCGATAGACTGAATTATTCTACAATTATACTCATCCCCAAGTGCGAAGGAGCTTCTACTGTCTCCGACTACCGTCCAATCAGCTTACTCAATTGCTCTATGAAGATATTCACTAAGATCCTTGCCAATCGGCTTAGCCCTCTTCTACACTCTCTTGTCTCCTCATCTCAAAGTGCTTTCCTCAAAGGTAAATCCACGGTTGACTACTTTCTGGTGGCACACGAAGCTATCAACTTATGCTGCTCGAAGAAATCGGATTCAATTATGCTAAAAATTGACTTCCGCAAAGCCTTCGACATGCTTAACTGGGATTTCTTGGATCAGCTACTTATGGCTAGAGGGTTTGGGCCACGTTGGTGCTCCTGGATTAAAGCAATTTTGCGATCCACCAAATCTAATATTTTGATCAATGGTATAGGGGGCAAAACTATTAGATCCAAACGAGGACTCAAGCAAGGTGACCCCCTCTCACCGATGCTATTCATCTTGGCTGTGGATGTACTTGCATAGATGCTGCGAGTTGGCAGATCAAATGGCACCTTCTCTCAGCTTAGCCTAAGAGGTTCGCTGGCCAACCTTTCCATACTACAATTTGCCGATGACACCTTGATTTTCTGCAAGGGAGACGAGCAGGAGGTGCTGCACCTGAAAGTGCTCCTACACCTGTTTGCTAATGTCACGGGGCCTCACATTAATCTTTCAAAATCAGCCATCACTTACTTTGGACACTCTCAAGCAAAGCTCCACGCTTTCTCTCAAATCCTTGGATGTACCCAAGATACCTTGCCAACCAAGTATCTCGGCATGCCACTAGCTAGAGGAAGGCTTAAAAGAAGAGACTGGCAACCCTTACTCCACAAGACTGAGAGAAGGCTATCTACATGGAAAGGTAGACTTCTATCTCGTAGGGGAAGACTCATTCTGATCAACTCAGCACTCAGTGCGCTTCCGACTTACTTCACCTCTTTCTTCATGTTGCCTCGTTGGGTGATAGCCAGAATCGACCAAATGAGAAGTAGATTCTTCTGGGTTGGAGGCGACACAAAGGCAACGGGGGCTTCTTGCACTAGCTGGCGGCATATCTGCCAGCCTAAGAAACAAGGAGGACTATGGGTGCTTGATCTCCAACAATTCAATCATGCCCTTCTGATGAAGTAGTGGTGGAAACTCTACACCGACAACTCCCTATGTTCCCAAACCCTTAAATCTCTTTACTTCCATAGCGAAAGCGGTGATTTCGTCTGCAAAGCTCAATCATCAGACTTTTGGAAGAATCTTTTTAAACTCAAAGAACAGTTTGATCAGGGGATCGTCTGGGAACTTGGCGATGGGAGTTTGCTCAAATTCTGGACATCCAAATGGGTTGAAAAGAGCAGCATTGCCACTCTTTACCCCTCCCTCTTCGAAGCAGCTTGGAACAAAGAAGCCTCTTTAAGATCCCAAGGCTTCCTGAGCCAAGGCCATTGGACATGGCGACCGAGCCTACACACATCCTCTACTAGTAATATCCTATTGGAAAAGAGACTCCTTCTCCAAACCATCTCCTCCATTCAGCCTTCACCACAGCTACCTGATCGAGCAATCTGGAACCACTCTGTCTCTAGAAACTACTCAGTTAAATCAGCTTACACTTTTTATAGTGACTCCGGCCTCTTCTCTCCCTTCTATCGCGCTTGTTGGAAGAACTGCGTGCCCTTAAAATGTAAAATCTTCACTTGGATGTTGTGCGGCGAAAAGCTTAACTCAAGGGAAAGACTCCATTCTAAAGGTTGGGTTGGAGATATGGCATGCATTGACTGTGCATGTCGTATTGAAACCACCTACCACATCTTTTTTGAGTGTCCGAAGGCTACTCTAACTTAGCTTCATTTCACACGGGCATTTAGTATCCCCAGCCTACCGGAGTCCATTCCGGAATGCTTCACCACTTGGTGCTTTGATCACACCAAGCGCAAATTCACACACTCTTGGCATCTAGTTACTATAGCTATTTGTTGGACTATTTGGAATGCTACACTCATCTGTGGATAAGCTCATTTCTAACACTAAATTCTGGTTTTCATACTGGCTAGATTCAAGTGGTGTCAAAGAAAAAGACCAAGATTCTGGAGGAAATCAGAGAAACGGAAGACAGTGACCTTATGCGACCAGCTCGGGGGGGCACTGCTGATGGAAATGCACCGTGATCGACACTGCCTGCTATAGACCCTTCTTTTTGTTGCTATAACTATTTTTTTGGGACTGTGCCTAGTCCGTGCTCTGGTACTTTTGCTTAAACTTCGTTTTCTGTCTTCTGTTTTTGTTGTAACTGATAGGTGGTTTTAGTATCTCGAATTGTATTTATGGAAGGAGAAGAGGGATGAGATCATGTCAGTGGGTCTAGTAGAGTTGTAAGACAAATGTCCACTACCCTCTCTACGATCCAACGGCATGCCATCTCGAACTCGACTACTTCCAAGATTCGAGGAACTGCCTACAGTATCTTTTGTAATGACTCTTATGCTACTTTTATTTAGTATTATATATATATATATATTAACTGTGAGGTAGGACTCTCCTACCTTTTGCCGGTCAAAAAAAAAACAATTACAATCAAAGCAATTGAGGACATTGCCAACCTATACTACAAATTACCAAAACAACCCAAGGACTTAAGGGGGCAAATGAAAACACGGCGATACAGGTAGGCTGGGATGAGGGAGAAGAAATCTACATCCAGTAGACAAAGCGTCAGGGTCAACAAACGACAGGAAGGCTAACCCGACCCACCGGCTCCGGCGCTACATGCCCCTGACGAAGAGGTACGCTTAGCCAAAAGGGGAGGCACCAAGCAAACTCAGGGGCATAAAAACGCGATAGAACAGGACCAAAGGGATCCGCCTAGCAGCCAACAGTGAGCTCCGCCTAAGCTGAGAAACAATAAACCAACAACCAACATCGCCCAATACTAAATAACAAAAGGATCAAAAACCAGAAGCACAACTCTGAGGGGGAACAAAGCTGAAAACTCGGATCAGACTTCGACGAAGATGACCTTAAAACAGATCATGGCTAGAATGCCAGAAAGAGACAATAAAGGACCTGAGACTGGCAATGAGGCCTCAGAACAATGAATACAGAGCAAATGAGCTCCGAGAAGAGGCAGCACAGCAAAAGCGGTAAAAGAAAGGTAACCTCTCCATCATAACAATGGAGGACTCGCTCAAAACCCAAATACCAAGAACATCCCAGAACAATTCTGAAACAAGAGGAGACAAACAATTCATATCGCAAGGCAAAAGACTAAAATCAAAATCCAGCAATAGCCCACCACACCCTAAAAACACAAGCGCATCAGGAATAGTAATGAAGAAAAACACCAGCTACCAAGGTAGCGCAAGCAAAACACACATAACCAAGCTAATGCATGAAAAAATAACAGAAAGAAAAGTAAGCACGATCGTGGCAAAAAAGGTAAAAACGGACACAACCAAAACGTAGGAGATAACCAAGGCCCTGCTCTAGCGAGCAGACCACCAAAAGAACATAGTACTCCCAACCACCAACAGAATCAGAACAACAACCAACAGAACAAAGCATACACATTCAGACAAGAAAAAAGAAGTGAAGCTAGCTTGAACACTGAGGAGACCATCACGCAACACAACAGGCCCTTAGATCTGCAAGGAAAAGCATAGAGAGGAAAATATTAAAGTGAAAAAAAATTAAGGGGCAATAGTGCTAGAGGAACGAAAAGTAACAACCGCCTCCTCGAGGCGATACAATTGCAATGGTACCACTTTATCTCGCGATAGAGTGGAAAACCAAAATTTGGCAAAGAATAAAAACTCATCAATCATAGAATCGATCGTAACAGAGATGTGAGAAAAAACACGTTTGTTCCTCTCCGACCAAATAACCCAGATGATGATCAAGATTGAGAGGACCTACGATTTGTGATAGACTTTCCTAATACAATGGGAATTCCAGCACGAAGAAAAGGTAGTAGGGATAGAGGGAGCTTGCCACGCGGTAACACAAATCTGCCACAATGGACGGATAAAATTACAGTGGAGAAAATGGTGCCCGGCATCCTCATGTTCGGAAGAACATAAGGTGCATAATTGACCTATAGCCAGGTTCATTTTGTTAAGAATATCAACTGTGAGAAGTTTATCATTAAAGGCGAGCCAGACGAGAATTTTAGATTTCAAGGGAACACAACTGCTCCAAAGGGGTTTGGCGAGCGGTGAGTAAACACCACCAAAATTGAGGAAATTATAAAAGGATTTCACTGAAAAGATACCTGAGCTGGTCCATCTCCATCTAAAATCTTCTTTGGTTTTCCAGGCATAATGGTTTAGGCTAAGACACAGACCAAGACTTATGGTTATTGTGGGTCTTAACAAGCTGAGCTACTGTGGAATCAGGGTTAGAGACAAAGGGAAAAGACGGGGAAAAGCCGCCGCCAGCTTGATGTTACCGATCCATAAATCGGACAAGAACTTGGTTTTGGATCCATCAGCGCACTCATGGTGGATGCCATAGACAAAAGCATTAGCCACTTTCCAAACAACTTTCCAAAATGGATAGGCCTTGCGGGAGAGAGAAGGGTAGAAATCCCAGATTTTACGCCAGGAGAAACAATTAAGAGTAATATGGCGAGCCCAGGGTAATTGATCTTCTTTTAAAATTCTCCATAACCATTTACCCAGAAGGGCTAAATTTTGATTTTTGAGATTGAGAACTCCTAACCCACCTGTTGCCTTGGAGGTGCAAATCAACTTCCAATTGCAGAGGTGGGTGCCAGCTCTATAAGAATCTGTACCCGACCAGAAGAAATTCCTTCTGATTTGGTCAATTTTTTTAATAACCCAAGAAGGAACGTAAAAATAAGACATCGTGTATAAAGGTATCGAGGAGAGGACGACATTTAGAAGAATTAATTTTCCTCCGCGAAAGAGGTGCTTACCGGCCCAAAGGTTGAGTCTAGATTCAACTTTTTCAATCATAGGTAACCAATCATGTTTATGAAGCTTACCCCATCTCAAGGGAATACAAAGATATTGGATAGGAAAAGAAGCAGAGGCGCAGTTGAAGAACTGAGCAATCTCAACTTGCTGGTTGTCCGAACCTCCAAGACAAAGAACCGAGGACTTTTGGAAGTTAATAGGTAATCCGGAGGCATTTTCAAAAAAATAAAGAAGAAGCTTCAGGTTACGTAAGGTACTCCCGTTGGGTTTCGCGAAGATAATAGTATCGTCGCATATTGAAGGTTCAGAACCCCATAAAAGCTCTAAGAACCTCCAAGACCTTCTATGACCTTGGCGTCCTAAGCGTTACGAAGTAATTTACTGAACACATCAACAACAAGAGAAAATAAGAGGGATGAGATAGGATCATCTTGACGAAGGCCACACTTATATTTGAATTTGTGGCCTTCCGACCCATTAATAAGGATGGAAGAAGTACCAACAAAAAGATCGGATTTAATCCAAGCGATCCACTTTGGACCGAAACCACGATGCAGAAGGATTTCGAAGAGAAAATCCCAGCTGACATTGTCGTAAGCTTTTTGAAAGTCTAATTTTAACAGGATCTCCTCAGAATTGGAACGGTGACATTCCAAAATGATTTCTTGGGCCGACGCCACGCTGTCAAGGATAAATGATCTTTGATAAAACCTAATTGAGCGGGGTCAATCAGGGGTGAGATGATAGCACTCAGACGGTTAGAGAGCACTTTCATAATGATCTTGAACGTGGTATTGAGGAGGCTAATCGGCCGAAAGTTAGAGACCGAATGAGCACCCATAATTTTGGGAATCAGAACGATATGCGCGTAGTTGATCCTATCAAAGGAGAAAGAACCTTGCTGAAGGTCTATCTAAGGAGAAAGAACCTTGGAGAATAGATCGATCCAAAAAAATTTGGAAGAAAAAAGCTGGGAAACCATCCGGCCCAGGAGCTGAATCACTTTTTAAAGAGAAGACAGTGGATTTAATCTCCTCCAAGGAGAAGGGGTCTTCCAGACAAGACAGATCATGAACCTGATTGCCGTATAGTTGGGCCAATCCAGATGAAAGGAATGCTGTTTAGGCGATCCAATTAGATTTTTATAAAAGCGAAGGAAAGAAGCAGGGATATCCAAATCTGAAGTTAACTCAACATTGTTGACAATAATGGAAGAAATATGATTGCTATGCTGACGATGCGAAGCAAAGTTATGGAAGAAAGAGGTATTACCATCACCCTCCTTGAGCCAACGGAACTTCGCCCTTTGGTCCCATTTGATATGTTCAAAATGGAGAATACTAGCGTATTCTTCCTTACAAGAATTACGTTCGGATCGAAGGGAATCCGAAATAGGGCCAAGTTCCTCAAGTCTATCAATGGATTCGATGGAAGAAAGGAAAACTTGTTTAAGGAAGTTAGCATTGGCAGATCTCTCTTTATGCCAAATTTTGCAGCCGAATTTGATAGCGTGGAGCTTAAGCAGAATGCAACCAAGGCCGGAAGAGTTCGTTATAGAGGAAAGGCACTCCGAGATGAGATTAACAAAAATTTGATCTTGAAGCCAGAACTTTTCAAACCGGAATTTAAAAGATCTAGCAAAGTTGAAGTTAGAGGACAGGGAAATAGGCACATGGTCTGAGGAAGGATTAGGCATAGCCGAAGCAAAAGAGTTGTGAAAAAAGGTAATCCAATCATTGGAAATGAGGAAACGGTCAAGTTTAGCCATCGACGGCACGGATCGCATGTTAAACCACGTAAATGATCTGCCGTTGAGCGGAAGGTCAATCAGTTGGAGAGAACGAATGCAGTCGTTAAAGCGTACGGAGTCTACGGAAAGAGAAGGGTTACCCAATCTTTCATTAGAGAATTTGACGTTAAAGTCGCCACAGAAAAAGAGGAAGTCATTAATATTGTTGTGAAACGAATTAAATTTGTTCCAAAAGAGGGGCCGATGATCTGCTGTCGATGGCCCGTAGACCGAGACAACGGTGAGTTCATGGTTGAATTCAACCCAATGAAGACGAACGATAAGGAAAAAGGTTAACCTCTGGATAGAAACGAGGGAGAAGCGGGAGTCTTTAAACCAAACAGGATCCCCCTCTAGATCCCATGGCATCAAGAGAAATCCAGTTAGAGATTAAAGAACCACCGATCGTTCGTAAGATCGAAGGGGAAGGAGAGTCAAGTTTCGATTCTTGGATGGAGATCAAGTCACAATGGGAAGAAGAAATGAGTTGATGCAAGGCCAGTTGATTAGTCGTGCACCCGAGCCCCCGAATATTCCAAGAGATACTAATCATGAAAACCTTGACACTCACTAGCTCTAGAAATTTTGCGAGCGCAAATAGCATCAAAGTCTATGAAGTTGTCGGAGTAAGCCTGAAACCCCATTTCCTTAGAGATACGAAGCATATCTAGGTTAGAGAGGGTATCGAAATGAACACAATAAATGGATCCTAAAAGGGCTGATCCTGAGGAGCCCGCAGTAGGAAAAGGGGAATCTAGATTGCAGAGCTGAGCCGCAAGGGACAAGTGAGATTCCATAGAAGGCAAAGCATTTTTTTTTGCCCAAATACGGGCGCTGGAACGAATGAAGGGAAAGGGGCTTTTATGAGACTTAACTGTCTGTTGTCTCCCAGGGGAGACTTCAGGCGCTGAAGTCTGAGCCGTAACAGGGTAGTCAGAAAGAACAGAATTCTTAAAGGAGGGAAGCTTGAGGTGAACCAAAGGAGATGAATGTAAAGAAAGGGTAGAAGAGGGGAGGTTATAATTAGAATAGGGTGAAGATGAGCGGGGAGAAGGGAAAGAATACCGACCACATCACGGTAGATCAAGACCTGCTATCAACGGCGGGGGCGACCACATCGGAGAATTAAAGTGTAATAAGTAGCAAGGCTATAAGAAAGTGAATAAGTAGTCGAAAAAGAAGAGTAAGGCCCCAAACGGAAGACGTAACAGCCATCAAAACTAATATTAAAAGGTGCAGAAATTTGATTAATAACAGAAGAAACGTTAGGAAATACCTACTGAAGCGATTGGGTATGGTCAAGCTCCGCAACTTCCTCATCCAAAAGGTTATCCTGATCAATCCAGGCATCGGATTTAGGATCCAGGGGTGCAGGAACTTTGAGAGAGTCCAAAGAAGATTTGACCCCCAAAAGAGGAGAACTGTGCGTCGCCAATTTGAACTTGTCCCAATCGCTAGAGAAATGAGGGTTAACTTCCCAAGCCAGCCATTTATCATCAGAATCAACATGTTTGGGAGCAGATGGATCTAAGCACGATCTAGCAGTAGCTGTAGTAACAGGAAGTGGAGGAGCCGAAGAAGATGAAGGTAGAGTAAGCTTAGGCAGGAGTTGAGCATGGTCGGGAAAAGGAGGAGGAATGTGTTTGACCGAAGCTTGAGGAGCGATATCTGGGTTAATCCAGACAAGGTTAGGGGCCTTCGAAGGCGAGATTTTGGAAGTGGAGAGAGACTTAAAACTCCTTTGCTGTAAAGCGAAATTCTTTTTAGGAGTAGCTTTGGGAACGGCCTTGTATTTAGATGACCGAGCCAAATCAAGGGAAGAAACACCCACTGAGAAGGTTTTAGGGAGAGGAGAGGCAGACATCAGGGCCTTAGGGACATCACCAAACGAAGGTGCTAGGGAAGGAACTCCAGTAGCGTTGTCGTGGTAATTGACCAAAATGGCAAAGATAGACTTACTGTCTCTTCAGGGAGTAGGCGACTGGCCTATCAATAACCGGAGGACATAAAAACTCCGCTTCCACTTGTAGGCATCCCGAGGCCAGCAGGGATGAAGATGAAATGCGAATCAACTCGCCAATACATTTGGTCAAGTCTGCAACCAAACGGTGAGTGTCGCGGAATGGTGGAAGGCCAATGAGAGTGGCTTTGACAAGGGAGGGAAGTAGGGCCGGGGGAGGATAACCTTGATAACTCCATTTACGAATGGAGAGCTTGATCGACCCAATGGACAAAGAGCCAATGGCTATAAGATCTTCCAGAATTTTAGTGGAGGGGCAGTTGATGACCACCTCACCATTGGAGCAAGAATTAATAGCCCACACCCAGTCATTCACATTGCACGAATTGTTGAGAAAAGAGTCTAAAGTAAAGTTGGACACCGAACCTCCGAAGAAGGAGACTGCTCCATAGCAATCAAACAGATGCATTTAAGAAGGAGACTGCTCCATAGCAATCAAACAGATGCATTTTGTCAGAAAGCTTAGACGTGGGGATGAAGACAAGGGTGGTCGGTGGTTTAGAAAACGAAGGAGCCACTTGGGGTAAGGGGTTCGCAAGAACTTGGGGGGTCAAGAGAGAATTTTCTGGAATGCACTGCTAGACCGGAGGGGTAGGGAGAAGAGGGGAAGAGGATGACAGCTTAGCTTTCTTAGGCCTGTGAGCATGCATGTCTGCCAGCTTGGATTGGAGGGAAGGGAAATCAAATGCTCCAAGAACTTGATCGGAAATGGGGACGCCGATGGAGAGGCCCAAAATCTGTTGTAGAGAGAAGCAACAATTTTGGGAATGCCCAGATTTAAGGCAAAACACACTTCATGGTTGAGGTGCAGAAAGCCTTCAGATGTCCGGCTTGTAGGCAACGGAAACAGGTGAACGCGGAGGAAGACGAAGAGGTGGAGGAACGTTTCGATTGGGAAAGGAAATGGGGATTAAAAGAGCGGTAAACTGGTGTTGAGAAGCGCCCTAGAAACTTCGGAGATATGGGCCGAAAACACGAGGGTTTTGATGGGTTAAGAACGTTGTAAGAAACGTTTAATTTAGGCCTATTTTTTTTTGAAGTGTATAAATACCCTCACTGACTAGACTGCATAGTAGAAAATATTAGTCCATCCTCATTAAGACCCAGTCCAACCAATACTGCATAGTAGGAAACTATCAATTTATCCTTAGTAAGACCCAGCCCACTGTAAACATCCATTTTATAACAATGGCTTTTGAAATATTTCATATACAAACGACATGATTATCAAAAGTCATTTCTTTCTTGCTACAAACAAAGGTAGATCATCTCTCTACAAAAGCAAAGTTGTTGGTAGCGTGTGCTGTGTCACAGAGAATGCAAAGTATGGGTGGTTAAATCAACTAAATAAAACAATAATCTTGAAGAAAAATAATAGAAATGTCAAGAATACATGACCAACTTTTGCTAAATGTTCATATGGATAAAGCACATGACCAACTATACAATCATAACTATTTGTACTTAGCAAAGGATGAAGCAGGTTTTTCTGGTAAAGAAATGAACCCGCATATCTGCTACTTCCTCGGATATTGGATGTTGATCCCACTGCGGTGCTATCTACTACTTCCTCGGATATGTTTGTTTTCTTGCTGAGCCATTACTGGTTTTTATCTATTCAGGGCTTTCTGCTATTCACTTTCTTGCTGTTTATTCATCTGCTTTCTTCGGGTGATCATCTTTTGGGCCCATTTGTAGACCTCTGGCGATGTGCTGTTATTGCATCGCGGTATACTATTGAATTACTGGTTGCCTTATTCCTCTTATGCTCGTTTTTGCTTGCTTTTTATTCTCCTGCTTTCCAATTTGTGCTTGGTTGCGAGTGTGGCATTTGGGGGGTATGTTCCTCTTCTATGGGTTTGATCCTATACTGTATTGCTCGTTTGCTTGGAGGTGTGTTTCGGTATTTAGCTCTCTTTTTTCAGCTGTATGTTTGGCCGGTGGTGGTTCTGATAGCGCCCGTTGTATCCCATGTTGGCTGTTTGAGGACTACTATGCTCTGGGTGTGGCTGGTGGCCCCGTCGCCTAGGTGAAGGCTATGCTGCTTCATCAACGTGCGATTCCCCTCAGACTGCCTCTGATTGTTCTGGCTGCTTATGGTCTTCTGGCTCTCGCTGGCGTGTTATCTACTTTTGTTTCCTTTTGCCTTTGCGGATGAGCAATTAACTCCATTGCCTGATGTACTCTGTGGTTATTTTTTGGTGTATGGCCCTCTTGTTGTCTTCCGGCCTATTTTACCCCTTGTAAAATTTGGGTTACGCTTTGTGCTGGTCTCTGTATTGACTTATTTTATATATATATAGATATATATATATATATATATATATATATATATATATATATATATATTGTTTGGGCTGGAGTCTATCGACTCTATCCGACCTATCAAAAAATAAATGAACCCGGATCTCAGGCTCTGCCACAACAAACTGTTTAAGAAGTCAATTGCCAAATGCCCGTGACATTGCCAGTACACCTCCTACCCTCCAAGTACCTGACATGCCAAACCAACAATCAATTAACAAATAAAAACACTATGAGCTATCTGATAATGTTGAAATGGTCACATTGAATTTAGAATTGGTCCACAGGAAAATGTACAACAATGAAATTTTTTCATAAACTGGTCATAAAGTGGCATGGATATTATCATAAATTGGTCATTCTAAAATGCAGGGATTGCACAATCCCACAGGAAAAAGAGTAACATGGTGTCCTAAGATATTAACATTTCGACAGATTAAGAAAACTGTTTTCTACACAGTTGAAAAAAGAAATTTTAATGCACAGATTTGGTGTACTTAAGACCACAGCTGTATTCCGAAGTGATAGACTTACCAGCCCACATAACAACTCCTCCAGCATTTTCAATTCTCCTCCGCTCATCAGTTCTATTTGGTTTGTGGTCGTCGGTTAGTTGAATTGCTGCAAAGACGGAGAAGAAGATATAGAAGTTTAAGAATCAATGCATGTACAGCTTCTAATCAGAGTAAGTTGAAGACTAAAAGATTGAGAATAACACCATTAGAAAAAAATTAAATCATAGGTACTAAAAAAAGGGCTAAAATTGTAAATTGCAGCACTACAACATCTTGACATAGGTTGGTAGGGACTATGAAGCACGGATACGGGTACGCGTATCCAATACGGTACGTATCCGGTATGCAGATACGCCGATTTCTCAAAAACTATGATACGGGTACGTTAGGATACGTTTAAATAAAATTAATAAAAATAATTAATAACATATATATTATAAATAAAATTTGAATTCATTATGCAGTAGACAACACAAAATTGCATTAATAAAAATATACATACCTGAGTGAGATAATTATCTGTCCTCTTCAATATTTGTATAGCTATGTCCATCGTCATCCACTTGTTATGGAGCTAATAATCAATAACTGTATCCTGGAAGTGAAAGCAAAGCCAAATTTAGTTATAAATAGAAAACTAAAATAATCAATTCAATCCATTTTTTTCTAAACATGAAAAATTTTAAAAACAATAACATAAATCATAATAATTAAAATTAATACAAACAACCAATGTCAAACAAAACATACTAATTTTACCACATCAATACTAATATAGTAATACTATAATATTACATAACCAAAAGTTTCAAATAAAAGTACGCTAGTCTTATTGTCTTAAACCAAATAAAATTAAAAGATAACATTCTTTCCAAAAGATGCATGTGTCAATTTCTTCAAGCATTACTAGCCTTCATTATACATTTGCAGAAACATCTCAATCTTTTCTTCTTTATTTTATCCCCAATTACAGGCACGTGTAATTTGTTATGGATGTATTCATTTCTTATCTTTTAACATATTTCATCTCATCCACTTCAACATCCTATTTAGCTAGCTGCCCAATGTTCTGAATAATCTGAACATAGTACACAATGAGTAAATCTTTAAGAACATAGTACACACTACACACTACACAATGAGTATAAGACTCACCAATACCTATGGTAATGACCGTTGTGAGTCTTGTGATGCTGTCAAACCTACATGCACATAACTATGGAAAATAACCATTTTTATTTTTCCATAGGTTTATACAATTCATTTCAAGTGCAACAAGAAGTTTGTGCGTGAGTACCCAAATCTGTTCAACTACACTAAGGACATATACCAAATCCCAGGCATGAGTAGTACTATCCACATGGAACACATACAGAAGCACTATGGATTATATCCAAATTTGCATAGAAAGACATAGTGACACACTCAACATTAATTAACAACTACGGCAAATGGATTATCGAGCAATAGACTACATTACCTTAACAGCTAGTCAGCTACAGCACTGCAACAAATTGATTATCGAGCTGTAATGCATGTACGTGTCAAAAAGAAAAGGAAATATCCAATTAGGCATTAGATAAACATGGATTAGGTCTATCTAATTTTGTGGAACAATGGTAAAAGCTCTAACCTCTATCATACGGCTATAAGATACCGCAGTAATTGAAGCGGAAGTGGTCGAAGTTGAAGTAAAGGAGGTGGTCGAAGTTGAAGAGGAGTGCAGTGATGAGTGATATGCGAGTTTGAACTTTGAAAGAGGAGAGGAGGTTCGAAAGCGATGAGCGATTCGCGATGAGCCGCGATGAGCGATCTACAGAACTTCGAAAGTGATGAGCGATCAGCGATTTGATGGAGTGGAGATTGGAGAGAAAGGAAATTTCGGTTAGGGTTTGGATCGGGAAGAGAGAGAGAAAGGGGAGATTGAGATTTGAGGTGGCTGGGTAAAAGAGAAAGAGAGAAAGATAGAGAAAGAAGATAGTTAGGCTGGGTTGGGCCAAAATTTTTGGGAAAAAAAACAAAAAAACCAAAAAATGTATCCGCAACGTATCGCTCGCGTATCCGCGCGTATTCGTAGAGTATCCGTTGTTGTTTTTTTATTTTTTTATATTTTAATTCCCCAGATATGTACCGGACACGTATCCGGTGCGTACCCTACGCGTATTGCGTCCGATACGTCCAAGATACTTGGTACGTGACCCCAAGAGAGTGTCCGTGCTTTATTTGGTAGGACAATTAGAAAGTATACGTGCAAAATATCAATTCGAGAGTATAGCAGTTAGTATCTTAGGAAGTCATTACCCCAAAACTTTGGGGGTCAATGTTGGGTGTCTAAGTCTATCACAGAGTAAATAGACAGCGGAAATAAATTAAAAATTTTGAAACCCAACTATGGATCCATGCAAAAACCATAAAACATGTTAGCAATTTTTACCTCAACGATGGAATGGCTGTCTCCACAATCTGCCAATCACGATTGATATAGGTAAAAATAGAACAAAATCAGAACCGTTCAAATTGTACACGAATCTTAAAGCTCTCAGAGGTAAAACGGTAATTTCAGCAGATACAGGCCCGATGAGATGCCCATCGACCCAATTCAGCCTATAATAGGGGGGATTGTTACAATAACCCCAGCACGAAGGAGTCCAAATTCGTCGAACTCAGTTTAAACCCCCTATTTCTAGGGGGTAACCGATTCTATCCATCCATACACAAGAGAGAGTTTGAAAACTCTATCTCTTCATCAAGAGAAGAGTCCAGACTCGATCTCTTCATATGGATGGCATAATCGACTTTATCCAAACACCGGAAAGTAGAGATAGATGAATATCTTGAAACTGCCCCCCCTCGGTGACTATATATACCTCAAGACATCATCAGAAACCAGATAACTGATAACTCTACTCTTAAAACCCACCAAATCTTCAAGTTTATGACTTGGGAGTCGGAGAGTCTGTTGCCGGTGCCACACCCAATGTTTCAGACTTATTTTGCAAGTCCAAGGGAGTGACAACAGCCGCTCTCAGCGATCAGATCTCGGAGTCAAGTGTCAGTTCTTTGTGGTCAACATCGACGATAGTCAAAGGTTCGATCTTTACTATTTTTATTTAAAAGAATTCACGTATTTGATTGCTCCCACACATAATTAAGCAGCGAAGATTGGCGTCGTCTGTGGGAATAGATTAGATCACTAATCCAACTTTGTCAATCAAAAACCACCTTCTCAACCATGCCTCCAAAAAGGAAGGCGAGGACAACGGCTACCAGCCGACGAGCTAGCCATCCTCCTTCACCTCCTTAGGCGGAGGAACCACCTCAACAACCTCGACAACTTCAGCAAGAACAACCCCCTCCCTAGAAGATTCAGCCTCCGTCCAGAGGAGCAACACCAGGGGGCTCCCACCGAAGCCGTCCTGAACAGCAACATATACGGTTGTTTTGTAGAAAACTGAGCATCTGTCCGTACAGCGACCCCTTCTACGGTGCCCCAACCGCAACCAGATCTTTGTCAAGTCATCGTACACTGCCAGCAGGGGTCCGACCTCCGAATCTGCCTCAATGAGAGCCGAGCCCAGGATGAAGCTCCCCATCCACAACAACAGGGAAGCAAGATGAGCCTCTCTCCTCGAAGACCAAGGTCCAGAAGGCTTCCATCTCCTAGGGGGCGTAGGAGATCTCCCTCTACTAGGGGACGAAGAAGGTCCCCTCCCTCTCAGCAACAAAGAAGCCAGACAACAGCCAGCCGACCACTTCACAGGGCCAACAGAGATGAGGAGGCACTCGTCACCAAAGCAAAGTTCCAAAATTTCAAAGATGAAATCCTCAAAGCCCTCAACGTCACCCCAAACAGAGGCCGAAAAACAAACAGTCGCCCTCGCCACCGTACATGAGGAAGAGTCTCGTGGGTCGACCAGATCCGACCAGGGGGACAACACAGTCCTTCACCGCCTCCGAGAAATGGAGGACCGTCTCAACAAGATCAACCAAGAGGAAGACCAACAGGCTAAAACCTTTCGTCCAAGCAGACCTCCTTTCTACAAGTCAATCATGGAAGCCCCTATCCCTGAAACCTTCAAGCCGCCTCAATTCGAGTCTTATAATGGGGAGTCTGACCTGACTGATCATATTGAGAGTTTTAAAACTCTCATAATGATCCATCAAGCCTCAAACGCGGTTCTCTGCAAAAGCTTCCATGCCACATTGAAGGGGCCAGCAAGGGAGAGGTACTCCCGCTCATCTCCAGCCTCCATCTTCTCATTCGATCAGTTTGAAGAACTTTTCCTCACCCACTTCGTCAGCAGCCACCGAACTGAGAAGACAAGTGTCTCCCTATTAGATCTGAATCAAAGGAAAGGAGAACGACTCAGGGAATTTGTTCGTCGCTTCACAGCCGAGTCCCGGTCTATCGCCTCCCTCAATCAAGCAGTAGCGGCCGCATTTAGACACAACGTCAATAACGCCGACCTCAAAGCGTTCATTGCCAAGAAGCCTCCTCGGGACTTCTCGAAACTCCTTTTAGGAGTGAGAAGTACATCCGAGTTGAAGAAGCTCTCAACCCCCTAAGTTGAGAAGAACCATCTTCCGGGAACAAACAGAAGAGTGCAACCGAAGAAGGATCCCAGAAATTTTAGACGGACAGAAGTGGCCATTGGCCAACGCTGCCATCCTCGTTTTGAGAAGTTCACCCCCTTCAATGCCAGCAATAGCATATCGGATGTACCCATGGAAGTAGACAGGTGGTGCCGTTTTCACAGGGATCATGACCACGACACGGATGACTGTTGGGCTCTCAAGAAGGAGATCAAAGAGCTCATACAGCGGGGACACCTAGCCAAGTTTGTCAGAAATGACAGGGCCGATCCTCCACCCCGGGGAGCTAACAAGCAGTTCGAGAAGCCCTCCGAGTCCCAAGACTCGGAGCCAGGAGCAGTTCTCCATTCCATTCACGAAGGGCTTAAGGGGGGAGAATCAAACTCCTTCCGATAGGCCTTCATCCAGGAAGTTAATTCGGTACAGAACTTTCTCCCGGCCAAGAGCATCGGAGTCCCAGTGACATTCTCAAACAGAGACCTAAAAGGCGTCCAAACTCCCCATTGTGACGTGCTCGTAATTAGTCTCCACGTGCCAACCACGAGGTGCACCGAATCCTAGTCGACAACGGCAGCTTCATCATTATCCTCTTCCTGAAAGCCTTCCAAGGCCTCAAGCTTTCTCGAGATTGTCTCAAGCTTACCGGATACACACTCCATGGGTTCTCTGGGGTTCCAATCCCAATCAAAGGAATAGTCACACTTGATGTGACCGCAGGAAAAACCCCGACAAGCCGGACAGAGGCAACAGACTTCATGGTCATCGATGTGAATGCCGCTTATTATGTCATTCTGGATCTCAACCAGGCCTAGCAGTACTTCATGCTACACCCTCAATCTTTCACATGAAAATGAAGCTTCTGATCTCTGCATGAGTAAAGTGAAAGGAAGCCAAAAGACTGCTCGGAGATGTTACACCACTACAATGGGCGGCTCGGTCCTCTTACTTGAAGCATTAGAGCCCCCCAACAGAACAATCAAGTCCTTCTCGAACTAGTTGATGAACTCAAGGAGATCCCCCTCTTCTGGGAAGGCGGACGTGGAATACATAGCATTAAATGAAGTACCACGCAGGTGCCTAACACCCTCTCGTAGAAGTAGGTTTTCAGTTTTCAATAAGGCCGCCACTTGCGATACAACCAAAGCATGTAATAACGGCTCGCCCCCTTCGTGGCAGCCACTTAGTTTGTTTTAACAAAACTTGGCTTTTTTCTTATAAAGATCATTGCATTGGCCTCATGTCTATCTCCCTGAGTCATATCTACGACTAGTTAAACAACATGTTCGGAGTCAAGCTTGTCCCCCAGGGCTGCTCCCATAACTTGCTAGGCTCAAAAGACGAGTTTGGAGTTCAACACTTTGTTTGATGCTACTTTAGTCGCTTGCGAACAAGCAAGTGCGGAGTGCCTCACCATTCGGAATTGCTCCTACAACTCGTTAACTCCCTTAAACAACAAGTTTGGAGTCCAACACTTGGTTTGACGATGCTTTAGTCGCTTGCGAACAAGCAAGTGCAGAGTGGCTCACAATTCGGAATTGCTCCTACAACTCACTGATGAATCTTTAACAACTGGTTCGGATTTCACAATTATGGTTCGAAATTGCCCTCACAACTTGAAAGTATGCTGGTTCAGGGATCGAAAACGACCATTTGAACTACTCCCAAAACTGGTTGATTTTCCAACAAGCAAGTTCGGAGACTAGCTTTTTCTCAGGGCTATCCCCAAAACTTGACTCAAATCATATTGAATCTAGGGCCTAGCTCGCCCTTAGAGCTGCTCCTGCGGCTCGACAACCTTCAAAAGTGAGCTTCGTGCTCAGCTCCTCTTCCGAGTCATACCAGCAACTTCTTAACTCCATGTGATGGTGTTGGAGTCCAGCTCATCCGTAGAGCTTCTCCCGCAACTAGTTCACCTTCAAGCAACAGATATGGCATTCAGTCCCCTCCTCGGATCGCCTCTACAAGCCTGTCGGGTCCAAACGGCAAGATCGGTGTCAACTCCCTCCTTAGGTCGCCTCTATAAGCCTGTCGAGTCCAAACAGCAAGGTCGGTGCCAACCCCTTCCTCGGGTTGCCTCTACAAGTCTGTTGGGTCCAAACGGCAAGATCGGTGCCAACTCCCTCCTTGGGTTGCTTTTACAAGTCTGTCGGGTCCAAATGGCATGGTCGGTGCCAACCCCCTCTTCGGATCGCCTTTACAAGTCTGCCAGGTCCAAATGGCAAGGTCGGCGCCAATTCCCTCCTCATGTCGATTTTACAAATCTGTCAGGTCCAAACGGCAAGGTTGGCGCCAATTACCTCCTCGAGTTGCCTCAACAAGCCTGTCGAGTCCAAGCAGCAAGTCCGACACTAACTCCTTCCTCGAGCCACTTCTACATACTTGCTGGGTTCAAACAACAAGTGTAGAGAGGCTACATCCTAAACTCATAGACCCAATCCAAGAGGTGGCAACATAAAGAAAGTGCAAGTCGAGACAAAAGCACCAGGGAAATCCATATCAACCTTTCAGTACAGGCACGAAGCTCCCCGGTGACGAAGTTCGCCTTCTTAGCCTCTCGGGGATGAATCACCTCTATGTAGCTCCCCGGAAGCAAAACTCCTCTTCGTAGCTCCCCAGTTTCGAAGCTCCTATTCGTGGCTCCACGGAAGTGAAGCTCCTCTTCGAAGCTTCCTGATGGCAAATCTCCACTTCGTAGCTCCCCGGTACCGAAGCTCCTATTCGTAGCTCCACGGAAGCGAAGCTCCTCTTCGAAGCTTCTCGATGGCGAATTTCCTCTTTGTAACACCCCGGTGGCGAAGCTCCTTTTCATAGCTCCCCGGGGGTAAAACTCCTCTTCGTAGCTCCCCAGTACTGAAGCTCATATTCGTGGCTCCACGAAAGCGAAGCACCTCTTCGAAGCTTCCCAATGGCAAATCTCCTCTTCGTAACACCCCGGTGGTGAACCTCCTCTTCATAGTTCCCCTTCTCAGATTCCCGGAGACAGACATTGCGGGCATATTTTGACTCTGAAGATAGATGATTTCTTGATCGGCCTATGAATAGTACTTGTAAGCCTTTGAGTCCTCTTCTAAACGACTGGTAGTGCGCCCCAATCGGACCTCTGTAGCACCGGCAATGTCCGTTTGACTATAGAGCTCCTCCTCTTAAACATTTCGTAGGCAGAGACATTGTGGGCCGGTTTCGATCCTAAAAATGGATAATTCTTTAAACCAATTCTGAACGAAAGTTGTAGATCTTAGAGTCCTCTTCAAAACGAGTGGTCGTACGCCCCGATCGGAGTTTTGTAACACTGAAAAAGTCAGTTACAATGCAGCTGCTTTAAAAAAAAGTTTAACTTGTCAACACCACGTTAGTGCGGGCCCCACAACAGTAGCTCTCTCTGCCACGTGTCGCAGGGCCCCACAGCAGTAGCAACAGGCCCCTCTCTTTCCTTCTCCCTCCGCCACGTGTCGCTGGGCCCCACAGCATCAGCTGCTGCACTCCCCCTCTCTCCTTCGCCATGTGTCGACCTCCTGTTGCATGTCGCTGCTCGCCCACGTGCTCTTGTCGCCCGTTCAGACAGAGGTGGGACCCACCTCCCTCTATCACCATCTGACACATGGCCCCACATGGGTCCCACGCGCTCGGCTCGTTTTGTCGTCTGAGAAGCGTGCTTCCTTCACGCCGCCTTCGTCGTTCGATCGTCTCGGGATGCATGCTATCCTTGATCAACGAACCTGATTGCTCCAATCGACGAGCTAGAAATTGATACGTGTTCTGCACGTGCTACCAAAGAGGGAGAAAGAGGAGAAAGGAAAGAGGATGATGTGGCAAGCGGCCCCACAGCGACACCCTGTCTCACTGACAGCGGGTCCCACATCCTCGGCGCAATTTGTCGTCCGAGGAGAGTGGTTGCTTAACGCACCCACAGCCACTCGATCTTCTCAAAGTCGACGCACTTCTTGATTAACGATCTAAATTAATTCAGGTATTATTTATATTTTAAATTTTTTTTGTTAATTTTATATATCAAAATGAATATTAAAAAATTCGAAAAATTAATTTTAAAATCTGGAAAAAAAATTTCAGAATTTTGAAAAATAATTAAAAATTCAGAATATTATTTTTAAATTCCGAACAATAATTATTATTTTAGAATTTTATTTTTAATTACAGAAAATAATTTGAAATTCGGATTAACTAATTAAAATTCTGAAAAGTGATTTAAAAATCGGGAAAAATCCAGAAAATTCCCAAAAATTCAGAAAAAAATTACAAAACATCCAGAAAATTCTTAAAATAATTTTGGATACTCTACGAAGTCAAAACAACTCCGTTACACCCCGGGCAAGATTCAAACGTCCCTGGCGACACCGATAAGTTCTGTAAGCCATTAAAAACGAGCGAACTACTCCTCAAATGATGTGAAAATCAGTCTTCGGGGGTGGGGGCTTGTGATATGGGTAAAATAGAACAAAATTAGGACCATGCAAATCGGGCATGAATCTTAAAGCTCTCGGGGGTAAAACAGTAATTTCAGCAGATACAGGCCTGATGAGATGAGTTGGGCCATTTTCAGGCCCATCGACCCAATCCAGTCTATAATAGAGACTTTTACAACAGCCCTAGCATGAAGGAGTCCAGATTCGTCAAACTCCGTTTAAACCCCCTATTTCTAGGGGTAACCAATTTTATCCATCCATACACGAGAGAGTTTGAAAACTAGTCCAGACTCGATCTCTTCATATGGATGCTTAACTGACCCTATCCAAACACCGGAAAGTAGAGATAGATGAATATCTTGAAACTGCCCCCCCCCCCCCCCCGGCGACTATATATACCTCAAGACCTCCTCAGAAACCAGGTAACTGATAACTCCGCTCTTAAAACCCATTATATCTTCGAGTTTCTGACTTAGGCATCGGAGGGTCTGTCGTGGGGGCCACCCTCAGTGTTTAGACTTGTTTTGTAGGTCCAAGAAAACAACAACAGCCATTCTCAGCGATCAGATCTCAGAGCCAAGTGCCAGTTCTTTGTGGTCAACATCGATGATAGTCAAAGGTTCAATCTTTACTGTTTTATTTAAAAGAATTCATGTATCTGTTTGCTCCCACACAGAAATAAGCAGCAACAACGAGCACTGCAATGTTGCAGTGGCTCTACGATATCCACACAAACGAACAACAAAATCAGGCGCTCCCTCACACCGCGGTGCTAGCTGCGGGAAGGGGATGTTCCTCTTGCTCTCTCTCTCTCTCACTCTGTGACGGCTAGGGTTTTTCCTTGTTGCTTTTCCACAGATACATACCATATATATAGCAGGAAATCCACCCTAAGAGAGTAGTGAGGCTGTCGGGCTCACAATCTAACCTAGGTCAGATTCACATGTGGGTCTTATAATTTTAGTTGACTCATTTAATCTAATTAATTGTCCAACCAATGTTAGGAGTCCAAGTCTTACTTAGATTCCCAATTAAATTCATCTTATGAATTTAAATCCCGATTTCGATCCATTCTAAATATGTGACCCTGTAGGTTTCCATTACGTTGACAGTAATACTAAAATTCTATTTTAGTGTTACAAATAGTGAGCAGTATCTAGCAATACATCATTGTTACTCAAGTAACAGAAATGCCAATGATTTGACATAAATATCTGTGACCAATGTTACCATTTAGTCTAGTCCTTTTGTCCAGATATCTTAATTGACCACAAGGCATGGAGCATGTCACCCTTGTATAGTTCAATCTTTGGTTTCTTGATATCCGAGTAGACTTATTAAAATAAATGAGATCAATATCTCATATTGACTCATTTGAGCACAGCCATGCATTTTGCAGTCTCACTCAATCCTATCTAAGTCACATCCCTCCACATGATTCATAGTATGTCCAATAGCCGACTTTATAATTACCTTATCACAGACGACGTTTGACGGTATTAATACATATAACTTTTCATGTAGGGAACAGTAAAGACTTCAAGTTAAAGAACCATGTACACCATGGTCATTGTGAGAATCATTCATGACACTTAACGATCCATGAAGCGTTCTCATGGTTGGTCAATCCAGTACATTATTATTCTAATATGTACCCATGTGAAGACTTGATATCTCATATTTATGACCCGTGAGATATGGTCATCAGTCTACGCACATACTCTTTATGTATTACTGTTGTCCTAATTCACAATAATACTTGACTAGGGACATTTAAGAATAGTGCACTGATTTCAACAAATAGGATCTCACAATCAAGTCGTGCACTTGATATCTCATGATATTGAACCTATTATTCTAAGGACTTTATTATGTTTTTAATCACAATAAACAACACAATAAATAAGATGCCTCATATATGAAATAAATGTCATGATACAATGTAAACTAGCAAGGTCAATATAAGGCTGGCCTCTAGGGCATACACCAATAGTCAACACATGAATCATCTTTCTCCATTGAGCTTTGTTCAAGATCCCCCTCTGTCAAATTAACAATTAAAATATCTCTTATATTGTCCCAATCCAAGTTAGTGCAAGTATAACACTGGTGCCTCTTGCTCCAATAGCTATAATCAGCAAAAATATCGATCACAATTGCACATGCCCAAACTATATCGTACAAAAGACCAACCAAGCTTGTCTCAGCTCAGTCAGTAGTGTATATTGTGGTATTGTCAGGGGCAGTCACATTATAATAAATACTCTCTTAATTTCCACCATAAACTTTTAGCAAAAGCAAGAATTCAAGCAGCAAACATTTTTTGAGGGAACATAACATGTGCATAAACATTGGCCAAACAACATTAGTAGTTTAGTATACAGGAACAATCTGGAAGATAAATTTGAAACATCAGCAACTATAATCAGAAGATCGTGAAAATAAATTGCAACCAATCTCTACAATAGGATAAACAGCAAAATAACTTTGGTCAACCCCTCAAATATCCCTCTAATCCTCTTTAGCATTGACACACCCAGACACATGAATATATCGAATTATAAAATTACAAAAGCATAAGTTCTTAGACCAAGATACAAATGAATATCTAACTTGGAAATTCTGAATTTAGATTAAAGTAAACCTAGACAATTAAATAAGCCTATAAGCCTTTTATTAATTCAATGAAGGGGTTTAGTGACTTGGCCTAAAAACAAAGGTATATATAAGGGGGAAAAAGATCCCATAGAAAAAAAGCCACCAGATAAAATACCTAAACAATCAATTAACCGAGAAAAGAGGTTACACTTACAGAATTTTTTCTTTAAATAACAGATCGATGCCAAAAGCAACCAAAAATCTGGCTTAGATTTGAACTTGTCCATTTTCTGACATATAAATATATATATATATAGAGTCCCCTTCCGTTGTACACTAGGCCTTCGTGTGCACTCGCCTTCGTATTGACGATCCGAACCGTTCACATTGATCTACACATCTAAATTAGTCTAAATATGTAAAATCAAATCATTTGAAATTCATTTGCCCATCCATCATGTGACTATAAAAAACAACGATTTTCAGCCATACAATTTTGTAACACTTCAATGGATAGGCAAATGAATTTCAAATGAACTGATTTTACATATTTAGACTAATTTAGATATGTAGATTAATATGAACGGTTCGGATCATCAATACGAAGGCGGGAAGGCCAAGTGCACACGAGTGCACACGAACACGGAGGCCTAGTGCACAACGGAAGGGGACTCTATATGTATGTGTGTGTGTGTATATATATATATATATATATATGATTCGAACCGTTCACATTACACTTCTAAATTAGTCTAAATATGTAAAATCAATTCATTTGAAATTCATTTGTCCATCCATCATGTGACTATAAAAAATAACAATCTTCAGCCATACAATTTTGTAACATTTTAATGGATGGGCAAATGAATTTTAAATGATTTGATTTTACATATTAAGACAAATTTAGATGTGTAGATCAATGTGAACGGTTTGGATCGTCAATACGAAGGAGAGAAGGCCGAGTGCACACGAGTGCATACAGAGGCCTAGTGCACAACGGAAGGGAACTCTCTCTCTCTCTCTCTCTCTCTCTCACCATATATATATATATATATATATATAGGCTGCAAACGGGTCCGTGCAAATCACTGAAGCCGCTGTTGGAGTCCAACAACGGCTTAAGTTATAACCTAGAACAACGGCTTAGGTTATATTAAGCCTGAAGTCGTTGTTCCCCAACAACGGCTTCAATGGTTTGCAATGGAGCATTGCTCATATATATATATAATCTAAAATACTCGAAAGGAAACCCAAATATACAAATAATTCACACCCATCAAAGCCACGATGGTTGTATGGTAGTTCGATCAGAGTCCGGGCTGCAACCCTCAAATCTACTATTGAAACCAAAGGAGAAGAGAGGAAGACGGATTTTGATAGTACTGCCCTCTAAAACAGAGACAGAAGAGGGAGTAGACAGATGGCTAGCAGCAGCTCGTTAGTATGACAGGTCACTTGCACTAGAGAGATGAAAGGAGGAAAGATAGATGGGGACGAACTGACAAACTAGTCTATTTGTGCAGCGAGTGAATTCACTTGACCAATTTAGCTAAGAGGGTATAAACGACATTTAAAGCTTTGATGCACTAGGAAGAATAACACTGCAACCCCTTCATATAGTTATTAATGAAACTGGCATATGGAGCCAATTAGCTTTTTTCTGTAAATAAATTCTCTCAAAAATAAATTCAACCGTTCATAAAGAACTAAATATATACGGTTGTCACACAAAACACCACTGGTACTTCTTCACTTAAGCCACCCTGCTTGGATCCTATGTATAACATCTTCACAAATCTCTCCATCTTTTTGTATATTCGAGCCTAAATATCGGAAACGGTCTTTCTTAGGTATCTCTTGACTATCAAGCTTCACTACTTCCTCAGTTGTGTTCTGAATATCACTAAAGTTACACTCCAATACTCTGTTTTAGTTCTACTTATCCTAAAGCATCTAGCTTTCAAAGTCTCTCCACAATTCTAATTTAACATTGACTCCTGCTTTAGTTTCGTCCACTAAGACGACGTCATCGGCAAAAAGCAGACACCAAGGCACTTCCATCTTGTATTTCTTGCATCAATTCATCCATAACCAAAGTAAAGAGGTAGGGGCTTAAAGCCGAACCTTGATGTAAATCTACTATAATAGAAAAATCATTGGTCTCTTTACGGTTGTTCTAGTTGTGGTCGTTGCCTCTTCATACATATCCTTAATTACTTCAATACACCAAAAAGTTACTCTTTTATTATTTAACACCCACCATACTATGTCTTTAGGAACTTTATCATATGCTTTTTCTATATCTATAAAAATCATATGTAGATCTTTCTTATTCTCCCTATATTTTTCCATAAGTCTCCTCAGTACATAAATTGATTCCATTGTTGACCTCCCAGGCATAAATCCAAACTAATTCTCATACACTGTAGTTTCTAGTCTCAGTCTATGTTCGATCACTCTCTCCCAAATTTTCATCGTATGACTCATTAATTTAATCCCTCGGTAGTTGGAGCAACTTTGTATATCTCCTTTATTTTCATATATAGGTACTAAAATACTCTTTCTCCATTCATCGGGCATTTTCTTAGTCCTCAAAATTTTATTAAATAATTGTTAGCCAACCCGCTCCTACATCCCCAGGACACTTCCAAACTTCAATGGGTATATCATCCAGTCCTAAAGCTTTTCCTATTTTCATCCTTCCTAGAGCATTTCGTACCTCCGATGTTTTAATTCTATGGAAAAACATATGCTCTCGACTCTCCCCCGAGTCCTCTATATTTAAGTTGCTCACAACCTTTTCATTTAATAACTTCTCAAAGTAACTTCGCCATCTTTTCTTAATTTTCTCATCTTTTACTAAGACTCTTGAATCATCGCTCTTAATACACTTCCAAACTTCAATGAGTATATCATCTGGTCCTAAAGCTTTTCCTATTTTCATCCTTCCTAGAGCATTTCGTACCTCTAAAGTCCTAATTCTACAGAAAAACATATGCTCTCGACTCTCCCTCGAGTCCTCTATACTTAAGTTGCCCACAACCTTTTTCATTTAATAACTTCTCAAAGTAATTTCGTCATCTTTCCTTAATTTCCTCATCTTTTACTAAGACTCTTGAATCCTCGCTCTTAAGACACCTAACTGTCTCCAT
Organism: Hemerocallis citrina; assembly: GCA_017893485.1. NCBI lineage: Eukaryota > Viridiplantae > Streptophyta > Magnoliopsida > Asparagales > Asphodelaceae > Hemerocallis > Hemerocallis citrina. Next base: position 25,073,159 of record CM030360.1, read on the forward strand.
ATCTTTTATTTTTCTATCCCTTTGTTTAGCAAGCTTATAAATGTTATTTTGTCCTTTTGTTCCTAATTTGTGTATAAATCATTATAAGATTTTTCTTTTGCATCTCTTGTCGCTTTCTTAACTTTTTTCTAACGGTCTTATATCTCTTCAAATCCTCTTCATTTTTACTCTTTTGCCATATTTTGAAGGTTGATCTTTTTTCTCTCATAATATTTTGGACTTCTTCTTACCACCACCACATTTCTTTATTTAGCAACCCTCTACCCTTAAATTCTTCAAGTACCTCCTTTGAAATTTCTCTTATGTACGTAGCCACTTTAGTCCACATCATATTTGTCTTTCCTTCCCAATTTCATGATGCTCCTTTAAGGACTTTATCTCTAAAAACTTCTAGTTTCTCTTCAAGTTCCACCACCTAATTTTTCGGTTGCCAGTCTCCTTTCTTGCACATATGTATTTCCCAATCTTAACATCCAATACCATTAATTTATGTTGTGAGGTTAAACACTCTTTCGGTATAACTTTACAATCCTTACATGTTAAGCGATCCACTTTTCTAGTGATGAAAAAATCAATCTGGCTCCTATTTTTAAAGGTTATCAAATGTTCCTCTCTCTTCCTAAAATAAGTATTTGCTAGTATAAGATCATACGAAGCCGCAAAATCTAATAGAGCCCCTCCACCATCATTCTGATTTCCAAATCCACGTCTTTCATGCACCCTCTCATATCCCATGTTATCTTCTCCTACATGTCCATTGAAATCTCCTCCTATAAATAATTTCTCGCCTAAGGGTACTTCTTGAATTATCTCATTTATATCTTTCCAAAATTTATTTTTAGCTTGTGCATCTAATCCTACTTGGGGTGCATCTAATCCTACTTGGGGTGCACAAGCACTAATGATATTAATTATGTTTTCCCCCAATACAAGCCCAATTTGTATTATTCTCTCTCCTTTTCTATTAACATCTACTACATCTCTTTTGAATTTCTTATCTACTAAAATTTCTACTCAATTTCTATTTCTAATTTTACCGGTATAATATAATTTAATAGACTTTACACATCCAGCCACAAATTTTCATCCACATGTTCAGAAACATAATGTCAATCCATCTCAACAGTGTACATGCAAGAAAGGTTGGCATGGATGATGTGGCTTGATTGTCACAATATAATCTCATCGCGGAAGGGGCCAAAATCAGGTTTGCCAACAAATATTGTATTCACACTAGTTCACTAGTAGTATTACCTTGACCTAGCAACCACATCTTTCTCCTTACTCTTCGAGGACACAAAATTTTACCCAATAAACAATGTAAACCTCCTTATAATGGTGAACTAGTCCAATCAGCAATTGCAAAACCTAGCTACATATGCGCTCAAAAATGAATACAACAAACGTTGTCCTGATGCTTTCATTAGATATCTTAAATTATGAATTGCAGCAACCCAATGAAAGGTGCAAAGGCATCAAGAGCAACAGTATGACAGAAGTAGATGCAACACAAGACGAATGTAGGTAATGAAAGAAGGCAACGCTTGAGGGCGATGGCAATGGATCTCAAGGGAGACAGTGACTACATTTGAGGGTGACGATGATTTTTGGGAACGTCGTATTAACAAAGAAAGATGATGATAACAACCCTTGTTTCATTAGAATCATAAATAGGTGAGGTTTGTTGATTATAATAAACCTCTCAAACTTATCCATACTGCTCATTTAACATTGATAAAGGTAAAAAGTCAAATCATAAGGGTTTTGATGCTTAGGCTATTTAGGTTCAACATATCAGATATATACCATTTAAGTTGTACTAATTTTAGAAAGGAAAAGGAATTAAATTAAATCATAAGTTGGGTTTTAATGTTTGATGCTCTAATATGGAAACATACACATAAACTCTTAACCGGCGTCCCTTCTCTTTCAAAGCCATTTCTTACGAGGGTTTTAGATCACAAGTTAATGCAGCAACCATAACTCAAAACACAAAAAACAAAAGAAAAAAGAAAATCATAACTTAAGCCCTTTTAAGTTGTTAACTCATTTCCATGGTTCAAAATTTTGGCATAAGGTTTGGTCCTTCTACCTTTATTAGCATTTTGGCATTCTCGAGAATATCTAGCTTATCATAATGGCTGGTCAAATTTTGGTATCAAATACATTCTTAAAAATGTTTTTTATCATTATCAAATTTTGTTATCATCATTATCCTCCCAAGTCCTTTCACAACAAAGTTGACTTATAGCATCATGGAAAAATATTTTAAAAAATTGCCAGCGTAGATAACTTCTCTTTTAGTGCTAGATCACTAACCAACAAAATCTCGAGATAGAAAACGGGATCGGGTTTCTAAAACTTTTGGTATCGGTATTGGGATCGGGATCGGTATCGGCCAAATCGGTAGTACTAGATCAATATCAGATTTTTTGTATAGGCTATTTCTAATTTAAAATATGTATATTTAAATCTTTTTCTTTGAAATAAATTATTCAATATTTATCTAAAAAGTTAAATGATCAATTAAATATTACAAATTTAATATATAATTTTGTGTTATGCATATATAATATGTAGTGTTTTAACCTAAGGAGGTATGAAGTCAACCTCTACCAAATGTATGTGAAACGTACGACATAAAAATGTGGGTAAAACCACCTCATTCCCCTTGTATATATATGCAAAGTGCTACCTTGCAGGTTCTCACAGGAATTCACCGATTCTTGAAATGAAAACTTGTTGTGACGACTATCTCTGCATAACAGTAATTTAAGTTTCTACTTTCTTTGGGGTTTTTTCTTTCATCTGATTTCTTTATTTTCTCTTTTTTTTCTTTGATTTCTTTTTGTTTTGTTTTCTTTTGATTTCTCCTCCTTCAAATTTATTGGATCGGTTTGTCTGTCTCAGGGTTGAATCGGACTAAATCACCCATAATCCATATTGCCTCTTGGCCATACCCAGCTTTGGATCACCGATCCTGATATTTTGGAGGGGGGTCGGCTACCCCTCCCCCCCTGCGGGGCCAAAACTGACTTGGATCGGGATCGGCTGAACGTTGAAACTATGCTAAGAAGGCCTTACTACAATCCTAACTGACAAATTGGTCCACTACAAATTGTGACAAACATCTACATAAAGGGAAGGATGTACAATTTGCAAAAAGAAAGTACATTCTAACTCGAGCATTCCCAAGGGTGTGTTGTAATGAACACATATGACTAATTAATCCAATATATATCACAACAAACCTCTACAAAAGGGGAAGGATGTCCAATTTGCAATACGGAATTACATTATAACTCTCAAGCATTCCCATGGGTGTTCTCTAATGAACACGGATGACTAATTGGTCAACTAAATGATCACGAAAAACATCTACAAAGAGGAAAGCTGTACAATTGCAATACGGAGTTACATTCCAACTCTCAAGTATTCTCAAGGTGTTCATATACAAAAGAGGAAGGATGTACAATTGACAAAACATAGTAACATTCCAACTCTCAAGTACTCCCAAGGTGTTCTCTAATGAACACAGATGGAAAAATGTAACAAAACACTCCATGAACATTTTTCGGATGGGGCACACAAAATTAACCATCTCACCTTCTCAGTGGTTTGAAAAAGGGAGAAAAGGGGGATTCAACGAAATCAACTGCCAATCTATTTCAAAGAAAGGGTGATTAAATGGGAAAAACAGGGATTAAATAGAACAGCCACCCAACCGTTATTTTCTCGTTTCCATTTTTGCAACCTTGATTATATTAACATCAATAGAAGTTTCGTAGAAATCCAAAACTCCACCGAATTGCACTGTTCATCATGACAATGACACACATCAATCATGTGTTGCTACATGCAATCCTCCAAATATGCTAAATTTGGAATATTTTTTATTTGATTAGTAACAAAACATACTCCATTTGTAATACAAATCAGTTTGCACAGCTATATAGAAGGGCAGTTATCCCAACCCCAAAATAAACAGCTTCTGGTTGGGATCGAGGATTAAATAAGTGGAGTTTCGAATAGTTGGGAAATAAATGCATCTACCAACTGCATGAAACTAACTTCAGATATCTAAACTTAACCCCATACCTAACAAAGAGCCTATACCATATATGTATACATAGTTAAGGCTGCATTTAGTCTCCTAATATCACCCGAGTTACAAAACAACTTAGTGACTGATTTTTGAAAAAGATTGTTGCTGCTTTTTTCGGTGTGGGAACAATCAGATGATATGGATTCTTTTAAGAAACAATCAAGAACTGACATTTTGACTTTCAACAGGATGAACTATCTTTGACTGCGGTTGACTTCTCGATCTGACTCGTTTGCGCCGTAAGATTTGATTCGTGTGGTGACAATCGCCTCCGCTGACTTGTAAAAAGTCTGAAACACCGGGGTTGATCCCGGCGACAGACCCTCCGACGCTCAAGTCAGAAATGAACAAGACCATGAGAGAGCTTTTGTGGAGAAAATATTGATTACCTGTTTCTGGTGGAGGTAAGGGATATTTATAGTCGCTTTAGTCAGTTTTGAGATAATTTTATCTCTACTTTCCAGTGTTTTTGGATTGAATCATTTATCTCCTCTTCATGAAAAGATAAGAGTAGTTGAAGAGAGTTTAAACTTCCTTCAAGATAAGAGATGATTTTTGAACCACCTCTTATGGATAATTGTGGGTTTAAATCGTATTTAAACAACATGGACTCATTCTTATTGAGCTGGTATGACACCTAGTTAAACTGACCCATTTTGGGTTGTTGGGTTTGGAAAAGACCCAATTCCCATTTACAGACCCGTTTTTAGTGAAATTACCGTTTACCCTGAGGGCTTTAAGATTCGAGCCCAATTTAAACGGTCCCAATTTTGTTATATTCTTACCCATATCAAAGATAGATCCGAAATTACAAATCTTCCATTCACATTGTCACAGTAAATACATTAAATCAAGAACGGACAATTAAATAAAGATCTTAGATTCAAAAAGAAAGTAAGAAAGAAAGAAAGAAAAAATATCGAAACATAATAGAGAATATAAATAAATACCTAATCCAACCGCCACTGGACTGGCGAAAATCTTGGTTGCGAGGGTGAGCGGTGGAAGAAGAATCGGGCACCATCTTCTTCTTCTTCTTCTTCTCCCTATCGATGCTTCTGAACTTGCGACTGTTTTGGAAGCCGACTCTGAGATAATCCTCCACTTTGGAAACCAGATTCGAGATCAATCTCCGTCCTCCTCCTCCTCGTGCTTGCATTATTGCATAGCATATAATCTATCTATATCTATGAACTACAATAATAATAATAATAATAAGATGGAGAGTTTGGAGGAGGATGAGAGTACCTTGATCCTGATCCAGATCGGATGTGGAGGAGATCGAACGGTTGGGGATTTGTCAAATTTAGTGTCAGGTGGACTCCTGTGAGGAGGATGGAGAGGGGAGAGATGGGTTTTAGAAATAGAGAGTGAATGTTAATTGTTGTGTGAGGGCCATGAATTTTTTTTCCGTGCTATGCCATTTTTGAAAGTATTTACATTTAAGGGTCAGTTTTCAAACTATTAGCACTCGTGGACTATTCTGTGCCACGTCAGCAGCGGCCGCTATTCCCAATAGCGGCATCTTCATTTTCTTTGCCGCTAATGAGAATAACGGCCTCTGTTCTAAATTAAATGGCATTTTTTTCTCTGTCGCTATTTTCATGGCCGACCTCAGCTTAAATTCAGTCGCTAATGGGAATAGTGACCACTAATACAGTGTGTTCTCCACACTTAGCAAAATTTAGAGACCCTATCTCTTCTATGTAGTTTTTAAAAGGCTAAATATTTAAAAAGTACACAAAGTTTTGGGCCAGTTTAAAAAAAGTACACAAAAGTTTTTTTTTTAAAGGACACAATGTTTAAATAAACTCTACTGAGTTAGTTAGGGTTAGGGTTAGAGTTAGGATTAGGGTTAGGGTAGGGTTTAAAAAAAACTACTTCCATCTTTTATTTGTGTTTAAAAAAACCACATTCATCTTTTATTTGTGTTTAAAAAAATATCACTTAACTAATCAGATGTTTAAACCCCCCCCCCCGCGCGAACTAACCCTAACCCTAACTAACCTAGTGGAGTTTATTTAAACATTGTGTCCTTTTTTTTAAAAAAAAATACTTTTGTGTGTTTTTTTTAAACTGGCCCAAAACTTTGTGTGCATTTTTTATATTTAGCCTTTTTAAATTAATAACTTAACTGAGGTCGCTATTGGGAATAATGACCCAGTATAACCGTGGTCGCTATTCCCAATGGTGACCACTAATGCAGTGTGTTCTTCACACTTAGCAAAATTTGGAGACCTTCTCTCTTCTATATAAATTTTTAAAATGTACACTTAACTGAGGTCGCTATTGGGAATAACGACCTAGTATAACTGTGGTCGCTATTCCCAGTAGCGACCACTAGTGGGACCCGACCGCTAATAAGGCCTCTATTCCCACTGTCTCCCTCTCTCTACACTTCACTTCGATTTCCCCTCTTCTTCGTTCCCAAAACCTTAATCCCCAATACTTCCCCCAAATCATCAAACATTTTCATAAACCCCAAAAATTCCAAGAAATCTGTATCACTATGACTCATCCCCCCCCCCCCCTCCAAAATAAATACTTTGTAAAACCCTAGGTTAAATTGCATAATCTTAGCCCCTCCACATTTGAACCATATATTCTCTCTCGTGGCTCCCGAATGTTCCCTCCATTACAATTGGTCACCATCTCAGGTATCATCTACTCAACCTTTCTGATATGTGAAAACAATATAGCTTGTTTCATTATTAGAATAAAAGTTTATCGGAGCTTTTATTCGTGTATTTCGGTGTATAAATTGTATGTGGATAGATATAGAGAGATAGATGGTTATATTAGATTTGGTTTTTTTTCTGGTGAGAATATGTATGAATTAAAATAGGTAAGGTGTTCTTAACGTTTGATTCTAAAGAAAATAACATAGGTTTATTAATTCTAATGTTGCTAAACCCTATAGACTATCAAATTTGGGACTTATTATATAGATGCTTGTTACTTGTTATGACTGATATGTTGTTCACAATAGATAGTAAGTAAAGAAAGCATCATCTTTGTGGTGGTTATAGGCAAGGAGGAATATTTGCAATATACTTGTGATGCTTTTGGGTGTAATTTGGTGATTGTGATTTGATGATGGTTCTTCGATGAAGTTGCATGATGTGAATCATCATCAACATTAAGGTTATGATTGAGATTTTATTTTCTACAATAAGGACCCGAATAAATATAGTCTTATGTTTTGTTATATTCGTTGATATTGGGAATGTTAGAAGTATATCTTATTATTGGAGAACTTATAAATATTTATGATTATGTTTTGCAGCTGTAATCAACGAATTAATGGTTCGGGCAAAGAATGTTGTAGCGGGTGCTAGGCCCCAAGTAAGTAGTATTTTTTTGTTTGGTTTAGATTATATACTTGTTTCAATGTAGTGTTCACTAAACATTACTGTATTTATGTAGGGTTCCGACGAAGGACCGAGTAATATTACCCGTGGACATGGACGTCCATCGCTGGGTGTCCAAGGCGGGGGAGCTTCTTCATCTGGTAGTGGTGCGCACGCCCCATCGTCTTACATTGCACATGGAGGGCCAGGTCCTCATGATCAGACTTTGTTGACTATGCAGCAGACACATAGATCCCAGCGGGTGTGGGACGGTACAGCCAGGGAGTGCAGTTTCCGTACGCATGAGACGTTGCCAGTGCATCCAATGACAGACGAGCTGTTAGTGGAGACCAGTTTCTACGGACTCGGTTTAATAAGGAAGATGAAACTCGATCGCCATCTACTTACAGCGGTACTCGAGCGTTGGAGGCCGGAGACTCATTCGTTCCATTTCCCCATTGGAGAGATGACCGTGACGCTTCAAGATATCGCGGTTATCTCTGGACTTCCAATTGATGGTCTCGCCATCACAGGTACAATGGTGTTTAATAAGAAGGTGCTTGTGGCAAATTTTCTTGGTGTCGAGAAAGATGAGACTACATTTGATGGTGTGTCTATCCGATTAAGTTGGCTGAAGAATACATTCAGAAATTTCTTAAACAACAAATCGATGAAGTATCATGTCGAGTGCTACACCCGAGCCTACTGGATAATTGGAGGTGTCCATTTTCCCAACTCGACAGGAGATGTCGTGCCTTTCATGTATCATTGATCGGTGACTTGACTAGAGTTAGTCAATAAGCTGGGGTAGTGCTGCATTAGCTTCTTTGTACAGGAGTTTGTTCAATGGAGCGTTGAATGCGAAGGAGATGATAGGTCCGATGTTAATCCTACAAATATGGTGTTGGGAACACTTACATATTGGACGTCCCTGTATAAGTCGGCAGTCACAGGGGTGGTTGATAGATGCAGTGAATGCTGCAATGTTGGCTCCTATCAGTGTGTATTGGGCAGGGAGTAACACGTGGAGAGATAATCCACGTAGGGTGCTTACTTATATAGAAACGAGCTAGATATGTTGAGAGAGGAGTTCGTCATATGGGCACTGTACTCACCAAATTGATTGGAAAGACTACCACCTATTTGTACTGCACATAGCCAGCTATGGTTGACGAGAGCCCCACTCATGAACTTCATTGTTGTCAAGATGTACTATCCGGATCGAGTGCTTCGTCAGTTCGGTCTTCAACAAACCATCACATCCCCACAGACGTATGACATTCTTTTACACAAGGTCAAAGGGGTTGGACGTGTACCCAATCATAATTGGGTTTCCCATCACCAAGCTCATGTGACCGCGTGGAATGAGTGCAGATACGATACTGTTGTTACCGGTATTCCGCCGTGTGATGGATCACTGCACACTATATACATGTCATGGTACCATCGGATTACACGTTTATATGTAGCTCCTCATACTTCTGTGCCAGCAGGGGTCCTCCTACCAGTTTCGAGTGCTAAGATCGAACCCGATCCCGCCTATTCTTGTACGCTACCCACTTATCAACCAAGGGCGACATCCACTCGGAAAATCGTATGTTAATATTTCATTTGTGATTTTGAAATTTTGATTATATTCTAAACATTTATATTAATATATTTGCTCGTCATTGCGATGTATATGATATGTTATTTGTTTGTGATATATGCAAATGGTCCAAGTATAGGTCATCGCCCGGAAATGCGCACAAGTTTTGCGAAGCAATGTGGCTCGAGCAGCAAAGGATCTCGCACGCGAGATTCTCGCACCATGCCGTTTGTAAAAAAGGAGGTAGGTGAAGTGGCAAGATTTGATGCATTGATGACATCCCCGACTTATGGAACATCTAGGCGTAAGAAGGTCGTAAAGCGTCCAACACGGCAACGACAACGAGTTGAGACGCCAGTGGAAGAGCAAGATGATAAAGAGCATGCACAAGATGAAGGCAATGAAGATGTAAATGCACAACAAGAAGAACATTTTCAACAAGTAGCGGAGCAACCTAGTAAGGAGATTAAAGAAATCCCTAATGAAATGCTTATATCACAAGTTACACAAGTTGCACAAGTTGGCCCGAGGCGGAAAGCTATTTGGAAAAGATGGAAGCCCGACATGTACACCCCATCGTAGTTGTCTCGTTTTAGGCATACTTATTCTTATGTTGTTTCTTTAGTCGTTGTTTCATCGTAGATTTTAGTCGTTGTTTTATAATCACTGCACTCTATGGTAAATGTACATTTTGATGCGAGATTTTGTAATATGTTGTAAACATGTTTGTTTGTGATATTAGTCGCTGTTTTATTCTCTGATGGAATGTATGTGATAAATGCTTTTGTGGCATAATGTGGGAAACAAAGATGTTGTGAATGCACACAAGGAAGCTAGCGTGTATAAATTTGTCATATCAGTGTTCTATAACGAGGTCGTTATTGGCATTAGCGACCTAGGTTGAAATAAGTCGCTGATCATAATAGCGATCGAACTGATACTAATACTAATACTCTCTGAGGTTTCCTCTCTAATTCGACTATAACTAGGGTCCCTATTTCCAAAAGCGACCTCATTTATAGTCGAAATTGGCTTGCTCTCTGGACTTTCTTTTCAAATTCGACTATGACTAGGGTCGCTATTCCCAAAGTGACCTCAGTTATAGTCGAAATTGGCTTGCTCTCTGTAATTTCCACTAAAATTCGACTATAACTAGGGTCGCTATTCCCAAAAGTGATCTCAGTTATAGTCGAAATTGACTTTCTCTATGGAATTTCCACTCAAATTCGACTGTAAGTAGGGTCACTATTCCCAAAAGCGACCTCAGTTATATTCGAAATTGGCTTCCTCTCTGTAATTTCTTCTCAAATTCGATTATAACTAGGGTCGCTATTCCCAAAAGCGACCTCAGTTATAGTAAAAATTGGCTTGCTCTCTGGAATTTCCTCTCAAATTCGACTATAACTAGGGTCGTTATTCCTAAAAGCGACCTCAGTTATAGGTCGAAATTGACTCTCTCTGTAATTTCCACTCAAATTCGACTATAACTGGGGTCGCTATTCCCATAAGAACCTCAGTTATAGTCGAAATTGGCTTGCTCTCTGGAATTTTCTCAAATTCGACTATAACTAGGGTGCTATTCCCAAAAGCAACCTCAGCTATAGTTGAAATTGGCTTTCTCTCTGGAATTTTCTTAAAAGGTTGTATCAGTTTAATCGCTATTAGTAATAATGACTACATATATATAAAGGTCGTTAATCCTAACAGAGACCTCTATTATAGTCATCCATTTATGAAAATTGAACATAGCAGCTTTCCTGATTACTACCACACATACACAACATTATATACCATGAACATATCAGCTTCTCATATCACCTTCAACTGATACAACATTATATAGCAAAAATTTAACATTATATAACATTATATAAACTATGATTGCATGAATACTCCACCAAACTTGAAATTCATTCATTTCCAACATATTCACAAATTTTCAAAATACAACATTATATAGCAAATAACTATGACATCATTGATACAACATTATATAGCAAAAAACTATGACATCATTGATACAAATTGGTATAGCAAAAAATGATGACATCATTGATACAACATTCTATATCAAAAAAAAATCCACGGTAACAACAAGTGAATACAACTTGAAGTACCAATATATTCACAAATTTGTGTGTCTGGACACCCCTTCATCTTCGGTGCTCATGCTTTTGGTGCTTCTAGGAGGTCGTGCACCACGTGTGCGTGCACGCCGTCCTTGGCCACGTGTACTCGTTGCTTGGTTCACCTCGTCCTGCATTTATTACATCGGACCAAGTCAATTTAAGAATAAATAATAACATAATAAATCGTATGCAAAATTAAAATACCTGCGATAAGTTAGCACCACTGGAGGTCTGTTTACTAGGACAACGATGCTTGTTATGGCCTATTTGATTACATTGCGAACAAGTTATCCCCGTGCCCAACCTAACTCTAACATCCATGTCATTCTGAATGCATGTAGTTTCAGGGCGACCTTTCCTACATCTTCTAAGTGTGTCATCAACCTTGAGTGATGGTCCCAATTGGGTGGTCCAACATGCTTGGTCTTTAATTGGAGTGAATATGGGCCTCCAAGTGAGTAATAACGGCTCGGTAGAATAGAATGGATGGACATAAGAACGGTAATCCATTGACCGAGATGCACATGCCGCTAGTGCATGAAAACATGGAATATGGTAAAGCTGAAACTTCTGACAAGTACATGTCCTCGCTCCCAAATCAACTGTATGCAAATTTCCACCTTTATGTTGATTGTTTTCAACTCTAATACCAGTCCGAACTTGAAATACGCCTGATTATGGTGAAATATTATAGCCTCATGCAATTTAGCTCTATCACGTCGTTTATCGAGAATTAGTTCTACACGCAATGTCCAAATTTTACCATCACTTATAAGCCTTTGTGCCCCTTGACGATGTTTGGTAATGTCACGCCCCGCTTCCCAAAATGAGAATACGGAATATGGATACATGACTAAGCCCAGCGAATGATTTTCATTATCCATAAGCTGTTCAAGAATCTTTACAACATTTCACAAGAATAATCAGAGTCGGAAGCAAAAGAATCAACCAAGCATGCATATATGAGTCAAAACCAACAAGAATACTTGAAACCAAAATATTATATTCTCAAATAATCCCGATCTGAATAAGTCAATATCCTGGGTCACATTGCCCAAATACAAATGAATCTAAGTACAAGATACAATTGTTCAAAACAAGAAATAAAACATAATAATAACAAAATCCAGCACTAATATTTCATATCACCAACACCATCAGGTATCTGTTCTCCAAAATCTACAATTTAACAACTGCAGAAATAGGAAATAGAAAACAAACTCCCGTCAATGCAAGTTACGGGCCGCTTGTAGTGCAGGATACAAGAATATGAGAAAACCTAACTAATAACATGGAATATGCATGAATACATAATAGAATACTAGCATGGCAAGATGAACAAGTGTAAGTAGTTGTAACAAGTGTCAAGTGAACAAGTATCATGTAAACAAGTAACGGGTATCAAGTATCATGTAAACATGTATCAAGTGTCAAGTAATAAGTCTCATGTATCATGTAGTCAAGTATCAAGTAAGCATGTATCATGTTCAAGTATCAAGTAAGCATGTATCATGTTTAAGTGTCATGTATCAAGTCTTGTAGTTATTACTATCTAGGTAGCACTTCATGCATCTCTCTTTTTACTATATGATTGCTACAACAAACAATTTCGCTTTAGATTTCATAGTGGACCTATAGAGGGCAGTGTACTCAGGGACAAGTATCAAGTAATCGAGCTCCAAGCTTCAAGTATCATGTATCACGTGTCAAGTTGTGCAAGTGGCAAGTAATCACGTGTCTTGCGTGCAAGTTTCAAGTAATCACGTGTCAAAAATCATGTATCAAGTAATCACGTAGGGTCTGTGGATCCCCTTCCGAGTACATGTTTCTGAATTATCCACTATTAGATCTTTCCTTTTGAAAACCCCTGACTTGATTATTTATTATTATTATCAAACAAGCATGAATCTGTGCAAAACATAGCAATAATAATATGTCATGATCAAGTAACAAGTTCATGTTGCAAGATAAACATGTACGAGTGCAAGATAACTCATAAAATGATAAAATAACCAAATTTCTAGTTCAGGACAGCAAGACCATACTGCAGTAAAACTGAAATTCCCGTTGTTACAAATATACAAATCTGAATCCGTCAAAAGGTCTAGAAAATAGACTCCCGGCCGAATCCAGCAAACATATATAAATCATATAGTATTTTACAAAAACATAACTAAAAACTAATTTGAAACCAGAAAATGCGTTTAGCCAGAAATCAGAAGATCTTATTTAAAGTCAGGAAAACAGCATGAAACTCATTAAATAAATTCACGAAAAATCGGGGGTATTCCCCTATATGTATAGTAACAGAAAATCATGTTTCATAATTTTCCAATTAAAATAGAGTAGTCAAGTAAAATCAGAAAATAACAAGATACAGTAGTTTTGTAAATTTGAAATCACGAACACTGCAATGCGAAAACAGCAATATCTCACAAACCATAAATCCAAATCCAAATCTGCCAAAAGGGTAATAAAATAGGTACAGTAGGCTAAATTTCATATTCAGAAACATTTTAGAAACAACAAGTAGAAATAGGTCGAAAATCAGGTTCTTTACTGAATAGTAGCAAAATTCTGCATGTAAAATCTTTATTTGTAAGCATGAAAAGATTTGTAAAACTCCTCAAATAAATCTACCAAAATTCTGGGTAAACCCCAATCAAGTCTAGAAGTACTGAGCAAAATTTTAGATCAAAATAATAATTTTAACACCTAAATAAAAATATATTACTCTTCAGAATTCATAGAAAACAAAATCTGGGAATCTTTCGACACCATTGTAGTAAAATCGACATAACTCACAAACCAAAAATCGAAACTAAGATCCGTCAAAAAGGTTAGAAAATAGACAACATTCTCTACAAATCATGTTCACAAAATATTCTCAAATACTGACCTTAATAGGGTCTAAAATACTGATCAAACAGAAAAGTCAGCAAAACTAAAAATATCGCATATGCACAAAATTCACTAGTTCACATAGAACTCATCCAGAACACAACCAAACATGTGATAGAGTATACTATATGTCCAAGCATCATGATGTAGGGTATTTCACATGTCCACAACAAGTCTATCACGAGTAACACGAACAAGCACAAGATAACATATAAATAACACGCATATATGCAACAAGATATGGTCAATCCTGGGTTATATCATGTCATGTATGTCGTGAGGCAACTATGGTCAAATCATCACTATAGAGACAATATCAAGAACGAGATTCACACACAAATTGTCTCTAGAACCCAACTGCACTACAGGCGGTATTTAGTACTTGTATTTGTAAAGAAATTTAATACAAGTTACTTGCCTTAACCAATGACAAAAATGACTCTAAGCAAGAATAACGGGAATGGATTCCCAGCAATGATCACGATCGAACGACGAACACGAATCACCACAAACCAAGAATGAGAACTTACACTTCAAGAATAACGAACGAACAACCAAAACACGTGCACGGAGAATGCACGTGCACACACGTACCAAACAATCAAAGCAACGGCAAGAATGGCGAGAGCGACACACTCCAACAGCAAGAGCAACGGCAAAAGCAATCGGAAAGAGCAATGGCACTAGGGGACACAGCAAGGACGGCGTCGCTGGCGGAGGGGTTGGCGTTGCGTCGGCTCGCGGCGCACGACAGAGAGGAACAAAGAACGAATGGAAGGAAAGGAGAGAGGGTGCAGGTGAAGTGGCTCGGTTGCAGGGGTCGGGGTGAGGTGTAGATGGTCGTGTGCAGGTCGTTGGGGTGCAAGGCAGCGGTTAGGGGGTCTTCGGGATGAGATGGAGGCTAGGGTTTCAGTGTGCACAGGAGGGATGAAGATGGGTTTATATATGTAGGGTAAGAAGTGTTAGGGTTTGATATGAGGGGGCTTGTGGGTAGGGGAAAAAGCAATGGGTTCTGGTTTGGGTAGTTGGGTGTTAACGGGTATAGGTTTTAGGGTATAGGTGATTTGGTAAATGGGTATTAAGAGTATCAGGTTTAATTGATATGGATATTTGGTAATTGGATTAATAATAGGATTCGGGTATAATAGGATTAAAATAGGGAATGGAAAATCACAAACACCCAAAAGACAAGAAACAAATAAAATAAAGCAAGAACGAAAATAAAGAGCAAAGATAACGGCCCAAACACAGAAATGATACAAAGGACAGGCAAACAGATACAGGAAGATAAAGTAAAAATACAAATAAATATATCAAAGACAAAAATTCAATATACGGTCCAAGAAGAGATACAAGGGAGAATACAAATACGGAAAAAAAAAATACACAAAAAGGGGAAACAGGGGTTACAGGTAAAGTAGCTATTAATACGGTAGAAGATCATCTCCACCATAGCGGTAATGGGTAAGCTACGAACTCCCTTCAACACTGAATTAAAAACTTCAGTAATATTTGTAGTCATCATCCCATATCGATGTCCGCCATCTGTCGCAAGGGCCCACTTCTCAATAGGTTTCTCCTTGAGCCAATTTGATGCCTCTAGTTTAACTGACTCAATATCTGGCATTCCTTTGGCTAGCTTTTTGAGCTGATTTTGACATGCTACCACCTTCAACTTGTTCCTCAACTCCTTATTACCAAATTTGGTATAAAAAATTGTAGGAAAATGACGCATGCAATACCGGTGATAAAACATGTGGCTCATTCCATGATCTGTTCTCGAGTTCCATGCAAGACAAAATCTTAGCATGACGATTAGATATAACGCATAACCCTTGGCGGTCGGTGACATAGTATCGAATGCAACTCATGAACTAAGTCCAACTTTCAACACTCTCTCCATCTACTATTGCAAACGCAAACGGAAATAGACGATCACTAGCGTCGGGTGCAACTGCTATCAATAAACACCCTTTAAATTTTCCATACAGATGGGTACCATCAATACTTATAATAGGAATGCAAGACTTAAATCCTTCAATAGATGGCACAAATGCCCAAAAAACTCTTTTGAATGTCTCCTCACCAGGATCGAACGGAACCTTATACTATTTGACATAAGTGCTAGGATCGAACGGAACCGATAAAAGTGAAGGCAGCTTCGTATATGCTTCCTCAAACCCACCGAACAATCGCTCGGTAGCTCTTTGTTTTGCTCGCCAAGCCTTGTTGTAAGATATCTTGTAATTGCATTCAAGCAAGACTATCTCAATAATTGCCTTCGAAGTTAATCCTATCTGTGCATTCACAACATTCAAAATCATGTTTGATACTAGTGTAGAATCTACTCTCCTGTGATCTTGAGTCAATGTGGGATTGATACATGTATGATGTCCTTCCAGTTTCTTCAAAATAAAATTTATTTTTCCTGTTGGAATGATAGCACGAAATCTCCACATACAACCCGGCTTTGCAACGTCGGGAATTGCTGCTTCCTCCTCAACGGTACAAACCTTTGGTTCCATTTTACAGAAAATATGGTTTTGTTTGACTGAACTATGACAAACTCTCGATGTTCCTTAATGGAAAACATTTTCACATGTACCACTTCATCTTTGGTTGAAAATTTCTATCCAATGTACAATTGGTGTGTGTCAGATGAGCCAGATGACTCTTCACTGCAGTGATATACTCTAGCATTGTTAACCCAGTCCACTGATTCAAATTCAGGAAAAGTGGTAAGTCGCCTTTGAGTCAATGGGACTGCCGATTCCACATTTCGTTCCAACTCGTAAACATCATTAATGTAATTAGGGTTATCATTTACATCATGTACATGCAAATTTTCTTCATCTTCACCGTCTTCTACATGTTCCACCTCTTAACTTCTTCATCTTCTAACAATTCATTGTTAACAACTGCATTTTCGAATGATTGATTTAGGTTCTCATTATCAACAAGATGACGAATCAAATTGGAAGGAGGTGATAGGCCATGTTGTGGAGGATTTGTTGGTGTTGGAATTGGGAATATGTTACCATCTGCCGGAGACAATTCCACATGCGACTGAATAGAATGATTGGGACTCAGCTCAGGGGCCGGTACTTCAGGTACGGGGGATGACACATGACTAACATGTGGATGACCTACAACAATCTTGATTTTTTGTATATATAACTCTAATGCAAACCAACTTGAGTTCGGATCAAGTGATCTTGCAATCATAACAATAAGAGAATCATCATCAAGTATGAGGACCGCCATGAAATATTGTCCCTCACCTTTTCCAGCTGCATACCTAGCTAGGATTTTCGCACTCCATTCACCTCTATCCTATTTAGTTAATTCGTAGACCTTCTTTACTAGTTCTTGCTTTTGGATATTACGATATACCTAAAGTATTTCCGGTTCAACACCTATATAACAAACTCCCACCTTTGGGTCTCGAACTAGTTCTCCCCCGTAATACAACCAAATAGGAATTTTAAAGTCCATACCTATACACTAACAGACGAATTTGCGGTTCAATATACAATCATGACCAAAACATAATTACATGCCTATTAAGCAACGATCTATTCGCAATTAAGAAAATATATGTTATTTTCTTTATAATCAAACGTTCACAACTCCTTACCTATTTTAGTTCATACATATTCTCACCAGAAAAAAAAAAAACCAAATCCAATATAACCATCCATCTCTCTATATCTATCCACATACAATTTATACACCAAAATATACAAATATAAGCCCCGATAAACTTTTATTCTAATAATGAAATAAACTATATTGTTTTCACATATCAGAAAGGTGGAGTAGATGATACCTGAGATGATGACCAATTGTAATGGAGGGAACCGTCGGGAGCAACGAGAGAGAATATATGGTTCAAATGTGGAGGGGCTAAGGTTATGCAATTTAACCTAGGGTTTCACAAAGTATTTATTTTGGAGGAGGGGGAGGATGAGTCATAGTGATAGAGATTTCTTGAAATTTTTGGGGTTTTTGAAAATGTTTGATGATTTGGGGGGAGGTATTATGAATTAGGGTTATTGGGGTTTATGGTTTTGGGAATCAGGAATAGGGGAAATTGAAGTGAAGGTAGAGAGAGGGAGACAGTCGGTATATCGACCTTATTAGCGGTCGGGTCCCACTAGTGGTCGCTATTGGAAATAGTAACCACATTTATACTAGGTCATTATTCTCAATAGCGACCTCAGTTAAGTATATATTTTAAAAATTTATATAGAAGAGAGAAGGTCTCCAAATTTCGCTAAGTGTGAAGAACACACTGCATTAGTGGTCGCTATTGGGAATAGCGACCATGGTTATACTAGGTCGTTATTCCCAATAGCGGCCTCAGTTAAGTTATTAATTTTAAAAATTACATAGAAGAGAGAGGGTCTCTAAATTTCGCTAAGTATGGAGAACACACTGCATTAGTAGTCGCTATTCCCATTAGCGACTGAATTTAAGCTAAGGTCGCCTATGGGAATAGCCACAGATAAAAAAAATCCCATTAAATTTAGAACAGAGGCCGTTATTCCTGTTAGCGGCAAAGAAAATGAAGAGGTTGCTATTGGAAATAGCGGCCGCTGCTGACATGACACAGAGTAGCCCACGAGCGCTAATAGTTTGGAAACTGGCCCTTAAACACAAATATTTTCAAAAAGTGGCCTAGTATGGCAAAAAATTCGAGGGCCGGGGGGTTGGCTTGGCTTGGCTAGCAGCAGATAGGAGGGGAATGTGGGAACGTGGTAGGGGGAATGCATCCGAGCTATTTCATTTGTCTGTTAATTTGGATTGGGAATTTGGTCAGATTGAGCCTATTTGCAACTAATCATAACCAGTAATTTATACATGGATGCATGTCTTAATAATTTTTTTTTTTAAAGTAACCTTTCGTAGTCTAATCTCGAACTTGAGATCTCTGTTATATTAGTTATGCACGGACAATGCACGTCTTAATAATAATATTTTTTTATAAAATAAAAACTCTTACATAGTGAGGACTCGTACCTGAAACCTCCTTCATATTAGTTATGTATGTGCGTCACACGTGTTGATAGATTTACAAGCAACACTAAGGCATTCTCTAATTATAATATTAGAGATGTAACATTGTGTAATATGGTCCAATCAAAAACCTGGTTTTGTACTTTTAGTGAGTGTTTTTAGGTCTGCAAGCAATTTTTTAGGCTCAGAATAAATGTTTAGCAAACTTAATTAAGGTTCTTGATGCTGTTGTAGGAGCAACAGATGATGAGTTATTTCGTTAGAGGGAAAACTCATATCTCAGTCATAGATCTAATCCAGATGAAAGGCTTGCATGATTGGAATATGTGAATCTGATGGTGTTTGTCGGCCGCCGAACACGTGTATAAAGCCTGAAATACCGGGAGTATTCCCGGCGATATTCCCTCCGACGATCTAGTCAGCAACCGAGGGTAAAAAAAATAGAGATTAATGGCAAAAGATTGATTACTGATAATTGAGGATGATGTGTTGTATTTATAGGCCTGTAGAGAATTAGTTAGGGAACGATTCCCAAACTGCCTAATAAAATCCCTTGAATTAGGGATGTGATTGAATAATTGATCCACTAATTGTAGGATATTTAATCATCAGCATAAGTGATCAGTCAACTGTTCCTTAGTGGGATGACCCTGGGCATTGGGCCTTGTCGGTGGCCGTGAGCTGGTCTTGTGCTTATAGCTGCGTATGGGCTTGTTATCTTGACCCTAGGGACCTCGAGATCCATGTAAGGATCGCGCAGTGCTGATTAACCGCATTTTTTTACCCTCATCAGTTCTATTGGGAATTGTTGTGAATAAAAAGCACTTTTTATTTGAAAAGTGCCTGTACCTAAAAGTACTGTTGGAAAGAATTAATTATGTTTAACTTCAAAATTTTCCTAGTAAACATAGATGCTAAAGATAATCAAAACCTGGTTTTTACTAATGGAAAGTGCTTTTAGGTCTGAAAGCTATTTTACCTTCAGAATAAGTGTTTAGCCAACTTAATTAGGCTCTGTTTGGTATTATTGTAAACAAAAAGTGTTTTTTTATTGAAAAGTGATTGTACCAAAGTACTATTACAAAGAATTATGTTTAACTTTAAAAAATTTATACTAAATGTAAATGCTAAAGATATTAGTTTTAGAAAAATTACTCTCAATTAAACACTGTTTTAATTAAGTTTGCCAAACAGCTATTTTGAACTTAAAAGGACTTTTAGACCCAAAAGCACTTTCTAAAAATATTGCCAAATAGAGCCATAATGTAATGTAATGTAATGTAATGCGGTGAAATGCATTGTAATACGGTGTAATGCGGTCTAATGAAAGCATCCTTCTTACTAATAATGGTACATAATATGTACACTAGTAATTTTCACGTGCAATACACGCCTTAATAAATATATTTTTATTAATAGTAACAACTTTAATGTAGTCTAGTCTTAAATCTACTACTTCCTTTATATTAGATTAGAAATGCACGAGCAATACACGGATTTGTTTGTCTACAAATGTTTCTATTAATTGAATTTAATTTGGATGTATATTGCACGGGTTTGCTCAGTTACAAAATTAGGGTTTGTTTATTTACAACCCCAACTCTCCCATTAAAATAGTAAAGATGTTTTGATAAAAACTTGAGAAATGATAGCATGTCACTCAAAATGCAACTCTCACAGATGTTTGGTCCATGCATAACTTTTAAATGGAAAAATAAAAGTGAAATTAGTTGGCGTACATTATTTTTTGTGAGTGGATCAATCATATGAGAGCGACATCTTGAAGTTGCAATTACAGTCGTGTCCTACACTACTCGAACCTGGACCCAACACTCTACAATCCAAATATTAAACCTAGACCCAACCCGTGAGAACCGGGTCCGGTTCCGGGTCTTATTAAAAAATTGTTTCCCGTTGGGTTCGACAAGCAGTAAGCGGCGAGCGGCGAATGGCGAGGGGCGAGCGGGGGTGGCGAGCTGGTGAGCAGCGTCGGGTAGGAAAGGAAGAGCAGACCTACTACTTTTTCTAGTCTCCTTTTTTTGTGGAAGTTAAGGGTTTTTTGGGAGATTAGAGGATTTATATCCGGGTCAAGTCTATTTTGAGATGACCTAGACCCGAAAGTGCAACGGGTCGGGTCGGTCTATTTTGAGAGGATCCGGACCGAAAGTGCAATGAGTCCTATTTTAGGACCCAGACCTGACCCGCGATAGACCATGTCGGTTCCGGTCTAATGTCGGGTCCAGGTCGGTTCCATGTATCAGGGTATTTGTGGCATCCTATCATTCTCTAAAGGGTTATTTCCAAACAGGTCATCCTCAATTTTGACAATCCTAAATAAAGTCACTCACAAATCTCTTTTTTCATGAACATCATCAACAATATATGTTCTACTACAAAAAAACATGTGAATTTTTTGAAGTATAACTCAAGTTGATTTACTTAATATATGAATTGATTTAAGCTCCGCAAATAACATTCCATTGATATCATTCATAATCTTGTGTTTAATTCAATTTTTGGAGTGGATCCCACATTATTAGTGAGGTTTATAAAAACGGAGAATTATGGTGGGTTTTTTTAAATTAACAAAAATGTAGGGTGGCAGATATAGGAAAAAACCTTTCTCTAAAAACTTATATATGTAAACAATTTTCTTAATTAGAGGGACTTAATTTAAAATATGCTAATATACATGTTTAAGGGACTTTTGTACAAATTTAAAATATGCAAATATACATGTTTGAGGGAACTTTGTACCACCCCCCCATTTTTCCATCTTAGAATAATGAAGCTTAGCATTATGCAGTGCTTTCCACACATGCTATATAAGCATTTGAACTTTGTCTGCTTTCCTCACCAAGATGACATCGAGGGACTGATATGAAGTGGCTAGAAAGAGACAAAGGGACGTCTCTCTGCTTTGACTTGCTTAGGAGTGGAGGATTTGTGACATATGCCTTGAGCTGTTCAAAGGCTTCTTGCCGTGCTTACCCCCACTCAAAGCTCTTTGATCCACTGAGAGACTTGAAGAAAGGGAGGCATTTCTCACCATACTTGGAGAGGAAGTGCCCGATGGCAGCTAGGCGCCCTGTGATCTTCTAGGTTTCTTTAATATTGGATAGGGGGAGACATGTCAAGAATGGTCTGAATCTTCTCTGGGTTGGCTTCAATTCCTCTTTGGCTCATCATGAATCTCAATAACTTGCCCGAGGAGACCTCGAAGGTTCACTTCGAGAGTTTCAGCCTCATGTTGTGCTTCCTAAGGATATCGAAAGTTTCTTGGAGGTTGATCACATGGTCATTCTTCTTGTGGCTCTTTATGTAATATCCCGGACGGATATTAACTCATATAAATTACTATTTTATTATTATTTTATTATTATTTCATTTTAAATCCAAAATCAAATTATTTTGGTGATTTTTCGCCGGTTTGCCCACAAACAGTGTCTACGCGCATATATCGGTCGGTGTGCATCCGAAGCGAATCAAATTGATAGCGCGATCCTCCAAATTAATAATAAAATTTATTTTATTATTATTTTCAAAATTAAACTATTTTATGAGGATTTTATAAGGAATTTTAGTATACACATACATATACACATACATACAATTGTATGATACTTAGTACATCATACAAAATATGTAGCATATACTCAAGGACAATGTACTCATTTTTGTCATGGCAATTTAATAAGATAATTAAGGTTTGATTAGGAGGTTTAAAAGAGGGTTTGTATGCATGAGAAGAACTAAACCCCTTCTAGAAGCCTTATCCCTTCACCATGCCTCCACCTCGCCAAGCCTACACCTTACCCCTCCTCCTCCTAGGGTATGGCCAGCCTCACCCCCTCTTGGGGTTTTTGTGCAAAATGTGAGTGCACATTTGCACTTACCACCTCCTATTCCCTTCTATAAATACCCCCTCCTTCTCCTCCTTCTCTCATTTTAGAAAACAAAAGGAAAGAAAGAAAGGAAAGGAAAAGAAAGAGAGAAAATCTCATACTAACAAGAGAGTTTTATTGTAGAGTTTTCCTAGGAGATTCTAAGAGCTAGGGGAAGGAGAAGGTTAGCAAGCAAGTCCTTCCAAAAAAGAGGCTAAGGTGGGGGCTCTCCACATTTTTGTTTGGTTGTTTGTTTGTTGTTTGTTTGTTGTTTTGTTGTTTGACTTCTTCTTCTTATCTTCTTGTTTTGTTTTCTTTTGTTTTTGGGGTGTTCTTGTGATGGTGTGTTGTAGTTGTTGTGAATGTGGTAATGAATTAAAGAAAGAAAGTAGTAGTAGTAACTACTAAACATATAAAGATCACATCTTTAAAATTGTAAGTTATTGTTTATGTATGTTGTTGGACAAAAAGAAGGCATAATGTATATGAACTTGAACATACAACCGATTGGGGGTTGTAGGACTTGTAGGACTTGGTATACATAAGCATATGAATACTCTTATACAACCATTTTGGTTGTAGGACCTTTATTGAACTTGGACTAAATAATAATGAGCATATGTTTTATTGTAGTTTTCTTTCTTAAATAAAAAGATCTTTTCTTTATTAATCACTAGTTGTAGAATAAAAAGATCTTTTCTTTATTAATCACTAGTTGTAGAAAATAAAAAGATCTTTTCTTTATTAATCACTAGTTGTAGAATAAAAAGATCTTTTCTTTATTAATCACTAGTTGTAGAATAAATAAAAAGATATTTTCTTTATAAATCACTAGTTGTAGAAAATAAAAAGATCCTTTCTTTATTAATCACTAGTTGTAGAATAAATAAAAAGGATCTTTTCTTTTATCACTAGTGATAATAAAGACTAGTAGGCAACTAAGTAGTAGCTTGCTAAAATAAAGTAGTATTATGTTGATTAAATAAAGTAGTAGTATGTAGATTAAATAAAGTAGTAAGTAGTATGTGGATTAAATAAAGTAGTAGTGGTATGTTGTTAAAATAAAGAAGTAATAGTAAGTAGTTGTAGATGGTTATGTCCATAAAGTAGTAGTAGTAGTAGATAGTTGTATGTTGTGTTCTTGATTAAAATAAAGTGGTAGTAGTGGTAAATAGTTATGTGTTATGTTCTTGCTTAAAATGTAGTAGTAGTAGTGGTAAATAGTTATATATTATGTTCTTGCTTAAAATGAAGTAGTAAGTAGTAGATAGTTGTATGTTATGTTCTTGGTTAAAATAGAGTAGTAGTAGTAGTAGAATGTTGTAGGACTTCTTCTAAAAATACCTAGCATGTTTAAAGATGCTTAGAATGTTGTAGGATTTTTCTAAAAATATCCTATCATGCTTTATGCTTAGAATGTTGTAGGATGCTTTAATTACCTATCATGTTTTAGGAGTGCTATTTCATGTTTAGAATGTTGGAGGATTAATTCTAAAATTGTCTATCATATGTAGGAATGACATACATGTTGTCGGTTTCTTTCTAAAATTCCTACCATGTTTAGATTAGTCTATTTATGCTTAGAATGTTGTAGGATTAATTCTAAAATTCCTACCATGTTTAGATTAGTCTATTTATGCTTAGAACGTTGTAGGATTAATTCTAAAATTCCTACCATGTTTAGATTAGTCTATTTATGCTTAGAATGTTGTAGGATTAATTCTAAAATTCCTACCATGTTTAGATTAGTCTATCTATGCTTAGAATGTTGTAGGATTCATTCTAAGAGTTTCCTACCATGTTTAGATTAAATTAATTATGCTTAGAATGTTGTAGGATTCATTCTAAAAATACCTACCATGTTAGATTAACTTATTGGTGTTTAGAATGTTGTAGGATCCATGATAAAATTACTTACCATGTTAGAAGTATATATACATATATACTTAGGAATGTTGAATGTTCATACTAGTAGTTACCCATGCTTAGTAAGACATTCATGTTTAGTAGTTATTCTTGCTTAATAAAGATTCATGCTTGGATGATAGTAGAAAAGTCGTATGCCATGTTAGTTTAATTGCAAGGAAGTCATATGCCATGCTAGATAAGTGGTAGAAAAGTTGTATACCATGCTAGTTTAATTGTAGGTAAGTGATATACCATGCTAGTTTAATTGTAGGTAAGTGATATACCATGCTAGTTTTAATTATAAGTAAGATCTATGCCATGCTAGCTAATTGCAAGTAAGTTGTATGTCATGCTAGTTTTAATTGCAAGTAAGTTGTATGCTATGCTAGTTTAAATTGGAAGTAAGTTGTATACTGTGCTAGATTAAATGAATACTCATGTTTACATGATACCCATGTTTAGATAAGTATTTGTTCATGCCATGTTAGTAGATGATCATGCTTAACCATTATCCATGCTAAGTAAGTAGGTGTCATGCTAATTATTGATCATATTAAGTTAATGATATCCATACTATGATATTCATGCTTAGATTAAAGAAACTACCCATGGTTAGTTGTAGTGATTTTATGTTGTGTTCTATACCATGCTAAAGTCCAAATACATGCTTAGAATGTTGTAGGGTTAGTGTTAGAATACCTACTATGCTTGGAATGTTGCATGTTCATACTAGTTATATATTCATGCTTGGGTTGTGGTGATTAGTCATGATAAGTAGTAAGCTTTCATGCTCAATTTGTAACCTATGCTTGACTATAGTGGACTTCATGTCTAGGTCGTAGTGATTTTCATGCTTAAGCTCGATGTAAGCACAAGCTTAATCATATTCATACTGAGGAGTATCATGATGAGTGGTTGTGTTATATGATTAGATTGTCGTAGAAAGATGCTTGTAATTGTATGCCATACTTAAGGTGCTATAGGTTGAAGTAATAAGGATTGGGAAGACCACTAGTGATAGTTAGTCCGATAAAGGCTGTTATGTCGCCTTCGGATTCTTCCTTAGTAGAATACCAACCATAGAATACTAGTAGACTCTTCTGTTGCTTCTAATAATAGGAGATCAGGTTTGCTAGTAGCACGTTTGGTTGCTTTTAAGATTGATTACCTGTATGGTTGTTTGCATATGGTTGTGCTCGTACGTGGCTCGACTGGCCCGTACGTAGCTATGGGTCTCATACGTAGCTTACTTGGCTCGTATGTAAGTTGTTGTCTCGTACGCGGCTCGACCGGCCCGTGCGTAGCTGTTGGTCTCATACACGGCTTATTTGGCTGGTATGTACGTGGTTATCTCCTACGAGGCCCGCCTGGCTCGTAGGTAGTTATTGTTTCATACGTAGCTTATTGGCTCGTATGTGGTTGATACTCGTGTATAGCTTGTTAGCTAGTACACAGTTCGTTGTGCTCGTCTAGGGTGATATTACCACCCTATGGGCTATCGACCATCAAGACATATGTTTTCTTACCCTAAGGAACTGTGGAGGAGTCACTCCTTGTGTACCGTCGAATCTTGACCAGGGTAGGTTAATCGAGGACCGGAGTATAGACGAAATCCAAGCCTAGGGTAGCGGCATGCATGTATATTCGCACGACCAAAGTCTTGGATCGATGAGCCACGAACCGGATCCTGAGGGATTCTGGTAAGTCTAGGTTGAGCAGCCTAGTAGAGTTGTCTTGTGAAGTCTACTTTAAAGGCCTAGCATGTTGTGTTTATAATATTGTCATCCCTAGGATTGTTCGAGTCAGGGACATCATTAGGATAGTGACTTACAAAGATCATTTTACTTAAACCCTTTTGCCGGGAGAGAGGAGTCAGTTGTAGAGGGCCCCTTACACTAACTCGTCCCTTGAGGCAGATCATAGGAGGTGTATTGGGTTGTACCTTCCCGTCAAAGGGATACGTACGGTGTCGTCTCACAAGTTGAGGACACGGGTTGCGTATCTCGCGCTGTTAATTCCTGAGGTGCCGTGGCTAGGTGTGCCACAGGATGCATTGTGCAGTCCTGCGCTGGCGGGACCCCAGAGGGTGCCACAGGGTAGGCTTTGCGCTACCCTGCGCTTGCGAAACCCTATAATTTGATTTTGGAATGACGTCCGATACATTGGATTCGTCTATTTTGAGTGAGGTCCGGTTAGCCGGGTCGCGGTGGCGAACATAGACACCACTGGCGAAATGCAACAGTGGCACATGACCACATCTGCAACCTCGCGAGTCACGTGTAGGTTTCAGGAACAGGTTGTGTGCAATTAGAATTCATAACGCAGGTTCAATCCCTATATATGGAGAAACAGCTTGAGATGGAGTCGCATGTAGTATGGGCTGCATGTTGCTTTCGGAGACTTGCTGACATTAGAATAGGAAGCGTCCTAGTTCTATTTAAATATCGCATTAGAGTCTAGTCTTAGCACTCACGAATACTTAAACTACACCAACACTATTGCTATATTTTGTATATTGTTTGGGAGATTCGCTGCTATATGATCAGCCTTTAAGCATTAGTGAATACTGACGTCCCCACTTCCATAGGTACTGGATCGCCGAAGTACAAAGGCGAGATTCAAGAGGACTCAAGGCAAGGAAAGCAAGGAGTCAGTGTTATGTTTAGTTCCGCTGCAGTATATGTATTGATTTTCTATTAGTTGAGAAGTACTCAAGTGAGAGTTACCGAGTGTTGTTCTTCATTCCTTGTACTGTGATATAAGATGTTGAAGGTTGTAATACTTAGAAATGTAAAGGTAATATTGTAACTCTATTGTAAGGTATTACAGTTGTACAATATTCAGACTTGTAACACTCTGTGTATTGTGACTAATTGAAGAAAAGGTCTTGGCTCGTGTCACGGTTTCCCAGTGTTGGAAATCGGGACGCTACACTTTACAAGCATATCGTCTATACAGACTTCCATGTTTCGACCGATATGTTCCTTGAAGACCTTATTTATTAGGCACTGGTAAGTGGCTTCAGCATTCTTCAGCCCGAAGGGCATGACTCGATAGCAGTAGAGGCCTTGGTCGGTGATAAAAGATGTCTTTCCGATGTCAGGTGGGAACATTCAAATCTGATTGTATCCGAAGAAGGCATCCATGAAGCTGAGGAGCTCGTGTGTGGATCTGGCATCGATTAAGGGATCAATGAAGGGGTCCTTCAGACATGCTTTGTTCAGGTCGGTGAAGTCGATGCAAATACTCCACTTGTCATTGGCTTTCTTTATCATCACTAAGTTTGCTAGCCACTCGAGGTAGCTTACTTCTTGAATGAAGCGGGCAGCTAGGAGTTTGTTGACCTCTTCCTTGACAGCTTGTTGCATGTCAGAGGTAAACTTGTGGTGCTTTTGTTAGACTGGCTTGACATCTGAATTGACATTGAGACAGTGCATGATCAATTCTTTCGGATTGTTGGGCAGGTCTGCAGTGGTCCAAGCGTGCAAGTCTCGGTTCCCCCTAATGCAACTGACAATTTGTTCTTTGAGTCAGTGGGAGAGAGCATTGCTTACCCGAAAATTCTTGGTCTGATATTCTTTAAAGATGGGGATCTGTTCTAGGTCGTCCACGGCCTCAGAGTTAATTTGACCCCTCTCTGGAGGGAGTTCTACGAAATTGAGGGGGAGGACCGCGTCCCCCATTATGGTTATGTAACATACCCGTGCTGCTTCTGGGCTTTCCTTAACTTCTCCTACCCCTGCTAGTATGAGGAACTTCATCTTCATGTGGAAGGCTGTTGCTACAGCGTGAAGAGATACAAGGCTGAGGCAGTCGAGGATGGCATTGTAGGCAACTTTCACGTTGACTCCCATGAAGTCCATGGCATCGGTCCTGGTAGCTGGGGCTTTTTCTGCAGTCACATCGATGGTGACTATCCTTTAATCTAGACCGGAACTGGGAGAACCCGTGGAGGGTGTACCAGGCACATTTCAATTGATCTCTGGAGAGTTTGGGTCCTTCAAATGCTTCTAAGAAGAGGATATTCACCGAGCTGCCATTTTCCATCAAGATGCATTGCACTTTGTGGTTTTCCATACATAGGCTGATTACTAGTGCGTCACAATAAGGTGTTCGGATGCCTTCCAGGTCTTTATTTGAGAAGGTTACTGGAACCCCTAAGCTCTTAGCGGAAGAGAAGCTATGCAATGAGTTTACTTTTTGGATTAACACCTTTTGGGAGGAGTTAGATTTCCCACCCATGGGTCTTCCGTAGATGGAGTGGAAGACGACCTTGGGTTCCGGGTCTTGGGGTTATGATACTCTCTATTCACCTTTGTTAGCTCCTCGAGTTGGAGAAGGTTCGACCATGTCTTTCTTATGTAACCTCATTGAGCCTCAATTTACTTTTTGAAGTTCGGCAGTCATCGACGTTGTGGTCATAGTCTCTCTAAAATCAGCACCATAGGTTATTATTCTGTCTCTTGTGGTGTGTTCATCCTAGGAGGGGAGCAATCCATTTCCCTCAATTTCCATGAGGATTGTTGATATGATAGCATTCAGATGAGTGAACTTGTCGAAGCAAGGTGCCGGAGGAGGGCGATGCTTGCCTGACCCATCCTCCTGGGACTTCTTGGCCCCTTCTTCATTGGTATTCTTCCATTTGTTCTCTGATGAAGGTTCTCCTTGGTCTTAGGGAAGAAGCGCAACTTCAGCTCAGATGTACTTCTTATTCTGTAGTAGGAGTTCGGAGAAGTCTGAGGAGGACTCTTAGCCAAGGATGCTTTAAGGTCGATATTGTGGACATTGTGTCTGAAGGCAGCAGCTGCCACGACCAAGTCTAGGGAGGAGATGGATCAAAACTCGGCTATGAAGCATCTGATAAAATCCTAAAGAAGAGACTTCTCTTCTCTTTATTTCAAATTGAGCAAGGAGGCATTAGTCTTCTCGTTCTTGAGGCTGCCAACGAAATGTGTGAGAAAGAACTCCTCAAACTATTCCAAGGAGAAGATATACCATAGAGAAAGATGGAATACCATTCATGTGCTGATCCCTTTAGTTTTGTTGGGAACGTTCTACAGAGGAGCACGTCAGAGGCTCGGTGTATCATCACGAGAGTTCTCAAACTCTCGATGTGATATCCCGGGTCAATTTCACTATTGTATGAATTGAAGATGGAGGGCTTTCAGAACTTGGTCGATGAATTTCTGGAACTTTGCCCTTGTCATGTGTAACTCCTATTTCCCATATCCGTAATTTTTCTACTGTATTTTCATTCCTGGTATTTTTGTATTCAAATTGAGATCCTATATTTTGTTCCAGTTCGAATAAAAACAATCTTTGGTTTCAACTCAATTTTTGGTGTCAATATCTAATTCAATTGTATTGTTCGTTCCGCTCTTTCGTATCGTTCTTCATGTAAAAGTGGACTATTCATTCCATCTATCTCTTTTTCCTCATTTTTTAAGAATTTTGACCAAATCTCTAGTTGGATCCCACTCAAACCTGCTATCCAAATACCCAATAACCCAAATCATATACTATTTAACCCTAAACCTACCCTAACCCTAACCTTAACCCCCCTAATACTGTTTAACCCCAACAAACTCGCCGCCTCTCTTCTCCCTTCCGTCTTCTTCCCCCGCACTCAATCAAAACCAATCCCCGTCGCCAGTCGCTACCTCCGATCGCCCTCATCACCACATCACCTTAG
The DNA here is from genome assembly GCA_017893485.1 of Hemerocallis citrina. Taxonomy (NCBI): domain Eukaryota; kingdom Viridiplantae; phylum Streptophyta; class Magnoliopsida; order Asparagales; family Asphodelaceae; genus Hemerocallis; species Hemerocallis citrina. The sequence goes on from CM030360.1 coordinate 25,103,735, forward strand.
TCACAACCCCATCGCCTCCCATCCACCATCGCCATTGCCAGCCGCCATCGTCTTCTTGCCGAACCTAACTCCCGAACCCACTCCGCCATTACCCATCGTCGTCACTCCCATCCCGTGCACCCATCCTCGCCATCAACCTCAACCCTGTCTCCTCACCTCGCCGCCACCGCATCACCCTCATCCTCTCCATCCACCACAGAACTACCTATCGATCTCCTCCCCTGTTTCGAACCCAAGAAACAGAGTCGTCGTCGCCTGCCGCCCCTATTGCCGCATCGCTCCTCGATGTCGCACCGCCTGTCACCATGGTAGTCGCAATCTCCAATCTCGCGTCGTTCGCTCTCTCTCCCGCTCGCTGCCGAAGTGAGGAAGAAGACAGATCGTGATTGGTCGAAACTGCTATTCTGTGTTCAGCCACAGCTGATCCAGACTCGATGTCCCGTGTTTGGGACAGATCCGGTGTGAGGGATATCCCCCGTTGGTCGTTTTTGCTGTCCTGTTTTGTGCGCACAGCGGATCTGGTTTGCTGCCCGCTGTTTTGGGCGAGATCTGGTGTGGGGTTCACTTAGTTACTGTTGGATTCTTTGCACGGTCTTCACACGTGCTTTTGGGAGATTTCACCCGGGATTTCCGATCCCGCTACTCTCAAATTATCGGATCTAATCGTCGTCCTAAAGACAAGTATTCTCCTTATACAATTTATTGTCCTAGTACATGCATTTAATTGAAAATACCGCAAATAGGTTTTAGTTGTGACTCCTTCTTGTCTTATCATTTGTTGATCTTGAATTATTCATTGTCGATTCCATACTCTTAAGAGTCACAACAATTTCATTGTCATATTTACAACTACTTGGACTCATTTTATTTCCTAGACACTTGAACACATGAAACTAAGAAACCCTAAACTTGTAGATGTGTGTTGTATCATGTGTGTGATAACCTTGCATTTCTTGGGTTGAGAAATAGATGTTTCTCGTTGTTGATAGCCACTACACTCGTATTTGTATCGCACATTAATCTAGGCTCATAATAACCAATTATCATGCAACTTATATATGAAAAACAGTCACACTTGTTGCTGTCCTGAACTTTACTTGCTGTTTCGACCCCTTTAACGTCAAAATCTGAACTTGAGCCCTGAACATGAAATGTAGATCTAAATGTCTAGATGTCGATAGCCTCCAGAATTTTCGAATTTCGAGTTACGGTCAAGGAGATATCACAGTTGTACTACTGTTGTGTCGGTAGTCGCAGATTCACAAAACTGCTACACTTCTTTAGTTTACAAATTATTCTAACTATGCTACCATTAAGTAGTTGCCTTAAAATTTTGCATGCTGTTGCTGGACACCCTAGAGAACATTCCAAAATTTTATCAGAATTAATTAGTAATGTTTCAACCCTGTTTCACATGTATAAACTCAGATTCACAAATCTTGGCTGAACATAGAAGCAGTATAGTTTGTTGTTTTGACATATGTTAGCACAACTTTCTTGTACCTTAATTATATGCGTTGTAACCGGACAGGAGTCTAGACCTCCTGACGGATCTACATTTGCTATCTCGTAGCAACGGAATCACAGTTTTGGTACAGCAACGTCGTGCTGTCCAGATTTGAGATTTTTCGTTGTTCGTGATATTTTTATTCGTGTTGACCCTCGAATATGCTATATAAATATCTAAAACTTGTTCCATGTCCATGATTATAATTTCTTGACTTGTTTCGCACACTTGCATGCTTGATTGATAAAAATTAATAAAAAGTAACAAGTCGGGGTTTAAGGAAAAGACCATAGTAGTGGACTATATAGGTAAGTGTACTCGGAAGGGGGCCCGTGTTTTCCACTTGATACATGTCTCATGAACTAGTATATTATTATTCGATTCATGAACTAGTATATTATTGGATTCATGAACTAGTATATTATAAATCGATTCATGGACTAGTATATTATTGATCCATGAACTAGTATATATATGATTCATGACTTGTCTTGTTATGACTTGACACATGAATTAGTTATATGATTACCCGATTCATGAGCATGACTTGCTTGATACTTGATACCTGAGTATACCGCCCTATAGACTCCACCACTAGGCCTAAACGTAACTGATTTGTATGTAGCAACAATGTAGTAAAAAGATGGATGCATGAAGTGCTACCTAGATAGTAATAACTACAAGACTTGAAATATGACTCGAACTTGGAACATGATTACTTGACACTTGATGACATGATACATGAGACTTGATACTTGAATATAATACTTGACACTTACAACTCGATACTTGTACTTGACAACTTGACACTAGACTTGAGACGTGTTACTTGACACTTGTACTTGATACTTGTCACTTGATGTTGGATACCCTTACATGTTCACTTGCCACTTACTCCACTATTAGTATTTGTTACCCAACCTGATCACTTGAGTTGTCCTTTTTGATAGCTAGTTTTCTTGAATCCCCACTATTTGTTGCATCCCTATTATATTCTTGATTCCAAAATTTGTTCCATAATTCTTGTACTCGTTTTTACTATTTGTGGCCCTAACTTTTCCTAAGGGCATTTCTCTTGTGTTCTCTATATTTTTCTCTTTCTATAATTATTAAACAGACTTTGGAGACGTGCTGCTTGCTGGAATTGGTGAGCGGGGATTTTAGGCTTCAATTGGAGAAAGGACATCCTTAATTTATTTGATTTCTTTGTGTTATTTACTCTTGCTACTTAAAACTTGTAACGGGCTTATGTTCCCGGGTTTTACATTAAATCCAGATTTGAGAATTATTTGAGACACTAGTATTTGTTTCAATTGTTTCTGTATTTTAATAAATATTTCATGCATGCGTGGTTGTATATATATTTTGTTATATTCTTGTTGTGATGCTGAGTCGATCCTACAGCGTATGGATGATATTAAAATCATTCACTGGGCTTTGTCACGCGCTCGTATTCCATATTTTTGGAAAGCGGGGCGTGACAAGGTTTTTAGTGCTATCAGAGCCAGGTTTGGCTAATGTGTTAGTTGACTAATACATTAGACAGACTTGACTCAGTCAGGATTAACTCAACATTTAACATGCCATGTAATTGCATGAAAAATTAATTACCAACTTGATCTGGATACTGATTGTTTTGGGTTTGCGCAGGCCATGGCTCGTAAGAATGCTTCGTCCTCCCAAACGGGGGGTGATCAGTCAGAGGAGCCCGCTATTGTACAAATGTTGCAGATGCAGCGCGAACAAAATGAGTGGCTTATGCAGCAGATGATGCATATGCAGCGAGAGCATGCAGAGCTGATAAGGCCAGCCTTGGGAGCTGCCAACAGAGAGCCACATGTACCTGCACCTGGGGTGTTGCCACCCAGACCTGGCAATGTAGTGGATTTTATTAAGCTACACCCCGACAAGTTCACAGGTACAGAAGGTCCGCTAGAAGCCGAGCAGTGGCTCATCAGGACGGAACAGCTATTGATCGTGGCGCGAATAGCTGATGTAGATCACGTGGATGTCGTGAGCATCCAGCTGGTTGACCTCGCCCACATCTGGTGGCAAGCTGAGATGGAATGGCTAGAGCGCCTCTGTAGCGCCCCGAATTTCTAATATAATAACTTAAAAAATACGTGGCACAATCCCAGCATCAACTTCAATGTAATAGTACACATAGCTCAAAAACACAAATAATTTTATTCCAAATTTTTATTACAACAATCTTTTTCAAACACAGCGAAATTACAAACACCTTGAATTACATCTTTCTTTGCACAACACTTCTTTTACTAAAATTTTACACAAAGCTCTATTACATCAGTTTGTCTCCAAAACTATCTCAAGCATCCAACCTCCAAACTCTAAGCAACAACCTGTAACATATGAGGCTAGAGATGATCCATAACCCCCAAAACTAAAGGGGTCAGCCATAAATGGTGTGAGTGACATAAAACACAAACAACATAATTTAATCGTAAAACATAAGGTCATCAACAACATGTATTAACCACAATGATAAATGAATGAGAAATAACAAAGATGTAAAGCATGAAAACATCATAGAATGAAAACAACAAGTGCATCTAGTCTAAGTGTCAAGTGTAGGAAAACTGGAAAATACATGCATAAAACCAAGTCAAGACAACACAAAGTCTATATGTGGACTCTCTAATGCATACTTGTCGAAGTCTATGCATCCCATTCTACATAGGTTCGGTGCAAGCCCTTAACGTCTTCACATTATAGGGTTCAATCCCCCGCAATGCAACTATTCCTATCACGATGACTACTACGAGATAAAGATAAACTGTGAGAATTAGCCCATGCCTGATAATTTCGGAGATAGATCCCACATCTCAGGTAATTTACCTGGATAATTCCGGAGATCATCCCACATCTAAACATTGACACATCATCACATGAATACCCCATGTGCGTCGCTTCGACTTTGATAATTCCGGAGATCAATCCCACACCGCAAGCAAATCACTTGGATAATTTCGGAGATATATCTCACATCGCAGGTAATTTACCTGGATAATTTCGGAGATAAATCCCACATCTCAAGTATGTTACTTGGATAATTCCGGAGATTAAATCCCACATCTAAAGCCATACTGAGGTGCATAACCCATGTTTCCGTTCATCATATCACCACTAGTGCCTGTCCTTATCATTTGGGTTATTTAATTACTTAAAGAATCTCCTAGAGTTGGTGTACCCTACCAGCCTAAATTCAAAACTGACTAACTGAAATGCCTCACGGGCCTCAACAAAATAACTCAACACCGGTATACTAGGGTCACTCACCTCTAGGGACTCAAACTCAAAAGTCTTAATCAACTTTCCACTAAACAAAATTAGCTCAACTGAATATCTCAAACCAAATGCTTAACTGAAGACAAAGTATAGACTGAATTATCTGAAAGCCAATCATTCGAAAGAACACTCAAGTTACAAAAATCCATCAGTACCAGTCGACTCATACTGTGGTAAGTCGACTGTCCAGAGGACAAATATCCAAAATTTTACAAAAAATAAACTAAGTCATACCAGTCGACTTGAAAGCCATCAGTCGACTTAATCGAGACAAAATTCCAATAATTCTCAAGAAAATATTCTAAGTACATAAGTCGACTTAAAGAGGTCATGGTCGACTGTCCAGAAAGGACTGAAATAATTTTACAAAATAAAGATCTCAGGACACCAGTCGACTGCATAAGAGTCTAGTCGACTGTCCAGAGGAGATTTCAAAAGATCTGAAGAAACGACAGCAGGGTCGTACCAGTCGACTGAGTAGTAGACCAGTCGACTGTCGGCCTACAGTTTTCATAATTTAGGTCTGAATACAAAGATCAAAACTGGAGTTTTCTAAAGATTCTTTGTTTATGAAAATAACTCGTATTCATATAAAAGTGACAAATCTCCAAATATCTCAGATTGGATTCAATACTCAATCATCCAATATCTCAAAACTCAGTTCTCATGTTCTCAATTACTAATTCTTTCATTAGGGTTTTTCAATACTAAATTTCTTCACAACTCATAGCATGATCTGATTTATAAACACAAGATCCGGATGCTCACCATCCGATCATAACCATACTCAAATCTTAACATGCTTTTAGCAACACAATTTTATAAACAAAGATCCACTAGTCATTCATAGATTTCACAAACATGGTACAAACAACAATCCTTTGCATCATTCTCATGCAAAGATACCGAATAACATTCAGGTCAAACAACAATATAACAACTATTCACATAAATCATACCGCAATACATAGTTCATATCACATCACAAAATCAAAACAAAACAAAAAATGTCACTCACATAAATCAAACAACAAAACAAATTTATATCACTCACAAAATCAAAACAAAACAAAAACAATGTCACTCACCTTTGAATTGAGAAAATCCACGAAAAGCCTTCCTTTTGCTAGATCAAAACTTTCTCTTGATCACCAAGAAAATAATAATATAATAAATCTTGAGTTGTGCAGCGAATGACGGCTGTACATCCTCTTTTATACAGGCCGGGATTGAAAGGAATTAGGGTTTTGAAGTACTTTTGCAAAATAGTCCTTTTCAATTTATTACTTCACATATATAACCTTCCTTAGTTAAAGTAAGTTAAATAAATCAAAACTAAATAAAATATTTTTAACACTAAGTTTTCCAACAACCCAGCACAGCCCAGAGATAAGAAAATTTTGGATTTACACACAGGGTGGCGATTTTGCACAAAAGCCCCCCCCTCTTGTAATATTTGCAAATACCTCATAAAATATTCATAAAAATCCAGAAAAATCCGAAATAATATCTAATAATACATATTATATTTTTCAATCAAAATATTTGACTTTTACTTTCCAAAAAAACATTTGCACAAAATTCTACATGAATTCCTTATTTGCAAAAACACCATTTTTGACTAAATCTTCACCAAATCGACTTTAAATAAAATATAAATATATTTAAATTTAAATGCTAACCATGGGAAACCAAAATATCAGTAAAAACGAATTTTCATAGTTTATTTAAGATCCAAACGACTTTTTATATAAAAGCCCCTCTCTTTCAAGATATTTGTAAAAATAGTTTCTTTATTCAGAAAAATCCCAAAATTTAGAATACACTCCATAATAAGTATGAGAACTTATTAAAAATATCAAATTGTATATTTACACCAAAATTATTTGTACGTGTTTCGCACGTGTAAAAAGATAAATCTTTTTAGAAAATATTTATTAAATTTCCAGTAAATCATTTTAATTTATTTTCAAATATTAAATAATATTTGAAAATACGGGGTTCTACAGCCCCATCGCCTGGGCCATCTTCAGGGAGAGCTTCCTCACGAAGTTCTTTCCTAACGTCACTAGGAACGAAATGGAGCAGCAATTTGTTGCGCTTACTCAGGTTCGTCAGATAGTGTTTATTATGCAATTTTTTATTGTTAATTCATGATATATCAATGTTTAACTAAGACACTATCTTGAATCAGGGGAGTGGGACCGTAGACGAGTATGCTGTGGAGTTCACCCGACTGAGCCGCTTTGCCATGTCTATGGTGGCTAATGATGAGGACAAGGGCCATCGCTTCTTACTAGACTTGGACATTGAAATCCAGGATCATCTAGTTGCTTTGAGATTTCGATCCTACGCTGACATTCTGGAGGCCGCTAGGAGCCAGGAACAAACCAGTAGGCGGAAGCGTGCTATTCAGCGGTCCGCTCCCCACCCTGTCGTTACTAGGCCCACTGGAGGGCCAATCAGGAGGCCAATTCCAGCCCACCCTACCAGGGCTGCTCCCTACCCTGTTGCTGCCTCACGGAAGGGAGGTTTCTGTGACTTCTGTTAGATTCCAGGGCACGTGCATGGGGATTGTCTGTAGTCGCGCCGACTCGCGATCAGGTCAAGCTGCCACTTCCTCCTCAGTATCAGATCGTCGGTCAGAGGACCGCTGCCCCAAGGAGAGGTCAGGCCTTCAACCTGACTGCAGAGGAAGTCGAGACCGTAGAGGAGGTCGTTGCAGGTATATTAGTGTTTTATTGTTTTATTATCCGTTCCCTGCTTTATTTATTTATCTTGCATCATACATTGTGTAGTTTCCTTCCACATCAGTATTTCTTATTCCTTATTATCCTGCATTATTCATCGCTTCCCATGTTTTTTGACTCCATCATAGGTATCATTCTAGTCCATTCTTATCCTGCCCATGTCCTATTTGATTCCGGGGCGACCCATTCTTTCGTCTCCTCCCGTTTTGTGGATCAGCATCAGTTGGAGTGCAGTACTATGCCGACAGCTTGGAACATCACCACAGGTGGCGGTGTTGTCGTTTGCTCCAGGAAGTGCAAGCAGAGCCTTATGGTTATTGGGAGCACAGATTTCAAGGCAGATCTATGTAACGCCCCGAATCCCAAATACAACTGTTACCGCTGATTTCGGTGTGGGGGTAAACAGATAGAACTTGTGAGTCCGAGAAAAACCTGAACAGTTGACTCAGCCTTCTTGCTCCTGGCGCAAACTGCAAGGAAGTGCGAAACACCGGGGTTGATCCCGGTGACGCACCCTCCGACGCTCTTGTCAGTAATCAGAAGAGATTAAGAAAGAGCTTAAAGTGGTCAAAAAGTGATTAACCTGGTCATGGTGGTAGAGGGGTTGTATTTATAGTCGCCATTGGAACGGTTAGGGGCCTGATTTCCTGCCTGACAGCAAGGAGGAAGATTCTCCTATTCTGTTTTGGGAAATTAGCCCCTGATTCCCGGTGGGAGCAAATCAGAACTGTTGATTTGGCTAAATCAGGGATCCTGATTTGCCCCTTGTTGGTTTGGGTTCGCCCTGGGTCGGGACCCGTACCCAATAGGGGTGGATCCGTTCGCGGGTTATTGGATCTGTGAGAAGGAGATTCAGTACCCGCCTTGGATCCACTTGAATGTGAAATTACCATTTTACCCCCGAGCATCAAGATTCGTGCCCAATCTGGACGGCTCCGATTTAACCCCATTTTTAGCCATATCACGAGCCCCCCACTCCTAAAGACTGAGTGTGATCAGACTTTGAGGAGTAGTTTAACTGTTTTAGTGGCTGGTGGAGTTGTATCGGAGTCCAAATGGCGGATTTTGAATCTCGATGGGGTAGTGAGGTAATTTTTGACGTCGTGTGCTGTTCTTTAGCTGCATCGGGTATCTGACGGTCTTTTATCTATTTTTTCGAAGTATTTATTTAATTTTGCGATGTGTTTGCTAATCGTTTGGGGGTCTTAGCGATACATTCTAGGTAATAATTGTTCGTTCAGGGGTTCGAGAATGTGCCCCCGAATTTCCAATTATTTTCCAGGATTTTTAGCTAATTTTCCCGAATTTTTAGCAATTTTTTTCGCAATTTTTAAATAAATAAAACGATTTAAATAAATAAAAAAAATGATTTAAATACCGATTAATGACGTGGCTCGTTCTGAACCGTTGATTATGGACGAGCACGAATTTCGGAAGGAGCTGACGGCTGTTATCGCTCGGCAGCTTTTTTCTCCGTTTACGAGCTTGGAAAGGCACTTGCTCGGCTGCCGACCGGAGGTAGGGGGTTCGGCAGACCGAGCGACGTGGCTCAGTCTGAGCCGTCGGATGATGGCTCGCTTCCCAAGAAAACACTATCTTGTCTTTTAGCGCACGTGGCGCAATCTGGACCGTTCATCATTAGAGGCGCGAATTTATGAGAGATCCAACGGTCGTAGTAGCTCGGTGTCTTTTTTCTCCGTTTACGAGCTCGGAAAGGCACTTGCTCGGCTGCCGACCGGAGGTAGGGGGGTTCGGCAGACCGAGCGACGTGGCTCGATCTGAGCCGTCGGATGATGGCGTGCTTCCCAAGAAAACACTATCTTGTCTTTTAGCGCACGTGGCGCAATCTGGACCGTTCATCATTAGAGGCGCGAATTTACGAGAGATCCAATGGTCGTAGTAGCTCGGTGTCTTTTTTCTCCGTTTACGAGCTTGGAATGGCACTTGCTCGGCTGCCGACCGAAGACGGGGGGTTTCGGCAGGCCGAGCGATGTGGCGCAATCTGAGCCGTTGGATGACGATGCGTATCTCGAGACGGGCGCATTTCCCAAGAAAACACTATCTTGTCGTTTAGTGTTCTCGGCGAGATCTGGGCCGTCTGATTGAGATCAGGCACGAAAGTTGAGGAGAAAGTGTGTTTTCTCCGTTTGCGAGCTTGGAGAGGCACCTGCTCGGGATCCGTCCGGAGACAGGCGGTCTCGGCAGGTCGAGCAATGTGGCGTACTCTGTCTCGAGACGATCCTGTTCCCAAGGGCATTAATGGTGCTTCGGGGTTCGCGCGGCGTTCCATTTTCCCAAGTTCATTAAGAATAACTCCTTCAATTAATGCGTGGAGTTTCAAATTTCGAGGGTCATAATGGCTGGACCTTGGAGGGGAGCTTATAAGTACTCCACTCCCTTTGTCATTTCAATCGCACCAAATGTAGAGTTCCAAACCTCGGGGGCATTGGCCTTGGGTAACTTGTCTTTCGAGGTCCGAGGGGGTTGCCGCTCTTTTGCCTTTTCCTTCTCCCGTTCCTGACGGCCCCAAAGTGGATGTCAGGAGCGGGGCGGAACGAGGCAGTAGTGGTGACGACTATAGTTCGGACCCGAGGAATGAGTTACTTCGGAAGGACGGGTGGTTGCCCTGTTGCCTTGTTCTTCTCCCGTTCCTCACGGTTCCGAAGGGAATGTCAGGAGCGGGAGGGAATGAGGCAGTAGCGGCGACGGCCGTAGTCCGGACCCGGGGTGTGAGCTGCTTCGGAGGGACGGGTGGTCGTTCTCCCACCAAGGTCTTCTGCCTACTCTGTTTGCTCCGCAGCGGGTGTCAGGGTCGGCAGAGATCTTGGTGGGAGAGGTGGTCATCCATGTCCGAGTCTGAGGGGTGAGTTCGTCGGAAGGACGAGCGGTCGTTCTTCCGGAAGAAATGAAGGGCGTTCCGGGCAAGTTGTTTGCAACTGTGAAGGCGCGGTTGCCAGAGCATGCCGAACCTTTGCAGTTGCAATCGACTGGCTCGGAATGGTTTGCTTCTCCCGATCTCCGAGTGTTGATTTTCTTTCGACCGGGGCCCGTGGGTCGGCGGAATACCGACCGAGACACGGGACCTGGGGGGTGCTCGCCGAGGGCGGTGCCTTAAAACTTTGAATCAAAATTTTTCCTGGTTCCTTTAGACATGGGTGGGGTGTCCGAGGGTTCAGGCGTCCGAGCGACGTGGTGCAACCCGAGCCGTTGGATGATGGCGCGCATCTCAAGACAGGCACAACTCTCCAGAAAACACTATCTTGTCGTCTAGCGTTCTCGGTGAGATCTGGGCCGTCCGATCGAGGTTTTACGCGAAACTTGAGGAGAAGTGCGTTTTCTCCATTTGCAGGCTCGGGAAGGTGCTTACTCGGACGCCGACCGGACTCCGTTGCAGGCTAGTTCGGATTGCGTGTAGTTCGAGTTCAGATCCCCTGGCGCCGAGCTATTTGATTTGTTGAAGAAGACAGCTGTATTGGGCCTTCGCGACGTTTCGAGAGCAGCCCAAAAGTTGCGTTCTTTCATTTGGAAGTCCAAGGGACGTTCCTTTTTACTATAAATCTTCACCCCTCCTTAGACCAAGTCTCACTTTTTACTTTTACTCTCTCTCTTCAGTTTTCGCTTTATCTTCGAAGTTTTCAGCTCTCTGGTGGCATGCTAGCTGACGCGGTAGTGTTTCTTGTTTCCGGCGAGCTTTTCCGACCGCAGCTGTCACTTCGAGGTCAGTCTATTTCCCTTCTCTTTTAGAAAAAAATGGTTAAGATCTCGGATGAGACCCCCGTCTCGGAGCAAGCCGTTGACCGAGGGGATGAAGGGAAGGAGGTAATGGAGCCGAGCGATCAGAATGTCGTTCGTCCGGACAGAGAGGGCGAAGTGGCCGAGCTGCTCGAGGAGGTCGTGGCGGTGTCCCGAAAGGGTAAATCCGTGGTCACGATAGTGGGAACACCGAAGAGAGCGGGGGCGTTCGGTCGGCAGCCTATCGCCCTTTCGAGCGTGGGAGGCGTCCGGGACTATGACGAGGGTACCTTGGAGAGAGTCACCCAAGGCACGGCTAAGCGGGTTGAGGAGAACGAGCCGAGGGAGCTGTCCGAGGTGGACCACACCATCTCGTCTCTTACCGAGACCGACCTTCGTCTGATCCGAGAGGGTTTCCGGATCCCTGCCGACTATGGACTGCTCCTGCCCGGGCTGGGTTTCCGTGCCAACACAAAGTCCTCGTCGGACGTGTGCGTCTTTCCGGTCGACTCCCTGATTGCCGGACTCCGGTTTCCCCTCCACCCGTTCGTTGTGGATGTGTTGACATGGTACGGGTTAAGCCCCGCCCAGCTGATGCCGAACACATGGAGGCACGTCACGGCATTCGTCCTTCGATGTCAAGAGGTCGGCGGCAAGCCGAGTATGTTCCTTTTCCGGAGCCTCTACCGACCTTGTCAGCCAAGGCGAGATGAACAAAGGTTCTTTCTTTCGCCCCGGACGGGCGTGAAGCTGATCGAGAATCCGGACTCGATCAAACATTGGAAGGAGAAGTACTTCCTCATCCGAGCCCCGGCGCCGTGGGTGATACCGACGGTTTGGGCAAAGGAAGGCCTGCCCAAGCGGACCAAGAGGGAGGCGCCGCTGAGTGATGAGGAGGCGGAGGTCCAGAGGAAGCTCCTCGCCCTGCCAGCGCTAAGCTGGAAAGATATTACCGAGGAGGAACTGTTCCGAGGGGGTCTCAGTCCGATCGACCCTAGTATGCTTCTGGTATTTATATTCTTTGTTTAAAGTCCATGGAAATTTTTCTAAGTTTTTTCATTCGGCTTGTGCAGGTACGATGAAGCTGGATTACAAAGCTTTGGTGGCGAAGGGTAGGTCGGAGCAGGAGGCGAAGAAGAAGAGGCCTTCGGCGGCACCTCAGGACAGCCGAGCCACGAAGAAGCCTTCGGTGGCGAAGGTTGCCGACCAGCCGAAGGTCATGGTCCTCGCGGAGGGGGAAGTCATGGTCCTCGACCCTCCGACCTCGAATGCGCCGGTCCTCGACCCTCCAACCTCGGATGCGCCGGTCCTCGACCCTCCAACCTCGGATGTGCCGACACCGATCTCGAAGGGAGATACTCCCGGCTTGTCGAGCGGTGTGTTCGGCGCGAAGGAGGCGTTGTCCCTCCAAGTTCCGCCCCTCACTGCCGATGCGGAGAAGATCTTGACCGAGCGTCATAAGCAGATCTTCGTCCCCGATTGGCAGGTGATGAACGTCGACGGCTTCTTGGGCGACGGGAACATCTGCATGGAGGCGGTGAGGCACCTGCCGACCCCGAAGGATCGAGCGACCCTGAAGGCCGGGATGGCAGGGGACGCCGTGATGCAGATTGCTCGGAATACTATGTCGGTAAGTGGGCCGAGCCCTCCTTCATCCAAATTTCTTCCTTAGAATTTTTCTAAGTTCTTGGGTTCGGGTTTTAACGTGTTGTTCTCTTTCAGACTCTCTGCCACTTCAACTTCCTGGTCGAGGAGTTGGCGAACAAGGAGCGGGAGAAAGAGCGGGAGAGGGCGAAGCGCGTCAAGGTCGCGTAGCAGCTTGATGCCGAGCAGCTTCTCTCGACGAAGAGGGCTGCTGCAGTGGGGGGCCTGGAGAAGCAGCTGGTCGACGCCATTCAGCTGTCGAAGGACACAGCGGCCAAGCTTGAGAAGGAGGCAGCCGAGCTGAAGGAGGAGCTGGCCAACGCTCGGTCGGGAGCGGAGAAAGAGGTTGCCGAGCTGAAGGAGGCGCTGGCCAAGGCTCGGTCGGAAGCGGAGACGGCTTGGAAGAGGGCCGAGAAGATCAAGGCCAAACACCTGAAGAAGGTGAAGAAGGTGAAGAAGGCCGTGCAGGAGGAGGCCGCGCAGCACATGCTCCAGAACATGGAGGATGCCTACGGTCGAGCCTTGCAACATGTAGCCACCAAGAACCCGGGCTTCGACACATCCATCTACCACTTTTACGACCCCGTGGAAGGGGAGGAGGGGGTTCCCGAGGGGCTGCTGGGTCCCGAGGGAGAGACGGAAGTCATCGAAGGCCCTGGGGAGACCGAGGCCGAGGGCGAGGAGGAGGGCGACTCCGAGGAGGAGAGTTGGAGCGAAGGCGGAGGCGAGGGCGATGGCGAGGACAAGACCGGGGGGTCGACGGACCCGAACGGCAAAAAGGTCGACCCCTGACTCGGTTGTCTTTTTTAGTCTTTTGTTGTTTTGTTTCTTTTTGTAAGCCTCATTGCGGACTGGCCACCGCTTTTGTAAAACCTTCTCTTCGGTTTTGAATGAAAAACATTTTGTTTGGCCAAAATTTGTCCAAGTGTTGAGCTTCGGATTTGTGTGTGACTAGTTGTAGATGTTTCCGTGTATTGTCCCATCGGATTTATCTCCACTTTTCAGGTGAAGTTCGGTCCGATCACAGAGGTTGTATACCTTCGGAAGGAGCTGGCAAAAACGAAGGGCGAGCTCTTTTAGAGCCGGCAGAATCGATTTCTCCTGCTCGGCAGGCTGGAGGAGATGAAGGCAGCTCTGCGGAGGTACTGTCGCGAGCTGTGGCAACTGCGGAAGTACCCCCCAGCTCCTTGTCCCGAAGGCGAAGTCGAGAGGCTCCGTAGAGAGCTCACTGCCGCCGAGCAGAAGAATGACGACCTTTTGGCTGAGGTCCAATACTTGGAGTTAGCGGAGAAAGAACGCTCGGCGGAGGGAGAGAAGCTGACTTCCGAGCTGGAGAAAGCGTCGACCGAGCGCAAGAGGCTATTGGCCGAAGTCGATAGGCTCAGAAGGATCACGATAGATAGGGGGATCGAGGTCACCCATTACCGACGGCTTGCGACCGACAGTGCCAACGCCTCGGGCTCGTCGAGAGCCCCTCGACCGAAGAAGTTGGCGAAGGACGACGCCTTGAGGGATAGAATCATCGAACTGGAGGAGGAGGTCGCGTCGCTCAAGCCCTTGCCCGAGAGAGCCAACGTCCGGAGCACATCGTGTACCCGCGAAGAGAGCGAGAGAGGGATTACATTTTACGAACTTGCGACACGCTTGCCCTCGGTCAGACGGAGTCCAGCTGACGCTCAGAGTAGTGCGGCCGTTTCGTCGAGCGGGGCTTCAGTCGGCGCCGCGGTTAGGACCAGCAGCGAAGGGGGGTCGCGCTTCGTTGGTTTAGGGTCGAGCTCGGAGGGCAGGCCTCGTCGTCCTCGCATTTCCCTAAACCAAAGCATTCCCCTTCCGAAGAGGCCCTAATTATGTCGTTTTCCATTTTTGTTGGTTGTTGTAAAAACCTAATTGTAGGGTCGGTTCGGCCGTCTGTAACACTATTATGTCTGAATGCGAATCTTTTTGGAAAATTTTCAAGTGTTGGACTTCGGCAGTGTATTGAAACTTTGCTATTTGTTTTCCCCTTTTTTTCAGCTCGAGGCGTCCGATTCATATGCTGATCTGTACGGCTCGGATGATGACTCTGAATCCGAAGCCTCTTCTGGGACGGCGGCTCTGAGTCCTAGGAGCGTCGAGCTGGAGTTACGCCGAGCTGAAGGTGAGCGGGCTCACCTTTTGTCCGTCCTCGACCTTCGGGAAGCCGAGATCCAGCGTCTGGAGAATAGGATTGCCGAGCTGAACCCTGCAGAAGGGGACGAGGACTCGCAAACCGCGTTCAGCAACGCTCTTCGGGTTAAGTGTATTCGGCACAGCCAGTCGAAGATTATGGCCGAGCGGGATGATTTGCTCTCGGAGATTCGACACTTGCAGACTGTGGTAGCGAAGCTCCGGAACGGTGCAGGGGAGCTACCAGCCGAGGAGGACGAACAGTCGGCCGAACAGTCCAGTGAAGATTTTTCCATATGAGGGCTAAGTGTAGTGAGTCGGCGTCGTGTATTTTGTTTCCAAACACTTTGTAATCATATGTTTTGTATTAAGGTCTGATTGTTTGATAAAACATCTTTCATTGCTCTGCATATTTGTCTTGCTTATAACTGTGTTGGTCGTGCCGAGGTCCTTGAACCGAGTGTGTTAGTTCCGTCGGCGAGAGTATTTGAACCGAACGGGTTCCCATGGGTACAGTGTTTTGTCGTTTAGCGACTCTGACAAGGTACGGCACGAGTTCCTAGGCGGCTCTGTCCCTTAGAAAGTGCTATCTTGTCGTTTAGCGTCGGTGGCAAGATCTGAGCCGTTGGGTGTTGGCACGAATCTCGAGGCGGCGCATTTCCCAAGAAAACACTATCTTGTCGTTTAGCGCAGGTGGCCAGATCTGAGCCGTCTGATCGAGATCATGCACGAAAGTTGAGGAGAAAGTGAGTTTTCTCCGTTTGCGAGCTCGGGAAGGCACTTGCTCGGTGGCCGACCGGAGAAGTGGGGCTTCGATCTTATGGAGAAGCTTGAACGGACTGGGAGCCAAGTGCTGGACCCCGGGACCATTCTTGTAGCTCGACGGTTGTGGGAGCAATTCCGAACGGCGATCTACCCCTGGTTCATCCGGAGATGAGCCGAGGAGGTAAAGTCAAGCCGAGTGTTGGACTCCGAACCATCGGTGTAGTTCGACGGTTGTGGGAGCAATTCCGAACGGCGATCTACCCCTGATTCGTCCGGAGACGAGCCGAGGAGGTAAAGTCGAGCCGAGTGTTGGACTCCGAACCATCGGTTAGTTCAACGGCTGTGGTAGCAATTCCGAACGGCGATCTACCCCTGATTCGTCCGGAGACGAGCCGAGGAGGTAAAGTCGAGCTGAGTATTGGACTCCGAACCATCGGTTAGTTCAACGGCTGTGGGAGCAATTCCGAACGGCGATCTACCCCTGGCTCGTCCGGAGACGAGCCGAGGAGGTAGAGTCGAGCCGGACGTGGACTCCGAACCATTGGTTGAAATCATGTATTAAAAAAGCAGGTGACAAGAGGGGAGAGAAACACATGAATTCAAAAACATGCGAGAGCTTTCTTTATTAATTATTGACGGCGAACCGTTTTACATAGTACAATTTTTGAAAATTGGTTACAAGTCGGAGGACTGGAATGGCTCGATATCCTGTGATACTTAGAGCGGCGCCGGAGCGCTTTCTTGGTATTTTAGGAGGTGGTCGGCATTCCAGGTCCTCGGAATCTCTTTGCCATCTAAGTCTTCAAGACGATATGCCCCGGGCCGAACAACCCTTGTGATCCTGTACGGCCCTTCCCAGTTCGGAGCTAGCTTGCTCTTCTGACTGGGGAGGGATATAGCTAGCTTTCTCAAGACCAAATCTCCTTGCTTAAGGTTGGCGGGTCGGACCTTTTTGTTGTACGCTAGTTCAACTCTTCTTCGGTAGATCTGCTGCCGAATCGACGCCCTTTTCCTTAGCTCGTCTATCAAGTCCAAGTCTGCTCTGAGGTCCCTGGCATTCTGTGCTTCGTCATAGGCTGTAAGCCGAGGGGAAGGTATTCCGACCTCAAGAGGTATCACGGCCTCGGACCCATAGGTGAGGTTGAAAGGGGACTCGCCTGTGGGGGTCCGCTTGCTCGTGCGGTAGTTCCATAGGACGTTGGGGAGTTGGTCGACCCATAAACCCTTGGAACTTTTGTCGAGCCTTTTCTTGATGCCTGCGAGGATCTGCTGGTTAGCATTTTCTGCCTGTCCGTTCGACTGAGGGTGGGAGACGGACGAGAAGCGCTGCTGAATGGCCAGGTCGTCGCATAGAGCTCGGAACGCTGCGCCTGTGAACTGAGTCCCGTTGTCCGTTACGAGGACACGGGGGACGCCGAACCTGCATATGATGTTCTTCCAGAAGAACTGTACCACTTTGTTCTCGGTTATAGTGGCGAGGGGCTCGACCTCGACCCACTTCGAGAAGTAGTCAATGGCTACGACCAAGAACCTGAACTGTCCCGGAGCCGGAGGGAAGGGCCCTAGTAAGTCCATGCCCCACATTGCAAAGGGGATGGGACTTGATAGGGAGGCGAGGTTGGCCTGAGGGAGGCGTCGGATGCTAGAGTGTCTCTGACAGGAGCTGCATTGCCGAACGTGTCGTTCGGCATCTTGAAGGAGGGTCGGCCAGAAGTACCCATAATTCAAAGCTTTTCGGGCCAAGGACCTAAACCCCGAGTGCGCCCCTCCGACGCCTTCGTGGAGCTCTTGTAGGGCGTATTCGGCCTGATCCGGAGAGAGGCACCTTAGGTACGGTCGGCCGTCTATTTGAGAGAAAGAGCGTTTGTATAGGATATCCTCGATCAAGACATAGCGCTCGGCCCGAGTCCTGACTCGGCGTGCTTCCTTGGGATCCGAGGGCAGAACCCCGTCCCTTAAGAATTCTACCAGTGGCTTCATCCAATTGTCTTGCAGCATGACCGGCAATGATTCCACCGAGGCAGGGGTCTCGTCTTCGATGCTCGGCTTGGAGAGGACTTCGATCAGTACGGTCTGTTCGAGACCTTACAGTGAGGATGAGACCAATTTGGAGAGGGCGTCGGCCTGTGAGTTTTCTTCACGAGGGACCCGCTGGATGAGCGCTTCCTCGAAATGGTTCATGAGGGCCCGAACCTTGGCGAGGTACTTCGCCATCCGCTCGTCTCGGGCCTCGTACTCGCCCAAGACCTGATTTACGAAGAGCTGGGAATCGCTGTGGATTCGGAGGCACTGCGCCCCAGCACTTCGCGCAAGTCCGAGGCCAGCAATGAGTGCCTCGTACTCCGCCTCGTTGTTCGAGGCCTTGAAGTCCATGCGGATCGCGTACTGGAGGACAAAGTCGTCAGGGCCGTTCAGAATGATGCCGGCGCCGCTCCCTTCATTACACGAGGATCCGTCCACGAATACTGTCCAAATGGGGGGTCCATTCGGGATGTGGCCGACCTCAGGAATAGTGGACTCTACGATGAAGTCGGCGAGTGCCTGCGCCTTAATTGCTGTCCGAGGCTGGTAAGAGATGTCATGTTGGCTCAGCTCTATGGACCACTTCATCAGCCGGCCCGAGGTCTCAGGCTTGTAGAGGATCTGTTTTAGGGGTTGGTCGGTGAGGATGACAATCGAGTGGGACTGAAAGTATGGCCGAAGCTTTCTCGCCGCAGTGACTAGGGCGTAGGCCATCTTCTCTATCTTCGGATAGCGGAGTTCGGCATCCCTAAGCACCTTGCTCACGTAGTAGATCGGCCTTTGGGTTCGGTCCTCTTCTCTTACCAAGACAGTGCTCAAGGTCTGCTCGGAAGCAGCCAAGTAGACAAAGAGAGGCTCGCCCGGGACCGGTTTGCTGAGCAGAGGGGGGTTCACTAAGTAGGCCTTCAGCTGGTCGAACGACTCCTATTGTGGCTGGCCCCATTCAAAACCCTTAATCCCCCTGAGTGCTTTGAAGAAGGGGAGGCATTTTTCCCCTGACTTCGAGAGGAACCGACCGATAGCGGCGAGCCGACCGGTAAGCTTCTGCACCTCCTTGATGTTCCGAGGCGGGGCCATGTCTAATATGGCCTTAATCTTCTCGGGATTAGCTTCGATCCCTCGTTGGCTTACCATGAAGCCGAGGAATTTTCCCGAGGAGACCCCGAACGCACACTTGTTCGGGTTTAGCCGCATACTGTGCCTTCTCAACACGCCGAAGGCCTCCTGGAGGTCGGCCACGTGATCTGTGCCTTGGACGCTCTTGACAAGCATATCGTCAACGTACACCTCCATATTCCGGCCTATCTGGTTTTGGAAAACCTTATTGACGAGGTGCTGATAGGTGGCGCCCGCGTTCTTCAACCCGAACGGCATGACCCGGTAGCAGTAGAGGCCTTGGTTGGTGACGAAGGAGGTCTTCGGAATGTCCGGGGGGAACATTCGGATTTGATTGTACCCCGAGAAGGCGTCCATGAAGCTGAGGAGCTCATGGCCCGAGGTGGCGTCAATAAGGGTGTCGATATTCGGGAGAGGGAATGGATCCTTCGGACACGCCTTGTTTAGGTCGGTGATGTCAATACATATCCTCCACGAGCCATTGGACTTCTTGACCATTACAACATTCGACAGCCACTCGGGGTAATTTACCTCCTGTATGAACTTGGCCTCCAGAAGTTTATCAACCTCTTCCTTGATGGCCTGTTGTCGCTCGGGAGCGAACTTTCGCCTCTTCTACTGAACCGGTTTGCACCCCAGTTCGACACTTAGGCGATGGACGAGCAGCTCCTCGGAAATGTCGGGCATGTCTGCGGCCGACCAAGCGAACAAGTCACGGTTATCCCGGATGCATTGAATCAGGTCCGAGCACAGCGCGGTTGGCAAGGACTTGCTGATGAGGAATTTCCGGCTCGGGTCCTCGTCCGAGAAGAGCACTTCTTCTAACTCGTCTGCCGGCTCGGACGTTGGCCGAGCTTTTGGCTCGGGGATTTCTAGTGTCTCGAGCGAGAGCACTGGTCCCCCGGTGGAAGTCATGTAGCACTTCCGGGCTGTT
This sequence comes from Hemerocallis citrina, assembly GCA_017893485.1. NCBI lineage: Eukaryota > Viridiplantae > Streptophyta > Magnoliopsida > Asparagales > Asphodelaceae > Hemerocallis > Hemerocallis citrina. The sequence continues at coordinate 25,123,659 of CM030360.1, forward strand.
TCTTGGCTTCCCCTGACCTCCCCTACTCCCGACCGAGTGGGGAACTTCATTTTCAAATGATACGCCGAGGGGACAGCTTCCAGGGCGGCCAGGCCGGGACGGCCTAGAATGACATTATACGCTGCTGGGACGTCGACGACCATGAAGTCCATCGTTCGGTCCGGGTAGTAGGGGTGCTTCCCGCAGTAACGTCTAGGGTTATCACCCCCTCGACGGTTACCGGGACCCCTGTGAACCCGTGGAGTGTGTAACCGGCCGGCTTGAGACAGTCCCGGGAAAGCTGCAGGCCTCGGAAGGCCGAGAGGAAGAGGATATTGACCGAACTCCCATTGTCTACTAAAATCCTCTGCACCTTGAAGTTGGCCATGCGGAGGTCGATGACAAGGGCATCGCAGTGTGGGGTTCGGACCCCTTCGAGGTCGGCATCGGAGAAAGACACGGGGATGCCGAGACCTTTGGGGGGAGGGGCACTGTGGACCGAGTTGACCTCTCGGACGAAGGCCTTCCGGGAGGAATTAGAGGAGCCCCCCATGGGACCTCCGTGGATCAGGTGCAGAACCCGTTCCTCCTCGAACTCGGGTGTTTCCTCGCGCCGCTCGGAGCGCTTGTTAGCCCCCCGAGGCGGAGGAGAGCTGCGATCCATCCGGTCGTTAGCCTTCATGAACTTGGCCAACTGCCCCCTCCGGATGAGGGCTTCAATCTCATCTCTCAAAGCCCGGCAATCATTCGTGTCGTGGCCGTGGTCTCGGTGGTAACGACACCACTTATCTTTGTTCCTCCTCTTCGCTGGGGTGTGCATCCTCAGAGCTGGAGGGATGACCCCCTCCTTCTCCACCTCCATTAGGATAGTAGAGACATTAGTGGTGAGGGGAGTGAACTTCTCGAACCTGGGGGGAGGGCGGCGCTGACCGCCATTGTCCTTCTGAGCTTTCTTGGACCCTTCTTCCCCCATCGCCTTCCTCTTCGACCCTGCGGAGGGCCCTCCAAAGCTCGGAAGGGCTTCAGCCTCCTCTGCTCGGATGTACTTCTCGCACCTCAGGAGGAGGTCGGCGAAGTCATGCGGGGGCTTCTTGGCTAGGGACGATCGGAGGTTGGCATTGAGGACGTTCGACTGGAACGCCACGGTAGCCACAGACTGGTCTAAGGAGGCGATAGACCTGACCTCTGCGGTGAATCTCTTCACATAGTCCCGCAGCTTCTCTTCCCTTTCCTGCCGCAGGTTCAGCAGGGAAAGACTTGTCTTCTCGGCTCGCCTGCTACTCACAAAGTGAGTAATGAACAGTGTTTCAAACTGCTCGAACGAAAAGATAGAGGAGGGGGCGAGCCTGGAATACCATTCCCAGGCCGACCCCCTGAGGGTGGCAGGGAAGGTCCTGCAGAGCATCGCGTCGGAAGCTTGATGGATCAGCATCAGGGTCTTAAAGCTTTCGACGTGATCGACCGGGTCAGATTCCCCTGAGTATGTTTCAAACTGTGGCGGTTTGAAACTCCTCGGTATGTGGGCCTCCATGATCGACTGTGAGAAGGGGGGTCGGCTGAGACGGAAGGTTCCTGCTCGGGACTCCTCCTCCCTGTCCATGCGGCCGATACGCCTTTCCACCTTGTGGATACGGCGGATGAGGGCGTCGTCCCTTCGCTGGTAATCGTATGACCCCCCGGACTCCTCTTCATAGGAGGGGGAGCGCGGACTCTGGCGCCGGTAGTCCTGGGATCGGCGAGGACTATATTGCTGCAGCTGGCGGCTGGGAGCCGGGGAAGGACTTCGGGTTCGGCGGCGAGGACTGGGGTCCCTCGGGGGCGTCGGAGCCCTCTGAGCATTCTGGACGTTCTGCTGAAGGTTGAGGGCCTGCAGGACGGTCTCCTGAAATTGGAGGAATTTGGCCCGACTGATAGGCACCTCTCGGTCCCTCGGATGACGCCGATCCCCGGGGGAATGCGGCCTCCTCCTTCGGCGCTCGGGGGACGCCGCTCGGCCTCTGCGGTCCGGGGACCTTCTGCCGTCTCGGCGACGAGGGGACCGATCACCCTGACGCTGGCGGGAGGCTCCCTCTCGGGCCCGCCTCTCGTCAAGGTGGGTGCGGAGGTCGTCGTCCTTCTGGCGGTTCAGGAGTGTGATGCGGAGGTCGGGATGATGAGAAGCCATTGAGTCCGAGGACCCATTATGGGCCGAAACATGCTCCGGATTAAGGGGCTGCTTCTGTTTCCGAGCATTATGGCCGGAAGGGCCATTGTTGGGTTGCTGCTTGGGATGAGGAGGTGGGACCTGCTGGGCCGGTGGAGGAAGATCAGACTGTGGAATAGGATTGACAGGGGCTTCCTCCGTAGGGTCGGCGGTGTTGGCCACACGGTTCGACCCTCTAGATCTAACCTTCTTCGGAGGCATGGCTGCAGAGGATGACGAGGAAGTAGCTGAGGCTGTTCGGGCGGTGTTTCCCACAGACGGCGCCAATCTGTTACCGCTGATTTTGGTGTGGGGGTAAACAGATAGAACTTGTGAGTCCGAGAAAAACCTGAACAGTTGACTCAGCCTTCTTACTCCTGGTGCAACCTGCAAGGAAGTGCGAAACACCGGGGTTGATCCCGGCGATGCACCCTCCGACGCTCTTGTCAGTAATCAGAAGAGATTAAGAAAGAGCTTAAAGTGGTCAAAAAGTGATTAACCTGGTCATGGTGGTAGAGGGGTTGTATTTATAGTCGCCATTGGAACGGTTAGGGGCCTGATTTCCTGCTTGACAGCAAGGAGGAAGATCCTCCTATTCTGTTTTGGGAAATTAGCCCCTGATTCCCGGTGGCCGCTGATTTCGGTGTGGGGGTAAACAGATAGAACTTGTGAGTCCGAGAAAAACATGAACAGTTGACTCAGCCTTCTTGCTCCTGGCGCAACCTGCAAGGAAGTGCGAAACACCGGGGTTGATCCCGGCGACGCACCCTCCGACGCTCTTGTCAGTAATCAGAAGAGATTAAGAAAGAGCTTAAAGTGGTCAAAAAGTGATTAACCTGGTCATGGTGGTAGAGGGGTTGTATTTATAGTCGCCATTGGAACGGTTAGGGGCCTGATTTCCTGCCTGACAGCAAGGAGGAAGATCCTCCTATTCTGTTTTGGGAAATTAGCCCCTGATTCCCGGTGGGAGCAAATCAGGGCTGTTGATTTGGCTAAATCAGGGATCCTGATTTGCCCCTTGTTGGTTTGGGTTCGCCCTGGGTCGGGACCCGTACCCAATAGGGGTGGATCCGTTCGCGGGTTATTGGATCTGTGAGAAGGAGATTCAGTACCCGCCTTGGATCTACTTGAATGTGAAATTACCATTTTACCCCCGAGCATCAAGATTCGTGCCCAATCTGGACGGCTCCGATTTAACCCCATTTTTAGCCATATCAACAACTGAATTCGAGAGTTCTACAGGATCTTTCCACTTCATTTAATACAATTTTACCAGGAAATTTGAACTTTTCACTTTACATCAGAGTTACAAGTAAAACATTACAATTTACACTGCACAGCGGAAGCAAAATTACAACATTTAAATAAATGTACAACAACTTTGAATAATCTTTAAGCATCTGTTCCTCTTTAACCTTTATCATGTCATTTACCCTGCATATAAAACTGTGGGTATGTTAGTTTATTCAATCGACGAACATTATACACGGCCATCCTCTCTATGCTGGAAATAGTATAACTCATTTTCCATATTTAACAAACACAAACTTGTTACATAGCAAACTAAAGGGAATACCCTAATGATGTCGTGTTGTGATTGTGCACTTAGTCCTTAATGCAATTATTTATGTTACATGACACTAATGCGCACTTGTTCGGATTCTATGCATTCCATACTACATAGGTCCGAGGGCAAGCCCTTAATCGTTCTTCGTTTTTGTAGGGTTCAATCCCTCGCCATGACTTAATCTACTACTGTGACTATGGTAAGTATCCTAGATATTCTATGAGTTACGAGCTCATGTCCAGACAGCCTGGAGGAAAATTCCACGTCATGTCACGACGCATGCCTGTGGTCAATTCAGCCTCCGTCATGGGACATGACACCACCCGCAGTCACCAAACATCCCACGAGCGTCGCCACCGGGACGGTACTCTGGAGCAGTATCCACATCATGTCACGACGCATCGTGAAGACAACCTGTGACTACTCTCACGCCGCCAATCCAATGGCCCTCATACTCATGTTTTTCTTCTACTTTCATCACATCTCCACTATGTACTAAACTTTAGTTTTTATTAGAATCGTGAACAAAAATCAAAGTTCTAGAGTTAGCCTCTCCACTAAACCAGACTTATTCATTCATTCAAACATGACCAACCTTGGTCTTTTATTTCAAATTTCATTTCATTTCATTCCAATTGCCGGGGGAGACTTAGCTACTCTTTTGTTTCAATTCCAATTCACAATTTCCAAAATTGAGCATTTTTAACTCATAAGTTCACATGTTGATTTGTCATACTCAAAAATATTTCTCTTTTCCAATCATGATTTCTAAACCGTTCAATAGTCCATAATTATACATTAAATTCAACTATTCATCATGTAACTCATGAATTATTATTTTCACATTAAAAACCACATCGCTAGTTATTCAATCAAAGATGGACATTTACTCTTCATAATTTGTCGCACTATTCTCCATTGAGAATAATCACATCACTTCACATAATTCCTTTTTTTTTGGTATTTCTTTTCCAATATTCCACTTTAAGTCTTTTGTAAAAATACAACTTTATACAAATGCAAGTGTATTATAGCTCTAAATTATACTTTTATTCTCTAAACATACTCCACTTCATGCAAATAATTCTCAAATTATTTTTCATAAACTTCACATATTTTTATAATAATAAATATATTTTTTCCATATTTTTTTGATCACTAAAACACCCAAAAAATTGTTTTTCCCCACAACATAAACAACAGCCGAGGCCAAGGATCGAACCAGCGACCACGGGGAACCCAACCGAAGGCACAAGCCACTAGGCCGAATGTTACATGCGTTCTAAGAAAGGACTGAGAGCATTAAATGCTCTCGGCCGCTGCTCTATATATTTTTTCAAAATGAAAATAAAAGTATGGCAGCCCGGGGGTTCGAACCAGCAACCTCAGACCCGAGAGCCTACTGTAGCGATTAGAGCCGTTCTGACCACTTGAGCTACGTGCTCAGGTTGTCAAGGTACAACTCGAAATTTATTTAGATCAATTCTCTCTCTTATTAAAACGTTTCGATATTCAACAAGCTCTCATTTCATTTTGTTCTCATAGAATTTTCTGTAAATTTCCAGATTGACTAATACCATCATAAATTATACTCCAGTAAAATCGAAAATAATTTTTTCAACAATTAAAACATATTTTTCATACAATTAATTCGAATTATAAATTATAACTACCACATTTCTCCTTTTTCGACATTTCTTAACAATTAACAACTCAAATCTCTTTACTAGTAATCTTCATATAATTTCCAGTATTTAATCATTTACCAAACATACAAATCTATATTTTAATTCCTTCATTTCAATATAACACAAGGATTTTACTTAAACACATATGGTAGCATTATTAATCTACTAACTTTTTGTATATAATTCGTGATGTAGATAATGAAATTTTCTTCAACAATTCATGGCTATAATCAATTCACACAAAATTTAGCCTCTACTAATAGAACCACATACAATTGCACATTCATATACCAATCAATCGATAAGTCATTTTTTTTCCTAATTAAATGTGTACTCTTAGTAATCTTTTCATGCTTCATTCATTCAATTCAATCTAGCATGCATTCCTAATTAGAAATATAGAAAATTTACCTACCTTATTGAAGAAAGTACAACTAGCAACCTCCTAAACGAATGTCCTTGCAAACGAACGATTCTCCTCCTCGTCGACGTGCACACAAGCCAAGCCCGAGCACTCCACAAGCCAAACCCGAGCACCTTGTTGAAAGCCGGCCTCCCTCTTCTTGAATGATGCAAGCACAAATTCCTACACACTCTCAATCTTTTAACTCACTAAATAAACTACTAGATAAAGTATTTTGAACTATAGGTTTGGAGGAAATAATTTGCACAAGGATAACTAGCCGGGGGGGGGGGGGGGGGGGGGGGGGGGTATTTATACTAAAAATCTAGGGAAATGGATGGCTAAGATTGAAGAAGGAGTTAGGAACAAATGGCTGAGATTTAAGGAGGAGTTATACTAACTACCCATAATCAAGTAACCACCACCACCATGATCCCACTCAAATTTTTGGTTTCCCTCCAAACTCCAAAACCGGCCAATGCTAGGAAGGTGCACTTTGCATGTGTACGTGCAATGCACGTGCATACAATTGCCTCCAAAAATTTGTACATTAAATTTTATATAAAAATAATCTTTAAATTGTATTCTACATTACAAGTTGTATTTAAAAATAAATTAGCTCATGGGCTTTAGTTTTATGGGCCAAAATAATAATTATAAAAAAAATACTAAATTGAAATAAATTTGGGCTTTAAGAAAAAAGGCTTTTTGTCTAATTAAAAGAAGGCTTTGTAAAACAAATAATTAAAAGCACATATTTAAATATCTATACTCATCATGATGAAAACATTTACTAAAAAATATTGCACGTGCACACTACGTGCAAAAATAAATAATTTTTCATTAAATGAAAAATCGGGGCATTACAATCTGATAGTGATTGGCAATTTAGGGTTTGATGTGATTCTCGGCAAGGATTGGTTGGGGGAGTCTCACACTGTTATTAATTGCCGAGCGAAGAAGGTTGTGTTCAGGATTCCGGAGCATGCAGAATTTGAGTTCCATGCCGGGGAGACACCTCTTGGGCATGGTAAGAAAGTGGCAGATAAGGAAGGTTGTGCAATGGAGTTGCACATAGGCTGTGAGGCTGCGCCTCTTGTAGTGCAGGAATTCTTGGATGTGTTCCCAGAGGAATTGCCCGGGTTACCTCCAGATCGAGAGGTGGAGTTCGGCATTGAGGTTCAGCCGGGTATAGTGCCGATATCGAAGAGCCCGTACAGGATGGCGCCAATTGAGCTAGTAGAGCTGAAGGTACAGATTCAGGGTTTGTTGGATCTGGGTTTCATCAGGCCCAGTGTATCACCGTGGGGGGCTCCTGTTCTGTTTGTCAATAAGAAGGACAAAAGTCGCAGGTTATGCATGGATTACCGAGAGCTGAATAGTGTCACTGTGAAGAATCGGTACCTACTACCCAGGATCGATGACCTGTTTGATCAGTTAGGCGGTGTTGCAGTCTTTTCAAAGTTGGACCTTCGCTCGGGGTACCATCAGGTGAAGGTGAAGGCAGTAGATGTGCTGAAGACCACGTTCAGGACCAGGTACGGGCATTACGAGTTCTTGGTGATGCCCTTCGGTGTCACGAATGCCCCAACAGTACTTATGAGCCTGATGAACAGAGTTTTCTCCCAGTTTCTAAACAGATTTGTGGTGGTCTTTATATATGACATCTTGGTGTATTTGCGGAACCGGAAAGAGCATGCTGAGCATCTGAGATTAGTCTTACAGACTTTGAGGGAGAATAAGCTCTTTGGAAAACTCAACAAGTGTGAGTTCTGGCCTAACCGAGTTACATTCTTGGGGCATATTATCTCGGGCGAGGGAATCTCGGTAGATCCGTCCAAGATTGCTGCAGTGAAGGATTGGCCAGTGCCAAGGTCAGTTTCAGATGTGAGGAGTTTCCTCATGCTATCAGGGTATTATTAGAAGTTTGTCCAAGACTTCTCGAAGATTGTTGGGCCATTGACTAGACTGACATGGAAGGATCAGAAGTTTGTTTAGAATGAGGCCTGCAGTGAAGCTTTCGCAGAGTTGAAGAGAAAGTTGATGTCAGCACCAGTGTTGACTATACCAGATGGTTCAGGTGGTTTCGTGATTCACTGCGATGCTTCAGGCAGAGGTCTAGGTACAGTGTTGATGCAGAAGGATTGGGTTGTTGCTTATGCGTCCAGGCAGTTGAGGCCGCTCGAGAAGAACTACTCTACTCATGACTTGGAATTGGCAGTGGTGATCTTCGCTCTGAAGTTGTGGAGACACTACCTACTTGGAGATCGAGTGGAAATCTTTACCGACCACAAAAAGTCTCAAGTATGTCTTCACTCAGAAAGAGCTAAACATGAGACAGAGGCGCTGGTTAGAGTTGATGGCCGACTACGACATCAGTTTACAATATCACCCTGGTAAGGTGAACTTGGTGCCGGATGCATTGAGCAGGAGGCCAGTCGCCATGTTCTTGACTCAGCAGAAGGAGCTTATTGAGCAGATGAGAAGGTTAGATTTGAATGTGATTTTGTCGGGCGCCGATCGGAGTTGTAAGATGCTTCAGTTGCAGTCGTCCCTGGTAGAGCAGATTAAGGAAGCACAGGCAGGTGATAAACAGTTACAGAAGTTTAGGGCAGAAGTTGAGGCAGGTTCGAGGACCAATATGGTCATTCACTCAGATGGATCACTTTGCTTTGGGGCTAGGTTGTATGTCCCAAAGGGAGAAGTCAGGCAAAAATTGCTCGAGGAAGCCCACCAGTCGGCATACTCTATTCATCCCGGTGGTACCAAGATGTATCGGGATTTGAAGCTCCACTTCTAGTGGCATGGCATGAAGAGGGCAGTAGTCAGATTTGTGTCTCAGTGCTTGATCTGCCAGCAGGTGAAGGCAGAACATCAGAGGACCGCCGAACTTCTTCCGCCTCTTCCCATTCCGGAATGGAAGTGGGAGCATATTACCATGGACTTTGTGACCGCCTTGCCAAGGAGTTCTAGGGGTCACAATGCCATTTGGGTGATTATCGATAGACTGACGAAGAGTGCTCACTTCATCCCCTTCAGAGTTGTTTAGTCTACTAGAGTCTCGCAGAGAGGTACATACATGAGATTATCAGGCTTCATGGGGTTCCGGTCAGCATTGTATCCGACAAGGATACCAGGTTCACATCTCAGTTTTGGGAGAGCCTTCAAAGCAGTCTTGGGAGCAAGTTGAAGTACAGTATAACTTTCCACCCTCAGACAGACGGCCAGTCAAAAAGGACCATTCAGACATTAGAGGACATGTTGAGGTCCTGTGTACTTCAGTTTGGAGGGTCTTGGGAGGATCACCTGCACTTGGTGGAGTTCTCGTACAACAACAGCTATCAAGCCAGTCTTAAATCTGCACTGTACGAGGCATTGTATGGTCAGAGTGTAGGTCACCAGTATGCTGGGATGACATTGGTGAGAGGAAATTGTTGGGGCCGGAATTGATCACCAAGACAGTCGATACAGTGGCTCAGATCAGAAAGCACCTTCTAGCAGCACAGGACAGGCAGAGGAAATAGGCAGATGTCCACAGAAGACCCTTGGAGTTTGAGGTGGGAGACCATGTGTTCCTTAAGGTATCGCCATAGAGAGGCGTTATCCGATTTAGAGGTGGAGGCAAGCTAAGCCCCAGGTTCATCGGGCCTTTTGATATTATGGAGCGAGTAAGCAAGGTGGCCTATCGACTCGCATTGCCGCCGGCTCTATCTGGAGTGCATGATGTCTTTCATGTCTCCCAGCTCAGGAGATACATCAGGGATGAGAACCATGTGATCGACTACTCGGAGTTGTCGGTGCAACCAGATCTGTTTTGTGAGATTCCGCTGGTTACTATCTTGGACAGGCGTGAGAAGGTGTTGAAGAACAAGGTCATCAAGCTGGTTCAAGTTGCTTGGAATCCTCACTCGCCGGGTGAGTCGACTTGGGAATTGGAGGAGGAGATTCAGCAAAAATTTCCCCACCTGTTTCAGTAGCTTTTTGTTGTTGTTGTTCTTTCTTTTTCTTTGGGGGTTACCCTATGTACCACTTGTCTGAATTTCGAGGACGAAATTCTGCTTGTTAGGTGGGTAGGATTTGTAACTCCTATTTCCCGTATCTGTAATTTTTCTACTGTATTTTCATTCCTGGTATTTTTGTATTCAAATTGGGATCCTATATTTTGTTCCAGTTCGAATAAAAACATTCTTTGTTTTCAACTCAATTTTTTGTGCCAATATCTAATTCAATTGTATTGTTCGTTCTGCTCTTTTGTGTCGTTCTTCATGTAGAAATGGACTATTCATTCCATCTATCTCTTTTTCCCCATTTTTAATGAATTTTGACCAAATCTCTAGTTGGATCCCACTCAAACCCGCTATCCAAATACCCAATAACCCAAATCATATACTATTTAACCCTAAACCTACCCTAACCTTCGCGGAGCGCAGAGACCACGGAAATTCAGATTTGAGAAGGCCTGGCTGGAAATTCAGGAGTTTCATCACATGGTGATGGAAAATTGGGCACTCCCAACTGCTGGCAGGGACGCTGCATCCCGATGGTATGAAAAAATCAGCAGATTGAGAAAGCGGCTGCGCAGATGGAATCGGTCTAGGTTTTCGACCATCTGGCGTTCCAAAGATTCCTTTTTGGAAGGCATCGATGAGTTAGAAAGGGTGGAAGAGATGAGAGTCTTGTCACAAAAAGAAAGAAACAGGCTATTAGAGCTCCGGGGAAACGTCGCCAATCTTTATAAGTTGGAAGAAATCAAATGGCAACAAAGGTCAAGGATTTCGTGGCTCAAAGAGGGAGACGCGAATACGGCCTACTTCCATAGAGTGGCAAGCGCAGGACGTAAATCCAATCTCATCCTATCAATACAGACGGACACGGGAACATCGCAAGACGAAAATGTGATTTCCACAACCTTTCAAAATTACTACAAGGGCCTCTTTGGAAGGAAGAATGATTTCAGGATCCCTTTGAGGGAGGATTACTGGCAGACAGTCTAGAATGATCCAGTGCAAACATTCTCCACTTTGGAGGAACTTTTTTCGGAAATGGAAGTGAAAAAGGCCATCAACCAAATGGGAGCAGACAAGTCACCTGGGCCAGACGTCCTTCCAATGATGTTCTTCCAAGTGTTCTGGGAAGAAATTAAAGAGTACATTATGGCACTGATGGAGGAATTTTTCCATAACAATCTCAGATTGGGCATGTTCAATTTTGTGGAAGTTGCCCTGATACCCAAACGGGAGGAATCTAAGCGCGTGGGGGATTTCAGACCGATTAGCCTCATTAATTGCTCGGTGAAGATCATCACAAAGGTCCTGGCCATCCGCCTGGAGAGTATAATGGATAGTATTATTAGCAAAACCCAGACGGGCTTCATCAAGGACAGATGTATCCTGGATTGTGTGGCCACTGCTGAACAAGTTATCCACCACTGCCATACGAGCAATTCTAAGAACTTCCTCCTAAAACTGGATTTTGAGAAAGCATACGACTCCATCAACTGTGAGTGTTTGCTGGAAGCTCTCAGAGGGAGAGGATTTGGGGACAAATGGGTAAGATGGATCAAACAATGTTTACAGACTAGTAAAACGGCAATATCGGTAAATGGGCGGCCAGGTCCGTCGTTCCCTTGCAAGAAGGGACTCCGACAAGAGGACCCGTTATCCCCGCTTCTATTCACTATTGTAGCAGATGTGCTAAGGGGAATGCTAGAAAATTGTCGGAGAAAATGTTGGATTACACCCGTGGCCAACAGCACCTCCAATCAAGGGTGCATGATTCTCCAGTATGCTGATGACACTCTACTGTTTGGGAATGGGACCAGATCAGAAACAGTCTGCTTTAAAGGGGCCCTGTACTGTTTTAAAGCCTGGTCAGGTCTCAGGATAAATTTCCACAAGAGTGCACTGATTCCCATTACTCTCTCCGATGAAGAAGCTCGGGAACATGCCACTATACTAAACTGTATGACGAATGAGTTCCAAATCAAATATTTAGGGCTCCCACTCAGACCAGGGAAACTCACTAAGTCGGACTGGCTGCCGATAATAGATAGGGTGGAGGACAGACTGTCGGGTTGGAAAGGAAAATCGCTGTCACTAGGAGGCAGAGTGATACTCATTAACTCAGTATTGTCTAATCTGCTCATTTACTACATGTCTTTTTTTGAGCTTCCAAAGTGGGTTATCCAAAGGATTGACCGAATCCGAAAAAGATTTTTTTGGAAAGGGGGCAGATTCGAATAGGGGAGGTTACCACCTGATCAAATGGAGTATTGCTTGCTTGAAGAAGAAGCATGGAGGGCTAGGCATCATCGACCTTAGAGATATGAACCTAGCCCTTATGGGGAAAAGGTGGTGGAAGTTTTTTCATCACGGTGGGGAAGGATGGCAGGATTTCATTCAACCATACCTTCGGGGAAAAGGTACGAGAAGTCTAGGCTTTCGAGTAGGGGCTAAGGTCTTCCGATTCTGGAAAGGAATTACCAAAACAAGAGGACCGTTCAATTTAGCAGTTACGTCAACTATCGGTAATGAATGGTCCACCAGATTTTGGTGGGATGAGTGGTGTGGTGCTCATACACTGAAGGAAACTTTCCCAGAGCTGTTTGCGAAAACGAATCGACCCAATATCTCTGTGGCAGAGACTTGGAAGAGGGAAAATTGGAGGCCATCGTTCCGAGGAGCTCTTACCCCAGGATTACATCAACAACTGCTCGAATTGCAAACACACATCACACGGACCGGGACGATGTGCGCCCAAGGACCAGACCAGATGCGATGGGGATTAGAAACCAAGGGAGCTTTCATGGTCAGATCCCTGTACCATCGAATTCACTTCCGGGGATGCAGACCCAGCTGGGCACATGTGTTATGGAAGGTGAAAACACCACTGAAAGTCAGAGTCTTCCTCTGGCTAGTGCTCAATAATGCAATCCTCACGAAAGAGAACCTGGCCAAAAGTCAACCCCAGATTGCGATTAACTGTGGGTTTTGTAACATGCATACGGAGACTTTGAATCACCTTTTTATTCACTGCCCAAGGAGTAAGGCGACCATGGTAGACGTTTTAAGAGCCCTAGGAACAAGTGACTACCCCAACAAATATGAGGATTTGTGGATCGGCCCTATATTCGCCTCGATTCACCACGAAATGAAGGATGAATGGTACATTGCCATTGCGGCAACTACATGGGTGTTATGGCTAGACATAAACAACTTTTATTTTCATGCTTCATGTAGTAGTATTTCTGGTAACCGTACTCATATCATGCATCTTATTTCTTTTTGGGCTACAGCCGCCACCACAGGAGCGAGAGGGAGGATTGCCAGAGTCTTTCAGGTGGAGGATTTTGATGATAAGGAGGTAGAGTTTGGGCCGACACTAGACTGAGGGGCGGTGCCATCCATACTCATCAGAGTCTCAATAGCTGCAGTCTCTGCTAGTTTGTTTTTGACCTACGGTACTTTGGGTTGTTTTTTATGTATGGAGGATTAGACCCACCCTCCAGGGTTTTGTTGGGGGTTTATGTTTTATTTCCTGTTCTGTACTTTTGTATCTCTCCCGGTACACCGGGGTTGTTTTATTAATTTCTTATTAATGAAACATGGTGGCTTTATTCCACCTTTTGCCTAAAAAAAAACCTACCCTAACCCTAACTCTAACCCTAACCCTAACCCCCCTAATACTGTTTAACCCCAACAAACCCGCCGCCTCTCTTCTCCCTTCCATCTTCTTCCCCCGCACTCGATCGAACCCAATCCCCATCGCCAGTCGCTACCTCCGATCGCCACATCACCTCAGTCACAACCCCATCGCCTCCCATCCACCATCGCCATTGCCAGCCGCCATCGTCTTCTCGCCGAACCCAACTCCCGAACCCACTTCGCCATTACCCATCGTCGTCACTCCTATCCCCTGCACCCATCTTCGCCATCAACCTCACCCCTGTCTCCTCACCTCGCCGCCACCGCATCACCCTCATCCTCTCCATCCACCACAGAACTACCCATCGATCTCCTCCCCTATTTCGAACCCATGAAACAGAGTCGTCGCTACCTGCCGCCCCCATTGCCGCGTCGCTCCTTGACATCGCGCCGCCTGTCACCGTCGCAGTTGTGCAGACGTAGCAGTCGCCAGTTTCGTGCCGTTCACACTCTCTCCCACTCACTGCTGAAGTGAGAAAGAAGCGGATCGTGATTGGCCGAAACTGCTGTTCTGTGTTCGGCCACAACTGATCCAGACTTGCTGTCCAGTGTTTGGGGCAGATCCGGTGTGAGGGAGATCCCCCGTTGGTCGTTTTTGCTGTCCTGTGTTGTGCGCACAGCGGATCTGGTTTGCTGTCCGCTATTTTGGGCGAGATCTGGTGTGGGGTTCACTTAGTTACTGTTGTATTCTTTGCACGGTCTTCGCACGTACTTTTGGGAGATTTCACCTAGGATTTCCGATCCCCCTACTCTCAAATAATCGGATCTAATCGTTGTCCTCAAGGCAAGTATTCTCCTTGTACAATTTATTGTCCTGGTACAAGCAATTAATTGAAAATACTGCAAATAGGTGGTAGTTGTGACTCCTTCTTGCCTTATCATTTGTTGATCTTGAATTATTCATCGTCGTTCCATAATCTTAAGAGTCACAACAATTTCATTGTCATATTTACAACTACTTGGACTCATTTTATCTCCTAGACACTTGAACACATAAAACTAAGAAACCCTAGACTTGTAGATGTGCATTGTATCATGTGTGTGATGACCTTGCATTCCTTGGGTTGAGAAATAGATGTTGCGTGTTGATTTGATAGCCACTACACTCGTATTATCGCACATTAATCTAGGCTCATAATAACCAATTATCATGCAACTTATATATGAAAAACAGTCACACTTGTTGCTGTCCTGAACTTTACTTGCTGTTTCGACCCCTTTAACGTCAAAATCTGAACTTGAGCCCTGAACATGAAATGTAGATCTAAATGTCTAGATGTCGATAGCCTCCAGAATTTTCGAATTTCGAGTTACGCTCAAGGAGATATCACAGTTGTACTACTGTTGTGTCGGTAGTCGCAGATTCACAAAACTGCTACACTTCTTTAGTTTACAAATTATTCTAACTATGCTACCATTAAGTAGTTGCCTTAAAATTTTGCATGCTGTTGCTGGACACCCTAGAGAACATTCCAAAATTTTATCAGAATTAATTAGTAATGTTTCAACCCTGTTTCACATGTATAAACTCAGATTCACAAATCCTGGCTGAACATAGAAGCACTATAGTTTGTTGTTTTGACATATGTTAGCACAACTTTCTTGTACCTTAATTATATGCGTTGTAACCGGACAGGAGTCTAGACCTCCTGACGGATCCACATTTGCTATCTCGTAGCAACTGGAATCACAGTTTTGGTACAGCAACGTCGTGCTGTCCAGATTTGAGATTTTTCGTTGTTCGTGATATTTTTATTCGTGTTGACCCTCGAATATGCTATATAAATATCTAAAACTTGTTCCATGTCCATGATTATAATTTCTTGACTTGTTTCGCACACTTGCATGCTTGATTGATAAAAATTAATAAAAAGTAACAAGCCGGGGTTTAAGGAAAAGACTATAGTAGTGGACTATATAGGTAAGTGTACTCGGAAGGGGGCCCGTGTTTTCCACTTGATACATGTCTCATGAACTAGTATATTATTATTCGATTCATGAACTAGTATATTATTGGATTCATGAACTAGTATATTATAAATCGATTCATGGACTAGTATATTATTGATCCATGAACTAGTATATATATGATTCATGACTTGTCTTGTTATGACTTGACACATGAATTAGTTATATGATTACCCGATTCATGAGCATGACTTGCTTGATAGTTGATACCTGAGTATACCGTCCTATAGACTCCACCACTAGGCCTAAACGTAACTGATTTGTATGTAGCAACAATGTAGTAAAAAGATGGATGCATGAAATGCTACCTAGATAGTAATAACTACAAGACTTGAAATATGACTCGAATTTGGTACATGCTTACTTGAAACTTGATGACATGATACATGAGAGTTGATACTTGAATATAATACTTGACACTTGCAACTCGATACTTGTACTTGACAACTTGACACTAGACTTGAGACGTGTTACTTGACACTTGTACTTGATACTTGTCACTTGATGTTGGATACCCTTACATGTTCACTTGCCACTTACTCCACTATTAGTATTTGTTACCCAACCTGATCACTTGAGTTGTCCTTTTTGATAGCTAGTTTTCTTGAATCCCCACTATTTGTTGCATCCCTATTATATTCTTGATTCCAAAATTTATTCCATAATTCTTGTACTCGTTTTTACTATTTGTGGCCCAAACTTGCACTAAGGGTGGTTCTCTTGTTTTCTCTATATTTTTTCCTTTTTATAATTATTAAACAGACTTTGGAGACGTGCTGCTTGCTGGAATTGGTGAGCAGAGATTTTAGGCTTCAATTGGAGAAAGGACATGCTTAATTTATTTGATTTCTTTGTGTTATTTTCTCTTGCTACTTAAAACTTGTAACGGGCTTATGTTCCCGAGTTTTACATTTGATCCAGATTTGAGAATTATTTAAGGCACTAGTATTTGTTTCAATTGTTTCTGTTGTTTAATAAATATTTCATGCATGCGTGGTTGTATATATATTTTGTTATATTATTGTTGTGATGCTGAGTCGATCCTACAACATATGGATGATGTTAAAATCATTCGCTGGACTTCGTCACGCGCTCATATTCCATGTTTTTGGAAAGCAGGGCATGACATCATGGATGCATCAACTTCTCCACTGTCTCTAAGAGCTGGTGACTTACGGGAGTTAGGCTCCTTTTACTTCTTCGACTCCACGGTGATGGGGTTCGTCGAGACTTCTGACGCCAAGGTAATGGCTCCTTTGGCATTCCGAGTGGGGAACATCACCTCAAGAGCGTCAATTGCCTAAGCATTGGCGGAGGTCCGTTCCTTGTTGTCCCACGTTGATGACGCCGCAAAGATATGGCAGCAGAAGGGCCACCAAGGAGGGGGTCGAGGTGCGTACCGACCTTTGTTCTCAACAGGACGAAGTTCATGGCGACGCTGCTGTGAATCAACCGAAGCAGCCCTACGACGAGAGCGTAGTGAAAGCATGCGAGTTGGCTCCTCCGGCTGAGGAGGATGAGGAGGAGCTTCTTTATGGTGTGGGAGCAATCAGATGATGAATTCTTTTTAGGAGGAAACATACAATCTGGACCGTTGATCAGATATGAATTGTGATGGATGAAGTCTCCTTGATCTAAGTCTGAAACGTTGAGAGCGCTTGGATCTAGATTGGATGACTGGAAGATCGTCGGGGAGCACAAAGTCAGAACACTGGGGTTGGCTTCGGTAAAAGACCGGCTGACGCTCAAGTTAACAACTCACAAAGGATATTAGGATTTTAGTGGCAAAAGATTGATTACCTTTGACTTATTGAAGGTGGAGAGTATTTATAGGCTGGAAGTTAGTCTTAAAAGATATACTTGAAAAAGAATTTTTTGTGAATAAATTGCAGATTCCCCATGGTTAAGAGATTTGATTAGTTAATAATCCTGTTTAAGATAATGGATTTGATTTTCCAGCCTAAATTGGCTAGAAATCCCTCTTACTTAGGTCATAAGTTGGCCTTTATTGTGGGCCTGATTGAGTTGATGGGTTTGGATGCAGCCCATATTCTTCTTGCATGCATGTAGTTGCTGTGAAATTATTGTTTTAACAATGAGATGTTTTAAGATGCTGTTGGGATCATGTGGCACTGATTTTACCCATATCAGAATGCATTTTACCTTTTACTTTCAACTTTGGGCCTGATTGGTTCGTGGTAGATAGGCAAAAACTAAAAATTGGTTATTTGATTGTAAATTACAAATTTGTACGTTCACAGCTTTCAATGGGAGTAGAATGGGTAGTACAAAGTTTAATTATGAAATGCCTACAACTTCACAATGCTTGATTCATTGTAAAGGAAAAAAATCTAAAGAGTAACAGATTCTTAAAATAATCAAATTTACTTTTTAATTCAAGTCCTCTGAGGAGATATTTGTTATGCGTTAATGTGCAGGGAAATTCTCCATTCCCTTGAATTACTTGGATTCTAAGAGACAAGTATAATATAGGAAGAACTGCTGAGTTCCCATGAGAATTAAAATTCTTTACTTGGAAGAATTTACATTCCTCCCTAAAATAATGGTATTTGCGGATTTCACCCTAAAACTATGAAATTTTTGAATAAGTGAATACAATAATGAAGGATTCTAAAAAATACATTGCATTGTACTAAATGTGGTAGTGCAACTCCGTACAAATGCCCCCTGTTAAAACACATATTTTACATATATATATATAAGTACATATGTATTTTTAATGTATTATGTATACATAGATGCATACCAACATACATATATTACTTTTACTAAACGTACAACTACTTTATATAAAAGAGTTTTTCTTCTTCTTCAAATGTAAGGCTCTTTTTTATATATAGTATAATTTTAAAGGGTGAATGACCTATTGGCACCCAAAGTTAGTAATAATATCCTATACACACCTATAGTTACAGTAATACCCCAATGACATCTAAAGTTTTGATAATTGGATCTATAGGCACCCGCCGTTCATTTATCAGTTAAGTTAGTGGAATATTCATGGTATATACCTCTTAACGGGTTCATACCCGTTAAAAAGAAGGTGAAAAGGCCAAAATGCCCCCCGCTCACTTCATCTTCTCTTCTTCCAGATTATTTCTTCCTCCCCTTTCTAAACCCTAATCACCCTATCTTAAAATTTCGAAATCCTAATTCGAAACCCTAAGTACTGTATATCTCTCATCTTTTATCTTCGATGCCCCGTACATCCTCAATCTCTGCCTCATTTTTGTGAGGACCGATGTTGAATACCCACCTACATCCAATGTCGAATTCTCATCTAAGTTTGAGGGTTAAAGTTGGGTTTTTGAAATAGCGTATGTCATTTGACTTTATGATATCAAAGGGAAGTGTTTGATTCTCAGTTGCAATTTTACCATACAATATTGTTTAATTACTTGCAAACTATTTTGAATTCTCAGTAGGCAATGACGAGTCACACAAAATAGTATTGTTTTTTTTTTATATGATACTTAGTTGCTTGTTCTTGACTGTGGATGGAAATCATACAATATTCATAGAAAATAATATGGGTTGGGAATTATCTTGGATACTTTGTAGGCATGGGTGAACTGATGCTTTTGATTTTGCTTAGGCTTTTGCTGCTGTTGCTTATGCATAGGCTGCTGCTCATGCTTTTGCTGCAACTTTTTATGCTTGGTTGCTTCTGATTTTGCTGTTGTTGCTTATGATTTTTGTTGTTGTTGCTGAACTAGTTGGCATGGCATTACAATGCAGTCTGTAGTGAAACCATTTTTTATATATTTGATGAACTGATACAACTGTAATTGAAAATTTGATCTGTCCTGTGCTGACAATTGTGTTCTGAGCCTGCTAGTAATTGTTTAATGTATTGTTCAGTATCATGTACATACAGATACATGAATATTGCTACTAAACTTATATTTTTGGTGTCGTTGGTAGAAGAAGAAGAAAAGCTTGTTTTTTTGTGGTTGATAAAAGAAGAAAAAGAAAAAGCAGCATTAGCAGCTGAAGCTAGTACTGAAGCAGCTGAATCTGAGAAGTAGCAGCTTGCTTCTATTGAAGAATTAGCAGTTTGGCTGTATGAAGAAGCAGAATAAGAACAAAATATTTGGAATGTAATTTTATTTTTATTCATTTAATTTTGGTTTATTAACATAGTATTTGCAAGTTCTTCAGAATGTAATAGTTCTTTGCAATGTAATAAAAAAACCATATTTAGAATTTTATCAATTTTTGCCAGTTCTTTGTTCAATCATATTATTTTGTTATCATTTTCATACAGCAAGTAAGTAAGCTTCTAAAGGAACATCATTGAATTATTAGCAGTTAGGCTGTAAAATTTTTGGAATGCTTCTAAAGGAATTTTATTTGGAATGCTTCTTAGTTTCACATCTGAGTTTGGAATACTTATGAGTTATACATATGTAATCCTTGCTGCTTTTGATGAACAAAAATTTCACGAGTTCATGAGTTATACATATTTGATCATACATACACCATCATTTCACAAGTTTATACATACATACATACATACATACATACATACACACACACACACACACACACACACACACACACACACACACACATATATATATATATATATATATATATATATATATATATGAGTTTATATACACAAGTAAAACATACACATTTGATCAAACAAATGAGTTATACACAAGGATAAAATTTTGGAATGCTTATGCGTTATACATATCTGATTATACATACACCATCATTTCACAAGTTTATATATACGTATCTGAGTTTACATACACAAGTAAAATATACACATTTGAATTGATCATACATAGACATTTGAAGTGATGCTTCTGATTTTTGCTATTGCTGCTCTGACTTTGCTGTTGCTGCTGCTGCTTCTGATTTTTACTGCTGATGCTGCTCTAGTTTTGCTGTTGCTGCTGCTGCTACTTCTGATTTTTGCTGTTGCTGTTCTGGTTTTGCTATTGTTGCTGCTCCTGCTTCTGATTTTTTCTGCTGCTACTCTGGTTTTGTTGTTGCTGCTGCGGCTGTTTCTGATTTTTGCTGATAAGTGTATCAATTTTTATACATATTTGATAAGTTCATATATCTCTACATACACCATCATTTCACAAGTGTATAAATACATATCTGATCATAGATATACAAGTAAAATACACAACTTTACTCTACTTTTGATTATTGCTGCTGCTGCTACTTCTTCTGATTTTGCTGTTGTTGCTGCTGCTTCTGATATTTGCTGCTGCTGTTATTTCTAATTTTGTTATTGTTGCTGCTTTTGATTATTACTGCTGCTACTGCTTGTGATTTTTGCTGCTGCTTCTTCTAATTTTGCTGTTACTGCTGCTACTTCTGATATTTGCTGTTGCTGCTGTTTTTGATTTTGCTGTTGTTGCTGCTTTTGATTATTGCTGCTGCTGCTGTTTCTGATTTGCTGCTATTGCTGCTTTTGATTATTATTGCTGCTACTGTTTCTAATTTTTGCTGATGTTGTATCTGAATTTTGAGAAGTGTATCAATACTTTTGACTTTTAGATTTTTGTATCAATGGTAGGTTTTGTTGTTTATGGAGTAGATGCATTAATAAACAATTAATTCATCAAGGTCTGTTTTCTTCATTTTCTAGGCTTGAAAATGCTATATATACCCAATTCGAGGAGTGTCTTCTTATTCATGTTTCTATTGAACATGATAGTAAAAAAGAAAAGAACAAAGTTGAAAAAAATAAAGAAAAAGAAGACGTTTTTTTTTTGGAGAAGATGAAGAAAAAAGAAGAAGAAAGAAGATGAAGATGAAGAAAACGAAGAAGAAAGAAGATGAAGGAAAGAAAGCAAGAAGAAAAGAAAGAAGATGTTGAAATATGAGTTTAGGGAGGGAGACAGATACATGCCCATGTTAGCATACAAGTACATGCTGGGTTTCCCTCAATAGGTAGGGAAGAGTACTGACTCTGCCTCTTTTCTTTACTTTTTTTGGAATTTTTTTTTAATGTAGATGTAGTTGTTCTCCTCCCTTCATACACATTCATTCACCACCATTACATAGAGTGCAGATTTTCTCTGGTTTCGGAGGATGGAGTAGTTGTGGGTGTCATAATGTATTCATGCTACTTTTCAACTTCTTGGCATGCACACCTCATAATCATGCAACAAATAGCATGAATATGAGGAGTGCGTGTCAAGAAGTTGTTAAGTAATTTGAATATACTATTACACCCGCTACTTCTCCAACCCCCGAACCAGAGAATTGCTGCCTCTGTCTAATGGTGGTGAATGAAAGTGTATGTAGGGGGGGATAACTGCTACTTATGCATTTAAAAAGAGGCAGAGTCAGTAATCCTTCCTACCTGTTGAGAAGAAACTCAGCATGCACTTGTGTACTACATTAATTGAAAATTTTACTCAAGTCTACTGGAAGTGTCAAAAATCAGTTTGTAATAGCAATTAACTTTAGTTATGTATGCATTGTATGTATGTTCAATTTACATATATTTGCCAATTTCAAATGTATGAAGTACAAAGCTAGTATAATGTGTTCAATCTATATTTCAATTTCAATCCCAAATTCCAATCCCAAAGTTAATTGCCCAAATTCCAAATTCCTAACTCGGAACCCCTGCAACAAATCCCCGATTCCTAAGTCGGAATCGAAATTACAATCCTAAATTCCTAATTGCAAAAAATCGAAATCCTAACTCAACCCTAATAACAATCCCAAATTCAATCCTAAATTGAAGGATACTACAACCATCAAGAATAATCAACAATTAAGAGTAATTAAAACCCAAATTAATATACAAATAACCCATAAAGACTAAGAGACAAGTTCATCAAATATAAAGATGAGAGATTCCCCACCTTTTGATGCATCTGCTGCTTGTGCGCCACCACCTACCACCTGCCTGCTGCGCCGCCACCGCCTACCACGTCACGCGCCAGCTGGCCCCCCTCCAATGCCCCGCTGCTGCCCCAAGCTTTGCTTCATTTCCAAAGAGAGGAGAAGAAGATAGCAAAGATAACATCGAGAATTAAAGAGGCAAGGGTAAAAATGTAAATTCACTCTATATCTGTTAATAACTTAACAGAATTGAACGGCGAATGCCTATAGGTCCAATTTTCAAAATTTTGGGTGTCATTGGGGTATTACTGTAACTTTGGGTGTGTATAGGGTATTATTACTAACTTTGGGTGCGAGTAGGTCACTCACCCAATTTTAAATTATGAATAAATTGATGCAGTCAATTCATTATCTAACCACGAATTTGTGACCGGAATGAATGGTTAGATCTTGAAACAGCCAAAAGCAAAGGAAAAACTTACAGTGTGGCCGTGGGCCCCGCCGTTTTCCGACAGGGCCTCTCTCTTTTCGAACTTTTTGCCGTACTGACCCACTTTTTGAAAATATTGAGCGATCTGACTCACTTTCGAAAATACTTAGCCAACTGACCTAGTTTTGGACACGTCAGCATTAACCATTAATAGAAACAACGGCATAAGTTTATTTTATATCGTTGTTTTCAATAGCGGCATCTCTATAAAAAAAATTTGCGTGCCGCAATTTGGAGTAACGACATCAGTTAACTTATTCTCAATCGTGTACTCTATGTGACTTGAAAAAAAATGCAAGTGTGAAAAAATCTTATAGATGATGCCGCTATTCCCAACAACAATATTCTCATTATAGATGTCGTTGTTAGGGATAGCGGCATCAGTTATAGGATTTTTTGCATATATAGATGATGTCACTATTTATATACAAAAATTCCTATAACTGATGTCGTTATCCCTAACAACGACATCTGTAATGAGAATGTCGTTGTTTGTAATAGCGGCATCATCTATAAGATTTTTTCACACTTGCAACTTTTTCCAAGTCACATAGAGTACACGATTGAGAATAAGTTAACTGATGTCATTACTCCAAATAGCGGCACCCGAAATAATTTTTTTAGAGATACCGCTATTGGAAACAATGACATAGAAATAACCTATGTCGTTATTTCCAATAACGGTTAATGCTGACGTGTCCAAAACTGTGTCAGTTGGCTAAATATTTTTGAAAGTGGTCCAGATCGCTCAATATTTGAATTTTTTGCCGTACTGACCCACTTTTTGAAAATATTGAGCGATCTGACCCACTTTCAAAAATATTTAGCGATCTGACCCAGTTTTAGATACCTCAGTATAAACCGTTATTGAAAATAACGGCATAGGTTGTTTATATGCCATTATTTCCAATAGCGTCATCTATTTAAAAAAAAATCGTATGCCACTATTTGGAGTAACGACATCAGTTATCTTATTCTCAATCGTGTGCTCTCTGACTTGGGAAAAAATTTGCAAGTGTGAAAAAAGCCTATAACAGATGCCGGTATCACCAACAACGGTATTTGCATTACAGATGCCGTTGTTGTGGATAACGACATCAGTTATATGACTTTTGTCATATAAATAGTGACCTCCTCTTCTCCTTCCCCTTTCACTTTAGATATGTTTCCCCTCTCTCCTGAAACCCCAAAACCCTAGAATCCTATAACCCACAATCCCACTGTCAAGAGTGCTCTTTTACATCCCAAACAAAAATCTTAAAATACCCATCCATAAACCCTAATTGTGATTCCCTCCTATCTCCGTTCACTTTGATATTTGGCACTGATTTCTTCTACAGACTCTTCTAAAATCTGAAATTGTGGTATGTTTTAACAAACCCTAATTTTCTTTCAAAATGTTCACTTAGATGATTGAGAGCTATATTGTTAGTATAGTATATGAGATGTTGAGGAGATTCGTCTAAGTAGTAGTATGAATGGATTATTGTAGTTTATGTATTTTATAATTGACGATGTTGTATATTAGACAACTATGGATAGAGCTGGAATATATTAGAATTGCTATATTTTTAATCATTATATTCGTAGTTGTGTATGCATGAATGGATGCTCATATGAGATTTGTTTATATAAATTAATATGTAGTGTGTGGAGATGTTGTGGTCGGGATTGTTATGAGTAGTAGTTCGATACGAGTATTGAGAACTTGTTGTTATCTTCACGCACTGTTCATTAATTTTTTTTGAAGAAACATGACTTATTAATTTTGTTATCTTGACACATCGTTTATTAATATTATTGTTGACATGTGATTTTTTTATGTTCACAGATAAATGGATGCTAGTCAACCATCTTCTTCCCATGCCGTGGGTGCATATCTTCGCACGTACAAAAAGGAATTTCAGGTCCATTAGACCCAACCTTACTCTATTTGCAAGAAGATCATAAGTCTCAGGCAGTGTGGAAAGGAGAGACCAAGAATATGAGTTTTCGAATGCACACGATATTGCCGATGCACCCTACGTATACACAACTACTTGGTAAATTGAGAGTTCTATGGAATGTCCATGTTGGCCAAAGTTAAATACGACCATTCATTACTTACTGATCATGTGGAGCGATGGAGGCCAGAGACACACACGTTTCACCTACCCGTTGGTGAGATAACAGTCACGCTACAGGATATAGCCATCATATTGGGTCTTCCAATCGATGGGGTGGCCATGACCAGAAACCTCCTGTTCAATAAAGTCATGTTGGTTAGATATTACCATGGGAGGGAGGTTGAAGATGACGACAAAGGTGTATTCATTGGCGAATCAATCTGACGTTCGTGGCTCTTTTCAGAGTTCAACAATAGTTTGGGAGAGGAACCGACCGACTTTGAAATACAATGTTACACGCGGGCATATCCTCTGTCAATGATTGGAGGTATTCTCTTTTCGAATTCTTCCGGTGATGTGGTCCATTTAATGTAGCTTTTCTTGATTGCCGACATACATAGAGCCGACATACATAGAGCCGACCGATATAGTTGGAGAAGTGTGGTGTTGGCTTCTCTTTACCGTGCCATGTCTAATTGTTCAATGGGGTCGATCCAAATGATGGAGTCGATGGGGTTATTACAAATTTGGTGTTGGGGAATGAATACACATCAGTCAGCCCCGAGTAACGGTTCTTTCAACTAATTGGATAGTGGTTGAGGAGAGTTTAGTGATGAGGGCTCATTTGGGTGTGTATTTGTAACCCCTGTTTCCATTAATACGTATTTTTCAAGTATTTTTTCGTATTTCAAATCCTTAGTATCTTATAACTATTCTTCTTAATTGATTATTTTATTCAAACTATTTTATGAAACCCAATTGTTTATTATAAGCCCAATTTCGTATTTTGATTTTATTTATATATCTAATCTGAGCCCAATTGTTTATTATAAGCCCAATTTAGTATTTTGATTTTATTATTTATTAATCTGAGCCCAAAGTTTAGCCCAATACCCTAATTGATTTATTTAAATATTTTGAGCCCATGAACCAAGCCCAAATCCACTAACCTCGTACCCATATATTTGTACACACTAATCATACACACCTACCCGTATACAAATCCTTCACGTATCCCCACTTTGCACAATCCCGTACTCCAACTCCCCACCACCCCAGTAACTTCCCCCACTCTCTCACCCCGTTCCCCTTCTCTCTCTCCCCTCTGTTTAAAACAGAGCACCATCCTGTACTCTCTCTCCCACTCTATCTCCCCCATCTCCTTTCTCCCGCTCTCTCACTTTTCTCTGTTTCAAACCCAAAGCACCTTTCCCCTTCGTCTCCGCTCAGCCTGCCATTGCCATCCCCAACCTCCTCGCATCCCCTTCGACTCCGCCACCATGCCTCGCAACATCACCCCACCCCGTCGTCGCACCGCCCATGCCCAAGTCGTCACCATTCGTCCGCCTTCTCCCCCTATCGACGTGCCGCTCGCCATTGCCGCGCTGCTCGTCTTCAACCTCCAGCCTCGACACCACCACAATCTAGTCCACCGCCCTCCGATCATCGTGACCTCACAGCACCCCTTCGTCTTCCCCTGCTCGCCATTGCCGTGACCCCGAAGTCCTCGCCACTCCTCCATGACTCCTCGTCCTGCTCCTCATCAACTCCGAGAACCCATTGAAGACTCCTTGACCGCTCGCCTCGTCTCTTCCCTGTTCGCGATTGCCACTCCACCGTTTGATGCCAGCCCCGAGCTCCTGCCGTTCTGTTGAACACCGTCGTCTTCCACCTCTTTGCCTGAGCGCCTCGCCGCCCTCCTTTCACCCTCGCAACCACCGGAAAACCCTCCTAGCCCCATCATCGTCTCTCTGTTTCCAACCGAAAATAGAGCTCGTTGTCACTCTCGCTGTTGCATCGCTTCCTGACCACAGTGCCGTCGTCCTGCCTCGCCGTAGTCGCTGTCGCTCTGTCGTTGCCACCCAGTCGCGACCTCCAGCCGTGCCACCCACCACCACAGTTGAGCCCTCCGCCTTCGAGCGCTTCCCGCTCGAGCACCGCAAGCCTCTGCTCGTCTTCCTCACTTGAAGCCTCTGAATCACCAGTCTCCTTCGAGAACCCTCCAGCCATTGCCGTTGCACCTCAGCCCCTCGTTGCAGCCCTGTCTCGCCGCTCAACCACCTTCGAACCTCTGAGAACCCATCGTTCTCCTTGCCCTGATCACACCGGAGCACACCCCAGTAGCCGCCTGTGCATTTTGCCTGAGACTCGTGTCGCACTGCTGTCGACGTCGCCTCCACAGTCGCTCGTCGTTCACTCTTCCGCCATCGCAGCTCTCTCTCTCTCTCTCTCGCCATTTCTCTCTCTCTCTCTCTCTCTCTCTCTCTCTGTGTGTGTGTGTGTGTGTGTGTGTGTGTGTGTGTGTGTGTGTGTGTGTGTGTGTGTGTCGCGTTTAGGAAGAAGAAGATCAGGGTTGGGGTTATTAACTTGTTGTTTGGTGTGTTGGTGTGTTTGGTGTGTTGGTGTTTGGTGTTTATGTGAAGGGGGATCCTGTTTGGTGTATTGGGTTGTGTGTTTATTGTTTTGGAGAAGGGGTTGTTTGCTGTTGTTGCTGCCACGTATCTTGCACGTGCTTCGCTGTCCGGGATTCTGATCCCGTTATTCTGGTATTCGATATCATCGTCGTCGGTTAACAGGCAAGTATCCTCTTGTACAATTCATTTGTTCTCGTGCAAGCTTTTTTTTGCAAAATACCACAAGTATATTCTTTGACTTTAATTTGTATTCATCAGTCAAATTGAAATCTGTTACTATACATAATCCGTTGATCCCATATTCTTACATGATCACGAATACTTTGTTGTCATATGCATTGCATGAACACGATTGATACACACATATATACTCTTAGAACTATACAGGATGTTGTGCATTAATTGCTTGTCTTGTTACTAGTTTGAATGTTGATATCTTGTTATTTTTGATTAAGTTTTGCATATGCCATTGATCACATCATAGTTACAACAATGTTATAAACCCTGAAATATGTTTTCCTGCATTGCATAAGTCTTGATACTCGATCCTGTCATGTTACCCGTTCTTGTTGTTACATGTAGATGTTTACCTATCCAGTTATTGTTCATATTTAATTGTAATAAAAAGATAACAAGCAGTGGTATAAGATAAAAGATTTAGTAGTGGGCAATATAGAAGAGCGCACTTGGACTGGAGCTCGTGGTTTTCCGATGCAAGTTGCAAGTTACAAGTTGCAAGTTTGCAAAATTACAAGTTTATATGTTCACGTTACAAGTTCACACTCTACATGTTCCACATTGCACGTATCTCGATACAAGATACTATTGACATGTTTTTCCGAGTACGTGACCTATAGAATCTACCACTAGTCTAAACGTTCACTTGATTGCGTGTATCAAACATGTGGTATGGGACGCATGATTGCTGCACTAGTTAGGTTAATAAAAGACATGAGATTAACACGTGCACTTGCATAATCCAATTACATATTACATGTTCATGTTGACTTGCTTACTTGTTTACATGTTACATGTCCATGTTGACTTGTTTACTTGCTTACTTTTTGACATGTTACATGTTCCTGTTGACTTGCTTACTTGTTTACATGTTACATGATTGTGTTGACTTGTTTACTTGCTTACTTGTTTACATGCATGCCACTTGTTTCATGATGTCTTGCTCATGATCCTATTTACATGTTGTATTTCTCCTATTACATGATTCTTGACTCCATGATATTTTTCCTGCTTCTTGTTTCGTTTTATATTTGTCCCCTTAGCTTGTACCACTTGTGGCCTGTGACTTGCATTAACGGGTATTTTCTTGTTTCTGTTTTTTGTAATAATGTACTTACAGGTCCGGATAGAGAGTTACCTGAAGGTGATGCTGAGCAAGTGTTTTAGTCTTATTTATTTTCATGTTACTTTAGTTCATAGTTTATTCATGTACTCTTTATTGTATTCCATGCATGTTTGACCCGTAACTATTTTGTATTTTCCAGTTGTTGGTTATGTTATGGACTATGTCATGTACTTTTGTTATCCTATTGCGATTTTACATGCCTGCGTGGTTTTGTTGTTATCTTGTTGTTGAGTTAATTGTACAGCTTATGAATGGTGTATTCGCATCATTCGTTGGGCCTCAGTCATGGACTTGTATTCCCGTATTTTGGGAAGCGGGGCATGACAGGGTTTTTAGTAGTATCAGAGCTAGGTTAGACTCTAATTATATTAGAGTTTAGCCAGGTTAACTCAAAAACATGTGTACCACATTTATCACATGGATAATGAATAACCAACATATAACCTGGATACTCACCAACTTGATGGTTTTGCAGACTATGGTTGGTGAAGACACTTCGACTCCCCCGCCCATGGACGAAATATCAGTGAATATCGCTGCCACTCTCCAGGAGATGCAACGAATGATGGGACTACAATGAGAACACAATGAGCTGTTGAGAGCCAGTCTGGAAAGAATTTAGGAGTACGCAAAGCTCACTCGACTGAATATATTTGCGAAGCAGCATCACGCCTTCGCTATCATGAAGCATGTTGGATCTTGTAGGTAAGGCAAGAAACACTAGAGGGGGGTGAATAGTGTTTTATAAAAATTAATTGTAGAATTTAAAAATTATCTTCTGTTTAGTCGACTGTAAACGGAAGTTTAGTCGACTGAGGCGTCAGAGTAGAAGAGTATTTTGATACTAGTCTGATAAGTCGACTTAATACAGAAAGGCAGTCGACTTGCCAGAAGAGTTTCTGAGAAGATTGTAATACCAGTCTGATCAGTCGACTTAAGATGGGAATACAGTCGACTTACCAGAACGGTTTTGAGAGAATTGAAATGCAAGTAATAAAAGGTTCAAGAGATACAACCACAGAAATTCCAACCACAGAGTACACACGATGTATCCTGGTTCAGTCCTCCCGACCTACATCCAGTCCCCAAGCAACCCACTTAAAATTTTTCACTATTCTTGAAAAAGGTACAAGAATACCCTATGGCATTAGATAACAACCTTGTCCAACCCGTAGTCCTCTCTCACCACTAGAGAGAGCAACCCACTCTTCCACCAAAAGTGAAAACCTGACTCTACACCCTAGAGCCCTACTCTCCAACCGAGAGGACCACTCTTACAACCGCGAGTGAAAAGAACAACAACAAAATGTTTACAATCAACCTATAGCCTTGTTGTGAATGTGATTTTGTGCGTGGCTATTAGGTCAACTTCTGAAATTAGTTTAAAACGAAATCACTGTTATGCTAGATTGATTTCAGAGAACCAAGACTTAGAAAGTGAATGCTTTTAGAATGCTTTTTCTTGTCAAAACCAAAAGCTTGAGAACTTGAGAAACAAAATGCTTGAAAAAAGGTTGTTAACCTTTGTCAAATGATCTCTGTACTCTTTTCATAGAGTTAGAGACGTTTGACCGTTGGAAGGTTGAGTTCCAACTGCCATACAACGACAGTAAAGATTTGATTTTGAAAAACAAGTTTAAAAACAGAAAACTGTCGAAACGGCTTGAATAGTTGACTGGGTTGCCATAATGAGTCAACTGGTCAGAGTTTGAATGAGTTCAGACAGTTTCGTACTAGATAGTCAACTGGTGCCAAATAGCAGTCGTTGGTACTAACAGCTGAGCTTATTCAAGCTTGTTTCGATGTTTTTAATAATTATTTAAGTATATGTGTGAGTGTGGGTGACAAGGCTATTACAGCATTCTAAGACTCAAAAAAATAAAAGAGTTACAACTGTTACAAGACACTTAATACAACACATTTAAGCAACTTGAGTCTTGAGTCTTGAGATGGAGCTTTAGCCTTTGTTTTTATCATTGAAGCTGGCAACCTTGTAGCTTTCTTGATCAGTTAGCTTTGAGAGTTTTGTTTGTAGCTTTGCTTGATCAACTTGCTTTGAGAGCTTGTTTGAACATTTTGCCTTTGTGTACATCCTGTAATATCTAAGAAGTAGCACAACAACTTTGTATTGTGTTGTAATCATCAAAATCAAGAATCAACAAAGCAGATCCATGAGAGAAAGAACCCGACTTGTAACTATTGCCGCAAGATCGGTCACATACACAAGGATTGCTGGAAAGCCAATCGTCGATGCCTTGCATGCAGGGCGAAAGACCACAAGATTTGGGACTGCCCAAAGAGACGGAGAAGCGCACCAACTGGAGGATCAGCTTCCAGTGGAGGACAAGCTAGAGAGTACGGTCAAGCCCACAACCCGATTGCAGTGGAAGCAGAGACTGCCTGAGTGCGATTGCAGGTATTTTGTTATTTTGTCGTATTTCAATTCTTGGGTCATCATTCTTCTGTACTTGCATTCATCCTCATTGTTGATTCAATATTGAATATCATGCTAGTATTTCTTTCTTGTCGTATTCTCTTCAAATTCGAGTATTGCCACCACTTTGTTCCTTCCCCTTTAAATTCCATGTTTTGTTACCCCCATAAGTTTGCTTTTGCTTCCTTATCTTATATACCGCCTACGTAAATTTCGAAGACAAAATTTTATTGTAAGGTGGGTACGATTTGTAACCCCTGTTTCCATTAATACGTATTTTTTCAAATATTTTTCCGTATTTCAAATCCTTAGTATCTTATAACTATTCTTCTTAATTGATTATATTATTCAAACTATTTTATGAAACCCAATTGTTTATTATAAGCCCAATTTTGTATTTTGATTTTATTTATATATCTAATCTGAGCCCAATTGTTTATTATAAGCCCAATTTAGTATTTTGATTTTATTATTTATTAATCTGAGCCCAAAGTTTAGCCTAATACCCTAATTGATTTATTTAAATATTTTGAGCCCATGAACCAAACCCAAATCCACTAACCCCGTACCCATATATTTGTACACACTAATCATACACACCTACCCGTATACAAATCCTTCACGTATCCCCACTTTGCACAATCTCGTACTCCAACTCCCCACCACCCCATAACTTCCCCCACTCTCTCACCCCGTTCCCCTTCTCTCTCTCCCCTCTGTTTAAAACAGAGCACCATCCTGTACTCTCTCTCCCACTCTATCTCGCCCATCTCCTTTCTCCCGCTCTCTCACTTTTCTCTGTTTCAAACCCAAAGCACCTTTCCCCTTCGTCTCCGCTCAGCCCGCCATTGCCATCCCCAACCTCCTCGCATCCCCTTCGACTCTGCCACCATGCCTCGCAACATCACCCCGCCCCGTCGTCGCACCGCCCATGCCCAAGTCGTCACCATTCGTCCGCCTTCTCCCCCTGTCGATGTGCCGCCATTGCCGCGCTACTCGTCTTCAACCTCCAGCCTCAACACCACCACAATCGAGTCCACCGCCCTCCGATCATCGTGACCTCACAGCACCCCTTCGTCTTCCCCTGCTCGCCATTGCCACAACCTCGAAGTCCTCGCCACTCCTCCACGACTCCTCGTCCTGCTCCTCATTAACTCCGAGAACCCATCGAAGACTCCTCAACCGCTCGCCTCGTCTCTTCCCTGTTCGCCATTGCCAATCCACCACTTGACGCCAGCCCTGAGCTCCTGCCATTTCGTTGAACACCATCGTCTTCCTCCTCTTTGCCTGAGCGCCTCGCCTCCCTCCGTTCACCCCTGCAACAACCGGAGAACCCTCCTAGCCCTGTCATCGTCACTCTGTTTCCAACCGAAAATAGAGCTCGCCGCCACTCTCGCTATTGCGTCGCTTCCTGACCACAGCACCGTCGTCCCGCCTCGCCATAGTCGCTGTCGCTCCGCCGTCGCCACCCAGTCGTGACCTCCAGCTGTGCCACCCACCACCACAGTCGAGCCCTCGGCCTTCGAGTGCTTCCTGCTCGAGCACCGTAAGCCTCCACTCGTCTTCCTCACTCGAAGCCTCTGAATCGCCAGTCTCCTCTGAGAACCCTCCAGCCATCGCCGCTGCACCTCAGCCCCTCGTCGTAGCCCTGTCTCGCCACTTGAACACCTCCGAACCTCTGAGAACCCATCGTTCTCCTTGCGCTGATCACACCGAAGCACACCCCTAGTAGCTGCCTGTGCATTTCGCTTGAGACTCGCGCCGCACTGCCATCAACATCGCCTCCACAGTCACTTGCCGTTCACTCTTCTACCGTCGCAGCTCTCTCTCTCTCCATCGCTCTCTCTCTCTTTCTCTCTGTCGCATTTGGGAAGAAGAAGATCATGGTTAGGGTTATTGGCTTGTTGTTTGGTGTGTTGATGTGTTTGGTGTGTTGGTGTTTGGTGTTTGTGCGAAGAGGGATCCTGTTTGGTGTATTGGGTTGTGTGTTTACTATTTTGGAGAAGGGGTTGTTTGCTGTTGTTGCTGCCACGTATCTTACACGTGCTTCACTGTCCGGGATTCTGATCCCGTTATTCTGGTATTCGATATCATCGTCGTCGGTTAACAGGCAAGTATCATCTTGTACAATTCGTTTGTTCTCGTACAAGCTTTCTTTGTAAAATACCACAAGTATATTCTTTGACTCGAATTTGTATTCATCGGTCGAATTGAAATCTGTTACTATACATAATCTGTTGATCCCGTATTCGTACATGATCACGAATACATTGTTGCCATATACATTGCATGAACACAATTGATAGACACATATATACTCTTAGAACTATACAGGATGTTGTGCATGAATTGCTTGTTTTGTTACTAGTTTGAATGTTGATATCTTGTTATTATTGATTAAGTTTTGCGTATGCCATTGATCACATCATAGTTACAACAATGTTATAAACCCTGAAATATGTTTTCCTGCATTGCATAAGTTTTGATACTCGATTCTGTAATGTTACTCGTTCTTGTTGTTGCCTGTAGATGTTTACCGATCCAGTTATTGTTCATGTTTAATCGTAATAAAAAGATAACAAGCCGGGGTATAAGGGAAAAGATTTAGTAGTGGGCAATATAGAAGAGCGTATTCAGACGGGAACTCGTGGTTTCCTAATGCAAGTTGCAAGTTACAAGTTGCAAGTTTGCAAAATTACAGGTTTACATGTTCACATTACAAGTTCACACTCTACATGTTCCACATTGCACGTATCTCGATATAAGATACTATTGTCATGTTTTCCCGAGTACGTGACCTATAGAATCCACCACTAGTCTAAACGTTCACTTGATTGCGTGTATCAAACATGTGGTATGGGACGCATGATTGCTGCAATAGTTAGGTTAATAAAAGACATGAGATTAACACGTGAACTTATATGATCCAATTACATGTTACATGTTCCTGTTGGCTTGCTTACTTCTTTACATGTTACATATTCATGTTGACTTGTTTACTTGCTTACTTGTTTACATGTTACATGTTCTTGTTGACTTGCTTACTTGCTTACATGTTACATGTTCCTGTTGACTTGCTTACTTGTTTACATGTTACATGTTCATGTTGACTTGTTTACTTGCTTACTTGTTTACATGCATGCCACTTGTTTTATGATGTCTTGCTCATGATCCTATTTACATGTTGTATTTCTCCTATTATATGATTCTTGACTCCATGATATTTTTCTTGCTCCTTGTTTCGTTTTATATTTGTCCCCTTAGCTTGTACCACTTGCAGCCCGTAACTTGCATTAACGGGTATCTTCTTATTTCTTCTTTTTGTAATAATGTACTTACAGGCCTGGATGGAGTGTTACCCGAAGGTGTTGCTGAGCAAGTGTTTTAGTCTTGTTTATTTTCATGTTACTTTATTTCATGTTTTATTCATGTACTCTTTATTGTAATCCAGGCATATTTGACCCGTAACTATTTTGTATTTTCCAGTTGTTGGTTATGTTATGGACTATGTCATATACATTTGTTATCCTATTGTGATTTTACATGCCTGTGTGGTTTTGTTGTTATCTTGTTGTTGAGTTAACTGTACAGCTTATGAATGGTGTATTCGCATCATTCGTTGGGCCTCAATCATGGACTCGTATTTCCGTATTTTGGGAAGCGGGGCGTGACAGTATTGGACCGGTAGCCTCACGTGGATAGATAACCCACATGGTGTGTTTACGTATTATAGGGATGAGCTCGATCAGCTTTGGGAAGAGTACGTCAATTGGACATCATACACCGCTGAAAGGCTACAATGGCTATCCCCACTGTGCACGACAAACAATTAACTTTGGATGACACGAGCTCCACTTATAAATTTCTCTGTCGTGGAGTTTTATTATTGAGTCCTCCGATAATTCAATGCACAACAATTTATCCCAAAGAATAGGATGTACGATCGAAGACTTCACAATATTATTGGTCAAGTCTATTGCCGAGTATGGATTGGGCCGATCACCACTGCTCTCATGTAGCAATGTGGAATGAGAGAAAATATGATTTGGTGGTAGAGGGGATTGTACCATACAACTGGTCGTTGCAAGAAGCGTATATGGCATGGTTCCGTCGTATTACACGTTTGTTTATTGCTCCTTGATTGGCTATCCCGGAGGGTATCCAAATACCGATCCCGAAGCACCAAGTCGAACCACAATCGGCACATTCCACTTCGCAACTTACGTATCAACCAAAGGCCTCCTCGTACTGACTCATGATAAGTTTATGCTTTTGTTAACAATTATTATTTTAAAATTTCCGTAAACATTTTTCTTATACTTGTTTAACATATTTTGGTTTACTTCTTCTATTATATTTTATTGGTGTTGTAGACTGACAACACATGGGATATTGCGCGGAAATGTGCTTGTGTGGTGAAAAGCAATGCCATTATTCTAAACAACAGCATCAATTATCTCCAATTTTTCTTAGCAAATAGCATTTCTGCCTCCACAGTCGTTATTGTCAATAACGACATCAAAATAACTGATGTTGTTGTTTGGAACAGCGGCAACAATTCAAATTTGGCAGAGAATCTTGATAAGTTAAAAAATTTGAACTGTTGTCGCTGCTCCAAACAACAACATCCGTTATTTTGATGTCGTTATTGACAATAACGAATGTGGAGGAAGAGAATTCGGTAGTGAAGCTATTTGCTGGGAAAAATTGGAGATAACGGATGCCGTTGTTCAGAATAATGACATTATTTGCACTGATGCCGTTGTCGCAAAGAACGGCATCCATTACTCTCATGTCGTTGTTGCCAATAACCATTATGAAGGTAGAGAGTTTGGTAGCCAATTTTTTGCACAAAAAAATGGAGATAACTGATGTCGTTGTTTTAAACAACGGCACCAGTTTAACTATTGCCGTTGTTGTGGAAAGCAACAAGAAGTAAAATTAAAATATAAAAAATATTGTGCATGTTTTCAACTGTTGCCGTTGTTGGGAATAACATTACAGGTATCTGATGCCGTTATTCCCAACAACGACATTTGTTATTTTAAATTTGGTTCAAAACATGCACAAACATTCCAAATTCTTATATTCATGTATTACACTCATATCTCAGATTCAACTTGAAATAATCATATATTACAAAAAATGTTCATCATATCCAACTTCAGCAAATCATACTAAGATACGTATACATATTAGAAATTTATAACTCATGAGAAGTACACATATTAGGATAGGATACAAACACATAAAAATATTACAATATAAGACACCCATATAAACATACTTGCAAAAATTTTAATATGGGATACAACTTCAAATATCTGTTGTTTGAGATGGGCCTACATTGGGTACATTCTTATAGCTACGACTATTGTGTCCACTTAATCTGTATTCAGAACAAATTTTACTCGTGCACCCACCTTCTCGAGCATTCATATCGTTGCGAATACGAGTCCTTCTAGGGCAACCTTTCATCATACGTAGACTCGCATCGGCAATGAGTTTCGATCCACTTGGTATCGGCCAATAAGATTCATCTTGGATAGGATGAAAAGTTGGTATCCATGTTGGTGCTAATAAAGCTGCAGAATAAAATGCATCAATGTAAGGTTGATAATCAATTGCACAGGAGACACAAGCGGCCAATACATGAGACATGGAATGTGATAGAGCTAGAATTTTCCACAAGTACAAGTACGGCTCCCGAGGTCAACAGTGTGCCAATTTCCACCCTTTTGATGTTCATTATCCATTCTAATACCAGTTTTAACTCCGAAAACACCATGCTAGTTATTAAACATTATAGCCTCATGCAAATTTGATTTCTCAAGCCGTAAATCGATAATATCTTGAACATGTGGTGCCCATAATTTTCCTTCAATAAAAAGAGTCTTTGCCGCTTCACGACGGTCAATAAAGTACATGTTGAGACGAAAGAATATCATTTTAACAATTGCCGTGACGAGCAAGGTACAGACACCTTTTCAAATCGAATTGAACACTTCCGATAGATTTGTAGTCATTATACCTTATCGACGGCCTCCATTGGCGGAAAGTGTCAACTTCTCAATCAGCTTGTCCTTTAACCAATTAGCCCCATCAACATTAGCCGTATCAAGCTATACAATATTTGCCCAAACTTCTTAAACTGACTTTGACACGCTGTCACCTTGAGCTTGTTCATAAAAAATTTGTTCCCAATTATTTTTGAAAATTAGTAGCAAAATACCGCATACAATAACAATGATAAAAAACGGCTTCTTCCATATTCCGAACTCATTATCCATTGCCGATAAAATATTTGCATGACGATCAGAAATGACACATAGACCTGCACGGTATGTGACAAAGCACCAAATACAACTCATGTCCAGGTTTCTGTGCTCTCTCCATCAACTATTGCAAACGCAAATGGAAACAACCTACTATTTGCATCGGGTGAAACAACTATCAACAAACAACCTTTGTATTTTCCATACAAATGTGTTCCGTTAACACTTCTAACTGGTCTGCAAGCCTTTAACCCCTCGATCGAGGGGCCGAATGCCCAAAAGATCCCCTTAAATGTTTCTTCGGCGGGACCGGACACAATCTTGCCCTAATGGACAATCGTTCTTGGATTTGAGGCTTGAATTGCTGTGAGGAGATAAGGCAATTTAGTGTAAGCTTTTTGAAAGAAACCATACAACCGCTCAATCGCTTTATGTTTCGCCTTCCAAACTTTCCAATATGAAATAGTGTAATTGAACTTAAGCTTGACTATCTCAATTATGGCTCTTGGTGTTACTCCTAGTTGTGCCTTCACAGCATTCAATATCCTCGTTGATACAATCGTAGAATCAATTATACTATGATTTTGATTCAATGTCGGATTCACACATGTATGCGGACCTTCAATGTTCTTCACCACGAAAAAAGTTTGGCCTTTTGGAACAATTGCACACAATCGCCATGGACAACCCACTACATTTACAAGTTCTGAATTTTCTCCAATCTCCTCGGGTCAATGTTTGATCGGTGCGTATTTACATTTGACGTAGTATAAACTAGGGGTCGATTTCACCGTCACAAATTCTTGATGGTTCTTCACGGAGTACATCTTCACTTCATGTTGCATACTATTTTTAGTTGGAAATCTTTGCCCTATGGAGAGTTCATTTGTGTTTGAAGAGCCGACGGAAGACTGTGCATGTTCACGTACGGTCGCATGGGACATCCATTCACTTGATTGAACCTCATGTACATTTGTACTAATGGATTGATTGGGCAACACCACATTGTTAACCGGCACATGAACGTTGACATCATTAACCGGAGCTTCATCGGCATCCTCCTCCTCCTCCACTTCAAGATCGTGATCCTCATCTTCTTCCTCTTCTACCAAATCATTATTTACAATGGCGTTGTCAAAGTCTTGCATGACCATGTCGGTGTGGACAATATTTTGTGTCGATGTGAACTGATGTACCAGTTCATATTCTGTGGTAATATGTTCTGTTAGAGTTGTGCTAATGTCTTCTTGTGTATTCGGTATTCTTGCATGTGACTCGGCAGATGGTTTCAAACTCGCAGCTCAGTTTGGACTTGGAATAACAACTGGCCAAGTGTTTGGAAGCTTCATTTGCTCAATATACAACTCTAATGCAGTCCAACTACAATTTGGATCAAGTGTCCCAGTAATCATGAACCTTAAACAATTATTATTATCTACGGGAACCACCATAAAATATTGCCCTTCCTCTTTACCGACATCATAACAAGCTTTGATTTTGACACTTAATTCACCTATATCCCAATTTGTAACTTCAAATATCTTATCTATTAGTTGTGAGTGTATAAAGTTACGGAGAGCCCAAATAATGACTTGTCACGCCCCGCTTCCCACTATACGGAAATACAGGCACGCAACTGAGGCCCAGCAAATGATATACATCATCCATAAGTTGTACAATTATATGCTCAACAAGATATTTATAACACATTCACGCAGGCAAATATAATGATCGCATGAGCTGAAAATAGAATAACCATCATCTGGATAATACATCAACATCGGGTCAAGATGCCCGGGAATACAAGTTGCTAGAATTAAAATAGTACGATAAGCAGTTTGCTATAACAACTAGATAAAATAGCGACTGAAAGAAAAACAATATGAAGTAGTAAGAAAGCAACAACGATGGTCTAGAGAGTTTGCTCGTCGGGTCCATCAGTACCTGTCTAATTATTAACTCAAAGAAAAAAATGAAAAAGTACCCGTTAGAGCAAGCTTCGGGCAGCAAGTAGCAACAAGCAGTGAAAAGGGGTAATATAACAAGATATAACATGGAAGAAATAAGAAGTAGCAGTGCAAATACAATATGGAAGGAAACAAAGAACTGGGACAATATGATCATGTAACTAATAACCGTAAACTAGTATAATCAAGACTTCAAAGTATAATCAATTGATAACCAAGTCGCAGTTAATCAATAATCATGTAATAAAAAATTGAGAGTCATGTAATGAAAAGTCATGTAATCAATAATCATGTAATCAAGAATCAAGAGTCATGTAATCAAGAATCATGTAATCAAGAATCATGCTTAGTGAAAATCTCAAGTTTATATATTTTAGTAACTTATCTAATGCACGCAATCCTGTGTCCCATGTGACGTTTGTTCGGTGCATATCAATCATGTGACGTTTAGACATAAGTAGTGAATTCTATAGGATTATGTACTCGGGTCTTCCAGTGATAGTATCAAGACATGTAATCAAGAATCATGTAATCGAGAATTGTGTAATCAAGAATCAAGAATCAAGAATCACTATTTCGGGAAACACGGGTCCCTTTCCGAGTATGCTCTCCTATATTGTCCACTATTAAGTCGTACCCTTATAATCCTGGTTTGTTATTCTTTTATAATTAATTATAAATATGCAATTGGTACTACTAGTGAAACGGTGTAATCAAGACAGTTTAATCAAGAAAAATATCAAGGATAGTAATCATAGATATGAGACGTAAAACGGGTACATGTATCGAGAGTAGTTATTATAGAATTATCAAGTGGTATAAAATGCATATTATGAGAAAATCTATCAACCTATTATATCTATGCAAGTTATTATTACAAGAACAACAATACATATAGTTTAGTTTATAAAATATGAAAAATAATGGGTTTATATGTAAAAATGTAGAGATGAATTTTTCGACAACATCACATATCTTTATTCAAATTTACTTTCCTGTTGTCACAGAAAAACAAATCCAATTCCGTCAGAGATTCTAGAAAGTAGACTCTCTGTCACGCCCCGCTTCCCAAAAATACGGAATACGAGCACGTAACAAAAGCCCAACGAATGAT
The DNA here is from genome assembly GCA_017893485.1 of Hemerocallis citrina. Classification (NCBI taxonomy): domain Eukaryota; kingdom Viridiplantae; phylum Streptophyta; class Magnoliopsida; order Asparagales; family Asphodelaceae; genus Hemerocallis; species Hemerocallis citrina. Next base: position 25,164,160 of record CM030360.1, read on the forward strand.
TAATATCATCCTTAAGCTGTTCAGGAAAATCTTTACAACATATCATAGTATAATCAGAGTCGGAAGCCAGAAAAATCAACCACATGCACATATGAACCAAATACCAACAAAATACTTGAAATAAAATGTATTAACCTCAAATAATCATGATCTGAAAATACACAAATATTCCTGGGTCATATTGCCCAAATACCAGAAATAAATACAAGTAACAGATACAATGTTCAAAATGAGCAACAGGAAATAAATATAGATAGCAAAGCTTCAGCCAACTAGAACTTCGTCTCGCCAATACCTTCAGGAATCCTGTCCTCCAAAATCTGCAATTCATAGAATGCAGGAAAAAGGAAAAGAGAAAACATAGTACCCGTCAATGGCAAGTCCGGGTCACAAATAGAATAGGATACAAGCACATGGACACTATCTAACCACAGGATATACTAACAGGTATAAATAACATATGTCAAGTGTAAAGTCAAAAGGTAAACAGGTAAAAATGTATAATTATCAGGTATTTAGGTAATCAGGTAAATATATATCAAGTATCAGGAAAACAGGTAACAGGAATATCAGGTAATCATGTAGCAGGTAATCATGTAACAGTCAACAGGATAATCATGATATATAAGGTAATATCAGGTAATAGGTATACAGATAACAGGTAATCTTGTATTAATATCTTGTATTATTACTATCTAGGTAACACTTCATGTGCCATCCTTTTATCACATGGTTGTTACAGTCAATGCAGTTTCGCTTTAGATTTCATAGTGGACCATAGAGGGCAGTATACTCAGGTACAGGAAAACAGGTTCATGAAGCAAAACAGGTACATGAATCATCCGATTCATGCAGCAACAGGTTCATGAAGCAACAGGTACACGACCAACAGGTACGTGCAGCAACAGGTAACAGGTACATGAACCAAAGTCCATGCAGCAACAGGTAACAGGTACACGACCCAAAGGTACGTGCAGCAAAATGGGAAACACGGGCCCCCTTCCGAGTACACGTTTCTGAACTATCCACTATTCAATCTTTCCCTTAAACCCCGGCTTAGTTACTTTTATTATTAAGATCATCAACTGGCATGAGAGTGTACTAAATAATGTCAAACTAACAGGTTATAATCAGGTTTAGACTCAGGGAATTAGATCAGCAAGTATAGGTACCAAACATTCACAAATACGAGCAAAATGGTATAGGTTTATAAACAGGACAGCAAGACCAGTCTGTACATAATCAGTGATCCAAAGATCTACAGGCATGCAAATCATGATCCGTCGAATGATCTGGAATTTAGACATCCACACGCTTCTAACGGTTATAATAAAGATATATACTAGTTCACAACATCACGGCTTAAAACACATTCCAACACAGTTTTCAAGTACAGCCAGAAAACAGGGGAATGACTTAAACCACATGAAAACAGCATACAAAGTCATTAATTAAACCCACGAAAATTCTGGGGTAATCCCCTATAAGTATATTCTCAAAATATAAATTTTTATATTTTTCCAGAAAGTATAGATATGTTTTCAAAAATAGAAAGTAACACATAACACAGTTTTGATGGATCTGGAATTCTTCAACACCGCTGTACAAAATCATGCATATCTTGCACACAGCGCTTCAAAATTCACTTCCGCCAAAACGGGATGAAAGTAGATACAATTACCCAACTTTCATATCTCACACAAAATATTCATATAGTAATTAGAAATAAGGTGAACACGGCATTCAACATACGATCACACGCAGTTTACAGCAAAAGCGATCTATAGAAAGGATGTAAGGCATCACTCAAAACTCATCTTTTAATTACCACAAAAATCAGAGAACTACCTAACATCATGGTGGAACATTGGACAAAATCTTGTGGCATGAAATTATGTCTAACTTGGATCTTGAAAATAAATTGGTGATAAAATCTACCCCGAAATAAATCTGGGAACTACCGGCATACAGTCACTAAAATAATCATAACTAATTCATAAGAACTCCAAACAGGGTGAAACCAGTGGGATTAGAAATTAGATTCAATTCTCTACAAATTACTCAGAAATAGTCATGTTGAGATTCGGACTCTAATTCAGGTAAAAACAACAATCAATCCAGTTCAATCCAAATTTCCAGATTTCTCAACTAAACTTCAAAACATCATAACTTCCTCAAAAATCATCAAAACTCTTCCAAATTCAAAATGCTGTCTACCCACTGTCCAAATGTCATAATGGAAGATATCTAACATGTCAAAATCTAGTATTTCTCATATGGGTGTTCAAACATACATCGGGTATACAATATGTCACATACGTGATAACAATCGTGTCTGGGTGAAACCTAAGGCACAACCCTATCAAACTTCATGTCCTAAGTCGTCTATGGCCTGTTTTGAACAATAGAGACGAAACCCACAATTAAAAACATGATCTTTGTCCGTCTCTAGTCTCAACCTATCCTATGTGTGAACTTTCTACTTGTATCAACCTAAGAAATTTAAGTACAAGTTACTTGCCTTGTTGATGATGAACACGGCGCTACGAAGCCTAGCAATAAAAATCCACGTGCAAAAGTCCTTCCACGCGCGATATCAAGCGAACCCACGAACCGAATCTTGCCTACGATCGTCTTCTTGAAGCACGAACTCAAACGGACGATACCCTCTTCACCAAATTAGCGAAGAGATGAAGGAGGGGCTGTTTTGGATGGATAGGTGTTGTTTTGGGTGCTGGCCGGCCACAAAAAGGAGAGGAGAGACGAGTTTTTGGAGGCGGAGTTGTAAAATATGGTGGATGGGGATGACTATGGTGGTCGGCTAGGCAAGGGGACAGCAAGGAAGTGGTCGGCCTGGGTAGAAGTACAGGTCGAGAAGGATTGAGAAGGAGGGGGGGAGGAGGCCAGTTTGTTTAAAGAAGGGAAAAAGATTAGGGTTTGTGATTAATTAGATGATGGGGTATATATAGGAGATCAAATGTGGGTTAATGGGTAGTGGATATCAATAGGATTAAATGGGTATACAATTGGATAATGGGTATTGGGTAGAATTCAAATGGAGATACAAAATACAATGAATCCTATAGTTCCTAAAAATCTCCTTAAGGGACAAAAATCTTAAATTGGTCAAAACTCTTCTAAAAATCCACCATGACCCTAAAATAATATTTATACATGAACGGAATCTAGAAATTGAGGAAAAGAGCTCAAAATGTCGAAAAACGGCCAAACGGCGCACAAACAGCAAAAGGAGGTCAAAACTGCCAAAAAAATATTATAGAATAAAAATAATTAAATTTATTGTTCCGAAAATACAATGGAAAATAATTATTCACAAAAATGAAAAATACCCTCAAAAAATACCAAAAGTGAAAAACAGGGTTTACAATCTCTTCCGGTTTCAACGCATATTCACACGATACATTCTAGAGACAGTAGCTATGCGTACAAATTCATTCTTCGCTGGTTTTGATGTTTCGCGCGTATTCTGGAAATTCAGAGTCACAATACTAAAATCGCGATATCTCACAATCTATATATCGGATTGAGAAATTGTAAGATGTTATGAATATCCAGACTCAAAGAGCTACGATTTTCATGCAGAAAGTTATTCGATCCAGTATCGGGAACAAGGTCGAATTCTCAGTACAAGAGACCGGTTAGTGATTCCGTGTAGGTTCAGAAATTCACGATATGACAGTACTAAAATTGCGATATCTCACAATTTATACATCGGATTGAGAAACTGTAAGATGTTATGAACATCTAGATTCGAAGGGCTACGATTTTCATGTAGAAAGGTTTTCGATCCAGTATCGGAAACATGGTCGAATTCTCAGTACAAGAGACCAGTTAGTGATCCCATGCAGGTTCAGAAATTCACGATATGACAGTACTAAAACCGCGATATCTCACAATCTATACATCGGATTAAGAAACTGTAAGATGTTATGAATATTTAGATTCGAAGGGCTATAATTTTCATGTAGAAAGTTTCTCGATCTAGTATCGGGAACATGGTCGAATTCTCAGTACAAGAGACCGGTTAGTGATCCCGTGCAGGTTCGGAAATTCACGATATGACAGTACTAAAATCGCGATATCTCACAATCTATACATCGGACTGAGAAATCGTAAGATGTTCTGAATTCGGGACTCGATGGGCTACGATTCCACGTAGAAAATATTTAATCCAGTATCGGGAACATGGTCGAATTCTTAGTGCAAAATTAAGAAATTTAGAGATAGTAAGGTTGAATATTCGATATTCGATAACACGATTCGAAATGTGTTAACGGTTCACTTTTTAGTTGATATATCATGGAATAAGTGACTAGAATGGAATTTGACAATAAAACATGATGATAACTAGACCACTTGCCACGAGTTCAAGAAAAATACTTGTACGAGAACAAAAAGAGTGTACAAGATACTTGTCCTATAACGTGACGATTACGGTGGTGGTGTTAACCACGGAAAGAAGAAGCGACGTCGGCAATGGACGGTGTTGCCGCTGAAATCGGTATGGGGGGCAAACAGATAGATTTGTAGATTCTTGGGATGTTGAATAGTCAAACCTGAACACCTTTCCGCCGGAGTCTGACCGTGATCTCCTGCCGTTGACCTGCAAAAAGTGCAAAATACCAGGGTTGATCCCTCCGACGCACCCTCGGACGCTCAAGTCAGTAATCAGAAAGGTTATGAATGAGCTGTTGATTGGCAAAAGATTGATTACCTGTTGATAATGGGGGATGGGGGGTATTTATAGCTGCCTTAGGAACCAGTTTCGGGATGAGATCAAATCCCTACTTCCCAATGGATGGATAGAAGTCATCAGGGCCGTTAATTAAGGACAATTATAAACCCTAATTCTATCCAGCTGGACTGAGTTTCTTGCGGGTTGAAACCTACACCCAGTTAAGACGGATCCGTTCGTGGGTTATTGGGCTTTTGGGAGAAGTCCCAGTTCCCATTTCGGACCCGTTTGTACGTGAAATTACCATTTTATCCCTGAACTTTAAGATTCGTGCCTGATTTGGACAGTTTCAATTTAACCCCATTGTTAGCCATATCACGAGCCCCCCACTCCTGTAGACTGAGCGTGATCAGTCTTTGAGGAGTAGTAATATGTTTTAATAGCTTGTGGAGTTGTATCGGAGTCCAAATCAGGGGTGTCGAATCTTTATATGGGATATTATGGTGATTTTTAGATTTAGTTATGAGCTCAAGGTTGTTCTTGAGCTCTCCTGGACTTTTGGTGATTTTTCTTGATTTTTATTTATTTTTCGGACCATTTATTTAATTTTGCAAAGTGGTGGTTTATTGTTCGGAGATATTAATTAATTATTCTAAGCAATAATTATTTACCCAGGGCCTCAAAAATATTTCCCCAAATTTATAATTATTGTTTAGAATTTTTAATTAATTTTCCTGAATTTTTTAATCATTTTTTCACAATTTTCAAATAAATATTCGACTTTAATAAATAAAAAATTAATTTTTAATACCATTTATGACGTGGCGCGATCTGGGCTCTCCATCAGCATTGGGTGCGAATTTCGGGGAGATCTAATGCCCGTGGTTGCTCAAAGGTGTATTTCTCTTCATTTGGTGACAAGTTGCTTCGGCAACGTTGCCGACCCCCACCAATCACGTGTTAAGAAGGAGGCCGAAGTCTAAGGGGGTTTGGGGTCCCCTACCGAGGTGTAGAGATACCTCGGCATAGCTACACGTGTCGAAACAGGGGGTTCGGCGAGTCTTTGACGAAGTCCGGAGAGAGTTTTCTTCCCATGTTTGAGTGTCGGTGCCAAGAGCGCTCGGCAAGGCGTGCCAAAGTCCCAAAGCGAGAATTTTTCCATGTTTGGGCATCGGTGCCAAGAGCGCTCGGCAAGGCGTGCCGAAGTCCAAAGCGAGAGTTTTTTCTCACGTTTTAGCATCGGTGCCAAGAGCGCTCGGTAAGGCGTGCCGAAGTCCAAAGCGAGAGTTTTTCTCACGTTTGAGCGTCGGTGCCAAGAGCGCTCGGCAAGGCGTGCCGAAGTCCAATGCGAGAGTTTTTTCTCACATTTGGGCGTCAGTGCCAAGAGCGCTCAACAAGGCGTGCCGAAGTCCAACGCGAGAGTTTTTTTCTCACGTTTGGGCATTGGCGCCAAGAGCATTCGGCAAGGCGTGCCGAAGTCCAACACGAGAGTTTTTTCTCACGTTTGAGCGTCGGTGCCAAGAGTGCTCGGCAAGGCGTGCCGAAGTCCAACGCGAGAGTTTTTTTTCACGTTTGGGCGTCGGTGCCAAGAGCGCTCGGCAAGGCGTGCCGAAGTCCAACGCGAGAGTTTTTTCTCATGTTTGGGCGTCGGCGCCAAGAGCGCTCCGCAAAGCGTGCCGAAGTCCAATGCGAGAGTTTTTTCTCACGTTTGGGCGTCGGTGCCAAGAGCGCTCGGCAAGGCGTGCCGGAGTCCAATGCAATAGTTTTTTCTCATGTTTGGGCGTCGGTGCCAAGAGTGCTCGGCAAGGTGTGCTGAAGTCCAAAGCGATAGTTTTTTCTCATGTTTGGGCATTGGTGCCAAGAGCGCTCGGCAAGGCGTGCCGAAGTCCCAAAGCAAGAATTTTTCCATGTTTGGGCGTCGGTGCAAAGAGCGCTCAGCAAGGCGTGCCGGAGTCCAACGCAAGAGTTTTTTCTCATGTTTGGGTATCGGTGCCAAGAGCGCTCGGCCAGGCGTGGCGAAGTCCAAAGCGAGAGCTTTTTCTCACGTTTGAGCGTCGGTGCCAAGAGCGCTTGGCAAGGCATGCCGAAGTTCCAAAGCAAGAATTGTTCCTCACGTTTGGGCATCGGTGCCAAGAGCGCTCGGCAAGGCATGCCGAAGTCCTAACGCGAGTCTGACAGCCTGGAGATGACAGCTGGCCTTTTGACTGTTGATCTTCTGACGATTTTGACTGTTAGTCATCAATGCGACGGTACAACTTCTGTCGTTTTGTGTAAATAGGCCTGACCGTTGGTCTTTTGAAGCCCAACATCCTCGTTTTGTGTGCCAACCTCTATAAGACTCACCCCCCCTTCATTTTTCACTTCTTCGAATTTTCACTCAGGCGATTATTTTCACTTGAGAGAGATTCCGGTAATCGTCGACAATACTCCGGTGAATTTTCCAACCGAGCGTGTCACTTCAAGGTAAATTATACTTAGTTTATTTCAAGTAGAAAATGTCTCTTTCCCATATTTCGGAGCCCTCCCCCTCCGTTGGTGAAGAGCCATCTCCAAGTCAGAGACCTTACACCGACAAGCGCAAGAAGGTTGATGGTCGAGCCACCATAGTGGAAGATCCAAAGCGTATGGGGAAGTTCGGCAGACTGCCAGGTGTGTTGACGGGGCTCCATAGGGTTCGAGAGCTTCCGGAGGAGCATGTCGAGCGAATTGTGTATGGAAGGGGACGGAGCTTTGAGGAGAATGCAGCAAGAGAGACCTCGGAAGCGGACGAAACTGTCTCCATTCTTAACGAGGTCGACCTGGCAGCGATCCGGGAGTGCTTTCATATCCCGGAGGAGTACGAGTTGATGTTGCCGGGTTCCGGGGTGAGATCCAACTCGCCGATGCTAGTAAACATGTGTTTCTGGCCGGTCGATGTCTTCATCGCCGGGGTGCATTTGCCCCTTCACCTGTTCGCCGTTCAAGTGCTGAGGTGGTTCGGGGTCAGCCCCATCCAACTGATGTCGAATGCATGGAGGGTCATTAACAGGTTCGCGCTCCACTGTCAGGTAGCCGAGATCGAGCCAGACTTGAGGGTGCTTCGGACACTTTATCGGCTTCATCAACAGCACAAGTTCGAGTTCCGCTACTACTTGGCTCCGAGGCATGGTGCTCGGCTCGTCAGCTGCCCCGCCTCCATAAAGCACTAGCGGGACAAGTACTTCATAGTTCGGAGCCGCGAACCGTGGAGCATACCCTCGGGTTGGGTGGAGAAGGTGACGAAGAGGGTAAGGGAGTCTCCGGTGCTCCACCCCAATGAAGAAGAGGTGGTTCGGATTCTTTTCGACCGGCCAAAGTTCGAATGGAGAGATCTGACCGAAGACACACTCTTCAGGAGAGGGCTCTATCGCGTAGATCCCAGTACGCGGCTTTATCCATTTGTTTTGTCAAAAAATTCCATTATAACTTGTTTTAATCGAACTTTTCTTTCGTTACAGAGAGTATGGATTACGACGCAATTTTAGCACAGAGGGCAGCCCTCGGAAGCAAGGCTCCTAAGAAGCGCAAGAGGGTGGCCACAAAGGTGACTGCTCCGAAGCCCAAGATGGTCGACAGCGCCGTTCAGGAGGCAGCGGCCTCAGCAACGGTGACCCCGAGGGTGGCAAGGGTAGCGACCTCGGCACCGGCCGAGGCTGGCATGTTCCTGATGGCCGCTACCTTCGGGATGGAGGCGCCTCCATCGATGGCGGATGCCAAGGTGTTCCTCACCGAGGAGCATAAGAAGATTTTCGTTCCGGACTGGCAGGTTCGAAAACTTGATGGCTTCCTTGGCGACTCGACGTCGAGCATGCAAGCAGTGAAGCACTTGGCCATGCTAAAGGATCGAGCCGCCATGGACGCCGGCAGCATGGGCGATGATGCCTTCGAGACTCGGCAGTATCGGTGAGTATCGATTTCTTTCTTGTAGATAACTTGCATATTTGTATCTCTAACTCTTTTTTCTGTTGTTCGGCTGCAGATAACCGTCCACTTTGGTCATCTTATGGAGAAGATGACGGGGCTCGAGAAGGACCTCAAGAAGGAGGTCAACCGTGCTCGAGCTGAAAAAGCTCGTCTCGCCAACGAGCTCGAGAAGCTGACGGTCGAGACGGAGAGGAAGACGTTGAGGCTGGAGTACCTCAAAAGCCTCATCACGAAACTTGAGGCCGATCTGCTTTGGCAGAGGGAGGAGGCGACAAAGCAGCAGGCCGAGGCTATGGAGGCTGCCAAGGTTGCAGCAGCGAAGGAGGCCGAAGCTGCAACTATGGAGAAAGCGTAGGGCTTCCTCGCAGCCAACATGGCCAAGGCATACCCTCGTGCCATCGAGCAAGTGTCGGAGCGATACCCCGAGGTCGACTGCTCCAGATGGCGACTCTTCCCCGACCACGTCGACGGCTTCGATGACGAGTCCGAGGGGGAAGTAGGGGACGATGAAGACGACGCCGAGGTCGAGGTCGTCGGCGAATGCCATGGGTCCGAGGTGACTCCGCTAGCGATGGTCACGCCTTCGGTGGAATCCGACCCCGTGCGATCCCGTCGCCCTGGGAAAGAGGTCGCCCCCTGACTTCTTCTGCTTCTTTTTTCTTCTTTCTTTTGTACTTTTTGATGTATCGCCTAATTGCAGACTGGCCACCGCACTTTTTGAAATGAATGAAAAACCACCTTTTTGAGTTCGACTAAGTGCTTGTGAATCTTGAATTTACAAAAATTTTCTTAAAATTCGGCTAAGTGTTCACGTCGCCCTGCCTAAAGGTTCGGCTACGTGTTTTCAAAATTTTTTCGAAATTTTGCAGTGTATGCATTGCCTTGTTTAGGAGTCGGCTTTGTGTTAACCAAATTTGCCAATTTTTGCTGAGTGTTTTTGTCATTTGCCTTGAAATTTTAGCTCGTGGAGGTGACACAGCTTGTTGAACCAATTCATGCGGCGGAGGAGCCACGTTCTGAGGTCGGCCTAGGGGCAACGAAGTTGTGCCTCGCTAGGTGCCGAGAATGCCATTATGAAGTTGAGTTGGGGCTGCGCAGAGCCGAAAGTGAACAAAATCATCTGCAACTAATTGTAGGCCGCCGAGACATCGAGATTCAAAGACTAGAAGGGAGGCTTTCCGAGATGACCCCTGAAGGCGATGATGATGGCTCGTCGATAGCCTTTAGTCTTGGCTTGAGGCTTAAGTGTCTCCGCCACTCCTTGTCGAAGATGACAACGGAGAGGGACGAACTATTAGCTTAAATCCACCACTTGCGGATAGTAGAAGAAGAGCTTTTGGCAGAGGAAGAAGAATTAACAGCGGCGGTGGGCAAGTTGATGGCCGAGCGTGATGAGTTGACGGTGGAGGTCGACGAGTTGAAGAGGGTTACGGTCGACAAGAGTATCGAGGTTACTCAGCTCCGCCGAATTATTGCCGACAGCTCTGGTGCCGCGGGCTCCATTGCGCCCCCTCGCTTCAAGATAGCCATGAAGGAAAACTCTCTGAAGCAACGAATAGTCGAGCTAGAGGCGGAGGTTGCTCGCCTCAAGCCCCATTCAGGACCGATCAACGTCAGAGGCACTTCGTGTACCCGTGAAGAGAGTGAGCGAGGAATTTCGTTTTACGAGCTTGTGACTCGTTCGCCTATTGCTCGGAAAAGTCCAGGTGATGCCCAAAGTAGGGTGGCGGTCTCATCGAGCGGAGCGTTCGTTGGTGCGACTGTCAGAAGTAGCGCAGAAGATACATCTCAGTTCGCCGGTCTAGGGACGAGCTCCGAGGTTAGGCGCCGCCGTCCCCGGGTGTCTTTAAAGCGGAACATCCTTGTGCCTAGGAGGCGTTGAATTAGTCTTTTGTTTTCCAAGTTTTGAATCTTGTCTAAGTACGAGGAGTCGGTCTTGTAATTTTGGCATTTTAACTCTTGTAACTTCATTGTAGAGAAAAGTATTAAGTCTTGTAATTTGGTTTGTTCCCCAAACTTTATAGAAGCGAAGCTTGTTTCTTCTTTTGGACTTGTGTGTTTTGTGAGTCATCTATGGTTGTAGAAGCACTTCTGAAGGGCGGACCACTTCTTACTCGCTTATGAGAGCGCTCGGCAAGGTGTGCCAAAGTCCAAAGCGAGAGTTTTTTCTCACGTTTGGGCGTTGGTGCCAAGAGCGCTCGGCAAGGTGTGCCGAAGTCCAAAGCAAGAGTTTTTTCTCACATTTGGGTGTCGGTGCCAAGAGCGCTCGGTAAGGTGTGCCGAAGTTCAAAGCGAGAGTTTTTTCTCATGTTTGAGCGTCGGTGCCAAGAGCGCTCGGCAAGGGGTGCCGAAGTCCAAAGCAAGAGTTTTTTCTCACGTTTGGGCGTCGGTACCAAGGGCGCTCAGCAAGGAGTGCCGAAGACCCAAAGTGGGAGTTCCAACTTTAACTTTTGACAATAACTCAAAATCAGAAGCAAATCTTACTTCTTATAAGCACGGAATGTCAACCTTATGAACCTGAGATTGATAAGCAGTGCTATGGTTTTTGCAGCGTCCCTCATATGAGAGGCACTGCAAATTGTAAGAGAAGCCATTTTCTTGCAGTGGAGAGCAGCCTCTTGAAGAATTACTTCAACTTTAAACGAATCATAAGAACCAAAGGTTAGCTCCTCCATGTACTATTCTCCCATGTCTAGTATAGTGGTAGAAACTTTCAGTTGTCCAGCCAAGTGATTTGGATTCCGAACACGTCATTCGAGTAAGTTTCAACTGTTGTGGGAGCAGTTCCGAATGGCGAACCACTTCTATCTCGCTTAAGAGCGAGCTTGCGAAGCGGAATCGAGCCAAGTCTTGGACTCCGAACACATTGTTCGAGTAAGTTTCAACGGTTGTGGGAGCAATTCCGAATGGCAAACCACTTCTAGCTCGCTTAAGAGCGAGCTTGCGAAGCGGAATCGAGCCAAGTCTTGGATTCCGAACACGTCGTTCAAGTAAGTTTCAACGGTTGTGGGAGCAATTTCGAATGGCGAACCACTTCTAGCTCGCTTAAGAGTGAGCTTGCGAAGCGGAATCAAGCCAAGTCTTGGACTCCGAACACGTCGTTTGAGTAAGTTTCAACGGTTGTGGGAGCAGTTTCGAATGGCGAACCACTTCTATCTCGCTTAAGAGCGAGCTTGCAAAGCGAAATCGAGCCAAATTTTGGACTCCGAACGCATCATTTGAGTAAGTTTCAACGATTGTGGGGGCAGTTCCGAATGGTGAACCACTTCTAGCTCGCTTAAGAGCGAGCTTACGAAGCAGAATTGAGCCAAGTTTTGGACTCCGAACGCATCATTTGAGTAAAAGCAATTAAAGACTTTAAACAGAGAGATGAAATAATCACAAGGGAATTATCAGGAAAAGAAGTTCTTTATTGATAACTGCTAATCGGCTGCTTCTAAGTTGCAAGCCGTTATTACAATGGGAAAATAAAGAAGCAAGTAAAAAACAAAAGATAGGAACGACTCGACATTTGATCGTACTCAGAGAGGCATTTAAACACCCTCTTGAAACATTAGTAAATGGTCGGCATTCCAAGTTCTTGGTATCTCTCTGCCTTTGAGGTCTTCGAGACGATATGCTCCTGGCTGGACTACCTTTGAAACCTTGTACGGTCCTTCCCAATTCGGAGCTAACTTACTCTTTTGGCTGGGGAACGAGATAGCTAGCTTTTTGAGGACTAAGTCCCCTTCCTTGAGATCTGTGGGACGGACTCTTTTGTTGTAGGCCTGCTCGATTCTTCTCCGATAATTTTGCTGGCGAATTGAAGCTCTTTCACTGAGCTCATTAGTCAGGTCCAAATTCGCCCAGAGCTCTCTGGCGTTCTGCCCTTCATCATAGGCAATAAGACGAGGGGATGGCAGACCAACTTCTAAGGGGATTACAGCCTCGAACCCATAGGTAAGATTAAAGGGCGATCTCCAGTGGGGGTCCGTTTCGTAGTGCGGTAGTTCCACAATACGTTAGGAAGTTGTTCCGCCCATAAGCCTTTAGCCGATTTATCTAGTCTCTTCTTGATGCCGGAGAGGATCTGCCTATTGGCACTACTTGACCATTGGACTGAGGATGGGAGACGGAGGAGAAGCGTTGCTGAATGCCGAGGTCTTCACATAATGATCGGAATGCTGCCCCTGTAAACTGTGTTCCGTTATCTGTTATGAGGACCCGAGGTACACTGAACCTACATATTACATTTTTCCAGAAGAATTGCAGCACTTTGTTCTCAGTAATAATAGCTAGTGGTTCGGCCTCGATCCACTTAGAGAAATAGTTGATCGCCACAACTAGGAACTTGAGCTGGCCAGGACTTGGTAGGAATGGATCTAGTAAGTCCATCCCCACATTACAAAGGGAATTGGACTTGAGAGAGATGTGAGTTGTGCTTGGGGTAGTCGGCGGATGTTGGAGAACTGCTGACAAGGGCTGCATTGCCGGACATGTCGCTCGGCATCTCGAAGTAGGGTAGGCCAGAAGTACCCGTAGTTCAACACTTTCCTGGCGAGGAAGCTTGACCTTGAGTGGGCTCTGCCTATACCTTCTTGGAGTTCTTGCAAGGCATACAAGGCTTCTTCCGGGGATAGGCATCTCAAGTAGGGCCTGCCATCTACTTGGGTATAGGAGCGTTTGTACAAGACTCCTTCAACAAGGGTGTACCGCTCCGCTCTCGTTTGGATTCGACGGACTTATTTAGGATCTTGGGGAAGGGTCCCATCCCTGAGGAACTCTATCAAAGGGTTCATCAGTTGTCTCGGAGCTGGACGGGCAACGACTCCATTGAGTCGAAGGCTTCTTCTTCTATGCTTGGTCTTAGGAGTACTTCGATTAGGACGGTCTGCTCGAGACCTTGGAGGGAGAAGGAGGCCAATTTTGAGAGGGCATCTGCTTAGGAGTTTTCTTCTCTAGGGATCCGCTGGAGTTGTGCCTCTTCAAACGAAGCCATGAGACTTTGGACCTTGGCTAGGTACTTGGCCATTCGGTCGTCTCGTACCTCGTAGTCTCCTAAGACCTGATTCACCACCAGCTGTGAGTCACTAAATATTCGGACACGTTGTGCTCTTGCCTTGCGAGCCATTCCCAGGCCTGCTATTAGGACTTCATCCTCAGCTTCGTTGTTGGAAGCTTTAAAGTTGATGCAGAGGGAGTATTGGAGAACGAAGTCATCTGGGCCTGCCAGAATGACTCCAGCTCCGCTCCCTTCGGCACAAGAAGACCCGTCTACATATATGGTCCACATGGGTGGCCCATTTGCTGCTTGACTTACTTTTGGGATGGTGCTTTCTACTATAAATTCGGCCAAGGCCTGAGCCTTGATTGCAGTCCGAGGCTGATAGGATATGTCATGTTGACTTAGCTCGATCGACCACTTCATCAGACGCTCGGAGGTCTCGGGCTTGTGCAAGACTTGCTTGAGCGGCTAGTCGGTAAGGACGACCACCGAGTGGGATTGAAAATAGGGGCGGAGCTTCCTGGCTGCCATAACCAAAGCGTATGCTATCTTTTCCAACCTCGGATAGCGGAGCTCAGCATCTCTGAGGACCTTGCTCACATAATAGATAGGCTTCTGAGCCTTGTCTTCCTCCCTCACTAGGACAACACTGGTGTTTGCTTGGATGCAGCGAGGTAGAGGTAGAGTGTTTCCCCGGGAGTAGGCTTGCTGAGGAGTAGGGGGTTGACCAGATAGGCTTTCAGTTGGTCGAACGATTCTTTCTACTGTTGGCCCCACTCAAAACCTTTAGCCCCCCTGAGGGCTTTAAAGAAAGGAAGACACTTCTCCCCTGACTTGGATAGGAAGCGCCCTATAGCTGCGAGGCGTCCCGTGAGCTTCTGAACTTTTTTCACATTTGTAGGAGGAGTCATGTCGAGTATGGCTTTGATCTTCTCGGGGTTAGCCTCGATCCCCCTTTGACTGACCATGAAGCCCAGAAACTTACCAGATGAGACCCCAAATGCACACTTGTTCAGGTTTAGTCTCATATTATGCTTCCTCAATACGTCGAAGGCTTCTTGTAGGTCGGCGACGTGGTCGGACCCATGGATACTTTTGACTAGCATATCATCAACGTACACTTCCATGTTTCGGCCGATCTGATTCTGGAAGACCTTATTGACAAGGCGCTGGTAAGTGGCACCGGCATTTTTTAGCCCGAAGGGCATCACTCGGTAGCAATAGAGTCCTTGATCTGTGACGAAGGACGTCTTTGGGATATCTGGGGGAAACATTCTGATTTGGTTGTATCCGGAGAAGGCATCCATGATGCTCAATAGCTCATGGCCCGAAGTAGCATCGATTAAGGTATCTATGTTGGGGAGAGGGAAAGGATCCTTAGGGCATGCCTTATTCAAATCCGTGAAGTCAATGCAAATCCTCCAACTTCCATTGGCCTTCTTAACCATAACAACATTAGAGAGCCATTCGGGGTAGTTGACTTCTTGTATGAACCGGGCTTTGAGGAGCTTGTCCACTTCTTCCTTTATAGCTTGCTGGCGCTCAGGGGCGAATTTGTGCCTCTTCTACTGGACCGGTTTGGACCCCGAAGCAACACTTAGGTGGTGGACGGGGAGGTCCTCGGAAATCCCTGGCATGTCTGCAGTGGTCTAAGCGAAGAGGTCATGGTTCTTCTTGATGCAAATGACTATGTCAGAACAGAGGGCAGAGGGGAGGGTCTTGCTGATGAAGAATTTGCGATTCGGATCTTGCTCTGAGAAGAGCACTTTCTCCAGCTCGTCTATCGGTTCTGACATTGGCTTGGTGTTCCCTTGTGGAATTTTGAGGGTCTCGAGAGAAAGAACGGGTCCTCCGGTCGAGGTCATGTAGCATTTGCGGGCCATCTCCTGACTTCCCCTTACTTCCCCTACACCTGCCTTGGTTGGGAACTTCATTTTGAGATGATAAGCCGACGGTGCGGCTTCTAAAGCAGCTAGGCCAGGTCGGCCTAGGATCACATTGTAAACAGCTAGAATATCGACGACCATGAAATCCATTGGCTCCATCCGGGTAGTAGGAGTTTTGCCAGCGGTTACGTTGAGGGTTATTACCCCTTCGTTAGTCATTAGCACTCCCGTGAACCCATGTAGCGTATAGCTGGCGGGCTTGAGCCTGTCCCGTGATAACTTGAGTCCTCGAAAGGCCGCCAGGAAGAGGATGTTGACAGAACTGCCATTGTCCACCAGAATCCTCTCCACTTTGAAGTTAGCCATGTGGAGGTTAATCACTAGTGCGTCACAATGGGGGGTTCGGACACCCTCCAGGTCTTCATCCGAGAAAGTAATCGGAACTCCGAGGCCTTTGGGAGGGGGTATGCTGTGCACCGAGTTGACCTCTCTGATAAAAGCCTTTCGAGAAGAGTTGGAGGTTCCTCCCATTGGACCCCCATGGATGAGGTGTAGGATGCGCTCTTCTTCGAATTCGGGGCTTTCGTCGCGCCTCTCTGGCCGCTTATTAGCCCCCCTGAGGGGTGGAGGAAGATCAATCCGATCCTTTCTTACAAACTTGGACAGCTGCCATCTCTGGATGAGGGCTTCAATTTCATTCTTTAGAGCCCGACAGTCATTGGTGTCGTGGCCGTGGTCTCTATGATATCGGCACCACTTCTCCTTGTCCCTTTTTCTTTCCGGGGGCATTCATCTTCGGGGCAGGAGGCAGGACTCCCTCTTTCTTAACCCCCATGAGAATAGTTGAAACATTGGTGTTGAGAGGGGTAAACTTCTCAAATCCGGAAGGCGGGCGGTGCTTACCCCAGTTGTCCTTCTGGAGTTTCTTAGCTCCCTCATCTTTGGCTGCCTTTCTCTTGCTTCCTGAGGGAGACCCCTCGAATGTGGGGCAATGTTCAGCTTCCTCAGCCCGGATGTACTTCTCGCTTCTGAGAAGAAGGTCGGAGAAGTCTCACAGGGGCTTTTTGGCTAGGGAGGAACGGAGGCTCGAATTGAGGACATTGGACTGGAAAGCGGCTGCAGTGACCGATTGGTCTAGGGAGGCAATGGACCTAGCTTCTGCGGTAAACCGCTTAACATAATCTCTTAGTTTCTCACCCTTCTTCTGATTGAGGAAGATTAGTGAAATACTAGTCTTCTCGGTTCGGCGGCTGCTCAAGAAGTGGGTGATGGAGAGGGTTTCAAATTGTTCAAAGGATAAGATGGAGGATGGGGCGAGGTGAAAGTACCATTCCCGAGCCGGACCCTTGAGAGTGGCTGGGAAGGTCTTACACAGTAGAGCGTCGGAAGCTTGGTGGATCATCATAAGAGTTTTGAAACTCTCGATGTGATCCACGGGGTCTGACTCTCCCGTATATGTCTCGAACTGCGGGGGGCTTGAAGTTTGCTGGAACGGGAGCCTCAATGATAGTTCGGGAGAACGGAGGTCTGCTGGGGCGGAGGGTCCTCCCTCTTAGCTCCTCTTTCCTGTCTAGTTGACTGAGGCGCCTCTCCATCTCGTGGAGACGGCGATAGACTGCATCATCCCTTCGATGGTACTCTGGTGAGCCTCTGGACTCATCTTCGTACGAAGGGGAGCGCGGGGCTCAGCGATGGTAGCTAGGAGAATGGTGAGGACCGGCGATGTGATGGTAGTGGCTCGGATCTTGAGGAGGAGTTAGGGTCCGATGGCGAGAACTCTGAACCGGCAGAGGAGTGGGGACCCTCTGAACATTATTGTTGTTTAGTGGGAGATTGAGGGCCTGCAGGATGGTTGCTTGGAATTCTTGGAATTCGGCTGGGGTAATAGGTCCGTTCTGGTCCCTCTGTGCTGCCAACAGGGGGAGAACGATGCCTTCTTTAATGGTACTCAGGGGACTCCCTCCGTCTCCTGTGAAGAGGGGACCTCCTGTGGTCGCGGCGACAAGGAGATCGCTCATTTGGACATTCTGAGTGGGTGGTTCCCTCACGGGCCCGCCTTTCATCCAAACGGCGGTGAAGGTCCTTTTCTTTCTGCCGGTTGATGAGGATGTTGCAGAGGTCTTCGGAAGGCCGAGGGTTATGAGATGCCATTGAGTCGGTTGAAGGGTTATGTATGGAGACGTGGTCGCGGTGATGGGTTTGCTTCTGAGGGTGATGACGAGAGGTCCCTATACCAGCATTCTGGGGCCCATGTGGAGCTTGCTGGTGTTGAAGATTTTGAGGAGGAGGCTGGGACTGATGCAGAGGCTGATCAGGCTGAGGAGGGAGTTGTCCCTGCTGTTGGATGGTTTGGAGGGGAGCCTCCTGTTGTGGTTGAGGAGGAGTGGGTCCACGGTTGGACCCTCTAGATCTCAGTTTCCTTGGAGGCATGGCTGGAGGTGATTTTAACCGATGCAAGAGGATAGATTGCTATTCGTGTTTCCCACAGACGGCGCCAATCTGTTACCGCTGAAATTAGTGTGGGGGCAAACAGATAGATTTGTGGATTCTTGGGATGTTGAATAGTCAAACCTGAACACCTTTCCGTCGGAGTTTGACCGTGATCTCTCGCCGTTGACCTGCAAAAAGTGCGAAACACCGGGGTTGATCCCGGCGACGCACCCTCTTACACTCGAGTCAGTAATCAGAAAGATTATGAATGAGCTGTTGATTGGCAAAAGATTGATTACCTGTTAACAGTGGGGGATGGACGGTATTTATAGCCGCTTTAGGAACCAGTTTCGGGATGAGATCAAATCCCTACTTTCCAGTGGATGGATAAAAGCCATTAGGGCCGTTGATTAAGGACAATCATAAACCCTAATTCTATCCAGCTAGACCGGATTTCTTGCGGGTTGGAACCCACACCCAGTTAAGACGGATCCGTTCGTGGGTTATTGGGCTTTTGGGAGAAGACCCAGTTCCCATTTCAGACCCGTTTGTACGTGAAATTACCATTTTACCCCTGAGCTTTAAGATTCGTGCCTGATTTGGACTGATTTAATCCCATTTTTAGCCATATCAGACGGCGGCACAACAACCGCAAGAATAGCAGCGTGCAACAATGAGTGAGCAACGGTAGCAACGGTAAGTGACAACAACAACAAGGTGGCGCGGCGTGCGGAGATGGAGTGAGTTCGGGTTGTTCTTCGGGGTTCACGGGGCCATAGAAATGGAGTTATCGGCTCGAAGGTGGAGGATAAAATGGAGCTCGGGTTGGAGAAGACAGAGAAAGAATGAAGAATGAGACGTAGAGATGAGGGGTGAGGTGTTATGTGTGTGTATATATATATAAAAGAAAGGGAGAGACATAGCATGCAAGTGTGTATGCATGTGTATATTATTATAAGGAGAGAAAGAAAGGCTGCATGCATAGGTGTGGAAAAATGAGAGGATTATGTTAGAAAATAAGAACAAAGCGGAGAAGTCATGAGGGAGTTAGGCATAGAATGAGAAAAATGAGATGGAGAGATTGGCCGTTTGTGAGTGATTAGCGGGAGTGGGTTAGGCAGATGTGAGAAATATTGATTAGGGATAATTGGGGTTAGAATTTGTATTTAAACTCTGATCGAAAAATCACAAAATTATAGAATTGATCAGAAAAATATTCTGACTCTAGATAAAGAGTACAAAGAGAAGGAAGTTCCGGGAGTTACGAAGTAAGCTGCGAAAGCATAAAAATAAAATTAATCTGAAAATTGATGTACAAGAATTCACGTAATAAAATACGTACAACTGGAACAGGGAGTTACATGACCCGTTCAACATCGCTATAACAATATCTAATCTTCGGATCGCGAATTATTTTACACCCAAAATATAACCAAATAGGTATATTATATTCCATACCTAAACATAAAGATTCACACATATTTAAGTCATTAACTACTCATAAGCATAACCTATGCATACATATAAAACATACGGTTATAATAGTACATCCAAATTAGACCGTATGTTGGATAACTCAAAAAAAACGTCGTGGATGAAGAATGAGATGAGAGTGAGAGTGAGGAGGTAGGATACATGAAGTTCGAAAGGAAACAACTGTGGGATTTTAGGTTTTAGGGTTTTAGGGTTTTAGGTTTCGGGAGTGAGAGATAGAGAGAACAGATCTTAAGTGAAAGAGGAAGGAGAATAGTGGGTCACTATTTATATGCAAAAGAATCCTATAACTGATGTTGTTATCCCTAACAACGGCATATGTAACGCGAATGCCGTTGTTGGTTATAGCGATATCTATTGTAGGTTTTCTTCACACTTGCAAATTTTTTCCAAGTTAGAGAGCATGCGATTGAGAATAAGATAACTGATGCCGTTACTCCAAATAGTAGCGCACATTTTTTTTTAAACAGTTGGCGTTATTTTCAATAATGATTTATACTGACGTATCTAAAATTGGATCAGATCTCTCAATATTTTCAAAAATTGGATCAGTACAGTAAACAATTCTCAATTATTTTCAAAAAGTGGGTCAGTACGGGAAAAAGTTCTATCTTTTCCTCGTTACTCTCTTGGGACTTTTTACTCTTCTTTACTCGTCCTTTTGTGCTGACTCTTGACTCGTGACTCCGGCGAGGTCCCATTTTCCCCCATTCCTCGAAACTTCGCCCAACTTTCCCTTAATTTATTATTATTATTATTAGCCTCAGTGCTTCACTCACCACATTAATTTATTTATTTTTCCATCCATCTATCATCAACAACTCTTAACATTAATTAGAAAAAGAAACTGACGACGAGTCATCTCCATTAAAGCCACTTCATCCTCATCTTCGTCTTCGTCTTCGTCTTCTATCCGACGAGTTATGGTTTTCTTTCCGAGGTTTGTTTCATCTCCCGATTGTTGCACTTCTTGATTCTGCCTAGAATCGTCCCCTTGCTCGTTTGCTGTAAACCTAGATTTTTAAAATTATTGTTTTTGTTTGATTTAATTCAAGTTAAATTGACTTGTTAGTTTGTTTAGCAGTTGATTTTGACTGTGATGATGGTTCTGTAGATTGAGTTGAATCGTTGTTTATTTTGGAGTACTATTTCATGTTTGTGTTGTAGATTTTTAATTTTTTTTATAATTTTTTAATATTATGTATTATTAATTTATTATTAAATTTTGGTACAGTGTCGAATTTATTTTTGTTGTAGTGGCAGGAATGTTTTAAAATAAATAAATGTATGTTATGCATAAGTGCAACATACAGTAATTAAAAAAATAATGCCTTATTTTTTTAATTTACAAAAACTTATAAATGATTGAAATAGTCGAATTTTCTAAGATTGAAGTGTAAAGTTAGGGGGCGTTTGGTACACGGATTGGAGTATTCCCGTGAATGAGAGGATTTCCGGAATGTGAGGGTGGAAATGAAGATTTCCGGGAATGTTGCATTATCCCGTTTGATATAATACATTGCATTCCCGTGAATCCTTTATTATTGTATTTTTTTATTCTAGTTTTTTGGATTATTTTATTTTTTGTTATGGAAATCCCATGAGAATCCTTAAATCCCATGGTTTTATGGGGCAATATATATTTTTTAATTCTAGTTTTTTGTGTTATTATTGTTTGTTATGGAAAATTCCATGACAATCCTCAAATCCCATGGTTTTAAGGTGGAATGAAAATCCTTTTCAACAAAGAATTTTGCTTTCCTAGGGAATCCATCATTCCTTTCAAAATCATGCTTGCCACATACCAAACAACGTAATCTAAGGGGGCGTTTGGTACGTGGTAATATATAAAGGATTCTAGGATTACCTTCTTGATTACCTGGTTTGGTAAGACATTGGTATAGTTATGTAAATAATCTTAAATTCTCAGGGTTATCAAAATAATTAGTTTGGAAGGATAAATAATCCCCTTCAAAAGGGTGGGATTTGTGGATTCCTCCACATAAAAAATGAGTAAGATTATTGCATACCCAAAACACCCTCCAGATTTCTGGCTTATCATATAATCCACTCTTATTCCCGTGACTGAATCCCGCCCAAATCTTCTGGCCTTCTTCTCCGGCGAGCTCCTCGTCCCCGGCGACCTCCACTTCCGTCGACACATCCACCTGAGCGTCGCCCCGCCCTCAGCCACCAGCGCCACCACCCAAAAAGCCCACCCCGTTCATCCTCTTCACTGTTCTCGACATTAACGGCGCCAAAAGCTCCAAACCCAACTGCTGTTCATCTTCTCCAACCGAAACCCACTGTTGGATCTTCTCCTCCGGCCACCCCCTCTCGTCGTCAGCCCCCTGACGCGCGCCGCCCATCACCGCCCTCACTGCAAACCCCCCCTGTCCGCCTTCCGTTCAGATCGACCCCCTTCTCCCGCTGCTCAACCCTTCTCCCAATTTTGATTCAAAAGAAATTAAACAAGTTCATAATAGGTAAAAGCATAAACCGAGATAGAGGTATAATAGGTAAAAGCATAATACTTCTTTTCCTTTGCAGCCAGGGCCTCGTGATGGCACCGTTCAGTGCTTCGTTAAGAGCGATAAGTCAAATTTAACTTATCATCTCTACTTATGTCTTAGCTCAAGTAAGTTTTCTTATTTAACTGATTCTGGAGTTCAACATTTTCTTTATCTCTGTTATTCATTTTCAAATGATGAATGCCATGATATTGTAGTATGCCAACAAATTTCTTTGATTTGGGACAGAAATAGACCTCACCACTAACACTTGAAAAGTATTTACTTGTCAGTTATCTACTTCCTTCATGATCTTTGTAGTATCTAGTATGCCACCAAATTTAGGACATAAATAGACATCGCATGTTCCACAAACACTTAAATTGTATTTAGTTGTCTGCCATCTATTTCCTTTACAATGCATCAAGATTTGATTTAGCCTAGAGTAATGGTTTTTAAAAGCTTAATTCTAGTAGGTAATGATTGATTGGCCTCTCCTAAGCCTTTTCCCGTATTGATGTGTCCAATTTTAATTTTATTGAGTATAGCTATTAAATGTCAAAAACAGTAAAGGTTCTTTTATTTATTTCTTGCCTACCTGAAGATAGCATAAAGACTTTCCTGTTGTTAGTCTAAGTTACATGTAAATTTACAATTTATATATCCTAAGTTTCATACAATCCAACAAAAATCTCCAAAATACTCCTAAATTTCAATTCATTATGAACAACAATCATACAAACCAATATTGTTCAGCAAATTATACATCAATTACTAAATTAGATAACTTTTATATTTATTTATTTTTAAATAAAGCAAAAAGGGTATTTTCGGTAATGTCTACTATAGAGATGGATTGATGGGAATGAATTGTTCTATACCAAACACGGTAATAAAGTATTCCCAGGCATGTGATGTCGTATACCAAACACAGTATTGCAACATTTCTGGGAATGTTCATTCCCACCCTCAGATTCCTGGGAATCCACTAATTCCTGGGAATTCTCCAATCCGCGTACCAAACGCCCCCTAAGGGGAATCTGTGATTCCCTTGCACATTCCCACGTACTAAACCCCCCTTAACGATAGTGAGTTTTGATGAAGTTAATGGTAAATTTAAAATCGGGGAGAACAGTGAAGAACTAACTATTTGTAGATTGTGTTGGGAAATAACTTAATTTGACGTTCATGTCAAGGTCAGGTCCGGTCTGAGCTCATGGGGGCCCAAGGCGAACTCCCGAAATGGGCCCCTATACATAATATGAGATTTAAAAAAAAATTATATATAGAAAAAATCGCACATTGTTCAAGGCAAAACAATATATTTTATTATTATAATAATGTATCAATTAAAGTGACTTCTTGTTGCAGTAAACTCACTACTGTTTATAATCAAGCTTTCCTACCATTCTCTTCTTAATACATAGTAGGCCTAATCGGTGCAACACTGCTCGGGCTGGGGGGGAAGAATTGTTGGTAAGGGTTATGGTTTTTTTTTGTTGGCTTAATTCTCCTCAAGAGGCGCGAGCGAGAGAGGGAAATGAAGGGGGGCCACATGTTTTTATTATTATTTTAATTGTATTTATTTTAACAGTGTTCTGAAAATTTCTGTTGAATATTTCTAATACTCTTTTATGTCGGTTATAAATATTTCTGTTGAATATTAAATGTGCATTGTCAGTATAGTTCTGAAAAAAGTTTTTTAAAAAATTTGAAGGCCCTTAAAAATGGCCAGAAATTGGGGGCTCGAGCCAGCCGCCTCTCTCGCCTCTCCACAGGGCTGGCCCTAGTCATGGAGATAATCTCATGTTGCTTCAACTCATGGAAAGAGAGAGGTGCAAGGGGAGAAGGCTGAGAATGGCGTAGGAGAGCTTGAGGTGCTTGTGGTGTAAAGGGCATCCCACGGTATATAAATGAAAGATAGGGAGGAGAAAAGGATGGAGGGAAGGGAGAAAGGAGGTTTTTATTCCTTAGGATGAAGCAGACATGGAGTAAGATAGATGTAAGAGATGTTAAGAGGAAAATGAAAGGAAGAGTGGAGAGAAAAAGATGAGGGGCAGGGGTGAGACCGCGGAGAGAGGCATGTAAAAAACAACAATAATGAGATGCCTAAGTAGTCAAAACCACCCCGCTTTGCAGGAACTGCCTAATGCCCCGACACCCACCCTAGGTCCATACCTAGAGGCTGCCCTTGCTTAGGCCCCATCAAGTTTCAACTGTTTTCAAAACTATACATTTTGGTGGTGTCCATGCACAAAATTAGTGCCAAATCCTAGTACATTTTTTTCCCCTTCGACCGTTATTATGTTTGCCGTACCTTTTAAATCTTAATTGATTTATCTGACCTTGTCCACAACCAATGTAAATACTGCATCTCGTTTAAGATACATTGTTTGCTTCTTTCTCTCTATTTTTAAAACACATGCATCTTAAATTCTAACTTTTTTTGGAGAAAATCTTAAGTTTCAACTTATACTATTAGGTTGTATTGCTGTTAGGTACTCTTTATTGCTTCACTGAACACTACGAACCATATATTGTAGTGCTTACAAACGAAGTCAACGCGCTCACAATACCTAGATGCACCAATAACAAGACACCACAATAATTGCAATACCTCACAACCCCAAAAACATAATAATATGAATAGATAACCAATATTTCTTATTACTAAAGAAATACAAAGATACAAAGAGATCAAACTCTAATCTATCTCTCTCATCTTTGAAACACTCAGCACTCACATCTCTTGAAGTTGTACAATGGTATGATTAACCGTTCTCTCTTAATTGCATTTCCCTAGCGTTCACATCTACATACATATATAGCACCCAGGTAAACCCTAAAAGATAAATACAAATACAACATAATTGGATCCAAACCCGAAACCCAAATAAACACTCAGCGTCGCACACCGTCGACTTAAGTCAATCAACCAACTTTACTCTTCGCCAAACCGAGAGTGGGGCAGTCGATTGCATATGAGAGTCGACTGTCATCGCCTCTGTTTGCTACTTCTACTGGCTGCTGCTATCTTCGCCTTGATGTGTTCGTGTCTTCTCCTCTTCTCTAACTTTAACTCATCTTGTACTAGTGTATTTGAGTCCACAATCCTAACAATCTCCCATTTGGACTAAATACACAATGCTTCAAAGTTATGGTATCTTTATCTTACATTATCTCTATCAATCTCCTACAACTCATGAAAGACTCAAGTACTCTTCACTCTTATGAATAGTACCTCCACCCCTCCACTACGTGGAGAGCACCAACCATCCCTCATAGGTTCATGAAGGATGTGCCCCACCATCTATCGCATAGGGCACGAACAATAGAGAATCTTCTGTGTCGGATTCTGTGTTACAAGACTCTTCACATCGCAGAATCTCTGCTAGACATGATTCACAACCTCTTCATGCACACTCTACACTAGAAGCTTTCGTGGACGACACTTCCACAAAATCCGCAGACTGCACTTCACTCACAACCCCATTTTGGTTACATTAATCGACATCAGCCGACATCGATTTTGGTGCTCTCAACCTCATAAGAGTGACTCAAAGTCTCTGCCATGTCACAAAGAACCCTCACTGCAGCAACGTCTTAATTTCTAGGATCCCTTTCATGGCCAACCTCTCCCACTAAATGTGTAACATCCTCTGAATTTGTCACATAACTCATAGAACTCGGTTGCACCCCACACAACCTACTTCTCGATCCCTGCTGAGAGTTAACTATAGGATAAACGTACCCCACGTCTCCAAGCAAATACAATGTTTTCTTACACTTTCCTCTTGCTATCACCCTTGAACTTGCAGTTATACACCACCTCCCACTATCAGATGTAGTTGACAAACCCTCTTTGTCTAGTCTTTCTATCGAAATAAGTTTTTCCTTTAAGTCTGAGACATGCTTTGTCTCCCATAAGACAATACTCTAATTATCGCCGACTTTCACATGAACAGTACCAAGTCCACTTATAGGACACCGATGATCGTTACCCACGATCACATATCCGAAAGAACTCTCTATGTAGTCCTCAAACACTTCCATCCTCGAAATGTAATGAAAAGAAGCTTTCGAATCAGTACACCAATCTTGTGTGTCCAACTGCACCCTAATTGACAAGCACTACTCGTCACAACATGTTTCATTGACCACCACATTAACTTCCTTTGATTTTTCCTGCTGCTTCTTTATAAAAGCCTCTCTTATGCCAATATCAATACTCAGATCCACGTCCTTTATCGTTGTCATTAGACCCACTCTCGAACTCACTGCTCTGATCCTTTCTTTTTTTGACTTTCCTTAGATATTCCACATCTCTCAACTGAAAGTGTGGGATGGCTAGATTATGAAAACTCTCCGTTTCTCTTCCTTCTTACCTTGTTCATGCTGTTGCTCACAACATCCTGTAGAGTCGTCGAATCTGTCATAGTCCATGTAATAGTTTGTTCCACTGTATCATAACTATCACGTAAAGTAGATAGAAGTAACAATGAGTATTCCCCTTCTGAAAACTTCAATCATGCAGCTTCCATCTGGTTGTAAACCATATAATAATTGTTTACATGTTCCGCTACTGAACCTCCTTCTCCCAACATCATGTTAACTAATTTCTTCAAGTGAAGAATTTGATTAGATGCCGGCGGTTTCTCATATATATCCGTGAGAATCTACATAGCCTCATTTGCGGTCTTTGCCTTCGAGATGTGAAATGCCTTCCTGATCAATGCCAACTAAATCTGCTCAAGCGCATTCTAATCCAAATGGTTCCACTCTGCCAAGATCTTCGCATCCTTGTGTTCACCTTTCGGTTTCTCGTCAAACAACGGACCATCTAGATCTTTCTGTCGGAGGTACGCCACCATCTGAACTTTCACATCGCAAAGCCACTGCCATCGAACTTTTCGATTTTGGACTTGCTATCGGCCATCACGAAATCTTTGCTCGGGTACCACTTGAGTCCCCACGAATAGAAGTCAACGCGCCCACAAGACCTAGATATACAAATAACAAGACACCGCAATAATCGCAAGATCTCACAACCTCAGGAACATAATAATGTGTATAATGTATTGATAAACAATACTTATTACTCAAGAAATACAAAGATACAAAGAGATCAAACTCTAATCTCTCTCTCACCTTTAAAACACTAGGCACTCACTTCTCTTGAAGTTGTACAATGGTATGATTAGTTGTTCTCTCTTAATTGCATTACCCTAGAGTTCACATCTACAAACATATATATGAAACCCATGTAAAAAAGATAAACACAAATACAACATAATTGATCCAAACCCGCAACCCAAATAAACACTCAGCGCCGCACATGGTCGACTGTAGTTTAAGTCGGTCGTCCGACTTTACTCTTCGCCAAGCCAAAGAGTGGGGCAGTCGACTGCATACCATCTGTTTGCTGCTTCAGCTGCTGCGGTCTTTGCCTTGATGTGTTCATGTCTTCTCCTCTTCTCCAACTTCGTCTCATCTTGTGCTAGTGTATTTGAGTCCACAATCCTAACAATCTACCTGGCTATGAAGTTGTTCAATGAAAAATCTTACCATTACTCACCTTGATTGGACTGCTTTAACATTATTATCTGTACAATCCTTTATGTTTTCGTTGTTGATGTCGTCTGACTACTGCATATTTACATGTCAAATGTGATTTACATTTCTGGCATCTTGATAGATTTAGATTTCCTTCTTCTAATCACCATCTCACCAGCCATCAAAAGGGGCTGAAAACTTCATTACAAATCTTCATTCTAAGTTCATGAAAGCCTCAGAAATGGGCTCTTACGATATATATATATCTGACTATTATTTGGTGTGAAATGTGAAAGTGTGCATGCTAAGGAACCTCAAGCTTGAATAGCAGTTGTAAATTAGGAACATTTGCTTGGATCAGAAAATCGAAGTTCACACTCATGGAGGCAATATATGATATATAAGAACAAAATGCAGAAACAGATGCTGATTTTTGCATTCATTTCTAATTTACAATGTTATGTAAGAGACAAATTTGAATACAATCTCAAAATAAATTATTAGCTAATTGCCTGGTGATTTTTTCTTGTATTCTTTCAAATTGTGCATTTATGATGTTGAAGTTGAACAAGTGTGAACCCTTTCTTCTTCTTCTCTTTCCAAAATTCTTTTTGTCATCTTTGCTCACCTTTCTTTTGTGATTTGCAGCATCTCAACAACCCTTTTCTGCACTCTCTAAAAGGAGACCTGCTACTTGGATTTAGGAGTTTTCTTTGTTTATCAAAAGCTTCTCAAGTATTGGATGTTGCCGCCATAAGCGTGGTCGATTTTTTATTTATTTCAATCCAAGTAATGATTCATCAAGAGGACAGGTTTGTTAGGTAAGCTCTATTTGGTAGTCTATATAAAAGTGGGCGTACATTTACTTTTTTGTTGTTTCTGTACCCTACATTCTCATCTTTGTTAAATAACAATTGCAATTTATCAAATGTTTTCTGATACTGATTGAGTTAGAAGTCGTGCTTTCATTTAACTTAATATATACTGGGGCATGTATATAAAGGGTATGATTGTAATAGTTTGAAAACAATTAGTCCTGGATTGTAGTATCCTAATAAATTTGACCACCAACTTCATTGGGTACTAGAGAACCTGTTAGTACTTGTTACATTATAGTTAATAGGTAAGAGTTAGATTAATGTAGTAGAGGTGAACATGCAGAGAATCCGTTGAAATTGTTTTCTCATGAAATGCAGCAAGTTTAACTATATATATGAACTATATAAAATATTTAAACAATCTCTCAGTTATTTTAGACAATCAAACAAAGTTTCCATATATAATATTCCTACTTCTCTAGAGTCTAGATTATGGAAATTTTAGACGATCTTCCAATTATTTTGATGTCAGTCACTGAACAGAATGGCACTCTCCCATTTGACATACCTCTGGCCAGTGTCACAAATTTAAATAGCATTAGCGCCAAATTTCCTGTCACATTAATAATCTAGTTTTCTTGTAATTTGTTCAGGTTTCAGGATTGGACCTCTGAACGGTCACTGAGCACAGAGGCATTATTTTCTGAAGGACGCAGGAAACCCTTTTCTTCAACCTTAAATGTTGTCAAAAGAGCACTTGAATGGGGTACTGAAATAATCAGGAATATTTTTCATTATCGTAGACCAGAAGATTCGGTCACGAAGGATCTAAAGTCTAGGAAGAAAATACTTGATCCTCAAGGTCCCTTCCTGCAGAAGTGGAATAAGATATTTGTCCTGTCATGTGTGATGGCAGTGTCTGTGGATCCGTTGTTCTTTTACATACCAATCGTTGATCACAACAAACAGTGTATTGATATGGATTCCAAGTTGGAAATAACAGCAAGTGTTTTGCGGTCCTTTACAGATATCTTCTACATAATTCATATCATTTTTCAGTTTAGGACTGGTTTCATGACTCCTTCTCGAGTGTTAGGAAGAGGTGCTCTGGTTGAAGATTTGTCAGCGATAGCAAGACGATATTTGTCATCATATTTCTTTATTGATATTTTAGCTGTTCTGCCCCTCCCACAGGTACTACATACATTACCCTGATGCAATTTTTTTTATTTAACTCTATTCATGATTTTGTCTTGTGTAGTTGTATACTTGCTTCTGATGTGATTTTTTTTAATTTAATTTTTTGATATATTTTTTAAAAGTGAAGATTACGATGTAGCATGACCTTGGACAAGCAACAATTATACTTGATCGTTCTTAGCATGTAAGATATACAATAATGATTCGTACTTTAATTAGCAAGTAGAAACGCACTCAATATTTGTGGACGACAGTAAATGCAGATAATATTCTAGAGATGGTTGGCAATATCACAAATAATTGAAGAGTGGAAAGAATTTACCAGGTTTCAATGAACGAGTTGTCGCAAAGGATGGAGAAGAAATAGATCTCGGTCACTGTTGGAGTCGCCGGCAGCCAAGGGGGGGTGCTTGAAGGCAGGTTGGTTGCGGCCAGGGAGGTGGCTTCGGTGGTTGAGTTGTGGAGTGATGCAGCAACAGCAAGAGGAGCGGTCGATGGCTGCAGTCGGGGTGCGGTGGGGATAAGGTGGCGCTGCTGGGGGAGGGAGTCGACGACGACGAGGGAAAGGGGATTAACGACGGCGAGGGAAAGGAGTTGACGACGACGAGGGAAAGGGAGAGCGGGTTGGATTTGGGGTTGATGACGACGACAGTGAAGGGGGTGACGACGGTGGGAAGCGGGTGGTCGATGAGGAGGGTTGGATTTGGGTGATGACGACAGTGAAGGGGCTTGGGTGTGGATTTTGAAGATGGCGGCTGAAAGGAAGGAGGGATTAGGGGTTAAGGCTTACTTAATTAGGAGATTTGGGGGTATAACTTGGAGTTTGTCACAAACCCTAAAATTTCTTAGGATTTCTCGCAAATCCGAATGTTCTTTATGGTGTCACACACACAAGAGGAAAATGAAGAGCAATAACTGAAAACAATAATTTTTTAATCAATAATAACATAATATTTTTATTAATCTAGAGGCCTATATATAGGCTTAAAACAAATCTCAATACAAATTTTCAAAATATCATAATGCATAAAATAATTGGTGCAAATCGTAAAACTATTACATATGGCTAAAATTGCTAAAAACAAATATGAATGCTGAAATAAAAATATTAGGCAATAGAACAACCATCCTAGACGATGTCTGCGCTGATAGAAACGCTCAAATCGTCTCAAACCGATGTCCTCATTAACTTCATAAGATAATGTGAGAACAGAGGTTAATTGAGGACATCCATAGTGACCACATTAGAATAGAAAACTTTGACATTGGAAGCTATGACTATGCTCTTATTAATGGAATAGGAATTGGATAGGATGATCATGCGTGCTTGGTTGCTCGGAAAGAATAAAATCGTTAGTCCAGGAGGTCACGTAAGATGTGTATCCTTAAAACAGAAAGGAGAGAGATGCTTCTGCATGAAAATTATTAGCTGAACAAGCAATGGAAGACAATATACGCAGCAGTTGTAGAAGAAAAGAAACAGGAGAATATTGAGATTAAGATCAGGTTATATTGTGGTAACAAAAACGAACAAAGTGAAGCCATGTCATGTTCTTATCCTTGACCGTTTTGGTGGAGATTGTTGAGGTGATGCCTATTATAGGGATAAATATTGAGTCGGGTGTGAATCCAAGTTGTTGGGGAGTCGAACATCGAAGATGTGCACGGAGCTCTAGAGGGATCCCAAACCTCCGTTAAAATCATTACTCCCAATTCTGCAAGGTGCAACCTAACATTTTTAGGAACCATACAAATATGTCAAAAGCCTAGCTAAATTTTGTACTACCAAAAAGTTCTCGTGAAATGAAATATCGACCCGAATCAAGTCAAAGGAAAATAAAAAACCCAAACCAACTCAAAACTCATATTAAACCCAACTTGAACTTAGAATAACAAACCTGGATTTCTTAACTAAAATCTCAAATTTACATTTTCCACCTTAATTCCACCAACAAGCCTTGGAAACCAAAAACAACCAAACGACTAAAAAACCTCCTTAAAATCCAAAGCACATCAAAAACCCACAAGGGGCCAATCATACTCTTGAAAGGGAGTTCAAAATTTTTTATAACTAACAAATTTGCCTGATTCCTCAAATTTACCCTTTCCATCTTAATTCCACCAAGAAATCTTGGAAACCAAAAACAACTAGACCACTAAAAAACTCCTTAAAACCCAAGCAAATCAAAACACACAATGAGCCAATCGTACTCTTGAAAAGGAGTTTAAAAAATTCATAGGTAATAAATTTGCCAAATTCCCCAAATTTCGAAATTACCCGAATAGCCCAATTTGCCAGACTTCCATGAATGCAAGCTTGTTTTTCTCTCTTTCCCTTTATTTATTATCTTGATTTTTTAAATCACTTTCGTGTTTTTTAATGTCCTTTTTTCTTTCTTTGTTTATTTTTTGTACTTTTTTTTGTAGGTTCTCAACACCAAAGAATAATGCGATGAGTACCCGAAATTGTTCCCAATAGTTTAGTTGATGTTTGGATTTCTACTTGGAATCCAATTGACACAAATGATTGTGATGAGTGTAATAAGAAAAAGATAATTAGTGCTTGACAACTGGATATTTATTACTCCTACGCTCGTATTTTAGTTACATGGCTTACATTCTTTGCTCCCTACTGATTAGTCTCTACCCATACTAAGTAGTAGGCATACATATCTATAAACAGGTTTTTGATTTACAACATTTTTAATTTACTTAAACAAAAGTACGATGAAAAACAACAACAACAACAATAACAACAAAACCTTTTCCCAACTAGTTGGGGTCGGCAAAAGTGTGATGGAAAAAAGATAATTAATCCTAACAGTATTTAATATGTAACGGCTGACCATAATTGCTCCTGTCAATTGGATTCCATTTTCCATGTAGGAATTCAGTGCATCAGTTAAATGAATGGAATACCTTTAACACTACTAAAACAATGAATAATACAAAATTAGCTAAAATCTATATCTTCACACATTTGCTTTGCTTAATCTAATGCAAATCCCTCATCCTCCACAGGTCATCATCCTCTTCCACTAACACGACTAAAAAGTGTAAAGTTGAAGGTCCTTTCCTCCTCTTGGCCTTCTTTGCTGTCTCATTTTTTTCTCGTCCATTTCATCCTCTCTCACCAAAACAAATAATCTCGGGTACCTCATCACCCTAGTGTAAAACAAAACTAATAATAAAATCACTTAAAGAATCTCTCAATTTCTCTCATCAAACATTAAAGAAAAGAGCCAATTCCCATTCCAAGTTGATGACAAACAAATACATGTTGATTCAAGTTAGAATTGAGTCAAATCTTGGTAGCTCTCCAAGCCCCAAATTCCAAGTCAGTGTAAAACAAATTCCTTCGACCTCTCCTTCACCGACATAATTTATATTACAGGAAGGCTAAGTTTATAATACGTAGATAAATCAAAATTTAGAAATAGCAAAATCCAGGGAACAATGATATCGTTTTGACAATTATATATATTGCTAATAAGGTAGTTTTTACCAACAGACCAAATATGCCAAACACTAACGGATCTCTGACAATAATCAAATGCAAAGGTCTGTCTAAGAGGATGGTTGGTAATGGTTAGATCTAGAAGGCTATAAATAGGCAATCTTAGTAGGTTAATGTGATAATGCGAGAGTAAAGGACTTCTTCCCTTTTTTCCACCGATGTAGGCCAATATTATTGAACCATAGATTTTTTTGGGGGGTGTTATTATTGTTTATAGGAGTTCTTCCTTGAATACCATCATTACTGAACCATAGATAGTTTTTTTGGGGGTATTATTATTGCCTTTATTTTTTTGTCATCTGGCGTAGCCACCCACACGTTCCAACATCCAAAATAACTTTGTTAAGTTGGAATCAAACATGAGTCTCCCACTTAAAGGAATTTTTTCCCCCAAACTAAGCCTTTTTACCAAACTATATCCCAACTTGAGTCACATGCCAAACTTATTCCTTAGGTGAGCTTCCTTTAGCCACGTCAGCTTATCCCGCAGTTGGAAAATGCGGCAGCAGTGTTATTGAAGCCATAGTTCCAAACTGCGGCTTCTTCAATTTATTTTTTGAGCATGCTGAAGTTGCCAACTGCGACAACAGTGAAATTCTTTAATCGCGTGAGCTCTCTGGAAAATTTTATTTAAAGAGAGGCCGCAGGTCCCTACTGCTATGGCCTCTCTTTATGTGTAGGCCACAGTTCTCAACTGCGGTTTACACTATACTTTCAATTTGGCTTTGAGTCAGCGAGCCAAGTCAGAGAGCAAAAAGTTCCTTCATACTAAAGCCGCAGTTGGGAACTGTGACTTTATTTGCACAGAAGCTACAGAACTACGGCTTCAGTTGAAACAATGATATTTGAAAATCAGATTTCACTGTTTCCTTGTTTACAACTCAAAACATGCATGATATATCACAATTTTTCACAATTTCACAATATCACAAAGTCAACCCAATATCACAATATTACAATATTACAATATATCACAACCGGCACCACAATTTTTCAATAAATCACGAGATATCACAATATATCACAATTTCACAATATACAAAAATGATGATGTGCATGTTGCTCATTTTGTGCTCTGTTTCGCGTGTTCATGACAAACAAGATACCCGCATAACGATAAGAAATAACATAACCCTTGGCAATTAGTGACAAAATGTCAAATACAATTCATGAACCATGTCCAAGTAGCTATACTCGCTCCATTTACTATTGCAAAAGAAAATGAAAATAGCATATCATTTGCATCGGGTACAACGGCTATCAATAAACAACCCTTGTATTTTCCTTGCAAATGAATTTCATCAACACTAATAACAGACCTATAAGACTTAAATTCTTCAATCGAAGCCCCAAATGCCTAAAATACTGCTTGAATGTTTCCTTGCCCGGACCAGTCAAAATCTTGTCCCAATGGACAACAGTTCCTGGATTTGATGCTTGTAGTGCTGATAAAAGAGCAGACATCCTCTTGTATGCTTCCTCAAATCCTCCTAACATCTCAATAGCTTTCTGTTTTGCAAGCCAAACATTCTTGTACGAAATCTGATAATTGCATTCAACCTTGATTATCTCAATTATAGCATTCGGTGTTATTCCGAGTTGTGCATTCACAACATTCAAAATTAAATTTGAAACAAGCTTAGAATCAACTTTACTGTGGTCTTGATTCAACGTGGGATTGGGACATGTATGGGGCCCATGTAATTTATTCACCGTAAAATATGTATTCCCTTTTGGAACGATTGCACTAAATCTCCACGGACAGCCTACCTCATCTAGGACTTTGGGATTTTGTGCCCTTTCCTCGGGTGTATAGACCCTCTTGGTTGATTTCACTATGATGAAATCTCAATGTTTTTTTATGGAGAACATCTTCACCGCATGTTGGACATTCTCTTTGGTTTCAAACTTTTGTACAATTTATCTGTCTTAACCAAATTGATGTACCATCGCATTGTTAACCCAATCAACCAATTCGAACTCAGGTACAAGTGCACTCATGAATTGAGTTAGGGGGACCGCATGTTGGACATCATCTTGCGAGTCCTCAACGTTATTGTCATCTGAACGCCCATCTTCATCTTCTTCGTCTTCGAATAACTCATTTTTGAACAGTAGCGTTATTGAAGGATTAAATAATGGTTTTGTTATCAACCAGATCGCGTATCAAAATAGAAGGATATGGCAACCCAAATTCCGTGGGGTTTGGTTGTGTTGAAATTATCAACATATCTTCTTGTGGATGCGTCAATCTGGCATGTGATTTAGGAACTGGACTCGGACTCATCTCATTGGTCAACACTTCATGTAGGGGGCTTGAACTATGAATAACATGTGGTCGGCCATTAGGGATCTTGATTTGCTCAATATTAACTCCAATGTAGTCCAACTAGAATTTGGATTAACTGTTCTTACAGTCATGGCAATAAGAATGCCATCATCGACCACATGCACCGCCTTGAAATATTGTCTTTCTTCTTTTTAAGCTGCATAACGAGCTAGGATTTTAACACTCCATTCACCGCTATCCCAGTTGGTAATTTCATCTATCTTCTCTACAAGTCATTGTTTCGTAATATTACGAGGAGCCCACACTATTTCCGGTTCAACACCTCTTAAGAAGCTCCTAGCTATGGATCTCGAATTATTTCTCCCCCATAATATAACCAAATAGGAATTTTGTAATCCATACTTATACATAGAGCGATGAATTTGCATGTCATTATCCAGTCACAAATATAACATCCATACACAACTCGTATTAACCAAATTTCGTTAATCTATATTCAAACAAGCATAATAAATGAATTTTACTAATGATAACAAAAATTATACTTCAAGATTTTATGAATACCTTGATAAATTACGGAATTTGACGACGGAGATGATGGCTTGGATGATGTTAGAGATGATTGGGGAGGATGCTGGAGACGCGGTGAGATTTCGGGACAAAGTTTTGATTTGGAGAGAGGGAGGTGAAATTAGGAAAATTGGAGAGAGAGAGAGAGAGATGTGAAATTGGCAACCACGAACGGCTTTGAAGGAGTCGGTGTAGCGCCCCGAGTTCCACACACTGGAAGCTCGTGACACTTTTCCAGAATCTTTACTTCAATAAGTACACAACAAAGAAATTACAGGAAATAAGAAACTTACATTACACAAAAAAAACTATATCCTCCACTTGGATGCTTTCCGCAGCTCGAGTTCCCTGCTCCACAATTTGAATCTCCAGCTTTTGCGAACAGTCCTGCAACTAAACAACTGTGGGCACGTCAGTTGCAAACAACTGACGCGATGCGGATGAAACCCGCAGTCTCCAAAATCCTCAACAATCAATATTTGATGCAGAAGAAAAATGTGAAAGTCAAATAACAAGTGTCGGTGTATGCCATGATCTAAATTCTAATGCACAACTCATATGCACACTATGCTCTTAATCTAATGCAAACTTAATTTGGAAATGTATGCATCCCATACTACATACTTCTCAATTTGAGTTCGTATTCTCCAGATGATAGGGTTCAATTCCTCACCGTGCATCCTACTCTTGTACTCTTTCCTATTTCTGACATTCATCTAGTGACTGGTAGAGTCTGCAGTACATGCGTTCCATTCCCGATCCTGCAGTTGGATCGTGGTCCTCCACTCCGAACGGCAGTGATTACTCTGTTCGTTCAGATCATGGTCCTTCTCCACTCCGACAGGATCGTGGTCCCTCTTCATTCCCGGTCAGGCCGGTGATCATTAGCTCTACCGGAATCATGGTCTTTCTCCACTCCTGTCCCTACCAAAGTTATCATGAATATAAGGCGAATCTATACGGCCACCCCTACTCCGCCAAGAGATTTAGAGTTACACTCTTGCTCCTTGTTCGTGTTGATAATCCAGAACATAGACGGAAACTTAAGAGTCCATCTCCTAAGTTCCGACAGGACTTGTGACTTACGTCTGCCTCCTGTTCTTATCACTAAATTCCAGAAATTAACAGTCGAGACCACGTCGCACGTGTTCTAGACGGGACGATGCTGCACGTGTCCCAGATGAGACGACACCGCACGTGTCCCCTTGACAGGTGAGTACACGCCCAACTAGTGTCTGTCCTTACCAATCATCCTAAATTAATTTCTTAATTCACCAACTTACCCGATTCTAATTGCTTTATTATCACAACTTCTATTTTCTAAGTTAATTGAACTGTGCTCGTAGTTTCCACTTTCATCCTTCAACAAGTTTACATAACTAATTTAACTTAATTCAATAACTAGGTTCTAAGTGAATCCATCCTAGTTGAATACAATTCTCGTCTAGATTTAATTTGGGTTCAACTTAGCTTTCAAATCATGCTAGAGGTCGGTCCAATATGCACCACACTAGTGCACTCAATGTGCACAAAACACTACCATATGTAAATATTCAAGTATGCATACCCGCATACACATGCATACGGTATTCCATCAATCACCGCATTCATGCCTACAATCTCTTCTATACTACCAATAGTTCTTTACTTTACTACAATCTACGTTACTTATCACGAATTTTTGGTTAGCTAAGTATACAACTACAAGTGGCTTTTCTACCTTACTACCATTATTATACTATTTTAAATTTTAGTTAGCTAAGTTTGCGACTATAGCTTTTACTTCCTTCTACTTTACTATCATTACTTTCTTCTACTTTACTATCATTACTTTAAGTGACTACTAACTCTATTAGGAATTACTGCTTCTACCATGCATTGCTAACTAACAAGTAGTTTCTACCATCATGAACGAGTAGTTTTCTATTACCATGGATTACTATGGATTCTACAAGCCAAACCAAACAATTATACTAACTAGGCATACAAACCCACAATTCTTCTATTTAAGTTTTCTTTTGCTAAGCATATATAAACTAAGCATGCATCTATTGTTCACTAGGCATATTACTACAAGTGTATAGTTTCATGCAATCACATCAGTTAAGCATACGATGAGTAATCTTTTCTACTAACATACAATCAACATCCATGTTATTCAATATAATGTACATATACATTACCATTCTTATTCATGACTATAATGTAGTTTTTACAATTAGAAGCAATTCTACACTAACACTTTCTATAATTAATTATACATGTAATTTCTTACAATTAGTAATACATGTAATTTCCTTATACAATTTACACTACTTTTACTTATATAATTTTCTACAAGTGCCTTTCTAATTAAACTACAACTTTTTCCTTACATAATAAAATTTATACATACATAAATAATTAGTTAATTTCTTAAAGAGTAAAACATGGATTGTGAGTAAGCATGCATCATCTACCATTCTTCTAATTAGACCATCGTCTTGCTTACTTCATATGAACTAAAATATTCAATACTTTCAATTAACATCTTATCATAGCTTCTAACAAGCATAACTTCAATACTTCACACAAGCATATCTTTCTATGTCAAAAATCATAAAAAAAACATGAGGTAGAGGAAATACCCACTTTGATTTGTTTGTAAGCTTCAATCTATTGGTTGCTTCAAGTTGCTATCTTCTCCTCCTTGCATCTTTAGCTTACTTGACTTCTTACTCTAGTAGTAGTAGTAATAGTAAGCAGCAGCAGCAGCAGTAGTAAACAGCGGTAGTAGTAGTAGTAAACAGCAGTAGAAGTAGGCAGTATTAGTAGTAGCATATATATAGAGAGACGGGGGGGGGGGGGGGGGAGAAAGAAAGAAAGAAAGAAAGAGAGAAGTGTGGAAATTTCTAGGAATAGCTTAGGTGTCCTTATCTTTTACATTTAACCCCTCAAACTTTAATGAATTACACTTAACCATGTTGGATTGGGCCTTAGGAAAAGATATGTTGGGCCTTTAAAAAGAAAACATATTAGGCTTTAAAAAAAATTAACCATATAAATATGCTAAACAAAACAAACATAGAAATAATAGTGTAGTGTATGATAAAAAAAATAACAATGTCAATGCACATATATATATATACTAGATTTGCCCGTGGGCACGTGCCTACGGCACGTCTTCGGAACGATACAAAACACGAAAAGCCATGTAAACAGTAAAACAATAATTATGTAGCTCAAGTTTGAATAGTATGACAATAATTAGTTATAAATAAAAGTCTATGTTTCCATTAGTATATGTTGAAAAACAATTATAAATGGGGGTATAAAATCTAACTTCTTAAAACTTTAAGTGTGGAAAATAATGAAATTTAATTGTTGAAGAGATATTTGCTATTAAAAATTCTGAAAATTTACAAAACCGAAATCTTAAAATCTAAATTTCTAAGTAAATAAAGAAAGAATGGGATGGAGAGATATAGAGAGAGAGAAAGAGAAAGAGAGAAATATGAAAAAGTAAAGAGATAAGAGATAGATAGTAATAAAGTAATGAGTTTTTTTAGGGGGAAAAATTTGGTTTTGGGGTTTGAAATTTTGAAGGAAAAATATGTTTTGTGAGATTTGATATGGGCCTTTGATTTTGGGGGGATTGATTATGAGCCACTTGATAGCTTTCTTTGTAATTTATTATATATATATATATATATATATATATATATATATATATATATATATATATATATATATATAAAACAATGTATATGTATATTTTTATTTTAAATAAAAGAAAAACAAATGTTATTAACCATGCATACTAGGGGTATTACAGTCGGAGGAGTTGGAAGAGATTTGACGGAGGTGGAGCAATGAGAGGAGTTGGACGAATTTGGGGATTAGGATTTTTTTGATTTGGGTTTGAGAGTTGGAGGAGATAAGTTCGGAGAGATGAGGTGAAGGGGAGAGAGTAGGAGCCCGACTACTTAACCATGTTTTTAAGTGGGAATTGCGGCATCTCTTTAACAAAAAGATACTTGGAATTTTTGTCCGAATGTCCACTTTGTTTCCACTGGCTCTCTGTGTTTTAAAGTTTTGAGACACAATCGTTATTGCCAACTCTGGCAATCAATTTACATTGTTGCCGCAGTTGGCAACACAAAAATTCATTGAAGAAGATGCAGTTGGGAACTGTGCGGCTTCATTGGTGTTGTTGCCGCAGTTCCCACTACGGCTTATGCCGAGGTGGCAACAACAAGCTCAAGCTGGGAATAAGTTTGGCATGTGATTCATAGGGGGAAATTGTTGGAAAAACTGGCTTATTTTGGGAAAAAATTCCACTTAAAGGTGGTACAGGAATAGCGTCCTGTCAGACGTTGTAAAAGCCAGTATACATATATTTAGAGAACAAAACTTCTATACAATCGAAGAGCTGTAACTCTAGTAGTAGTGACGTAAAACCAACCCTAAAATAGAGAATTTTCCAAGAATTTTAATGGGTTAATTTTACCAACATGAAAGTGCGGATTTAGATTGGATATTTTAACAGTTAACAGGTTCGATGGGTTTTCAAGAATTGAATCAAATGCTAACAATCCCAATTAATAATTCAATCTAAATCAATAAGTAAATCCCTACGTGTTTTAGCAAGTAAAAAATGCAATACCAATTCATACTCTAATCTAGCATGTGGATCACTCAATCTCAGTATTTTGTGGTCGACAGTCAAATCAGATAATATACTAGATGATAAGGCAGTAAAGCACAAATACTTAATAATGAAAAGAGTATACCGAATGTGAAGAAACCCAGTGTCGATCTCAGGGTTGGACAGCAACAGCAACACAGTGAGCACAGTCAGCAACTCCACGAACAAGTC
Organism: Hemerocallis citrina; assembly: GCA_017893485.1. NCBI lineage: Eukaryota > Viridiplantae > Streptophyta > Magnoliopsida > Asparagales > Asphodelaceae > Hemerocallis > Hemerocallis citrina. Next base: position 25,204,908 of record CM030360.1, read on the forward strand.
CACGAGGGTCGGCGGCGTCGCTGATCGACGTCGACGACGGCAAGGGGCGGCGCTGGCGACGGCGGCGACGTCGTCGAAAGGTGGGGCGCACGGAGAGCACAGGAAGAGGGAGGGCTGTCGAGGCTGTTGGGATCTGCGGGGTTAGGGTTCGAGTAGACGGGTTGCGGAAGGGTCAGGGTAAGTTTGGGGGTGAGGGATTTGGTCACGGGAGTGGATCGACGGGGGTGAGTTTGGTTGCAGGCGACGAGAACGGGGGTGGAGGAGCGGGATGGGGCGTGGGTTCTGGGTTCGTTTGGGACGATGGTGAAGAAGGAGGGGGAAGAAGAAGTCGACTATGAGTGGGTTTGGTGGGGATCGGGGTAGAGAAGAAGAAGGTGAAGAAGGAGAAAGAGTGGCGGCTGGGTATGGGATATAGGATTAGGGTTTGATTAGGGGATTAGGGTTTGGATTAGGGGATTATGATTTGTATTGGGGATTTTTAAGTGGGGATAAATTTTAGAATTAATCACTAATTCTAAAACTAGATTAGGATTTATCACAAACCCTAATTTGTATCTCAGTTGTATCACACAAAGGAGAGAGAGGAAGAGCAAAAACCCAACACAAATTTTTTTGATCAATAATGGCATCCCTTTCTCATTCATCTCAGGGCCTTTAAATAGGCTCAATTACATCTTGAAACACATCTCCAAAATATTCTCAGAATCTAAAAATTACAAAAAGATTACATAAAAATGGAAATAAAATAAAAATCCTAAACTGAATAAAACAGCTGATGAAGACGATGCCTGCGCTGATAGAAACGCCCAAATCGTCTGGAACCGATGTCCTCATCAAGTAGCTATGACTTAGAAAAGTTAATCTATTCCAACCTGGAACTATTCCTGGATATTTCCTTTTGTCTGTGTACAGCTGCATTTATCTTTCCTAAGTTCTTCGCTTGACATCAGAAAAACATATTACTAGGCTGCGTTCTTAATTAAGATGGATGTTTCATTCATGAATTGAACTTTTACTGACCAGTTCTATTTTGCATTGGTACCATGTCTCAGGAATTTCTTCTAGAAAGTTACATGACAGAAAGAAAACATAATTAAAAAAAGAGTAGAAAGAAATCACTCTTAATTTGGAGCATCTAATTAAAATTACTAATGGTCAGCAATCTAGAATTGGCATATGTACTAACTGCATTTCTTTTCTATCAGGTGGTTGTGCTCCTCATAATACCCAGATTGAAAGGCTCATCCCATCTGGATGTAAAAAATTTGCTGATGTTAATTGTTGTACTCCAGTATGTACCCAGACTCATCAGAGTCTATCCACTATATCGGGAAGTTACGAAATCTGCTGGATTAATCACTGAGACAGCATGGGCTGGGGCTGCCTTCAACCTGTTACTTTACATGCTTGCAAGTCATGTGAGTCCAAATTTTTAGAATTGATTGTAGAAATTTATTTCAAATAGTTATTTTAATGCTTGACATTTTTGACTTGTCACTATTAAATATAGCTTCCCTTTCTGCCTTTCTGTTAGTTCTATGCTATTTTGTAATTTCCAGTATTGCCATAATTTTGCTTTGAAGGAGTAATTAATATCACTGTGAAGTTTTCATCATGGTATAAAGTGTCACATACCATGCTTTGATGTTATGCTTTTCGCATTGTTCACTACAATTAATTATTTCCATGGGGAGGAGACAGGAAGGAGAGACAGGACTAGTAGTAGAATTAATTTTATTTTAGTAATGGAATTTTCCTTATTTAATGATTCGACTTTTAAATAGGCATTACATAACTGGCTTCATTAATTGACTTGCTTCCAGAAAATATAAAATAAGAAAAGAACTTAATATTGAACGATTTAGTATAGTCTTAATCATGTATGTGTCCTTTAATGTCCGCACCATTACATTAAACAAGTTTTGGTGAGGTTTGAGGGTTGTAGGTTGTGGGTTGTATAGGTATCTTCTAAAAGGCCACTGCAGATTAAGGCCCCTTTTTTGTGGGGCGGACTTGGTCTGCACGCTTTTTGAAATCATCATCTTAATATGCGCGCCATACAATGTGAAATGTCCCTTCCACTGTCAAAAATCCAAAGTAAAGGTGAGGCTTGAGGTTTTATATTTATATTTTTAACAATAAATAAAGCTACAACAATAAAGATGAATAAAAATTCAAGTGCGTAATTAAATGTAAGAGAATTCAATTGTGCACCACTTTGTTACCTTTTGAGATTTATCATAATTTATAACTGATTGCTGTATTGGAGAACTGAAAGTAAGTTCTAGATTTATCTTTCTTTTCTTTTGTTGACACCTGGGGCCATTATTTTCATTTTAAGGAGCTAAAGAACATTAACTTTTTTTTCAAATTTAAATTTTAGTACTCGGGCAGCTATTTTGTATCGATTAGTATGTCGTTTGGAAATAGTTGAAATTAAGATAATTGATCTCTTGGGATTTCATTGTGTGCAAGGGAAGATTACTAATTGCCAGTGACTACACGATAATTTCAAAGATGATGATGTTATTTATCGTTTGTTTTGTACCCTACCCGTCTCTTTTGTAATTTCCATGTTTTTCTTTTTAATGTGTTTCATGAAGAAAATGTACAGGGTTATGTTTATAAACCCAAAAAAAATGGTGCATATAAGAGGGTTGCATGTATACATAGTAATGTATTGGAAATAGTGTTCTAGGAAATCTACATAGAGATTAAAAGTTCACCAGTACTTGGCATAAGACAATAGAGAAAGTCGAATTTTCTAAATTTGTACAAATTGAGAAGGAAGTCTCACTGATCACGTCTAACTCTTGGTAATCTATTCCGAGAATGCATTCCATTGGATTCTACAATATATTCGATTAATCATCTACCTTTTTTATGCTGTTGGTAATTTATTGGCTAATGGCTAAAATGCAAACAATTGTCCTAAAGTTCCACCTAAAAGCTAAACGTGCCATCAGTTTTCTTTTTAATAGGTTTAGCTATCCGAAAGTTTCAGTGTTGGAAGCGGATGCCTGAGGTGTCCATCGCTTCAGGGAGTAGTTTGTATTAGCTTTGTTCTTTTCAGTTTTTTCTCTGTTACTTATCTTGATTACAAAAAGGTAAAAAAACTATCCGACAGTGTTCCAGGCCGTTCCCTGGTGACGGCGAGGAATGCCGGAGCTTTCCTTCTCGGCATCGATCCACGCTTGAGCTACAGCAGTGGAGACACAAGAGAAGGAGATGATGAACAGGGAAAACAAGATCTTTATTCATTGCTAAAATTATTTACAGGGTAGAGTATTTATAGAAAAAGGAAACACGTGCTACGCATTTTGTGTGGACAATCAGTTAGTCTGTTGAACCTTTATTACATGTATTTTACAAATAGGTCCACAAAAGAAAGATATTTGCTAGGGACTGATATGTATGTCCAAAAGACTGATATGCAATCATTTCTACTAATCCTCTTAGGCTTCAGCCTTTTTCCCTGTGTCGATCCTCTCATTAATCACCTGAACGATGCTCAGATCCAAGGTTTGGATCAGAAAGTTTATTTTTTATTTTTTCAACCTTAATTGACCAGAAAGGAACATAGAAACTTTAGGGTAGGTAAAATAATGAAATTAATTAAGTGTAGTTCTGTGCTTTTTAATGAAACTTTTGGGTATTTAAAATTATGAAGATAAATTCAGAGTATTTTTTGTGTGTGGTGAAACTTAAGCGTAGGTTTTGCATTTTAGCATAATTTTAATTATCAACATAAATCATATATAAGTAATGTAACATAAGGATACAGATCGAAGTATTTTAATTTTCAAGTCTGCATCCAAAGATTTGTTTGAACTTTGAGTTTGGCATACATTGCACTCAGTTCCTCACAGAAGCCTCGTACTTATGTTATTGGAGCAGTATCATTCTCAATTATAAACAGGCCCCATATGATGTTGCAAGAAAATTCCTTTTCAGGTACTTGGAGCATGCTGGTATTTTCTTTCCATTGAACGGGAATATGCATGTTGGAGAAGTGTGTGTGATAGTCAAAATTGCAATAATTGGTATTGTGGAAATAGTTCACAAGCCAAGCCATCCATAGCTGCAGGTTGCCCTGTACCACCAATAGGGAGTGACAACGATACGTCAGATATTTTTAACTTTGGAATATACCTTCCAGCTCTTCAAAATGTTGTTCAGTCGAGAGATCTTCTGGAGAAGCTGTTCTACTGTCTTTGGTGGGGGCTGCAAAATCTGAGGTTTGTAAAATTGCTGTTCTTTTTGGTTTTGGCTTTTGTAAATCTCTTTTCCTTTGTCTTTTCTAAGAATACATGTTCCTCTCCTTTATACAGTTCAAATATTACAGTTAAGTCACTTTATTTTCGTTTCTATGTTAGTTATAAACATCAAGCAATCCGGATTTTGGCTGCCGCGAAGTATAATCCTGTTAGCCTTCATACATGTTTCTCTCCTTGTGATTCAAATTTCACAATACTGATGAAAAATTAATTTTCCCTTTTAATGTTATTAAACTGATAAGTAATCCATACTTTGGCTGCCCCAAATATAGTTCTGTTGTCCGTTTTGTCCCCAGCTAATCTCTCCAAAAGAATTTCAAATAGCCTCTCAAACCGAAAATCATGCCAAAATCCTTAATAATATGTAGGTTTGAGAAGATTTGCTAGAAAACCCCGAGTTTTGCAAGGGCAAAAACGGCATTTCACCCCATATTTAAGCAGATCATATTTTGGTGGAAATCAATCCTTGGGCTGAATGCATACTTTTGAAAATGAGAGGGTTTATTTGGAATTTACTCAATTTAATTTAACATTCTAAAAAGAATTTCTGTAGTTGTTTTCCTTCTCAATTTCACTTGTACTGTTGATTATTCATCAAGTCAGCATGTTGAGTTGGCCAATAATTGATAATGCATATTTTCTATTTGCAGTGCTCTTGGCCAGAATTTGCAGACAAGTACTTATGTGTGGGAGATCGTATTTGCTGTTTTCATTTCCATCGCTGGCTTGGTCCTGTTTTCACTTCTTATTGGCAATATGCAGGTTAACATCTAGCACTTGCTTTTGTTTAATAGATACAAACAAATTCAGTGAAGTTTAGAAATGATTTACTTACGTATACTATAGCATCAAGTCGTGGAAAACTGCAGTCAGATTAACTCTGATTTTTTCCATCCATTCTGAAAACTTTCATGAACCAGGATTATTTGGATCATATTTTTTTCTATCCTGCGCAATCTAGTAAAAGAAGAAAAAACAGAAAAAATTAAGAGAGAAAAAGGTCTGAACCTTCTTTAAAATTATCAGAGGAATGTATTAAAGACAAACTAGTATATGCAGACGCTCCATGCACATAATGGAAGGAAATACTGAGAATAATTGAAATATAAGATGTGTTCAGTGCAGTTTTATTTATTAAACTTGTACTTTTTATCGTTTTTCAAATTATTTGAAATTTGGTACATTTAAATACTGCAAAGTGGTTATCGTGGCTAATTTGGTTTGTTATATTGTAGCTTCTAAAATTTCCACTATTTTATTCTGATTAGGTGATGATGCATGCCATAATTGTTTGTCAATTGAATTCCACATAGAAATCCAAGACTTCAATTACATTAGTGGATACATTAAGAACTACATGTAGCACACTAGCACTACTCTTCTTTAAAACTGGTAATCCTTGTGAGTATTGGTTATAATGGTTTCTAGGTTGCTGTGATTTTTGTTTCTTTCAGAAAACCAATAACTATGACTAATATGGTTTTTTTAAAAAAATTGGTAATCAGCAAAACGTTTTCCTGTCCGTTTTCTAAATAAAGCGGCTAGATATAATTTTCTTATAAGACTTTAACATGTTAGAAAATTTTGGTGAAGGAGGAATTATCATTTCCCCCATCTATTTATGCTGAAAAAGGGGAAAGAATTCTCTAGACTTTATTTTATTTTTTTATTTTATAAAAATTAACATATCAGAACCACTAGATATAATTTTCTTATAAAAATTAAGATTCCAGATTTGCTCTGGAAGAAAGGAATACAGGAATAGTCCTAAACTCACTCTTTTTAGAATCATATAGATCTATGACCTTTATGTTGTATTTTTTGATATGTATAATTACTTGCCATTGAAGTTATATTTGTCATTTTATTTGTTAAAATGGTTACAAGTTTAGCCTTAATTCTGCAGTTATTTTTACCTTTTATATTTGATCAGCTAGGTATGATGACAATTTATTTTTGTTTGATACTTTAGTCACCTTAATTATTGTTGTTCTCTTCTCTTGCAATTACGTATTGTTAAATAGTGTTTGTGCGCTTGATGCATGTGTCTATTTTGCTTGGTAATTCATTAATGTGACCCATTGCTAAAAACATCAGAATCTTCTACACATTCCTATTTCCCATAGTTTCTTTCTTTTTCAGTGATTTTCATGATTGTCTGCCAGCTCATCCTTTTAGCGATACAATGAATAACTGTATCTGGGTACTGGACCAAAATGCTTGCTCCTTCATTTCGCTTTCTCTAACATTCGTGGATTCTTTGTTTTCAAGTACTATACTGTAGTTAAATCACCAAGAGCTAATTATGAACCCAGATAATTTCTTCTGCATGCAAAAGATAGCATACTTCAGTTACTAAGTTTCCGTTATTAATAAAGAATCTTAGGTTGCACCTCATTTCTCCTATTTTGCCTGTAGACGTATCTGCAATCCACCACTGTGAGGATAGAGGAAATGAGAGTAAAGAGACAAGATGCAGAGCAATGGATGTCTCATCGTTTGCTTCCCGAGAGCTTAAGGGAGCGAATACGTCGTCATGAGCAGTACAGATGGCAAGAAACTAGAGGGGTTGATGAAGAGACTCTCCTCCGAAACCTTCCCAAAGACATTAGGAGGGATATAAAGCGTCATCTCTGTCTTGCTCTACTCAAGAGGGTATAACTCATTTTAGCACATTTTCGTATAGTATATCTTTTAATTCTAGTAAGTTAATTATTCTGCTAATGTAACTCATGTCTTGATTACCACTGTGTATGAGATGTTTTTCTCATTTTTTGTTTGTGTTTTCTTTAGTTTTATACACCTACGCCAGTAAAATTTCAATCTTGCTCACTGCCAAGCCTTGTTTTAGTACTCATTGGTTAAGTAAATGCCCTGAGACATCCTAGTTTACATGCCAATGGAAGCCCACTTCTCGAATGATTCCATTGAAGGTTCGTGAAATTTATTATTTAACAAAATGATTGTTTCCCTTTCTTCAAATGTAATATGGTAGTACTGGAGTGTTACAATGTAAAGGGTATTTCGGTAATATTGTAATGGGACGAAAACCCTAATTTGGGGAGCATGCTTTATTACCCTATCTATAAACATTTTATTGTAAGCCATTGGATACATCAATAATAATAGGTTATTCCATTGCTCTTTAAAACTTTGAACTCAAATGTGGTGTCAGATCAAGAATAAAAATTCGTCTCCTTTTCTGTTTTTGGGCCTTCAATGTTGAAAAGAAGAAAGGTCGTTTCTCTTACCAGTCGAATCCAATAAAGGGTCCTCTCTCTCTCTCTCTCTCTCTCTCTCTCTCTCTGCAACACTTTTTTCGACCAGGCCATCTTCACGTTTGATTCCCGTCTCCGCTGTCGACTTCTCTTTCGCTTCCACCTTGTTCCGATTTCTAACTCTAACAATCCTTTCATCATAAAAACCTTGCGAGTGCCGCAATACTCTTGATGATGAATAATGCTTCAGAAAAGAAATAGACAAGAACTTTGGACCTCGTTTATGTCATTTGTGCTCAATTTTGAAGTATGAATCTCTGAGCCTTATTGCAGATATTTGAAGCCTCTCACCATCTCATTGTTTTCAAACCGTTTTTAGTGGGACAGTTCTTAAAGTATTGATGCATGCATGTCCACACTCCATTCTCTATTTTAGCTAGGTTGTGTGTTGTTGGTACATGCTTATGATGGCCTAAATGTGTAAAATCAAGTTATTTGTTATTTGTTTATGTTTTCCAACGTGACAAAATTGTATGGCTGAAAATTTTTATTTTTCTAGCGACGTGATGGATGTGCAAGTGAATGTCAAATAGCATGATTTACACCCTTACACTATTGTAGGCATGGAGAACAAGATGTACGGTTTTGATTTTTCATAGAGGGTTGGTATCACGGTGGGCTCAAATAAGAGAGGTAGGGTCTCACATGTTCGCCCCTATATATATATATATATATATATATATATATATATATATACTAGGTTTGCCCGTTGACACGTGTCTACGGCACGTCTTCGGAACGGTGCACATTGTTTGATCATAAAAAATAATTTTGAAGGTCCAGCAAATTAAATGAAGTAGCAAACATAGAGTAAAAAACATATTATATGTCTTTTTTGATTTTTTTGATTTTTTCGAATTATTTTTAAATTTTTTAAAATTTTAAATTGTTAAATTTTTAATTTTTTTAATATTTTAAAATTTTAAAAAATTTTATTTTCTTAATTCTTTAATAGAAGAGGGAGAGAGAGAGAAAAATAAATAAATAAATAAATAAATATAGGAGTTGTTTTTGGTGGGAGATTTGAATTTGAGTTTTGGGAGGAACTTTTGGGGGGGAAATATGTTTTGTAAGGTTAGATCTGGGCCTTTGATTTTTTTGGGGATTGAAGGAGAGCCACTTGATAGCTTTCTTTCTGTTTTATTATATAGATATAAGAATCACCCTCTCTCGACTCTGTTACATACTGATAAAAAAATTCACTTTCTTGGTGGGATCTTTCTTGGTTCCAGAGCACCAATCTTTGATGCATTCGCTGTGATTATGTGAGTCCTACCTAGATCCTCCTACCTACTTTGTTTATACTCCAACTGGATATGGTTCTCTCGGTTTCTATTTTTCTATAAATTGTTGGTGGGATTATTTATTGGATCTCAGATTTTTGCTCATTTTTCCGACACTCTCAGTTCTTGTTTCTTTCTAGGATCAAAGATTTGATCTTTGCTCTTGGATGTTTTTTGTTTGGAGTTGATTTTGGCTCTTCAACCTCATTTCTTGATCGCCTCTCAGATTTTTTCTCTTTTGGCTCTTGGATCTCAGTTTTATTTCTTCTACGTCAATGAAGTACGCTTTCCTTTATTTTGTATGATATCATAGTTTGCATTTTCCTTGGATCAAGCTACAATCGGCACTGCCCTCCAACTTGAGGGTTAGAATATAAGTGGCATCATGGCAATATTATAACGTGTATAAAATGCTAATTTGAGGTGCACTCTTTTAAAGCCTGTCTCAATTTACCAGATTACAGAAGTGATTTCTTTTAGAGTGATTCATGTATGTTCGTGATTTGGAACAATATAACAATTTCAAAATTGCCCTCCAACTTGAGGGTTAGAATATAAGTGGCATCATGGTAATATTATAACGTGTATAAAATGCTAATTTGAGGTGCACTCTTTTAAAGCCTGTCTCAATTTACCAGATTACAGAAGTGATTTCTTTTAGAGTGATTCATGTATGTTCGTGATTTGGAACAATATAACAATTTCAAAATTTTTGAGTGACCTGTGCTGAAAAGACACTTTAATTAATAGTAAGTTCTGTGTAGTATTAGACGCTTCCAGTGTTGAAGTTCACCCACTACGACACATTGATTACTTTTTGGTAATAGAAATGATAACATTAATTACGTTTTATATCATTAAACTGTGTTTATGATGCATAATATCTAATACATGTACACAACTCCTTTGCACTCTATATTATTATTATTCCATGTTTAAAAAGGTGATAAACATATGCATTAAGTAATACGAAGCAGCTTGCCTGTATGTCTCACATTCTAGAGCAGCTAGCTTTCTGCCTAGCCGTTTTTGTTCCAGGAACCAAAATGATCCTCCTTCTTGGTAACCTTGGCCTATATAGGCTTCCTGTTGTATCTCCAAAAATATGTTAATGAATATGATTAGCATAATTAAGGCTCCAAAGGATAACATAACACTGTAGCTTCTGTACCTTTTGCTAAGCGTATAAAGAAGCAACAGAAGGGGGTGGAAGAAATGTGCCTTCTTTCTTTCATTATTTCTTCAAATTGTGATGGTCATGCTTCTGCCTGTATAATGCACAGCTTATAATGTATGTTCCTCATCATGAATGCCGGAAGTTACTACAACGGCTAATCTAGAGGAAAAAGAGTTTTCCTTTCATTACATACAGCATACACATGAAATTTAAGACAGATGTAAGAGCCTAAAAGCTTACAAACAGAAGTTATGGTGTGAAGAAATAGCCAGTTGATCGGTTAATGCACAAATATGATTTTTCTGACCCCTGTAGTTTGTGTTTTAATTTCTGCAAATTCATTATTTGTTTGTGTGATTTTTCTTCTCAACAATCTTTTACTCCAATTAATGAATCTGTTTTTCACCGTGTTTGTTTCCATGTTTTTTTTCCATTCTTAGGTTCCAATGTTTGAAAAGATGGACGATCAGCTCATGGATGCCATGTGCGACCGTCTAAAACCTGTGTTATACACAGAACATAGCTGCATCATCCGCGAGGGCGACCCTGTTGACGAGATGCTCTTCATCATTCGGGGAAACCTATCGAGTGTCACCACCAACGGCGGTCGAACTGGTTTCTTCAACTCTGAAACCCTAAACGCCGGCGATTTCTGTGGAGAGGAGCTCCTCACGTGGGCCCTCGACCCCCACAACACCTCTAGCCTACCGATCTCGACTAGAACAGTAAAATCCCTAACTGAGGTTGAAGCTTTTGCCCTAATGGCAGATGACCTCAAATTTGTCGCTTCTCAGTTTCGTAGACTCCACAGCAAGCAACTCCGTCACACCTTTCGTTTATACTCGCATCAATGGAGGACGTGGGCGGCTTGTTTTATTCAGGCGGCTTGGAGACGGTACTCCAGGAAGAAGCTCGAAGAATCTCTTCGTGAAGAAGAAAGGAGACTACAAGCTGCTCTTGTCGAGGGTAATGGGAGTTCGCCGAGCCTTGGGGCAACTATATATGCTTCGAGGTTTGCTGTAAATGCATTGAGGGCTATACGAAGGAGTGGGACCCGGAAGGCGAGATTGCAGGAGAGGTTGCCTGTGATAATATTGCAGAAGCCTTCAGAGCCTGATTTCACAGCCGAAGAGCATTAGCTGCTTGTTTTTTGGGGGAGGGTTCAGTTACCGGTTCTGTTTGATGTGGAGGAGTTTAGTGTATAAATATGTTGTACCATAATAAGCATATTCTCCTGTACTTCGGTTTGGTTGTAAGCGTTAGCACTGTTGACTAGTTTAATTGTTGTCATAGGTTTGAGTATCGGGCAGTGGCATATTGTAACTGTAAAATATGAAATGTCAGGAGTATGTTGATTGAACTGTTTTTTGATAGCAATGCAAGTGATCAGTATGTACAGGTCATTCTCCCTGTGAGCTCCCAAATTTGTTTGGTCCTTTTTAAATTTGTTTTTTTTTAATGTTCAATTATTCGAAGTTCAAAAAGAAAGTTGCAATAACAAGTACTCTCAATGGTGTTTACCTTGAAATTAGATATGGAAAAAGCATTCCGACAGGTTCGACTGGAGTTGACTGGACTTTCCTTGGATCGATCTCTTCTGCTGCGGAAACAAGGCTGCAATCACAACTGGACTTAACTCTGCGGAAACAACGCTGCAATCACAACTGGACTCAACTCGTTGTGCAATTTGTATGTTACAATGTCATAATCGGTGGTTCATGAGGATACCGGCTCGGACTTGATCCTTTGGCTCCGTTCATCTTCTTCATTTCTGTCGGGCGTGCAATGCAATCTCTTTCTGATCTTCTTCACGCAGCCTCCCTTCCAGCAAACGGTGAGACCTCTAAATTTTCTCTACCCAACATTATGTCCAATGCTTCAACCCACCTCCTCTTCTCTTTGCCTGATGATTCTCTTATCAAACTTTGGACAGGTCAATGATCAAGATCTTCAATTTTACTCCAGCCAGGCATTCTTAATATTTTCTAGAGAGGTAGCGATCAAAAAATCAACTGGAACAAATCTTCAAGTTAGATTAGGGAGGGCTTTCACTGCCTTTCTCTGGTCTTTAATGCTACCATCAGGCCTAAGTTAGTTATCTGGCTGTGATCTTAAAAGTCAAAATTACTTCCCTTCACAACTACTTCCTTTGTTAAAAAAGCTACTAACGAAGACTTCAAATTACCTGGGCACCCACCCCTATCATTGCCAATTCTGCTCATCAACATCATTTTCTACTAGTCCACCAAGCCGCAACCCCCCCCCCAATAGAGTATTGTCATGGTTTTGGTATCTGAAACGAACCTAGGAAAACTCACCCTTAAAAGCTATGTGACTAAATGGTTCCTAACAGCATCCAAGGCGTGTGTGTGACCCCCGCTTTAGCAAGTGCTCCACCTTTCCTCATTCATTAGGAACGAAATGTGTCTCAAGATCGCCAGAGAGATGATATTCCCTGACCTTCATTTACACGCCACGACATCCTTGCCAAATTAATGCTTAATGGAGACCATCGTTTACGGGGCAGGCCTTCACAGTACCTCCAGCCCAGGCAAGAACTTGGACATCACATTACTTCGGCCAGAGTGTAGAGTGTAGGGCAGGCTCTCGGATAGCCGGGCATGGGATTTAGAAGGAAATGGCTCCTTCTGGGTCAGATCCCTTGTATTCCAGAAATTCATTTTAGAGGCTGCACCACACTTTGGTCTTCAATAGCCTGGAAAATGTTGAATTCTAACTGCGGAATAAACTCAACAACGACGATGACATGCAAGAATTATAGAATCAAAACAAGAGAAAAAAGAACAAGCAAAAGCAACACACAAGAACACACAAGATTTTTATCGAGGTTCACCCAAACAATGACTACTTCCCCGCGCATAGGCACTCCTGCGATTTCCACTAGAAATATAAAGATTAGGTTTTCAAATATCTCAAGAATTCACCCCCAAGGTGTAGGGTTTCTCTCTATCTCCCTCTCTCCTAATGACGGCTGGTAGATCTCTTTTTTCTTTTCTCATAACCTTAAAATCGTACACAATACAATATATATAGGATTCCACAACTTTCCATCTCAGCCGCTCATAAATCAGCGTCGGGACGGTCAACCGCACCATCTTGACGGTCGACCGGTCTTCCCCTTCGACTGCACGAGTTCCAACAGAGAGCAGGTCGGTCGACTGCGCGGTCGATCGGTCATTCCTTCAAGGTACAGAATTGAGTCAGAGAGTGGGACGGTCGACTGCGTGGTTGATCGGTCGTCTTGCCTGGGTGCGGTCGGGGGGTGCAGTTGACCGCAACTCAGCTGTAGCCTCCAACTACTCTTAACCTCTTGCTCCCACTTCGACTCTCCTTCTCGCTTATCTTCTTCAACCCATTATCGTGTATTGAATCCACAAACCCCAACAATCTCCCACTTGGAGACAAATACACAAAGTCTCTAACCTGTTCTTCATTCTTCCATTGGCCTAGTCTAGGCCTGTGCCTCTGCGAGTCTCCTCAACAATTAACCTGGAGACAATCCGATAGCGGTATAGCAAAACTGATGTTTCTTGTTATCCACCACCTTACTGAGCATGTCCGCCGGATTTTTAGTGCCAAAAATCTTAGTTAGCTTCAATTATTTCTTCTCAACCACCATTCTAACAAAATGATACCACATTTGAATGTGCCGAGTCCTAGAGTGATATGCCGAGTTTTTCGCCAAGAAAACTGCACTTTGACTGTCACACCATAGTTCACCTATGGATTGCTTCCTGCCCAACTGTTTCATAAGCTCCGAAATTCACAACATGTCCTTCGTCGCTTCCGTAAGTGCCATATACTCTGACTCCGTGGTTGAATGCGCTACAACCTTTTGTAACTGCGAAGCCCAACTAACAGTTGTTCCACCAACTGTAAATATATACCATGTAGTACTTTTGCAACCATCACGATCGCCCAAATAATCTGCATCCACATAACCAGGTATATGCAAAGAATCTCTCCCAAAACAAAGAGAGTGATCTGAAGTACCTGCTAGATATCTAAGAATCCACCTTACTGCATCCCATTGCTGTTTACCTGGATTCTTCATGTAATGGCTGACAACTTCTACTTCTTGTGCGATGTCTGGTCTTGTAGACTCCATCGCATACATCAAGCTCCCAACGACCGAGGCATAAGGAATGGCAGCCATTCTTCCATTTCCGCCTTTGTCTTAGGACACAAGTCCATTGATAACTTGAAGTGAGCAACCAAGGGACAAGTGACTGGCCTCACGCCATCCATATTATATATCTTCAACACCTTCTTCACATAGTCCGCTGAGATAACCAAAGCTTCTTGCTACTCCTGTCTCTACTGATCCTCATGTCGAGGATTTTCTTTGCTTCATCCAAGTCCTTCATTGAAAACTTCGAAGCTAGCATCTTTTTCACTTCCTTGATCTTCTCCGTACATGAACCTGCTAACAGCATGTCGTCCACATACAATGCCAAGGTAACTGTATCATTATCCTCATATCTACGAACATACACACAATGATCCGTTTCGCACCTATCGAAACCTTTTCCTCCCATGAAGCAATCAAACTTCAAGTACCATTGCCCCGATGCTTGTTTAAGCCCATAAAGACTCTTCTTCAATCGATGCACCATGATTTCCTTTCCATTAGCTTCAAAACATGTGGGTTGTCTCATGTATAGCTCTTATTCGACATCACCATGGAGAAATGCTGTCTTCACATCCAACTGCTCTAAGTGCAAGTCTTCAACTGGCACAATACTGAGCAGAACTCTAATAGAAGCCATCTTCACAACCGGTGCAAAGATCTCACTATAATCGATACCTTCCCTTTGAGAGAATCCTTTCACAACAAGCCTGGCCTTGTACCTCTTACTGCCATCTGCCTCATCTTTGACTCTAAAAACCCATTTGTTCATAAGAGCGCGCTTCCCTGCGGGTAACTTGGTCAACTCCCAAGTTTGGTTCTGTTCCAAGGAGTTCATCTCGTCCCTCATGGCTGACTCCCACTGAATTCGAGCCTCATCCCTCAAAGCCTCCTCATGAGCCTCTGGCTCCTCCGAATCCGTGTACAGAACATGCTCGTGAACAACACTAGCTGATGGATCAAATATCCTGGTCGGCCTCCTCTCTCGTGTCGACCTCCTCAACGTGGGTACCGGTTCACCGACCGGTTCAGGTTCCCCAAACTGTTCTGGCTGTACCTGTTCGTCTTGGATAACCTGCTCATTCCCAATAGGCTCACCATGAGCCTCCTGTGCTGCCTGTGGTACCTGTACCCGCTGCTGCACTATAGGGCCCCCACCACTAGGGCCGCCTTCAGAATTTGAATCTGAGTCTGAGTCTGCAACCGCAATCTGACTCTGAACTGGTTGTACTGTCTTGACCTGTGTGCATGTCCTTATATAGAACCTCTTCATTGAACACTACATTCCTGCTGCGAATGACTTTGTTATCCACAAAATTCCAAAGCCTGTAACCATACTCTCGCCACCGTAGCCAATGAAGACACACCTTCTGGACTTAGAGTCCAACTTCTTTCTTCAATTAGTGCATATGCCATACAACCATAAACTTTCAAATGCAAATAATTAACAGTTTTACCTGACCATAGTTCTTCTGGAATGGCCCTATCAAGGGAACTAGACGAGCAACGGATAATCAAGTACACTGCTGTATCAACTGTAGCGGCCCAAAGATGGACCGGAAGACCCGCATGAAGTCTCATGCATCTCGCCTTTTCGAGTATCGTGCGGTTCATCCTTTCTGCTACACCATTCTCCTGTGGAGTCTTAGGAACTGTCTTGATTCCTCTGATACATTCCTTTGTCAGATTGTTAACAAACTCTTTGCTTGTGTACTCACCTTCGTTGTCTGACTTTATTCCTTCACCTTGCAACCCGTCTCATTCTCAACCCTGGCCTTCCAAGCTTTGAATGCCTAAAAAAACTTCTGATTTCTTACAAATTGCATAAACCCAAACCTTTCTTGTAGCATCATCGATGAATGTGACAAAGTATCTCTTACCACCATAAGAGAATTTCTGAGCTGGACCCCACACATCTGTATGTACCAACTCTAGCTTCGCAAGCTTCTTCTCACGCCCACCCAACTGAAAGCTAACATTCTTCTGTTTGCCCATCACACAATTCTCACAAAAATCCCTCTCAACCTTCTTTAGCCCCGGCAAAAGATCCCCAGAACAAAGTTGCTTGATACCCTTTTCACCAAGATGCTCCAACCTGACATGCCATAGAATTGAAGAGGAACTACCTGCTGATGCTATAGTAATGATATCACCTGAATCACCTCCTCTGAGTAGGTACAACGTGTCACAACACTTTTCTTTTGCCACCAACCTGGCACCTATAGTCACCTTCCATTCTCCATACCGAAAAGTTGTCATAAATCCTTCTTTGTCTAGTTTGGTAGTCGAGATCAAGTTTTTCTTCAAGCTCGGAATATGTCTTGTATCATACAAGACCAATTGCCCACCATTGCGAACATTCACTCTCACAGTGCCTCTACCCACAACTGGACATATCTGTCCATTACCAACTAAAATTGCACCAAAATCACCTATCCAGTACTCCTCAAAAGCATCCCTCACGGAGGTACAATGATAAGAAGCATCTGAGTCTATACACCAATCATCTTACAAAGTATTAAATCCAGCAGATAAACACAATTCATCTAGACGGGGTTCAATACTTACCACATTGGCTACCTGAGACCCTGCTTGCGCTTTTTTATACTCCTCGCATTGGTCTCTTCTGTGTCCTGGCTTCTTACAGTACCAACACTCACCTTTGCGATTTCCTATTCTTGACTTGAAATTGTGATTCCTACTTTGCAACATCCCTCTGTTGTTACTTCTACCACGGTTATCAACTGACAGTGCGGTATTGGTAGGATATGACACTGAAGTCTCTTCATGTCTCTTCCTTCTTGCATCCTCATTCATGATGCTGCTTATAATATTCTTTAGGGTTTTCGTATCAGTCATGGTGCTAGTAATAGTCTGCTCTACCATGTTGTAACTATCGGGAAGACTGGATAGCAACAACAATGATTGTGCCCTCTCCTCAAACTTTAAACCCGACGATTCCATTTGATTGTAAACCATAAAGAAATTGTTGATGTGCTCAGCAACCGAACCCCTTTCTGACAACTTCAAGTTAACTAACTTCTTTAGATGTAAGATCTGGTTCGCTGCATTCGGCTTCTCAAACACGTCTGTCAATATCTCCATTGCCTCCTTTGCAGTTCTTGCTTTCTCAATATGATATAACGCCTTCCTGCTCAGCGACAACTGAATCTGCCCAAGCGCTTTCTGATCCAATCCATTCCAGCCTGCCAAAGTAACTGGATCGACCTCCGCCCCTTCTGGCTTCACACCAAACAACGGATCATCTAGATCCTTCTGTTGGAGATCCGCAATCATTTGGATTTTTCACATTGTGAAATCCGTTCCATCGAACTCCTAACTCTACTCTTGTTCCCCATCTCAATCAAGACTACCAATCTGTAGCTCTGATACCATTTTGTTGAATTCTAACTGCGGAATAAACTCAACAACGACGACGAGATGCAAGAACTATAAAATCAAAACAAGAGAAGAAAGAACAAGCAAAAGTAACACACAAGAACACACAAGATTTTTATCGAGGTTCACCCAAACAATGACTAATTCCCCGCGCAGAGGCACTCCTGCGATTTCACTAGAAATATGGAGATTAGGTTTTCAAATCTCTCAAGAATTCACCCCCAAGGTGTAGGGTTTCTCTCTATCTCCCTCTCTTCTAATGACGGCTGGCAGATCTCTCTTTTCTTTTCTCATAACCCTAAAATCATACATAATACAATATATATAGGATTCCACAACTTTCCGTCTCGGCCACTCATCAATCAGTGTCGGGACGGTCGACCGCACCATCTTGACGGTCGACCGGTCTTCCCCTTCGACTGCAAGAGTTCCAACAGAAAGCAGGTCGGTCGACTGGTCATTCCTTCAAGGTACAGAACTGAGTCAGAGAGCGGGACGATCGACTGCGCGGTCGACCGGTCGTCTTGCCTAGGGTGCGGTCGGGGGGTGCGGTCGACCGCAACTCTGCTGTAGCCTCCAACTACTCTTGACCTCTTGTTCCCACTTCGACTCTCCTTCCCGCCTATCTTCTTCAACCCATTATCGTGTATTGGATCCACAAACCCCAACAGAAAAGCCAACTCGCGCCACTCAAAGGAGTTTTTTTTCCTTCTCCTTTGTCTTGTGCTGCTCAACAATGCCATTCTAAATAAGAGAAAAAATATATATGCCAAACGAGAAATGACAACCCAACATTGCTATGAATTGTGGCAATGCAGACCTTCTTGAAATCCTACTAACTGAATGATCGCATACTAAATTCGTCTGGATAAAGGTACTCTGTGCTTTAAAGGCTGCTTAATACAAACTCAACCATTCCATCCTGTTCCATTAACCAGAAATTAAAAGGACGTACGGTTAGGATTTCATGCTAAATTTTGTGACACAAGCACTACCAACAAACCACCAAGCAAATAATAGATTAAACCAAACACACAAAGTACACAATTTTGGCCCGGTTTGACCCCGGTTTGACCCTGCCTAATCCGGAAGAGAAATAACCGAGATATTATTCAACTAGAGAAGATATAAAAGTTACAACCACTCACCACGTTCTTATCTATCTCTCAAGCCTCAACACAGGATATTTGTTGTTTGCAGTGAAAAACTCTCAAACTGAACTCTCATATGAAGTACTCTTTCTCTTTACTCTTCGGCACACCCTTCATCGAGGTCTTTACGATGATATACATAGAGATCTAGAGTAACCCTAGTTTGCTATCTTGATACAATAACCATACGATGAGAACCGCACGATCTAACTTGAAGAAGAATTGGACTTTAATCAGATTACAAAACCCGATACCCATATGCGGTCTACTGCCCTCAAGGGCAGTCGACTGCAATGACCCAACTCAAGTCAGAGAGCATGTGGCGGTCAACTGCCACTTGAGACAGTTGACTGTCTTCTTCTTTCAACGTCGCTTCGATCCTCTTCTCGCTTCATCTATCTTTCTCTTCTCATCGGATCTAGAATGCAAGAAGACATAGATCCAACACATACATTACCGTAAGATTGGATTAGGATTTGTTCCTATCCTCCTAGGGATGTGGGAGGATATCTGCATCTCTTGTCCCGGCATAGTTACCCCATCTCAATTGTGGAAGGGTCATCCTTGCTAAACACGTTCTCAAAGCCGTGCCCATTTACAATTCTATAGTAGTTAATATTATCTGAGCACATAAAAATGATCTGATAAAGAGTATAGATATCTAGCTACATCTAAAGTTTTAGCCATTAGGCTGCAATATAACATAACACATGAAAAGTGAACAGGCCAAGTATTCCAATTTGCATCCCCTTTTAACTAAAAATTCTACAAAATAGCTCCTTTTTTTTTCTCTATGTACACCATACATTTCTATTAACTCATAGATAGATCATTCTCTCATCAGAACAAACACGAGGGCTCATCTCTAATTTGAACATGAGATAGTCTCAGTCTCTTTGAGGGCAGAATTTCCTTCATGAACCACCTAGTCTTTTGTCCTTGAGTCAGAAACCAATGAATAGTACAATGGGTCAACATGGTAATTAACTCACATTGACGAATCATAGTATACTTGATTTTATTGCTCACTGCTGCTTACTTACTCTTTCTGAGATCGACAACAATGACGCTAATGTTGTCTGTGCTTCCTCGAGACATGGCAAGCTCAGTCAAGAACATCGCTGCTTCAGAGGCGGAACTCCCGCTGATTAACTGCGGGAAGATCTTGGCTGCTCGTCCACTGAGGCATTGTCTGGTGATCTTGCATGCCTCTTCATTAGAAAGGACATCCCACAGACCATCGCTTGCCAGAATCAGAAACTCATCTTTCTCTGTTCGACTCGTCACTGTAACCTCCGGTTCTGAGATCACATACGGTTTTAGGTAATAGTCTCCTGATAATAATAATTTTTTTTTTATATATAAACAAAAAAAAACATCATCAATCACATTATTGGCAATTGAGAGGACATGGACAAACGATTCAGTCATTTAATTTAATGACTATATTTTTAGTAGGCGTGCATCGCACGTATATTATACTAGTACATATATATGAGTGACAACGTACGGTGTGATGCATATATATACCTATAGATCGAGAAGTGGCTAGCACTCCTAAGACTCGGTAACCACCCCAATCAATGACTCTTCCTCCAGCTGCTTCCACCCTCTCCATCTCATCTGACCTGTCAGGCTGTGAAAATTCTCATTAATAGAGATATATATCAAGTTGAGAAAACAGAAAGGAAAGAAGCAACATCGCATCCATAGTCCCCGGACCCCAATCACTAAGAAATGATCATCATTTTAGCTACGCCAAGTTGGAAGTGAATCGAGGTCATTTAATTTAGAACTTACAAAACAACGATCAGAAATGTAACAGCAGCAGCACACTGGTACTAATCCTCTTTAATTAGGATGAGCCGATGAGGGCCTAGTATTTGCTACGTTATTTTGAAACTCTACGAAAATGTCTATTAAACCAGAGAAAATGCACTCCAGTAACTAATTTAATTTAATTTAATTTACAAGAAAATACACATAAACCAATACAAAATAAATATCATGCATGATCATTCCATGAATTTTAATCAGCTACGGATGAACTTCCTCAATATCATGCATGATCAGTCCATGAATTTTAATCAGCTACGGATGAACTTCCTCGATATTCACAATACAAAGAAAAATCAATTAACAGTTGTTTACTAGTATAAAGAAGGCTGGACATCGATTATTCAGAAAACAGATAAGAGGAGCAAAATTCTTAAACCTACTTCAACCAAAGGTGTTTCGTGTATTTTTTATTTTTATTTCTCAATATTAAGTACCATTAACTTTAAAACTCCCCCCACAACTTTTATAATCAACAAAATAGATCAGAAGAATCAATCATATATGTATGAATTTTATCCAGAATGATATATATATATATATATATATATATATATATATATATATACAGAGAGAGAGATAGAGAGAGAGATAGACTATTTTAGATGTGTAGATCAATGTGAACGGTTCGGATCGTCAATACGAAGGTGGGAAGGCCGAGTGCACACGGCGGCCTAGTGCACAACAGAATGGAACACTCTCTCTCTCTATCTATCTCTCTCTCTAGAGAGAGAGAGAGTGTTCCATTCTGTTGTGCACTAGGCCGCCGTGTGCACTCGGCCTTCCCACCTTCGTATTGACGATCCGAACCGTTTACATTGATCTACATTGATCTACACATCTAAAATAGTCTAAATATGTAAAATCAAAATCATTTGAAATTTATTTGCCCATCCATTGAAGTGTTACAAAATTGTACGACTGAAAATCGTTGTTTTTTTATTGTCACATGATGAATGGGCAAATAAATTTCAAATGATTTGATTTTACATATTTAGACTAATTTATAGATGTAGATCAATGTGAACGGTTCGGATCCTCAATACGAAGGCGGGAAGACCGAGTGCACACGGCGACCTAGTGCACAATGGAAGGGAACTCTATATATATATATAACATTGATTGTATGTCGATATGGAGTAAGTGACGTGACCCCATCTGGACCACCAGATCTCCCCAGACTTCTCTTTCCGGTGATCATTAAGTTAACGCGTCAAACGGGTTTCAGCCCATTCAGGTTCACAGGCAAACGAGTTCAACCCGGTCCGTTAGGGCCTCAGACCCATTTATCCCTGCCTATAAATATCAGACCCCCATCCTCACTTCTACAAGTAATAAACTTTTTCCCACCCGAGCCATAGCTATTATTCCTTTCTCAGTAACTGACTAGATTGTCGGAGGGTCTGTCGCCGGGACTTCTTTCGGTGTTTCTAGGCAGTGTGCAGGTACACAAGAGTCGATCCGAGCATCGAAGATCCGAATCGAGCTACTAGATCCGAGCCGAACACCCGGCATCCACCTCTCTCCTGCTACTCCGAGCCAACCCTACGGGCAAGGATCGAATCGATGCTAGTACCACGTCTTCCGCTACACAAAATACAAGAAATCACATCTGTTGCCCCCACACCCCAAATACAAACAGTATCATATGTGCTGTGCTGTTCTTTATTTGTTATACTCAATTGAAAATCAACGAAAATAAATGAGTTTTTTTTCCCTATATAAATAAGATTTGCTGATCATTTTGACCGTTATAACTCGAATTGGACACAGTTTATATTATATGTAGAGACATAGAGAGCCCACAAATGCCACAAGTATTGCATGTGTTGGTAAGTTTGTACAGATCGAGGTTAAGCACTTGCACTACAGTTGTCAAAAATAATACTGTTATCACGTAGTGATTAATATAATATATGTATATATATACCTTGTGATCCGAAGAGAGGGGTACAGCCACCCCACCCCTCGACAGCACCGCCCTCGAGTCGCCGCAATTCGCCACCACAATCTCCTCCGCCCCCACCACCGCCACCACCGCGGTGGACCCCACCGTCTTCTCCTTCTCGTATTTCCCAGCCATCTCCCCCACCTCCTCATCCACCCTCGCAAAGCACTCCCCCATCACCTCCCCCCACCTCTCCGCCCGACGAACCCCCGACCAATCCCCTCCCGCCACGTCACCCAGCACCTCGTGCAACCTCTCCCTGCACTTCTCCGCCACCTCAGCACCCCCGTGCCCGTCGTACACCCCGAAAAAATCGTACGCTGACGTCACCCCGGGCAGGACGGCCACCGCGTCCTCCATCCCCCTCCTCCTCCCCACCACCGACACCGATCCGTGCGACGCGCACGCTACCGACCTCACGTGTGGCTCAGCACCGTCCTCCTCCTCCTTCTTCTCCGTCAGAAGAAGTCGACGCCGAAGACGACGAAGATGAGGATGAAGAAGATGATAACGTGGCGGACTTGTTGCTGCTGCGGGTGCGTTTGGTGGATTCGGATCTCAACCGTCGCAGACATGATTTTTTCCCCTCTGAGTTGACGGTTTGTGCCGTTTCTTGATTTTGCTGTTGTGGCCGTTCTTGATCTTCTCCTCCTGCTGCCATAAGAGGATTTAGAGAGAGAGAGAGAGAGATATAGGAGAGGAAAGGAGAGTAGCGTTTATAATACAAGTTATTATAAAGATAAAAGGTAGTGATAGAGACGAGGGACTTGTTATGGAGAAGTTTTTTCCGTACTGACCCTCTTTTTAAAACATTGACCAAACTAATCTACTTTCGAAAAGATTTACCCAACTAGTTTAATTTTGGACACATCAGTATGAATTGTTAATGGCAATAACGATATTTATTATTTTAATATCATTATTGCCAACCGCGACATGTCACGCCCCGCTTCCCACTATACGGAAATACAGGCACGCAACTAAGGTCCATCGAATGATATACATCATCCATAAGCTGTGCAATTATAAGCTCAACAAGATATTTATAACACATTTACGCAGACAAATATAATGATCACATGAGCTGAAAATAAAATAACCATCATCCAGATAGTACATCAACATCGGGTCAGAATGCCCGAGAATACAAGGTGCCATAATTAAAACAGTACGATGAACAGTTCGCTATAACAACTAGATAAAATAGCGACTGAAAGAAAAACAACATGAAGTAGTAACAAAGCAGCAATGATCATCTAGAGAGTCTGCTCATCTGGTCCATCAGTACCTGTATAATCATTAACTCAAAGAAAAATAAAAAAAATTCCCGTTAGAGCAAGTTTCGGGCAGCAAGTAGCAACAAGCAGAAAAAGGGGTAATATAACAAGATATAACATGGAAGAAACAAGAAGTAGAAGTACAAATACAATATAGAAGTAAGCAAGGATCTGGGACAATATGATCATGTAAGTAAAAACTGTAACTAGTGTATTCTAGACTTCAAGATATAAGCATTTGATAACCTAGGCTCAGTTAATCGATAATCATGTAATCAAGGATCGAGAGTCATGTAATCAAGAGTCATGTAACGAGGGTCTTGTAATCAAGAGTCATGTAACGAGGGTCTTGTAATCAAGAGTCATGTAATCAAGAATCATGTAATCAAGAGTCATGCTTAGTGGAAATCTCAAGTTTATCTGTGTTATTAACTTATCTAATGCACGCAATCCTGTGTCCCATACCACAAGTTCGGTGCATATCAATCATGTGACGTTTAGACTTAAGTAGTGAATTCTATAGGATTATGTACTCGGGTCTTCCAGTGATAGTATCAAGACATGTAATCATGAATTATGTAATCGAGAATTATGTAATCAAGAATTGTATAATCAAGAATCAAGAATCAAGAATCACTATTTCGGGAAACACGGGCCCCCTTCCGAGTATACTCCCCTATATTGTCCATTACTAAGCCGTACCCTTATAACCCCGGCTTGTTATTATTTTATAATTAATTATGAACATGCAATTGGTACGACTAATGGAACGGTGTAATCAAATAGTTTAGCCAAGAAAAATATCAAGGACAGTAATCATGGACATGAGACGTAAAACGAGTACATGTATCGAGAGTAATTATTATGGAATTATCAAGTGGTATAAAATACATTCTATCAACCTATTATATCTATGCAAGTTATTATTACAAGAACAATAATACATTCAGTTCATTAATTATGAAAAATAAAGGGTTTATATGCAAAAATGTATAGATGAATTTTTAGATAACTTAACATATCTGCATTCAAATTCACTTTCCCGTTGTTACAGAAAAGCAAATCCAATTCCGTCAGAGATTCTAGAAAGTAGACTCTCTCCCGGTTCCAACGCATATTCACACGATACATTCTAAGGACAGTAGCGATGCGTACAAATTCATTCTTCGCTGGTTTCGATGTCTCGCTCGCATTCTGGAAATTCGGAGTCACAATACTAAAACTGCGATATCTCACAATCTATACATCCGATTGAGAAACTGTAGGATGTTTCGGATATCTAGACTCGAAGGGCTACGATTTTCATGTAGAAAGTTTTTCGATCCAGTATCGGTAACATGGTCAAATTCTCAGTACAAGATACCATTCGTAATCCCGTGCAGGTTCAGAATTCACAATATGACAGTACTAAAATCGCGATATCTCACAATCTATACATCCGATTGAGAAACCGTAAGATGTTCTGGATTCGGGATTCGATGGGCTACGATTTTCACGTAGAAAATCTTTAATCCAGTATCGGGAACATGATCAAATTCTTAGTGCAAGGTCAAGAAATTTTAGAGATAGTAAGGTTGAATATTCGATATTCGATAACACGATTCGAAATGTGTTAACGGTTCACTCTTGTATTGATATAGCATGAAACAAGTGACTAGAACAGAGTTTGACAATAAAACATGATGATAACTAGACTACTTGCCACGAGTCAAAGGAAAATGCTTGTACGAGAACAAAAATAGTGTACAAGGTACTTGCCTTATAATGTGACGATTACGGTGGTAGTGTTAACCACAGAAAGAAGCGACGTCGGCAACGGACGGTGGCACAACGGCGGTAAGAATGGCGGCGAGACGGTATCTAACGGTAGCAACGGTGAGCGACGACAACAACAAGGTGGCGCGGCGTCGGGTTATTTTTCGGGGTTCACGGGATCGTAGAAGCGGAGTCGTTGGCTCGAAGGTGGAATGTGAAGTGGAGCTTGGGCGTTGCTTGCTCTCGGATGTGGAGGCAGAGGAAGAGAAGAAGAAGGGCTCTCGGGTGTGAAGTGTGAAGAAGGCATAGGAAGAGAAGAAGGGAATGAGGTCTGCATGTGTGTGTGTGTGTATATATATAGAAAGGAGGGGATAGGTGGTGTAGAAAAATCAAAGGGGTTAGGTGTGGAAAAATGAACAAGGAGGAGAAGTTAGGCGTAGAAAAATATGGTGGTGGAAAATAAGGGGTAGGGTTAGGCCATAATTAGGCAGTAGGAGAAAAAAAATGGGAAAGTTAGGCAGGATTAGGATTAGGATTAGGATTAGGATTAGGATTAGGATTAATCAGGGTTTAAAATTTGTATTTAAACTCTAATCGAAAAATCACAAAATTATAGAATTGATCAGAAAAATATTCTGGCTTTAGATAAAGAGTCCAAAGAGAAAAATAAAACTTCTGAAAATTGAAGTACAAAAATTTACGTAATAAAATACGTACAATTGGAACAGGGAGTTACACGACACCTGTAAAGAAAAAAAAAAAATCAATACTTCTATTAAGTGTAATGACATCGGTATATCTCGCATTCACTTAACTGTTCTCCGACTTGAGAAAAAAAAATTGTAAATAAAAATCGCTTTTAACTGATGTCGCTATTTCGAATAACGGCATAAATTAGCCTGATGCCGCTATTGGCAATAATGATATCAGTGTAATCCACAGTGTGCTTAAAATTTCGTGCAGGTGCATCAACTTCAAGCCTTATTTCGAGCTTGATGCAGTCAGTATCTCTCTAAACTCAAAACATGAAAGTTGTAGATCTTTTTCTTAGTGTTTCATAGCATTTTGAATCATCTCAATCGGAGTTCGGATGATAGATATATGCGTAGATTACGAAGTAATGTCGAAACTGTCCAGAAAAAATTGCAAGTAAAAATCACTTATAACTGATATCGTTATTCCCAATAAAGGCTTAGCCTGATGTCGCTATTGGCAATAACGACATCAGTGTAATCTACAGTGTACTCCAAATTTCGTGCAGGTGCATCAATTTCAAGCCATATTTCGTGCTTGATGCATCCAGTATCTCCCAAAACTCAAAACATAAAAGTTGTAGATCTTTTTTTGGTGTTCCATAGCATTTTGAATCATCTCAATCGAAGTTCGTATGATAGAGTTATTCCCAGAGTATGAAGCGATGTCGAAACTGTCCAGAAAAAATTGTAAGTGAAAATTATTTATAACTGATGCCGTTATTTCTCAAAACGACATAAATTAGACTGATTCCACTATTGGCAATAACGGCATCAGTGAAATCCACACTGTACTCCCAATTTCATACAGGTGCATCAACTTCAAGCCCTATTTCAAGCTTGATACAGCCAGTATTTTATCAAACTTAAACATGAAAATTATAGATCTTTTTGTTGGTGTTTCATAATATTTTGAATCATCTCAATCGGAATTCTGATGATAGAGTTATGCCCAGATTATGAAGCAGTGTCGAAAATTATAACTGATTCTGGACAGTTTCGACATGCTGTTTCTAAGAATGGCAACAGTTATCTCATATCGTTGCTTGGAAGAAGATTACGAAGGAAGAGAGTTTAATGAGTATTATAACTGATGTCGTTATCTCCAACAACGGCATCAATAATGCTAATGTCGTTCTTGGGGATAACGACATTATTTATAAGTTGTTTGAGTACTTGAAATTATTTTCAAGTCAAAAGGTTCACAAATTTTAAAAAGGGCAAAAGCCAAAGTACCCCCCCAACGTTTGGCCCGAGTACAAAATGCCCATACAACGTTTGAAAAAGTACAATAAACCCATTTTTCCGTTAACTTAACCCTATCCGTTAAGTTATAATTATTAAATTACTTTTTTATCCTTACCCTTTCATAATCAAATTTCTTCTTCCTTTTTCCTTTTTCTTCATTCTTTTTTTTCAAATCCCGACCGATCTGTTAAAACCTATTGTCGTAACCACAAATTATCTATTTATACCATCTGACTCAATCCATTAATGCATTTTATAAATAAAAGTTGAGATATCAGCTTTTGCTTTAATTCTTTTGCAAACAAAATATATTCAAGCAAAAACTTTTCTTTTCCAAATTTATACTGAAGCGAAATCTGCTGGTAGCTACTTAGCTACTCAGACACACATACACGATTCAAGGCCCTTGTCAATCTTTTTCCTTTCTCTTTTCAGTTGGTCATTGAACAATCAACAGGAAAAACTTACTAGTACCATACAAGCCACATCACATAGCAATTGGAAGTTAAAGAAGTAAAGAAAGATTGCAGATGTAATATATATTAAAAATTTAGAGCTGATGTCTCACATGTGCTAACAAATTAGTCATTTCAATAATATAAATAACAAAGATAAGCTTTTTTCCGAAAGACATTCCATTTAATCTACAATATGCTAACAACCTCCAGACAAATTAAAATTTTGTTCATCTCTAATTTTACAGATCTTTCATTGATCAAGTCCTTAAGCATCTGTTGCTTTTGATAGCTCGCCTTAACTGATAACATACACTTAAATGCATAAACACGTTCAAGTCCCTCATCAACTCTTGCTTTCATTTCTCTGAACCGAAAACACACACACACACACGTACAAAAACACATTCAAGTCCATAATCCTCTCTTCCTTTCATTTTTCTCAACCAATAAAAATTGGCTTAATCACTATCAATATAATTGCTCGCCTTAATCACTGTCAATTCTAATTTATTCAATCGACAGATCGATCGGAATTTGAAAAAAAAAATAATGAAGAAATATGATAAAGAAAGAAGAGGTTTGATTATAAAAGGGTAAGGGTAAAAAAGTAATTTAATAATTATTACTTAATGGATGGAGTTAAGTTAACGGAGAAATGGGTTTAGTGTACTTTTTCAAACGTTGTATGGGCATTTTGTACTCGGGCCAAACGTTGGGGGGTATTTTGGTTTTAGCCCTTTAAAAAAATCAGTTATAGTTTCGACATAACTGATTCTGTCCATATTTTTCCTTTTAATATTTTTTTTTCAAGTTAGAAAATTCCTAAGTGAATGCGAGATATACTGATGTCGTTACTCCCAATAGTGGCAATGAAATATTTTTTTACAGGTGTCGCTATTGGCAACAACGGCATTCAAATAACAGATATTGTTATTGACGATAGCGTTTTATACTGACGTGTCCAAAATTGGATCGATTGGATAAATATTTTTGAAGGTGAGTCAGTTTGGTCGATATTTTCAAAAAGTGTGTCAGGGAAAAAAAAATCAATTATGGAGGGGGCCGTACGGCAAGACAGCCGTGAGAGGACGGGGAAGGAGGGGATACGTGGACGGATGAGATGATGTTACGGACGTTAACACGTGGTCTGTGGTGACAGCTGCATCTAGGGTTCTTTCTTTATTATATTTATTATTTCCATATTCCTTTGATTGAAATTGAGCAATAATTAAAGACCCCCCACTGCAAGGCTGGAACATTATGAAATTTCTAATCGATTTGTTTTAGTATATATACATAGAGCAGCAAGTATACATAGAAACTACTTTTTCTTATTACTCTATCTTTTTATTTCTTTTCTTTTTTACTAAAAGATAATAGTTATGTAGAAAGAATATATAAAAAAGGAAAATAAATAAGACAATAAAAGAGAAAATAATATAGAAAATATTAAGTAATATATAGTTGCAAATACATATCAAAACTACCTCAATAATAATTATTTCTATCCTCGACAAATCTAACAAAACTGTTAGGTAAGAGCACATGCAGTCGTTGACTTTTTACCTAAATTCTGCAAAATTTAGAAAATGAAGCGCTGCAGTTGGCAGGCCAAATATTCAAATTTTGGATTGAAATGAACAGTAGCCTGCTATATTTGGGAGAAGAAATGGCAATTGCCAAAATATAGCTAACGAAATATCATCTTTCGTCCTATGAAAAGAAAGTTCTCGAACAAAAGTTGGTCTTTCGTCTCTTCTAAATATATATTTGGCAAAACTTAAAAAAACTACACAAAACTTTTGGCCAGTTTAAAAAAATTACACTAAAGTTTTTTTTTTTTTTTTATAAAAAGGACACAATGTTTAAATAAGGTCCACTGGGTTAGTTAGGGTTAGGATTAGGGTTAGGGTTGGGTTAGGGTACAGTCTAAAAAAATCACTTTCATCTTTCATTTGTGTTTAAAAAAACCACACTCATCTTTTATTTGTGTTTAAAAAAATATTACTTAACTAATCAGATGTTTAAATAACCCCCCGAACTAACCCTAACCCTAACCCTAACCCTAACTAACCCAGTAGACCTTATTTAAACATTGTGTCTTTAAAAAAAAAAAAAAAAAACTTTAGAGTAGTTTTTTAAAACTGGCTAAAAATTTTGTGTAGTTTTTAAAATTTTTGCCTATATATTTTTTAATCTATCAAATGGGAAATCATTTCCCGTTTGATTATTTTTTTTAAAAAAATTGATCGGACGGAAAATAATTTTTCGTCTGATCAATTTTTTTTTAAAAAAATTGATCGGACGGGAAATCATTTCAGGTCCGTTCCATTTTTTTTTAAATCGACGGACGGGAAATGATCTTCCGTCCGTTCAATTTTTTCTTTTTTTAAAAAATATTCTTTCAATTTTAATTTATTTATTTTTTAAAAAATTTGAGCACAGACGTGAATTGATTCCCAGTCCCAACCCATTTCTTTTGAGAATTGGCGAAAAAATGCCATAGAATATAGTATATAGATATTTCTATAGATATAGATTAGGTTTTAATTGAAATTAATTAAGAATTAAGATTTATTTAGGATTTAATAAGATTTAATTATGATTAATTTAACAGTAAATTATGAATTAATTAGGATTAATTTTTTTTCTCTCTAAATTCTCATACTGGAAATGATTACTCGTCCGTTGTTTTTAAATTTAAAAAAGTAAAATAAACATTAATGAACTGGAAATCATTTCTCGTCCGTCGATTTTTTAAAATTAAAACTCAAAATTTGGATTCAAACTACTACAGTTGAAACCAAAATTTTCTATTCCTATATACCAAATACCTAAAATTTGAGTCGGAACGACTACATATGCTCTAATTGTACAGAAGAAGGTGAGACTACAAAAGTCTAAAGGCTACAATGAAAGAATAAAACCTTTTCACTTAACTTTTTTATTGGAAGTTGGTTAATTGTATCAGAATTTTTATGATGTTGTATTTGCGATTTTGACTAATTATTTTTGGAGTTGATCAATGGGCTAATTTGAAAATATTAATTTGTGAGTGACTTAATTTAAATTATAATATTTATTGGGGATCTGTGTGTGAACAATTTCTTTAGGAGGTGTTTGGCTGGTTGTACAATATATCCAGTTCATGATGATTAAATATTTGAAAATGAGTTCTTAAAAAGTGATTTGTTTAAATGAAGTTTTATTGTGGTATAGAATAGAGAGTAGAGATTAAAAAAAATTCAAAAGTAGTAAAAAAATTATGTAGAAGAATATATAAAATTATTTTATTGGATAGTATAAAAAGAAATGAGATAAACATTTTTAAAAAATCACTATAGTATTCCTCAACTAAATTCTGTGTATTTTTTTTTTTTGAATTTCAGATAATGCTATAGTAGCGCTGTAATAGAAATCCAAATTCAATTAAAATTCAGTCTACCAAATTGGTGAACGGTGCACTTTTCTTGGATTCCTTTGACTACTGATGTGCCCTTAATCAAGACAAGAAGAGGAGCGAAATGCAGAAGGACTTGGGGTCGCATACGGAAACTTTATGAGGAATGGTCGAGAGACGTAGAAGGAAGTGGGAGCCACTCGTGGGAAACGTGGAGAGAGTTCAGTACTTGACCGCATCTGGGTCAGGGAATGCGGGTCGGTCAGAGTTTAGTGCGACTCGCCAAATCGGACAGGTGGCAGTTAACACAATTTTCATTTCATTTCATTTTTTTTAAGGGGTGTTTGAACATGCAGATTCATTGCATATTCAAGAATTTTTTTTTTACAAATTTACAAATTCCTTATCTGTAGAAATTTATTTGGTAATTGTTTGTTTAGGGTTTTAAACCTCTTTTTCAGTTTTTTAAATTTTAAATTTTAAAAATCGTGTTTGTATAGAAGTTTTTGAAAAATCGTTTCTAAATTTTTTTTAAAAAAATTCTCATTTTAAAATCCGTTTCGTAGAAAATTCCAAAAAACAGTTTTATAACTTTTTTTTCTCCTTTTCTACGTCTCTCCCAAAAAAACATCATGTTCCCTTTCTTCTCATTTTTAAAAAATTATTTTCTAAAAGCAGTTATCCAAACAAATTCTTATTTTTTAAAATCTCAAAAAACACATTTATATATATTTTTTACAAACCTAAATTTAAAATGTGTTTTCACAACAACGAACCAAATGCAGAGCATTTCACAAATTTGGCCAATATATTGTTGCGGTAGGGCCTAGTAACTAAATTTGTAAAACAATTTGTAACTATCAAAAAAAAAAATTCGAAAGTAGGGGATTTGCAAATTTGTAAAGTTTCCTCAAATGATTCTGATCTAAGTCCTTGAATTATTAAAAAGAATCATCTAATGTCTAGCTTTGACAAATTTTAACTTTAAGTCGATTAGTGCTAATTGTATTCAAATTCTGCTGAATATTTACTCAATACAAGTTTGATTGTAAAAAATGTTTATTTAACATGGGGCTCCAGATTCTTATATATATTTTGGAGTTCAAATCTGAAAAAGTTAAAGAGAGCAAAACATTATTCTTAAAATATTCGGGTGATTTTTTTTGATAATCAACTAAAATAAAACCCATAATTCGAACCAAACCCTTGTATTGATTTATTTTTCAGAGAAAAGTCAAGGGGCTAGTTGTTTTTTTAATGAAAATTCAGAGGGGTATGTGTTTTTTTTTCTTCTTTTCTTTTCCTTTATGAACACACAAGTGACAGTGACTTATACCTATTTAAGGATCGAAAATTTTAAGAATAATGATATTCTTAATTAAGTAAGTATCACTATTTATTAATTAATCACGAGTAAGAAAAAGTAGATGCTTGGCTACAAGTATTCATACTACTCAAAGAAAAAGTAGATGCTTGGCTACAAGTATTCATACTACTCCATATTGTATTGTTGTTTGGAGCCTAGGAGGCTGTAAGAGCATCTGTTGTGTAGTCGTCGGCTAATTACCCAAAATATAGAAAAAATAGACGAAAAAAAAAAGTCGCTGTACTCGTCTGCCAAATACCCAAAATTTGGGTGGAGCTTGAACAGTAGCTGGCCAAATAAGTGGATGATTTCTAGGCCTAGGGGTTGTTAAACCTAAGAAACCTTACTCGGCAGTTTGCTTGGTGTTGTTGTCACTACAGTTTGATTCTGTGTCATTGTGATGACTTTGATAAGTAATTTGGTAGGAATCCCTCTTATTAGAATTTGGATTTCACGTTTTTAAGATTTTTTTTAATATTATTTTTTAGCAATCGGCCGTAGCTGTAAGAAATTTTCTACCGTTCCTAAATTAATTTCCTACGTACACCGCTAAAATCAAACATGTAACATCTTACTTAAAATTGATAAGACTTTGTTAATTATACTATAAAAGTTTAATGCTGTTTTGAAAGTTGAAACCTTTATTTATAAGTGTCTCAGATCAAATTACTTAAACTTAATGACATTGTATGTCAATTAACTTTATGCATGTCTATACTCCACTAATTACTAACTATTTTTTAGTTATTTTTTTCAGGAAAAGAATAATTCTAGCTACTCTGTTCTATGAACGGGAAAATTTTAGTGTCTAGAAGAAGATGAAATTTCCATTGGCAACCTTCATATATATTTTGCAATTCTAGTTAAAAATTAAATATAAAAAAAGGTTTAAAAAATTTATGCCTTAAATTAATAACTTAGAATAACAGAGGCTGTGTGTGTATATTGCATGACAATGCAACTTCAAATGGTTTAACCACCATATCTACCGCCCAGTGTATTAAAGAAACAATAGTTTACTTAGTTGCCTCCATGTAAATTGTTGAGAGACACGACACCAATACCTAACTAAACTAAGCTTATAATAGTAATATATACACGTGTGATACATGTATTATTTTTTAAAAAAAAATTAAAATAAAAACTTTGGATTTACACTTGCGATGCATGTCTTAATAAATAGGATTATATATTTCTAAAAGTAAAAGTGAAGATTATAATGGGAAAGTTGGAGTTGCACGTGCATTGCACGGAAGTAGGTAGATTTACAACTCTAACTCTTCCATTATAAAAGTTATTATATATTATTATATTATAGATAGATGGATAGATAGATAGATAATAATTTACATGTGTGTTGCACATTTAATATATTTAAAAAAATAAAAGTAAAAAATCTGATGTAGTGAGGACTCCAACCTGGGACATCCTTCTTAGTAGTTATGCACGTATAATGCACGCGTTGGTAGATTTACAAATGACACTAAGGCCACCTCCCATTATAATATTAGAAATATATCCTAATTTATATATACTAAAATTTTGCACTAGTGAAACACATCCTTTTATATATATATATATATATATATATATATATATATATATATATATATATATATATATATATATATATATAAAGGGGGTACAATGCAGTGTGGCTTCGAATCTGAGACATCTTTTCACCCCTCTTAAATTTTTACCATACTCCTCACAAATTATCCTTGCTGTCACCATTTTTTTAAATATGAGTGGCACTTTTATAAATTATAATGCCGTAAATAAATTTGAACTTTAAGGGTATTATAGTAACAGACAACATTTGAATAAATAAAAAGTTAATATATCTCCCACTTCAAAAATGAGGGGTGGTTGAGCGTGGATGATTGATTATCTATAAATTACACAACTCCAACTCTTGCATTATATATATTAGTAAATATACGTGCAATGCATGCCTACAAAAAATATAGTTATCAAATTAAATGAATATATATCGAATAATAAAAGAAATAGTTTAATTTTTGAATGTTTGGATTTGGGCTATACGTGCGGTGCAAGCTTATATTTGTTGGATATAGTTTGGGACGTGTATTGCATGGATTTGTTTGATTACAAAGTTATGATTTGTTTACTTACAAATCCCACTCTCCCATTAAAACAGACTAGTAATTTCCACATGCGATGCACGTCTTAATAAATATATTTTTTATTAAAAGTAAAAACTTCAGCGCAATCTAGTCTTGAATCTAATACCTCCTCTATAATATATATGCACAGGCGATACATAGATTTATTTGTTTACAAATATTTGTATTTGTTGAATTTAATTTGGACGTATATTGCTTGTATTTGTTTGGTTATAAAGTTAGGATCTGTTTGATTACAAACCCCAACTCTCCCATTAAAATAGAAGAGAAGAGATTTCTTTCTTTATGTTGTGCTGTTGCATGTATATATATATTATATAGTTTAATTTAAATGCATGTCACATATTTTCTTTGCTATAATTCTTTCTTTATGTTGTGCTGTTGCATGACCAAATTAGGTTGAAAAAGTTAGGCCTCAGAAAATGATAGCAGCGAAAATGCAAAAATTTAATCCTTGCATAATTTGTTCTTCTTTCTTTCTGTTTTCTTTTTCCCACCAAGAAATACTTGTTGTATTCAACCTAAGGTAACTCTGTATAAGAGATATTTTTGTCATTTGGATTAATATATATATATATATATATATATATATATATATATATATATAAAGCATAAAACGGCTATTTTGGCCTTGCATTAGTTGTATGACATCTCTAAGATAACACCCCCCACCACACACACATAAATTAATAATAATAATAATAATATGCCACATGACATAATGTGACTTGTTAATTAATAATAATAATAATAATAATAATAATAATATGCCACATGACATTATGTGACTTGTTAAATAGATGAAGTTTTTTTTTTGTTTTGAAATTTATCTTTGTTTATTATTCTTTGGTGGGGGCTGATAAAAATTATTAGTTGAATTAGTTAACATAGCTTTTGGATCTAGTCTCAGATAAAGAAGTTTGTTAGGTGAGAAGACCAAATTAATTAATTAACTAAATTAAAATTAAAGAAACACAAATTAATTCTAGTAAGATAAATTAAAAAAAGGGTTAATGCAACACGTAGCCTACAAAGTACAAGCCCGATGCCCTTTTCTAATTAAGAAGTTCACACGTAATAAGATGGCGTGCATGCTTTCCTCTCTCCTTTAATTTTGTTGGTCCGAAATATATACTAACATAAATTAAGCATAGGTTTGATTTCTAGGGTTCTTTCTTTATTCTTAATTATTTTTTATTTTTTCCTTCTGTTTTTTTTGTCGAACGTACGTGTCATTAAAGTGATGATTTTGATTTTTTATATAGGTGTAAAATGGGTCAAGTATTCAAATATCTAATCATGATTATGTCTTTTTTCTTCCTTCGAGTTTGGAGAGGTCAAGGTTTGAACTGGGCTTCCCACGTAGCCACAATTTTGGTCTTCACTCAAGTACTATTTAAGATATTACTTGGTAGTCAAGTACTATTTAAGTCATTCTAGTTTTTTTTCTTTTCATAATATAAATCACTTTAAATTTTTAATAAGATGGCTTGTCATTCTTAAATGTCTATGAATAATTAATTTTTGAGTAATGCCATCCACTACCAATTTCACTAGATTTTTCTTTATTACCTTAGGTGGTACACTCCAATAGGTAGGAAAGGATAGAATAGGTAGGGAGAACTTTTCAATAGAAGTAGGACACCTAAGGTAGTGAACAAAATGGTAGTGAAATTGGTAGTGGATGAAGCATTACTCTTAATTTTTTATGAGATTTTCAATTTTACCCTTGTCCTCTTTTGTAAGAGAAGTAATAAAAAATTATAGAGAATGAAAAATAGGACATTGTACAATTGATGGCTCATTTATGAGCTTCAAAAATTAAGAATATATAGTATTTTTACTCAATCCTAGATTGTTTCTTCATAGTCGTATAGAAACCTAGAAGGACTTATATTTTTAAACGGATAAAGTATCTAATAATCCATCGATGTGAGATGTAACCTTTGTACATGTCACCAGATTTGAGAATGATTGAATAGACTAGTATATACTCTCCAACCATTTCAGTACAACATATAGGCTATCTACAGCAGATTTATTACAACATTTAAGTGTTAATGCTGTTGAAAGTGATAAATAATAGCATTACTGAAGAAAATGTTGTCTTTGATTTATTTTGAATTTTACTCTTGGCTACGACAACGTTTTTAAAATGTTATACTTTTTATGCAATTTTAGAAACACTATCATATCTGTAATTAAACTGAATAGATAGAGGTAAAAAAGAAAATTCTAACTTAAAAATATAAATCCATCTCAACTCTTCAATTCCCTATTCCACAAACCCTATTCCAAATCTCCCCCGTTCCCTGTCGCCCACCTCTCCTTCCCGCCCCTTGAAGCCCCACCCCGCCGTCACGCACTGCCCACTTCTCCTCCCCGCCCCCCGAAGCCCCACCCCACCGTCGCTTTAGATTCTGGAACGCCCTCTTCTCCCCACGCTAGCCGTCGCAGGGCTTCTTTCCTTTGCTGAATCAGGAATAGCCGACTCCAGGTAATTTCCCTTTGTATTTTCCAGGGCTGTGAATTATTAGATTGAATTTGGTCAATGCTACTGGACCAACATCCAAATATTATATCAATGTTAGGGTTCCTTTTTGTGAGAGATTAGATTCAGATTGTGTGACTGTGTCTTAGTATATGGATGTCGACTTCGATTAATATAGAATCCTCATTTGTAACTATTCCCAGTATCAATATATGAATAAGTTATCAAGCATGTTACCATAGAAGTGAGTATTGGGTGCATTATGGAGAAGGAACCTGTTGCAATTTTGCTATTACATTTTAAGATTTTTTTCTTATCTGTTATGGTGAGACATTACGATAGATATTTATCATCTATTTTTAATTATTTAAAGAAAATCCTAAAATTAATATATGACAAAAAAAAGCTTTGAGAATGTATAATTTTAGCATGATGGGTATTCCATGCCTTCTCTAGCTGCATGATATTACTTAATTTAGTACTATCTAAATAAGGTGTTTAAGTTTGAATCTGTAGATATAAGTGTGGATGATTACCACCAATTTAGAGTTTTGGATTCTCTCAATTAATATTAGAAAAATTTAGATTTGAATTCCATTAGCAATGCTCTCTGTATACTCCAATTCTCTGCAATTCATTTATTAACTTTGTCGAGAATGTGCGCCCACTTGTTTTTAGCTATTAATTGTTTTGGTCATCTGCTTAATTAACTTATCCATTAATTAAGTTAGATGCATATATCGTGATTAAGGCCTATAATTGACAACATTGATGCAGAGTTCTTATTAATTATAGTTTGATCCACATTGTTGATGTGTGTATTATTGGTGTTATCTTGTTACTTTCTCCTTGGTTGTCATCTCTTCAAGGTCAGAGGAACTGGTGTGTCATCATAATGAATAAAGATTGGGTTCATCTTAATAAGTAATGAAATTTGTCCCCAATTAATATTTTAATATCTATACTATTATTAAGCAAAGCTCCATTTTAGCGGCTTTTTACTATCATGTCCCTATATACATAAAAGACTAAAAAAAATCTATATGGTTGATTCTGTAATTTTCACTTCACATTTAAAGTCTCCATAAAATTCTGTTCCTTCAAAAATCGAAAACGTCTCTTCCTCTCCCTCCATCGAATCTGTGCATTGCACGTGCATATCCCCAGTCCATATTGCACGTGCTAACCCATAAAACGTGCATTGCACGTGCAGATTACTAGTATAATAGATATTAAGATATTACATGCTTTTATGACCTGCTATTTTATAATATATAGAAATACAACATTATATAAAGTGTCAGTTCATCAGTTTGTGAAAATTGCAAAGTCAATTGTGGAGGACCCAAATTGGATGATATGTCCATGCAGAGATTGCCAAAATTTCTGTAGTGGAAATGAGGATATGTTTTTACTTCATTTGCTCAAGCTCGGAATGGAAATGAGGAAAGAAGTTTTGTTTTCTTTTCATCTTCCTGCAATTTATTAAATTGCAGATTTTGGATAACAGTTGCCTGCTGGAGTTGGAGAACAAATAGTCTGAAGACTACTATTTTCTAATTGCTTATTGCTTTAATAAACTTAATGTATTGAGACTTATTATTATTTGGATTGGATTTATTATTGTACTGAACTTATGTCTCGAATATTTTTATTTGTTTTCAGATGTTGGGTTATTATTGTATTTGGATATTTTTATTGCTTAATTTCAAGTATTATTGTTTATGAGATTATTATTATTGCCTGCACAATTGTTCAGTATTATTTATATTGTTGAGTTAATCAGATAAACAACTTATGGGTGACGTTAATCATTCGCTGGGCTAATATTACGTGCTCGTATTCCGTATTTTTTGAAAGCGGGACGTGACATTTAGTATCATACATATGTAGAAAAATTAATATTTAAATTTTTTTATACATATGAGTAGGTGGTTAATTTATGATAATGATATTTAAATAAAATGCATGCTAATTAAGAGATTATCTTGTAGATAAATTGAAATGATGTTGTTCGGGTACATAATAATATATTATGATTGTATTGAATGAATTGGATATAAGTTTGTACTCAAAGTTGCTAATTCATGCCAAGAAAAGTTATTGTTTTGAGTTTTGTTTGCCCATCGAAAAATTGTATTTAATAAATAGTCAGAATCTAGAGCTAAAATATTTTTGAGAGCATCTTGTATATGTCAGGAACATCCCTTTAAAATTTCATAAGATTTGGAGGTTGTTTACTGCTTTAATAAAATTTAAACTCAGAACTGGTTAGTAGTTAGCTGGTTGCTGAAAATCTGTAAACATTTCGGTTTTTGATCAATTGAGGCATTGTAAATGAAATAATTTGAGAAAAGTCAGAACTAAGAAGTTGTAGTAGACTCGTTAACCTTTTTAAAAAGTCTAAGAATTCAAATTTTGACAAAGAATTGAATTTTATATGAATTTCACAAGACTGTATAGTGGCAGTATTTCAGTATTTCGACCATACTGTAAATTTTGAAGAATTCAGGGTTATGGATACAGTATTTTGAGGAAACTTATAACTAAGAAATTGTAGTAGACTTGTATACCTTTATTTTGATATAAATAACGCAAAGTTTCGTAAAATATATGATTTTCTATGATTTTTACAAATAGAATGAAATGCAGTTTCTGACTTTGGATTTACTGTTTTGCAAATGATACTTAAACGAGGTGATTAAAAATATATTCTCGCTGTTTTAAGTTATATTTTGGAAAAATAAAGATCATATTCATGCTTAGATGAGATGTGAACTACAAGAAAAATATATATATGGTTAATGATGTTAGGAATTGGTTCAAAATAAATCAAAAGAAAATGATGAGATGAGTTTTCAATAATGAATTTTTAAGAGATTATGTTTTAATCTTAATTAACTTGTATTGAGAAGGTTTTGACGAATATAAAAAGTATATTGTGAAAATGAATAGGTTGAGATTGTACTTATTGATGAATAAATAAGAATGAATGAAAGAATTTGAATGAATTATGAATACATGAACATGAGTTATAAGGGTATGAGTACCCCACATTGTTGAATATGGAAATATATTAATTCTAGAGGCTTAGTGATACCCAGGTACCGGCAAAAGTAATGAAAATGAATAATTGATTTTTGAGAAGTGGCCAATATGGGCTGTCGTTCTCGGTATTTTTGTGTAAGACCGGTAGGAGGGTAAACTAGCTCTAGGTGGTATTATTTATTCATGTTCAAACTTAAGAATCAGGCACTAAGTGAAGATATAGTAAACTTGGGTAAATGTGAGTGGAGGGCCTCTATATAGTCGGACGATGGATTCTGGGACTATAGACCCTGTCGGACGGTGGATTCCGGGGCTGTGATTGCTTGTGATGGAGGCGAGCCTTAATTAAATCGGGATTATGATTGATCGGGCAGTAAATTCCAGGATCATGATTATTCGGGCGGATAGTAGGTCGTACTCCAGTGTATATGCGTATACCGGGACTAGAGGGATACTTGTGGAATGTTTGCACGACGAGGATTCTGTATAGTCGGGCGGTGGATCTCCGGGACTAGAATCCGTACTCGTAGAATGTCTAAACTTTGTTTTATTACTGGGTAGTTATCATGACGAGCGATAAAACCTTTTAATGTGGAGTACGTAGGTGCTTGCCCTCAGACCTATGTATTATGGGATGCATAGAATCCAAACAAGTATGCATTAGTATCTTTGTAGTATAACATCTGCATTAGGCTTTAAGTCATATCATACACTGACATGTTTTGGATAGTCACTCTTTACACTTTTATATGCATTCAAGTTTGTGATTGTTAAAATAAGAGATTTCGTTACAATACAGCATAGAGAGGATCGCTGTTTATAACATTGCGTCGGTTGTAAGCAACTGATGTGCCCACAGATTTTTAGTGCATGACTTGATTGGATTGGCAAGGACGTTGATGATAAAGATTATATTCATGATTAAAGCTGTTGATATTAGAGTTGTATTTAATGTTGTAATTTATTTAACTTCCGCTGTGTAACTCTATAATAAACATTGTCGTGTAATAAAAGAAAAGTTTTAATTTTCTTATAAAATTATACGAATTGAAGTAAAAGATTCTGTTGTACTACGAATTACATGTAAATGGAATTCGGGGTGTTACAAATACAATTCTAGAATCTAGAATCTGCACGAGCTGCACAACGATTAATTAAGTCATTCAAGTTTGATTGTGAAATCATGCGTCGACGACCGTTGCCTATTTAGAGGTGTGTTCAAAGATGATGATGAATGTAGGAAGTGCTATGAGTCACGGTGGAAGAAGGATCCTCGGACTAAGGAGATTCTAATTGGGGTTCCGGTTAAGATTTTAGAGTATTTTTCAATAATTACAAGGTTTAGAAGAATGTTTCAAACAGTTGAACTTGCTGAAAATTTACGGTGGCATCACAATCATAAAAGTGAAAATGAAAAAATTAGGCACCATGTGACTCTTTGGCTTGGAAAAAATTGACAATAAATGGCCATCTTTCGCTGCCGAGCCGTGCAACCATAGACTTGGTTTAGCTGCAGATGGGTTTAATCCCTTCCGTGGTCTTAGCTTCTCACATAGTTGTTGGCTTGTGATGTTGGTAATATATAATCTTCCACCAGGGTTATGCATGAGAAAGGAACATATTATGTTATCATTGTTGATTTCAGGACCCGAACAACTAGAAAATGAGATAGATATTTATTTACAACCCTTAATAGATGACTTGCATGTTTTATTTGATGTGGGTGTAAAG
Organism: Hemerocallis citrina; assembly: GCA_017893485.1. Taxonomy (NCBI): domain Eukaryota; kingdom Viridiplantae; phylum Streptophyta; class Magnoliopsida; order Asparagales; family Asphodelaceae; genus Hemerocallis; species Hemerocallis citrina. Next base: position 25,247,080 of record CM030360.1, read on the forward strand.
ACATATTATGCTTACACCAAGATATTTTTCAACTTAAAAGAAATTTTGATGTGGACAATAAATAACTTTTCTAGCCTATGGTAACCTAGCTGGATGTACTACGAAGGAAAAACTAGCATGCCCCATATGTGGTACTAATACTTGTTCTAAATGGTTGAAACATAGTGAGAAGACATGGGAATTAGACATGACTTGCATCCAAAACGAAAAAATGGAAAGAGAACTTATCTACCACATGGACCACACACTCTTTCGAAAAAGGAACAACAACTCTTTTGCAAACTGTTATTTGACCTTAAGGCACCTTATGGTTATAGTTCAAATATTAGGAACTGTATATCAGTGGACGAGTGTAAAATTATTGGCCTCAAATCTCATGATGATCATGTGTTAATGCAACAATTGTTACCTGTTGCGTTAAGAGCTCTTCTCCCGAAAGGGTCTAGAAATGCAATATTTTGACTATGTGCATTTTTTAATGCATTATGTCAAAAAGTTATTGACCCAGATGAAATGTTAAAACTGGAGGCAGATGTTGTTGAAACTTTGTGCATGTTTGAAAGGTTTTTTCGTTCCTGCTTTTTTCGATATTATGATTCATTTGACAATTCATTTGGGGCGAGAAGCCCGATTATGTGGCACAGATCAACAACGATGGATGTATCCCTTTGAAAGGTGACGAATTGATAATTTTGTAATTCTATTTATACTTTTGTATTTTTTCCATAAGGTATTAATTTTATTTCCAATAGAAAAGTGAAGACATTTAAAGGACACATTAGGAATTTGGCACGATCTGAAGGTTGTATAGAATAATGCTATTTATTAGATGAGTGCATCAGTAAATGCATAAGTCAAGTGGCTGATATGGATAATCGTCCAATAGAAATCAAGATTTTGAGAATGCTGCGATACTTGAAGGTCGACCAATTTCCAAAGGAACACCAATCACTTTGGATTATCAAAGGCTGCAAAGTACTCATTGATGTGTACTGTTTAATATGGCCGAGGTTGAGCCATATATAGAGTAAGTGTATTAGGAAATGTTACTTTCAATGATAATGTTTGTACATAAGGTCATGTAACTATTGTTAATTATTTTAGGATACACTTAAATGAGTTAAAACGTTTGGTCAAAACTGAAATTTTACTTCAAGATAGACATTCCGAAGAATTCTCATACTGGTTAACGGAAAAGGTCCAATATATATATATATATATATATATATATATATATATATATATATATATATATATATTCTTTTTTGGCTTTGTATATATTTCTCATTGTAATCCTTATAGTGTATCATTGATTATGAACAGATTCACGGGCATACTCATGAAATGCCCAATCATAGCATATCCAACACGTTAAGAGGGCTTGCACATGATCCATCTGTGCATGCTCTCTCTTATTCAAAATCCATCAAGATATTGGATGCTAACTAGGTACGTTTCTTTTTTTCTAAAAAAATATATTAACCTGGTTGCAACATGTAAATTTTACCGAACAAAGAAATTTAACATGCGATAAAATGCCACTTAGAACTTGCTTCGTTTTGATGTTAGTGACTGCACAGCACGCACGCGCATACCCCCCATTACTTTGGTACAACTTCTCGTAAAGTGCTTTTGGCCTTTTTTAGAGTAGTGCTTGCCTCTTCAACTTAAATTGAATGGTTCGACATAAAATGGAGATCTGAAAATCTGACATTAATTAAATTATTGACCAAAATTATGAGGTAATTTGGAGAAAGCTTAGTGAAATATATAGTGTAGGAGTAAAATACAGAAGCCATAATTAGGAATTTTTTTTTTTATGACTATTGTCAGTTTCAGTTGTCAAAGAAAGAATCCTAGAGAGTTCCATACAGATTTTACCATTCAATTTCTGTCTGATAGCTAGCATGAATACACCACACGCATTCCCTAAATACAAGTATATATATTTTATATTTGAGGAAATTAAATTCAAGTTAAATGTCATGTAGAGTGCTCTAAGTTTTTCTGACTGGTTGAATGACTATTTATAATTTGTCCATTACTCATAAGTTTTAAGACTATTTAGAGTGCTCCAAGTTTCTAATTGTTACGAACTTACGATCCATGTTTAGTTTGCGAAATGCTTTTGGCATTCACTTTGTATTCATCCAGCATATGATCTATTTAATGTTTCTGGTTAATCGTCAGTGTGTCCTTAAAAAGTTTCTGAGTGATTCAGTGTTAAATATTTATTATTGCTTAAGGGTTTTGAGATGGAGATTACTATAGAAGAGATTTTCCCCGGCTTATAATTAACAAGTTCCTTCTCCTTGTCTCAGATATGAGACGAAATGTACAATATAAAATTAAATAAATATAAAACATTCAAAGTACTTTACTACCTTATCTGTTATTATCTCATGTAAGCCTACAGACACAGATGTGCATACCCTTTAATGGTAAAAATCTTTCCCATGTGCTATCATTTGCATGCATGAGTACGTGTAAGCTACTTTGTCTTGCTATACTAGACCTTTTAGGAACAAGAGGAAAATAATCGTATATTTAAGGTAAAAAACAAATAATGGAGGAGGGAAAGACCTTAATTTTCTGTTTCTTTTTCTCTTTTTCTATCTTTCTTTCTTTTAATGTTTCTTACCATAAGGTCCATGACATTGAATATATACCCAAATAATAAATCATAACTAATGAGTCATCAGGAATTCAAAAGTAATGGGTTATATTGTTAGGGATTTCTGAAAAAAGTATTCTTATCTATTCGATCTTTTCAAATGTAAAAGCTATTCTTATCTATTCGATCTTTCATGATTAATATGAACAATTCAATTAATGGCCCAAAGATTACCAATACCGAATATTTCACAAACAGAGCTTAATATGATCTATTGTTTAAGATGACATACCTTGATTAACAGCGGAAGATGTAATGGCTGCCATCTTCTTTCTTCTGACTCTTGACGATTACTCTTCTTCTCAGAATTCGGTTTCTCTCGCTAACCCTATTTCTTTATGCCTTTCTTGATGGAGAAGAATGCGACTCTGTTGCAGGGAGAGAGAGGACCCAATCCTTTATATAACGTTTAATCTCTAAATCTGGTACGTCCATCATATACCAATTCAACGCTTAAGATTAATCACAGATCTAATGCTCTAATTATAGAACGAACCATTTATGACTTAATTAATCGGGTCACATTAAGATTAGAAACTGCATAATGTTAAAAGTAAATGAGCCATTTTCAGTTTCTAAAAGTAAATGAGCCATTTTCAGTTTCTAAAAGTAAATGAGCCAATTTCAGTTTCTAATAGCAGATTTCTAACATTCTCCCACTTGACCCGATTATTCATAATATCAAGTGTTGAATATCATACTATGATAAATTTCTGAGAGTTATGGCGGTTGTGCATTATTAATTCAATGCATTCCCTTCCATATACTACAATACCAGCAATCCATCAATTCATACTCATAATTTATATAAAACAGCATAATAGTCCACATAATGTCTTATATCATAATGATTAAACATAATATCTTTATAAGACTCTTTCTTGTTTAAAATTACATAAAATACGTACTACTACATTAAAACAAGAGACACATAATTGTATATCAGAAACACATAAAAGAGCTCAGAATGTCACACATCAGTTATTATTAATACAACCAAGACCCATTCTTTGAACATGTTCCTTAAATTGTCTTGGCTGTAACCCTTTCGTCAAAGGGTCTGCAATCATAAGTTCTATCCTGATGTGCATGATTGACACTCTTTGTTTCTGAACCTCATCTTTCACAACAAGATACTTTAGTTCCATATGTTTGGCACCTTTAGAGTACTTGTCGTTCTTTGAGAAAAACACTGCTGCAGAGTTATCACAATAAATTTTCAACGGCTTGCTAATGGTGTCGACAACCGCAAGTCCTGAAATAAAGTTCCGCAACCATAATGCATGAATTGTGGCTTCAAAACATGCCACAAATTCTGCCTCCATAGTAGATGAAGCGACGATGGTCTGTTTCGCACTTTTCCATGATATGGCACCTTGAGCAAACTTAAACAGGTAACCAAAAGTCGATTTTCTAGTATCGATGCATCCAGCAAAATCTGAATCGCTATATCCAATCACCTCCAATTCATTGGATCTTCTATACATGAGCATGTAATCTTTTGTGCCTTGTAAGTACCTCAAAACTTTCTTTGCAGCTTGCCAATGTTCCCTTCCTGGATTACTTTGATACCTCCCTAACATACCGACCGCAAAATTGATATCCGGTCTAGTACAGGTTTGAGCATACATTAGGCTACCAACAACAGATGCATATGGAATTGATTCCATTTCCTTTCGTTCAACATTATTCTTAGGACATTGCATGAGATTGAATTTATCACCTTTCTGTACAGGAACTGTCCCAGGTGAACACTTACTCATTCCAAATCTCTCTAGAATCCTTTCGATATATCCTTTCTGAGACAATCCCAATATTCCTTGTGATCGATCACGGAATATTTCTATTCCAATCACATAGGATGCCTCTCTCATATCTTTCATTTCAAAGTTCGTTGAGAGAAATTCCTTAGTCTCATGCAATATGCTTAAATTATTTGCAGCAAGCAAGATGTCATCAACATAAAGGACCAGATAAATAAACTTGCTCCCACTGATCTTTTGGTATATACAGTGATCAACCGTATTTTTCTTAAAACCAAAAGATGTAATAATGGTATTGAACTTAATATACCATTGCCGGGATGCTTGTTTAAGCCCATATATTGACTTCTTAATTTTACACACCAATTGTTCTTTACCTTCTACAAAAAACCCTCAGGTTGATCCATCTAAACATCCTCATCAAGATCTCCATTCAGAAAGGCTGTTTTCACATCCATTTGATGCAACTCTAAATCATAATGAGCTACTAATGTCATTATTATTCTCAGTGAGTCCTTTTTCGAAACAGGAGAAAATGTCTCCTTGTAATCAACACCATCTTTCTGAGTGTAACCCTTAGCAACAAGTCTAGCTTTAAACCGTTCGATATTACCACTAGAGTCGTGTTTGGTTTTAAAAACCCATTTGCATCCGACTCTTTTACAGCCATGTGGTAACTCAACGAGATCCCAAACTTCATTCTGTTGCATGGATTTTAATTCTTCTTTCATGTCATTAATCCATTCCTTTGACTCTTTACTTTTTACAGCATGTGAAAACGAAACTGGATCCTTATTGATTCCTATATCATAATCTGATTCTTACATATAAACCACATAATCATTAGAAATAGCTGACCTACGATCTCTTTGAGATCTTCTTAGTGCTACTTGTTGTGGTTCATGCATATCAGCATTATGTAAGTCATTTCCTTCAGGAAGTACTTCTTCATTTATATGTTGTTCATTATCATCATGCTGTTCTACAACAGCTGGAACAACATTTGGAGTAATAGTAGATGGAGGAACTATTCTAGGCAATGTAACATTTACCCTTGTTTCCTTTATTTCTACTATTTCTTTTCTAGTACTCCCACTGACTTCACCAATCTCAATGAATCTTGCATTACCAGTTTCTATAATTCTTGGACTATGATTAGGACAGTAAAACACATACCCTTTAGATTTCTCAGGGTAACCTAAAAAGTACCCACTGATTGTTCGAGAATCTAATTTCTTTTCATGTGGATTATAAATTCTCGCTTCCGCTGGACAACCCCAAACATGCAGGTGTCTTAAGCTAGGTTTCCTGTTAGTCCATAACTCAAAAGGAGTCTTTTGAACAGCTTTACTAGGAACCCTATTCAACAAATAATTAGCGGTTTTGAGAGCATACGACCACAAATTCTTAGGTAGTGTAGAATCTGACATCATACTCCTAATCATATCTATTAACGTCCTATTGCGCCTTTCTGCTACACCATTTTGCTGTGGTGTACCCGGTATTGTGTATTGCGCACATATGCCATGACTTTCGAGGAATTTTGCAAATGGACCTGGACACTGGCCTGACTCATTATATTTGTCATAATATTCACCACCTCTATCAGACCTTATGATTTTCACCTTTTTATCTAATTGCCTCTCAACTTCCTTTACAAACGTCTCAAGGACATTCACAGATTGAGATTTTTCATGAAGCAAATAGACATAACCATAACGGGAAAAATCGTCAATAAAAGTGATGAAATACTTTTCTCCATTAAAGGCTGGAGTGTCCATAGGTCCGCAAATATCAGTGTGTATTATTTCAAGAAGCTGGCTACTTCTAGTGGCTCCTTTCTTATTATGTTTGGTTTGTTTACCTTTAATACAATCCACACATAATTCTAGATCACTAAAGTCCAAATTTGACAAAATTTCATTACTTACTAATCTCATCATTCTTTCCTTGGATATATGACCTAGTCTTTTATGGCACAAGAAAGCAGAATTTTCATTCAACATGCTACGTTTGCATCCAACATTATTTACTACATTCAGCAAGGAATTCGCATATGTGTCATTCAGTTTCAATTTATATAAACCATCAATTAGAATACCAGAACCAACATTATCAGTATTCTTATATAAATCAAAACAACCAGATCCAAACATACATCTAAAACCAGAAATATCTAACTTACTTACGGAAATAAGGTTTCTAGATAATGAAGGTACATAAAGGGTACTGTATAAGTCTAATACATATCCACTTTCTAGAATTAGACGATAAGTCCCAATGCCTTCAATTGAGGATTTCATTCCGTTTCCCATAAAGAGAAAACGATCTTCATTTGGATTTATAGTTCGGATCATAAGAAATCCCTACATATTATTGGAAACATGAGTTGTAGCACCAGTATCAAGCCACCATGTATTAATAGGAACTTCAACTAAATTTGATTCAAAACATACGAAAGATAGATAATTACCTTTCTTTTCGAACCAAGCTATCCTTTTCAGACAGTCATTTTGATAATGTCCTTTCTTTTTACAGAAATGACATTGAACATCTTTCAGTTCCTTCTTTTCCTTATTCTGCCCATTCTTAGCAGGTGCCTTTTTCTTCTTGAAATGACTTGATTTTCCTTTCTTTTCTTTACCAGCTTTATTACTCACAAAACTTACTGAGTGATTCATTTGATTTTTCAAACGTCCTTCTTCCTGAACAAGTCTACTGGCCAATTCATTAACATTCCACTTATCCTTTATAGTGTTATAGTTAATCTGAAAAGGTCCATATTCAGAAGGTAGCAAGTTCAGGATAAACTGGACAAGAAAAGAATCCTCTATTGTAAGTCCCAGGGAGTTTAACCTTGCTGCAAGATTAGACATCTCTATAATGTGCTCTTGCATAGTTCGCGACCCATCAAACTTCATGGTCGTGAGTTCTGCCATAAGAGTACCAGCGAGTGACTTATCAGCTGAATGAAAACGCTCTTCCACAAACTTCATATATTCCTTAGCACTTTCTGTTTATGGAATTGTTGACTTGATGTTGTTAGCAACAGTCATCTTAATAAACATAAGGCTCAATCTGTTACTGCGTTCCCATGCTGTATGGTGTGATTTTTCTGCCTCAGTACTAGCTGCTGTAAGAGCAATAGGTTTATCCTCAAGGAGTGCCAAGTCAAGATCCTGAACACCTAAATGGAAATTGACTTGTTCTCTCCATTCAGAAAAATTAACACCAGTGAACAATGTAACAGATGAAGCATGTGTATTCATGGGAACTACTGCAAATTAAAAATGAAATAACTATTAGCTCATAACTAACGCGATTCAGATATATACATAATAGTATAATATAGCACTCCTTTGGGTAGATACTATCTTATACTTAACATAATTAAATACCAAAACATAAGTAGGTAATAAATACATTCAATTAAATAGAACTGACATCTTTGGATGATCAATATTTATTTAATCAAAATATCTATTAAACCTCATCATGTCAACTAGTTATAGAACAAGACTTTCCTTTGGGTAAGTTCTCAGGTTCTATCATTAGTGACGCCAGTTTTAATTGGTATTATAATAACTGGCAATTTCTATCAATAATCATTATGTCACTTATGCACTAAATGATTATTCTGATTTTGACCACTTTGGTGATTAACAAAATCATAAATCTCATGTGCATAAATGACTTGCAACACATACTTTATGCAAAATAATCAGTCACAGAACAATTACTTTAATCGTGCAAAGTCAAAACAGTAAATGATGCACGAAAAGACCCTAAAAAACTCTGAAATTGTAAAGAAAATTCGAAAAATCCATATCCGACGGTCAGATCGGGCTGGAAAATAAGTTAGCTTGGATTTGGGGCTGGGGAGCTCGTGTCAAAATTTCAGCCCGATCCGACGAACGGATCAAAAGTTATGCCCCTTAGCATGGGCAGGACTAGATTAACCATCATGAGTAAAGCATAGAACAGATCATTGGCAATTATAGAAAATATTCAGTTATTGATTGGCGGGCTCTGATACCAAATGTAAAAAGTATTCTTATCTATTCGATCTTTTCAAATGTAAAAACTATTCTTATCTATTCGATCTTTCATGATTAATATGAACAATTCAATTAATGGCCCAAAGATTACCAATACCGAATATTTCACAAACAGAGCTTAATATGATCTATTGTTTAAGATGACATACATTGATTAACAGCGGAAGATGTAATGGCTGCCATCTTCTTTCTTCTGACTCCTGACGATTACTCTTCTTCTCAGAATTCGGTTTCTCTCGCTAACCCTATTTCTTTATGCCTTTCTTGATGGAGAAGAATGCGACTCTGTTGCAGGGAGAGAGAGGACCCAATCCTTTATATAACATTTAACTCTAATTCTGGTACGTCCATCATATACCAATTCAACGCTTAAGATTAATCACAGATCTAATGCTCTAATTATAGAACGATCCATTTATGACTTAATTAATCGGGTCACATTAAGATTAGAAACTGCATAACGTTAAAAGTAAATGAGCCATTTTCAGTTTCTAAAAGTAAATGAGCCATTTTCAGTTTCTAAAAGTAAATGAGCCAATTTCAGTTTCTAATAGCAGATTTCTAACAGTTTCTTGAGGGAACCTGACTGAGAATCTTGTTGAGTTATTCGATACAATCAACACAAACTATCAAACACATATGAGATCATACCAAACATATCAAAGCACACACAAGTTTATCCCGGTTGGGGCTTTCGCCTTAATCCAGGAGAGAAGAAATCCAAAATGTTATTCAACTAGAGAAGATACAAGAATATTACAATTATTACCACGACCCACTCTCAAGTCTCACCAGCAAATACTAGTTGTTTACAATTAGAGTATCACTCAATCTCTCATTCAATGAAGTAATCTCTTTCTTTCTTGGCTCTCAATGGAGGCCAATAACAACAATATAGAGATCTAGTGTCACGGTCCGCTTCCCAAAATACGAAATACGAGTACGTAATGTAGGCCTAGCGAATGATGTAAACACCATCCATAAGCTGTACCAGACTAACTCAACAATATGAAAGAATAATCACAACCACACAAGAAGATATAATCACATAAATAAGTTCAACTTTAATAATAAATGAAATAATCCAAATAATAATATCCAACAGCTGGGATAAAAACAAACTCCGGGTCATAAAGCTAAAAAAAAAAGTATAATATCAAGACAATGTTCAAAGAAATAAATCTAGCAATAAATTAATTCAAGCAATCTAATTTCGGACTCCATCTTCTAGAATCGTTGCTCACCAATTCCTTCTGGTATTGTTCCTCCAGTAACTGCAAACTCTTAATCTAAAAAGAGAGAAGAATGTCCTTAGAGCAAGTCATGGACAGCAAGTAGAGAGAAACAGAGAATAATAGGAACATGATATATCAAAAGAAAAGAGACGAGATCAAAGTCAACTAGCAAAGTCAAGGAATGACAATATTGTCAAGGGTCTATATTTAATCATGCATTTACTTAATAATTTCAATTTAAGTTCAATATTGGTGACAGTATATGGGATCAAGCATGAAATGTCAAATACAGGTTATTATTCATTTTTTTAGCCTATCTAGTGCAAGTACAACTGCGTCCCATTACACAGGTTCGGCGCAAGCACACAGTGTACGCTTTAGACTGATGGTGAATTCACGGTTAGTGTACTTCGGCCTAGTAATCAGTGTTTAATGTTCAATGACAGTGATTATCAAGCAGTATTTTATAGTTATCAGTACAAGTCAAGCAGTAAGGCCCGACCGAGTACAGTTTCCGATTGTTCAGTACCAAGTCATCTCATAATACCCCGGCTTGTTATCATTTTATTTCATCCTATGTGAGCAAGCAAGAAAGTGTCAATATTGTATGATGCTAGGTGTGACTAATTCTACTCGTTATAGACAAAACAAGAAGCAAACATATTAATTAAGCACAAATCACACAATCTGGATAGCATGACGTTGCTGTACAAAAATACAGATTACTGCTACTACAAAAAACAAATCTAGATCCGTCAGAAATTCTAGAAACTAGACTCTCTGCCGGTTCCAGGGAATATATATACGATATATAAAAATTACAGAAACTAGGGTGAAAATCCTATTTTTTTCAGATTTTATGTTCAGATAGCAAGTTGCAAATTGTGTTCTCCTATATATTTTAGGTCAGAAAACTCTTCAATTAAATATAAAAAAATTCAGAGTGGTTCCTACACATGTCTAGTCTCAGCCAAATTTATTTCATATTTTTATTTTACTGCTAACATGTTCAATTTAATTCTGAAACAGAAAGATAAGCATGAATTAGTGAATCTGGAAGTTCTGACATAGCTGTACTAAAATACCGATATCTAACAAATTATAACTCAGAATTCAGATCCATTAATAGTTCTGAACAATAGATTAATGGGGCCATAATTCATATTCAGAAAGTTATTTTAAATTACAACAGCAACATGGTCAAAAATCTGATACAAAAAGGAGCAGACAACAGTCTAGAAAATAGTTCGATATGAATATGCAACAACTTTATCATACATCCATATAGTTCATGTCATTTAATAATCAAAGTGCTAGTAGATGTTTAACATGCATATTTTCAGTTTTAAGATGCAATTTCACAGGCATGGTAATCAATTCATTAACCAAATTCAATCTAACATGTTCAATTCATCAAACAATTTTATAACATGGATCTAGTTATTTTTCAAGTAAATGTGCATATGCAATGTACAAGGGGGACTAGGTTCTAGATCAAAGATGTAGGCACGACGTTAAGAATACATTGGATTAGCTCATGTAAACCCTCAATAAACATATCAGAATTTCAAATAGCAACATGATAAAAAGAGATTTGGATCTAACTGTAGAGATCAAAGAAATCTTGAACAAAACAAATAACTAGTTCAAGAAGGGACTTGCCTTTAGTTGTTAATTCCGAATATATTAGATTAACAGGATAAGAATCCCGAACGACGAACCACGATAACACGTGCGAGTTACGTGCAAGCGAATCAAGTCCACAAAACAGCAACACAGCAATTACCCTTCTCTTCCACACAAAATAGCACACACCAAAAAAAAATCCAATCCCTTACTCTCCAAACAACAAACACCACAACTCCACTCCTTCTCCACAGTCGACGGAGAGAGAGAGAATGGCTCGACGGCGGAGGAACAACGACTGGCGATAGCACTGCGGTCGAGGAGCGACACAGTGATGAGGGACGAGGGCGACACTCTGTTTCATGAAGAAACAGAGGAGGAGACGATAGGAGCGTTCGGGCGACACTCTGTTTCGCACCGAAACAGAGGAGAGCGGGATGATAGGGCTTTGAGCATTCGACGATGACGATGAGGGGGTGAAGGTTCTTCAGTGGTTGCGGGGGACAACGGAGAAGGATCGGGGTGGTTGACGAAGTGGTGGCGGCGAGGTGGAAAAGTGCAGGCGATGGGTTCGGTTGAGGGTGATGGGAAGGCGACGAGGATAGGCGACGGGATGGTGGTGAGAGCGGAGCAAGGGACGATGGTGAAGGGCTAGGGTGATCGGGGTTGTGGTCAGAGAGGATGAGAGGAGCAACAGGATGGCTTAGTTTGGGTTTGAAGATGAGAACAGAGGTAGGGAAGAGGGTGAGCGGCGGTACGGGAGAGAGAGAAAGGGATTATAATAAATTAAAGTTTAATAATAGGGTATTTATAGGGGATTAAGGAATTGGGATTTTGGGTTGCGGGTTAATGGGTTTAGGGTACAGATTTAGGCTCCAAAAAGAGAAAAAACATATAGGAATCAATGAGATGAACATATAGTGAAACAATTCAAACTAAAAATATGAAGAGCAAAATTTGCAATGAGCCAAAAATAAAAGAAAAGAGTACGGAATGATCAAGAAAAAATAAAAGAACCCAAGAAAAGCAAAAATTTCATTATTCAAAGGAATCCAGATACAATAATCAAGAAAAGAAAATAAAAATACAATAAATCCAAAATAGAAAAATAAGGGTTACATCTAGAGAAACCCTAGTTTGATATCTTGATACGATAACCATTGGATATTACAGAAGAGATAACCCTACGATAAAAGCCACACGATCTAACTTGAAGAGCAAGTTGGGCTTTTTACGTATCACCAAAACCCGACCTAAATAATCCATCAGCGCCACGTTCGGTCGACCGCACCACAAAGTCGGTCGACCATCCCCCTCTCGAGAACTCCTGCATAGTAGGGTGGTCGACCGCACCCCAAGTACGGTCGACCGCAACTCCACCTGCTGCTAATGCTGCTGACTGTTTTCCTTGCTTCCACTCTGTCTCTGATCGTCTCGATTCCTCTATCGTCTCATCGTCTTCTTATACAACACAGTATGCAAGACATAAACCCAATAATCTCTACCTTGGATTGCATACCATAAATCCATACTTGTGTGATTTAAAACCTTCTAGACTCTTTTCATTCTCTTCTTACAAACAACTCGTTTCGATGGGTTCTTTTGCCAGTTGAATCTATCTCCACCTATTTTTCTACCGCTGTATGTCCCCCCTCAAGGGCACACCTAGTAGATGTAATCATGGATGTGCCACCCTCCATACGAACTCCACTTACCTCAAGGCTCTCTCCACCTTCCGACGATATTCAAACGTCGCAGTCTCGCTTGGATGATTCTAGTGACGGCATACTAGATGGTGCTTTAGGAACAATAGGCTTCGAAACACTTACGCAAGTTTTTCTGTTCCTCCAAAGCTGGTAGATATTGTGCTGACCCTGCTCAATCCCCCTCTCACCCTTCATCACCTTACAATAACTTTCCCAAACTGAACGAACTCCACCTGGATCTCTGTACTTGCAGTCCCGTGCTTCTAGATTTCTCATGGATATAAGGCTCCGCTTCATCAAAGGAATATACATGACATCTTCTAGTGTGTATCCCCTTCCGTCTGTCATCTTCGACTCATTTGTTTTCTTACCCCTTACTTCACAAGTCTTATCAATCTTCGTTCTCACACAACGACATGAGGCAAACTTGTAAGTAGAAACCATTACATCACAAATCTTGTCAACCTTCATTTTCACACGACGACTTGATACAAATTTGTAAGTAGAAACCATCTCCCTCTCAGAGCAAACTTGAGAAGAACTAACCAAATAAAAAAAAAACCAAAATTCACATATAAAGAACTTGAAACAAAAGCACTGTTTAAGCCATCACCTGATTCAGCGGTACTGAATTTGGCACCCATCTCACTCAACCGCTTACAACAGTCTCTCATGTAATGCTCAATCTCTTTGCACTGATGGCCATGAACCTTACCCCTACATACACTTTCCCTTTCATTCGAATTACGATACACCTCCAAGCAACTCACAGAAGTAGACGTCGATTTCTGACTCTCCTTCCTAAGTGCACCCTCCTCCAACCCCTTGATCATACATGCTATGAAAAACTTCTCCTTGATAGATTTCTCATCTAGCACAGTTATCATGTTGGATGGATTTCATGGTGAATATATCGAGCTGAAAACCTTTAGATCATCTGCGTTGAACGCCCTCAGTTCAGATAACTCCATATTGAACTCCACTTCATGGTCTAGAAGAGCGGTACTTTCCTTTATTGAGAAACCCCACAACTTTCTTCGCTGGTACATCCGCCCTGTGATGACCATCCCGAGTAGTCAGTTCTGAATCTTGCCCAAAAACTCGCCGTGCTTCTCCTATACCTGACTTTGGTCGTCGATGACAGCGAGATTAAACCCAAGGCTTCTAAACATATCTCCTTCCACTTCTACTACTTTGTGCCGATAGGTCTCCATTTATCTCCTTCTAGGACTAGATTCAAGTCCTGTTGAACCGGTGCTTCATGCATGTCCACCTTCAAGAGATCAAAGGTGATCTTTCCTTTGAACCGCTTGATCTTCGTGATCTGATCTGTCATCTTCTCTAAGGAACTCAAACAAACTCTTAAACCCGAAGCTCTGATACAAATTGTTAGGGATTTCTTGAGGAAACCCGACTGAGGATCTTGTTGAGTTATTCGATACAATCAATACAAACTACCAAGCACATATGAGATCATACCAAACACACCAACGCACACACAAGTTTGTCCCGGTTGGGGCTTTCTCCTTAATTCGGGGAAGAAGAAACCCAAGATCTTATTCAACTAAAGAAGATACAAGAATATTACAATTCTTACCACGACCCTCTCTCAAGCCTCACCAGCAAGTACTAATTGTTTACAATTAGAGAATCACTCAACCTCTCATTCAATGAAGTACCCTCTCTGTTCCTTGGCTCTTAATGTAGGCCAATAACAACAATATATAGAGATCTAGAGAAATCCTAGTTTGATATCTTGATAAAATAACTATTGGATATTATAGAAGAGAACCCTACGATAAGAGCCACACGATCTACCTTGAAGAGCAAGTTGGGCTTCTCACAAATCACCAAGACCCGACCCAAATAATCCATCAGCGCCGCGTTCAGTCGACCGCACCACAGTCGCTCGACCGTCCCCCTCTCGGGAACTCCTGCATAGTTGTAATACCCTGTAATTTCAAAAGATATATAATAGTATATATATAATAATATAAGAGGGAGGGGAGGTTTGCCCTATAGAATTCTCTATAGGGGTGTCGTTTGGAAACTGCTGCATGAGGCGGGGGGGACCCACAGAGAAGAGGCAGCAGCAGCTGCTGCTTACGTCAAGAAGCCGCTGACGTGGCTTCGAGGTGGGGGCCCACATGCAAAGGCAGAGGGGGGTGTTGTCTGCATGCGTGTGTTGTAGCGGGTGGGGCCCAGGGGGGCACTGACGTCAGCGCACATGTGTGAGACAGCATGATGTGATTTGGAATAGTCCCATATCGGGAATACAAATAGATTAAATAATAATAAATTATATAGTTTATGATCAAGAGTCATCTAATTGGCTAACCACCTTTTGAGAGGCAGCATGTGGTGGGTAGTTGTAGTATAAAGTATTAATTTGTCTTCTAAATTAATTTTTTTTAAAAATTGTCTGAGTATTGGGGCGGGGCGTTACAACATAGTATGTCGGTCGAACGCACCCCAAGTACGGTTGACCGCAACTCAACCTGCTGCTACTGCTGCTGACTGTTTTCCTTATTTCCATTCCGTCTTCGATCGTCTGGATTCCTTCATCGTCTCATCGTTTTCTTATCCAACATAGTATGCAAGATATAAACCCAATATATATTTGGTGGTATGATGCCAACAATGGGTACTTAGAATAAGTTAGGTTTGAATGCAAGTGTAAAAGATAACTTTAGATCTCTCACCCAACTTCTCGATCCAATTTCCATCATAACCCCCACACTTTGGAGGGAAGTGATGGATGTAGCAGGTCACTAAGCTTCTTTCTTTCTTATCCAACTTTCGTTATTTTTTTCTAACGGTACATATACGACAAAAAATTTCCTTTGCCTTCCCACAGCTTTTAGTTTTGTTTGAAATACAAACTAGCTAGACTTGTTGTCATGGTAATGCAGATTTGTCCAATGTAATCCTTATTTAGATATATTAAGTACCTAGTGATGGTTCTATCTAATTACTACTATGCATCTAAAATATTGTTGTTGGTAACTTGTGTGACTGATATATATAATCCAATAACATAAATTGGCACAGACAAACTCTGATAAAATTATAAATCTTAATTCAGCAGAAACATCAACTTCAATCTTAATTTTGATTAGATGTAGCATCCCTAATCCCGAGTAAGTTTTGACTGAATGAAGATGATCCTATATTGTTGTAAGAAGTGCTGAGATTATAATGTTTACATATAGGAATCAGGGACCTCTAGAAAAACGTCAAATGTGAAAAGTGCTCCATGCAGTGATGCTCATTTGATCATTGGTATCTAACAACTTGGTAACCAGCTAATTCTTCTTCTATTTGTCCTGCATCATAATATCCCAAAAACAATTAAGTATAGTCAGATCCAAATCACAGATTAGCCTTTTTGTCCAATTCTACATACATCCAATTTCAGCAATATTAATCGCACTTTGACATTTTTTCTTTTTCATTTGTAGGTTGGAGATGTCGTGGATGAACCGAAGAGTACGAGTTGTGTTGATGTTAGTCACATCAAAAGTATTTTGTCGTCAGTTTTTTAAGTTCATTATGATGTAAACTTAACCGTAAATAGAGATATTCCAAATTTTTTAAAAGATTAAGTTTACCAACATGTAATGCAGATTAAGTCAGAAGTTAAAACTATTAATTAGTTTGATGGATTTTAAAGATATGAAATAATTTAACAAGTCATATTAAAGATTCAATCCTATTAATCAACAATGATACTTAATCATTCTTAGTATGTGATATGGGTCAGAAATAGCATGGCCCATCCTGGACCACTAGATCCCCTCAGAGATGCGCGCACCATCTGATCCTTCTGATCTGCCATGTCAGCACCGGAAAACCGCCCGGAGCTCTGCCCCGTCAGCCCGGAAACCGCTCTGGCGTCTGCCACGTCAGCCCTATACCGCCCGGCTTTTCCACCGCTTCAGCCATGCGGGTAACCGGGTCCGGCCCAGCCCCAAACGGGTCTGGACCCGATTGGCTTCCTCTATAAATACCAGACCCTCCTCCCTGTTTACAGGTAATCAATCTTTTTCTCCACAAAAACCCTAGTTACTGTTGTTATATCTTAAGTGATTGACTAGATCGTCGGAGGGTCTGCCACCGGAACCAACCCCGGTGTTTCTAGACCGTCTGCAGGTACACAAGACCTCGGATCCGAGCCCTCTGATCCGAGCCCAGCATCCACCTCACTACCAGCCTGTCCCAGGTACCGCTCGGCCAGCCGAGGGTCGTCTGACCAGTAGCTTTCTCCTTCAAAAACAAATCGAGTAAGAACTCACACCTGGTGCATCCACACGTCTCCCAGAAACAAACCGCATCAGGTTGGCGCCGTCTGTGGGAAAGCTGCTTCGAAAGCCGACCCGAGTCCTGCCGCCGAGGTACCTCGACCGTCGAACTCCCATGGCCTCCAAAGGCAAGGGGGCTGCGTCCTCCGTCAACCGACGGGACACACCCCCGCTGTTACCGCTGATTTCGGTGTGGGGGTAATCAGATAGAATTTGTGGATCCGAGGAAAACCTGAACAGCTGACTCGACCTTCTTGCCCCTGCCGCAACCTGCAAGGAAGTGCGAGACACCGGGGTTGATTCCGGCGACGCACCCTCCGACGCTCTTGTCAGTAATCAGCTAAAGATTAAGAAAGAGCTTAAATGGTGAAAAAATGATTAACCTGGTCTTGGTGGTAGAGGGGTTGTATTTATAGTCGCCTTTGGAATGATTTGGGACCTGATTTCCTGCCTAACAGTTAGGAGGAAAATCCTCTTATTCTGTTTTTGGGAAGTTAGCCCCTGATTCCCTGGTGAGAGCCAATCAGGTTTATTGATTTGATTTGATCAAATCAGTGGCCTGATTCTCCTCTTGGTGGACCGAGCTTGTATCGGGTCGGGACCCGTGCCCAGTTGAAGTGGATCTATTCGCGGGTGGTTGGTTCTGTGAGAAGGAGGCCCAATACCCGTTTTGGATCATCTGTATGTGAAATTACCTTTTTACCCCCATGCTTCAGGATTCGTGCTCGATCTGGACGGTCTCGATTTAACCCCATTTTTAGCCATATCACGAGCCCCCCACTCCTAAAGACTGAGCGTGATCAGACTTTGAGGAGTAGTTCAGCTGTCTCAGTGGCTGGTGGAGTTGTATCGGAGTCCAAATGTGGGATTTTGAATTTAGAAAGGGGGTAATGAGGTAACCTTTGACGCGGTGAGCTGTTCTTGAGCTGAGTCGGGTATCTGATGGTCTTTTATCTACTTTTTTCGAAATACTTGTTTAATTTTGCGATGTGTTTGCTAATCGTTCGGGGACTTTAGCGGTGCATTCGGGGTAATAATTGTTCGCTCCGGGGTCCGAAAGCGTGTCCCCGAATTTTCAATCATTTCCCATAATTTTTAGCTAATTTTCCCGAATTTTTAGCGATTTTTTTCGCAAATTTTAAACAAATAAAACGATTAAAATAGATAAAAAATGATTTAAATACCGATTAATGGCGTGGCTTGATCTGAGCCGTTGATCATGGGCGAGCACAAATTTCGGAAGGATCTGACGGCTGTTGTAGCTCGGCAGCGTTTTTCTCCATTTTCGAGCTCGGAAAGGCACTTGCTCGGCTGCCGACCGGAGACAAGGGGGTTCGGCGTTCCGAGCGACGTGGCGCAATCTGAGCCATCGGATGGTGGCGCGTTTTCCAAGAAAACGCTATCTTGTCTTTTAGCGCACGTGGCGCAATCTGGACCATTCATCGTCAGGAGCACGAATTTCTGAGAGATCGAACGGTCGCGGTTGATCGGTGTCTTTTTTTCTCCATTTACGAGCTCGGAAAGGCACTTGCTCGGACGCCGACCGAAGGCGGTGGTGTTCGGTAGGTCGAGCGACGTGGCGTTATCTGAGCTGCTGGATGCCGGCGCGTATCTCGAGACGGGCGCAGCTCCCAAGAAAACACTATCTTGTCTTTTAGTGCTCTCGGCGAAATCTGGGCCGTCTGATTGAGATCAGACGCGAAAGTTGAGGGGAAAGTGATTTTTCCCCGTTTACGAGCTCGGAAAGGGACTTGCTCGGACGCCGACCGAGGACCTGTGGTTTCTAGCAATCCGGGATGGTTCTGTTCTCAATGGTATTAATTGTGCTCCGGGGCTTGCGCGGCGTTCCGCCTTCCCAATGTCATTAAGGATAATTCCCTTAATTAACACGCGGCATTTCAACTTCCGAGGGGTCATAATGACTGGTTCTTGAAGGTTGGCTATAAGTACTCCACTCCCTTTGCCATTTCTGTCACAATCAACATAGAGTTTCAGACCTCGGGGGTACTTTGCCTTGGGTAGTCTCTCTCTTGAGGTCCGGAGAGGTGGTTGCTCTTCTACCTGGTTTTCCCTTTGTTCTTGACGGCCCCAAAGTGGATGTCAGGAGCGAGGGGGGAACGAGGTAGCAGTGGTGACGACCGTAGTTCGGATCCGAGGGAGGATTTACTTCGGAAGGACGGGCGGTCGCCTTGTTGTCTTGTTGTTTCCCCATTCCTCACTGCTCCGAAAGGGGGTGTTAGGAGCGGGGAGCAATAAGACAGTAGGTTCAACGGCAATAGTCCGGACCCGGGGTGTGGGCCTCTTCGGAAGGACGGGTGGTCGTTCTCTCACCAAGATCTTCTGCTTTCTTTGGTGGCTCCAAAGCGAGCGTCGGAGCGAGCGGAGGTCTTGGCGAGAGAGTGACGATCCATGTCCGATGCCGATCTCCAGGCCATCCGAGTCCGTTTGTTGCAACTGTGAAGGCACCGCTGTCAGAGCCCTCTGACAGACCGGACTTTCCAGTCGCAACCAACCAGCTCGGAATGGTGCGCTTCATCATGAGTTGCAGCTCGGGCTTTTGGACCGTCCGAGCCTGTTGTTAGC
Organism: Hemerocallis citrina; assembly: GCA_017893485.1. Lineage (NCBI taxonomy): Eukaryota > Viridiplantae > Streptophyta > Magnoliopsida > Asparagales > Asphodelaceae > Hemerocallis > Hemerocallis citrina. The sequence goes on from CM030360.1 coordinate 25,267,026, forward strand.
TACTGTGAAGGCACTGCGGTTAAAGCTCTCTGGCAAGCCGCGCCTTCCAGTTGCAAACAACTGGCTCGGAATGGTGCGTTTCTCCCGATCCCTGAGTGTGGATGGGTCCCCTCTCATCTCTGTCTTCCTTCCGGGCTGATGGCTTCTGATGGACGTCAGCCCGGGGGAGTTAGAGACGAGAGGAGTGCCGATCTGTTTCTGACCGGGGCTCGTGGGTCGGTAGGATACCAGCCGAGCCACGGGACCTGGGGGGCGCTTGCTGAAGGTGGCACCTCAAAACTGAATCAAAATTTTACTGCCTTCCTTGGGCGTAGGTGAGGCATCCGAAGGTTCGGTCGTCCGAGCGACGCGGCGTAATTAGAGCCGTTCGACGCTGGCGCGTATCTCGAGACGGGCGCGTTTCTCGAGAAAACACTATCTTGTCGTGTAGTGTTCTCGACGAGATCTGGGCCGTCTGATTGAGATCACGCACGAGTATTGAGGAGAAAGTGAGTTTTCTCCGTTTATGCGCTCGGAAAGGCACTTGCACGGATTCCGACCGGACCCTGTAGCCATAATGTAAGTTTCGCTTGCAGCTCGGATTCAGATCCCCTGGTGCCGAGCTAGCTGACTTGGTGATGGAGACAGCGGTTGTGGGCCTTCGCGATGTTTCGAGAGCGGCCCAAAAGTCGCTTTGGGAGTCCAAGGGACGTCCCGTTTTCATTATAAATCTTCACCCCCCCCTTAGACCAAGTCTCACTATTCGTTTTTACTCTCTCTCCTCAGTTTTTACTTTGCTGCGAAGTTTTCTGCTATCTGGCGGTGTTGCTGGCTGTCGCGGTAGCGTTTGTAGACTCCGGTGAACTCTCCGACCGTACACATTACTTCAAGGTCAGTTTCTATCCCTTCTCTCTTTGAAATGGTTAAGATCACTGAGACCCCCGCCTCGGAACAATCCGTTGGCCGAGGGGATAAAGGGAAGGGTGTGGCGGAGCCGAGCGAGCAGGAGGTCGTTCGCCCGGATAGAGAAGGCGATGTGGCCGAGCGGCCTAGGGAGGTTGAGGCCCCGTCCCGGAAGGACAAGGTCGTGGTCACCATTGTGGAGACGCCGAAGAGGGCGGGGGCGTTCGGTCGGCAGCCCATTGTCTTGTGGAGTGTGGGCGGCGTTCGGGACTACACTGATGACGTCCTGGAGAAAGTGACTCAGGGTACAGCCCCACTGGTGGAGGAGAATGAGCCGAGGGAAGTTTCCGAGGTGGACCATGCTATCTCGTCGCTCACCGAGGATGACCTTCGGATGATCCGAGAGGGATTCCGGATCCCGCTAGAGTATGTCCTGCTTCTCCCTGGGCCGGGTTTTCGAGCAAACACGAGCTGTTCGCCAGACGTGTGCGTCTTCCCGGTCGATTCCCTTATCGCCGGACTCCGCTTTCCCCTCCATCCGTTCGTGGTCGAGGTCTTGGTCTTCTACGGTTTGAGTCCTGCTCAGCTGGCGCCGAACACATGGAGGCACGTTACAGCCTTCGTCCTTCGATGCCAAGAGGTTGGCGCTAAGCCGAGCATGTTCCTCTTTCGTAATCTCTATCGACCCTGCCAGCCGAGGAAAGATGAACAGAGGTTTTATCTGTCGCCCCGGCCGGGCGTGAAACTGATCGAGAATCCGGACTCGATCCAACATTGGAAGACAAAGTACTTCCTCGTCCGATCCCTGACACCGTGGGTGATACCGGCGGTTTGGGAGACGGAGGGCCTGCCCAAGCGCACCAAGAAGGAGGTGCCACTGAATGAGGGAGAGGCCGAGGTCCGGAGGAGGCTCCTCGCTTTGCCAACCATGAGTTGGAAAGATATTACAGAGGAGGATCTGTTCCGTGGGGGTCTCAGTCCGATCGACCCTCGTACGCTTCTGGTATTTATACTTATTGTTTAAAGCTCATGAAAATTTATCTAAGTTCTTTCATTCGGCTTTTGTAGAGACGATGAAGATGGACTACAGGGCCCTGATGGCGAAGGGTCGTTCGGAGCAGGAGAAGAAGAAGAGGTCCGCGGCGGAGACCCAGGAGAGCCGGCCAACGAAGAAGCCTTCGGTCCCGAAGACCGCCGAGCAGCCGAAGGTCATGGTCCCTGACCCTGCGGAGGTCCAGGTCCTCGACCCGCCCGCCCCGGATGCACCGACACCGACCCCGAAGGGGGACGCTCCTGGTCCGTCGATCGGCACGTTCGGCGCGACGGAGGTGTTGTCCCTCCAAGTTCCGCCCCTGACTGCCGAGGCGGAGAAGATCCTGACCGAGCGTCACAAACAGATCTTTGTCCCCGACTGGCAAGTCATGCAGGTCGACGGCTTCTTGGGCGATGGCAACATCTGTATGGAGGCCGTGAAGCACCTGCCGACCCCGAAGGACCGAGCGACCCTGAAGGCCGGGCAAGCAGGGGATGCCATGATGCAGATCGCTCGGAACACTATGTCGGTAAGTTGGCCGGGCTCTTTTTCTTTGGCTTTTCCTCCCTTGAGTTCTTCTCCCCTTTTTTTTTTGTACCAAGTATTTGGGTTCGGATTTTAATCCGTCGCTCTTTTCCAGACCCTCTGCCACTTCAACTTCCTGGTCGAGGAGATGGCGAGCAAGGAGCAGAAGAAGGAACGGGAGAGGGCGGAGCGCGTCAAGGTTACGCAGCGGCTCGATGCCGAGCAGCTCCTCTCGACGAGGAGGGCTGACGAGGTGAAGGGGTTGGAGGGGCAGCTGGCCAAATCCATTCAGCTGTCGAAGGACACGGCAGCTAAACTTGAGGCCGCGGAGAAGGAGGTCGCCGAACTGAAGGAGGCCTTGGCCAACGCTCGGTCGGAGGCGGAGAAGGCCCAGAAGAGGGCCGAGAGGACCCAGGCCAAGCACCAGAAGAAGGTGAAGAGGGTGAAGAAGGCCGTGCAGGAGGAGGCTGCTCAGCATATGCTCCAGAACATGGAGGAAGCCTATGGTCGAGCGCTGACCCACATAGCCGCCAGGAACCCGGGCTTCGACATCTCCTCCTACCACTTTTACGACCCCGTGGAAGGGGAGGAGGGCGTGCCCGAGGGGATGCTCGGGCCTGCGGGAGAGACGGAAGTCGTCGAGGGTCCTGTGGGGTCCGAGGCCGAGGGCGAGAAGGTGGACGGCTCCGAGGAGGAGAGCTGGAGCGAAGGCGAAGGCGAGGGCGGTGGCGAGGACAAGACCGAGGGGTCGACGGACCCGAGCGGCAAAAAGGTCGACCCCTGACTCGGTTGTCTTCTTTTTTGTCTTTTTTCTTTTGTAAGCCTAACCGCGGACTGGCCACCGCTAGTGTAAAGCTTTCACTTTGATTTTGAATGAAAATATTTTGTTTGGCCAAAATTTGTCCAAGTGTTGAGCTTCGGATTTGTGTGTGACTAGCCGTAGATGTTTCCGAGTGTTGGGTATCGGATTTATCTCTACTTTTCAGGTGAAGTTCGGTCCGGTCACGGAGCTCGTCTGCCTCCGGAAGGAGTTGGCCAAAATGAAGCGTGAGCTCAAGGACAGCCGACAGAGGCGGTTTCTTCTGCTCGGCCAGGCAGAGGAGGTGAAGGCAGTTCTACGGAGGCAGTGCCGCGAGCTGTATCAGCTGCGGAAGCACTACCAAGCCCCTTGTCCCGAAGGGGAAGTCAAGCGGCTCCGCGGGGAGCTAACCGCCGCCGAGCAGAGGAATGCCGATCTTTTGGCAGAGGTCCGACACTTGGAATTGGCGGAGAGGGAACGCTCGGCGGAGGCAGTGAAGCTGGCCTCCGGGCTGGAGAAGGCGTTGGCCGAGCGCAAGAGGTTAGTGGCTGACGTCGACAGGCTCAGAAGGATCACGATAGATAGGGGAATTGACGTCACCCACTTCTGTCGGCTCGCTGCCGAGGGTGCTAATGCCTCCGGCTCGTCAAGGCCTTCTCGCCCGATGAAGTCGGCGAGGGACGACGTTCTTAGAGACAGGATTGTCGAATTGGAGGAGGAGATCGCGTCGCTCAAGCCTGCGCCGGAGAGGGCTAACGTTCGCAGTACTTCGTGCACCCGCGAAGAAAGTGAGAAGGGGATTACGTTTTATGAGTTTGCGACACGCTCGCCTATGACCAGGCGGAGTCCGGCTGACGCGCAGAGCAGCGCGGCTGTCTCGTCGAGCGGGGCCTCGGCAAGTGCCGTGGTCAGGGCTAGCAGCGAAGGGGGGTCGCGCTTCGTTGGTTTAGGATCGAGTTCGGAGGGCAGACCTCGTCGTTCTCGCGTATCCCTAAACCGAAGCATTCCCCTTCCGAGGAGATCTTGACGTTGTTGTTTTTTACTTCCGTTGATTGTTGTAAAGTTTAACTGTAGGGTCGGTTCGGCCATCTGTACACCATTACATCTGAATGTGAATTTTGAAAGTTTCCTTAGAACGTTTTGAAAGTGTGTTGGACTTCGGCGGCGTATTGAAATTGCGTTATTCTCTTTCCCTTCTTTTCAGCTCGTCGTGACGATCCATGGCTCGGACTCTGACTGTTCGAATGATGACGCCGAATCCGGGGGCACCTCTGGAACGGTGGTTCTGAGCCCCAAGAGCGCCGATCTGAAGTTACGCCGAGCCGAGAGTGAGTGGGACCACCTTTCGTTGGTCCTCAGTCTTCGGGAAGCCGAGGTCCAACGCTTGGAGAATAAGATCGTCGAGCTGAGCCCCACAGGAGAGGATGACGACTTGCAGACCGCATTCAGCAACGCTCTTCGGGTCAAAAGCATTCGGCACATTCAGTCGAAGATTATTGCCGAGCGGGATGACTTGCTCTCGGAGATGCGGTACTTGCGGGCTGTAATGGCGAAGCTCCGGGGGGATGCAGAGGAGCTGTCAGCCGAGGAGGACGAGCGGTCGGCTGAAGAATTCAGTGAAGATGTTTCTTTTTGAACACTAAGTGTTGTTGGTCGGAATTGTATCTTGCTCGCGAACACTTTGTAACTATGGGACAGATGTGCTTTGTATTTCGGCCTGGCTGTTTAATAAAATATTTTTTTTATTGCTCTGCGCTTTTGTCTTGTTTATGGCTGTGTTTTCTGCGCCGAGGTCTTAGAACCGAACATGTCGGTTTCGTCGGCGAGGTCGTTGGACTGAACTGGCCACTATACGTGTGGCATTCTGTCGTTTAGCGACTCTGACGGGGTGCGGCACGAACTCCCAGGCGGCTCTGTCCCTAAGAAAGTGCTATATTGTCGTTTAGTGCAGGTGGCAAGATCTGAGCCGCTGATTGTAAACACGGATCTCGAGGTGGCTCAGCTCCCGAGAAAACGCTATCTTGTCGTTTTGCGCAGGTGGCGAGATCTGGGCCGTCTGATTGAGATCAAGTGCGAAAGTTGAGGAGAAGGGGAATTTTCTCCGTTTACGAGCTCGGAATGGCACTTGCTCGGATTCCGACCGAAGGGTAGGTCCATCCTCCTTATTTTCCCCCGTTTCCGTGACGAGGATCGGACCGAATGTAAGCCGAGCGCTTGCCACAACGTAGGGGATTTTCGGAGGGCAATCTTTAGGGCAGGAATTTAACCAAGTGTTTGCCCTCGGGGTTGTCGCGGAGTTCGACGGCTGTGGGAGCAATTCCGAACGGCGATCTACCCCTGGTTCGTCCGGAGACGAGCCAAGGAGGTAAAGTCGAGCCGAGTGATGGACTCCGAACCATCGGTATAGTTCAACGGCTGTGGGAGCAATTCCGAACGGCGATCTACCCCTAGTTCGTCCGGAGACGAGCCGAGGAGGTAAAGTCGAGCCGAGTGTTGGACTCCGAACCATCGGTATAGTTCAACGGCTGTGGGAGCAATTCCGAAAGGCGATCTACCCCTGGTTCTTCCGGAGACGAGCCGAGGAGGTAAAGTCGAGCCGAGTGTTGGACTCCGAACCATCGGTATAGTTCAACGGCTGTGGGAGCAATTCCGAACGGCGATCTACCCCTGGTTCGTCCGGAGATGAGCCGAGGAGGTAAAGTCGAGCCGAGTGTTGGACTCCGAACCATCGGTATAGTTCAACGGCTGTGGGAGCAGTTCGGAACGGCGGTCCGCCTCTAGTCCGCCCGGAGACGAACTGAGGGAATGAGGCCGAGCCGAACGTGGACTCCGAACCATTGGTTGAGATCACAACATAAAATGCAGGTGATAAGAGGGGGGAGTGACATGCATATTCACAAACATAACAGAGCTTTCTTTATTGATACTTGACGGCGAACCGTTTTACATAATACAATTTGAGAAAAAATGGGTTACAAGTTGGAGAGGAATGGTTCGACACCTCGGATTACTTAGAGAGGCGCCGGAGCGCTCTCTTGGTATTTCAGGAGGTGGTCGGCATTCCAGGTCCTCGGAAGCTCTCTGCCATCCATGTCTTCAAGTCGGTATGCCCTAGGCTGAACAACTTTTGTGATCCGGTACGGCCCTTCCCAATTCGGAGCTAGCTTGCTCTTCTGACTGGGGAGGGATATGGCTAGCTTTCTCAATACCAAATCTCCTTGCTTAAGGTTGGCGGGTCGGACCTTCTTGTTGTACGCTAGCTCGACCCTCCTTCTGTAATTCTGTTGCCGAATCGATGCCCTTTCCCTCAGTTCATCTATCAGGTCCAAGTTTCCCCTGAGGTCCCTGGCATTCTGCGCTTCGTCATAGGCCATGAGCCGAGGGGAAGGTATTCCGACCTCGAGGGGTATCACGGCCTCGGCCCCATAAGTAAGGTTGAAAGGGGACTCTCCGGTGGGTGTCCGCTTGCTCGTACGGTAGTTCCACAACACATTAGGGAGTTGGTCGACCCACAAACCTTTGGAGCACTTGTCCAACCTCTTCTTGATTCCTACGAGGATCTGCTTATTAGCATTCTCGGCCTGCCCGTTCGACTGAGGGTGTGAGACGGACGAGAAGCGCTGTTGAATGACGAGGTCGTCGCATAGGGCTCGGAATGCTGTGCCAGTGAACTGAGTCCCGTTGTCCGTCACGAGGACGCGGGGGACGCCGAATCTGCATATGATGCTCTTCCAGAAGAACTGCACCACTTTGTTCTCGGTTATAGTGGTGAGGGGCTCGGCCTCGACCCACTTCGAGAAATAGTCGATGGCTACGACTAAGAACCTGAGCTGACCCGGAGCTGGAGGGAAGGGCCCTAGTAAGTCCATTCCCCACATCGCAAAGGGGATAGGGCTTGATAGGGAGGTGAGGTTGGCCTGAGGGAGGCATCGGATGCTGGAGTGTCTCTGGCAAGAGCTGCACTGCCGAACATGTCGCTCGGCATCTCGAAGAAGGGTCGGCCAGAAGTACCCATAGTTCAAAGCTTTCCGGGCCAAAGACCTGAATCCGGAGTGTGCCCCTCCGATGCCCTCATGAAGCTCCTGTAGGGCATATTCGGCCTGTTCCGGAGAGAGGCACCTTAGATAAGGTCGGCCATCTATTTGAGAGAAGGAGCGTTTGTATAAGACGCCCTCGATCAAGACATAGCGCTCGACCCGAGTTCTGACTCGGCGTGCTTCTTTGGGATCCGAGGGCAGAACTCCATCCCTCAAGAATTCTACCAGTGGCTTCATCCAGTTGTCCTGTAGCATGACCGGTAATGACTCCACCGAGCTAGGTGTCTCGTCTTCGATGCTCGGTTTAGAGAGGACTTCAATCAGTACGGTCTGTTCGAGACCTTGTAGAGAAGACGAGGCTAACTTGGAGAGAGCGTCGGCTTGTGAGTTCTCCTCCCGGGGGACCCGTTGGATGATGGCTTCTTCGAACCGGCCCATGAGATCCCGGACTTTGGCGAGGTACTTCGCCATTCGCTCGTCCCGGGCCTCATATTCGCCCAAGACCTGGTTCACGACTAGCTGGGAATCACTGTGAATCCGAAGGCGCTGTGCCCCAGCACTTCGTGCGAGTCCGAGACCAGCTATGAGAGCCTCGTACTCCGCCTCGTTGTTCGAGGCCTTGAAGTTCATGCGGATCGCATACTGCAGGACGAAGCTGTCAGGGCCGTTCAGGATGATGCCGGCGCCGCTTCCTTCGCTGCAAGAGGACCCGTCCACGAAGACTGTCCAAATGGGGGGCCCATTCGGGACGTGGCCGACCTCAGGGATAGTGGACTCTACGATGAAGTCGGCGAGAGCCTGTGCCTTAATTGCCGTCCGAGGCTGATAGGAGATATCGTGCTGACTCAGCTCTACGGACCATTTCATCAGCCGACCCGAGGCCTCTGGCTTGTGGAGGATCTGCTTTAGGGGTTGATCGGTGAGGACAACGACCGAGTGAGATTGGAAGTAGGGCCGAAGCTTTCTTGCTGCCATGACCAGAGCGTAGGCTATCTTCTCTATCCTTGGATAGCGGAGCTCGGCATCCCGAAGCACCTTGCTCACGTAGTAAATGGGCCTTTGGGTCCGGTCTTCTTCTCTTACCAAAACAGCGCTCAAGGTCTGCTCGGAAGCGGCCAAGTAGATGAAGAGAGGCTCGCCCGGGACTGGCTTACTGAGCATAGGGGGGTTCACCAGATAGGCTTTCAGCTGGTCGAACGATTCTTGCTGTGCTTGGCCCCATTCAAATCCTTTAGCCCCCCGGAGTGCTTTGAAGAGGGGGAGGCACTTTTCCCCTGACTTGGAGAGGAACCGACCGATGGCTGCGAGCCGACCGGTGAGCTTCTGCACGTCCTTGACGTTCCGAGGCGGGGCCATGTCTAATATGGCTTTAATCTTCTCGGGGTTAGCTTCAATTCCCCGCTGGCTCACCATGAAACCGAGGAACTTGCCAGAGGAGACTCCGAACGCACACTTGTTCGGGTTTAGCCGCATGTTGTACTTCCTCAACACACCGAAGGCCTCCTGGAGGTCGGCTACATGGTCAGTGTCGCGGATGCTCTTGACGAGCATGTCATCAACGTACACCTCCATGTTTCGGCCGATCTGATGCTGGAAAACCTTGTTGACGAGGCGCTGGTAGGTGGCGCCTGCGTTCTTCAAACCGAACGGCATTACTCGGTAGCAGTAGAGGCCTTGGTCGGTGACGAAGGAGGTCTTCGGGATGTCCGGAGGAAACATCCGGATTTGATTGTACCCCGAGAAGGCATCCATGAAGCTGAGGAGCTCATGGCCCGAGGTGGCATCGATAAGGGTGTCGATGTTCGGGAGAGGGAAGGGATCCTTCGGACATGCCTTGTTGAGGTCGGTGAAGTCGATGCATATCCTCCACGAGCCATTGGACTTCTTGACCATTACGACATTCGACAGCCACTCGGGATAATTTACCTCCTGGATGAACTTGGCCTTCAGCAGCTTATCCACTTCCTCCTTGATTGCCTGCTGTCGCTCGGGAGCGAACTTTCGCCTCTTCTGCTGAACCGGTTTGCACCCCGGTTCGACGCTTAGGCGGTGGACGAGCAAGTCCTCGGAGATGCCGGGCATATCCGCGGCCGACCAAGCAAATAGGTCGCGGTTATCCCGGATGCACCTCACCAAGTCGGAGAACAGCACGGTCGGCAAGGACTTGCTGACGAGGAATTTTTGGCTCGGATCCTCGTCGGAGAAGAGTACTTCTTCTAACTCGTCCGCTGGCTCGGACGTTGGGCGAGCCTTCGGCTCGGGGATCTCTAGTGTCTCGAGCGAGAGCACTGGCCCCCCGGTGGAAGTCATGTAGCACTTCCGAGCTGTTTCCTGGCTCCCCCTGACTTCCCCTACTCCCGAGCGAGTGGGGAACTTCATCTTCAAGTGGTATGCCGAGGGGACAGCCTCCAGAGCGGCTAGGCCGGGACGGCCTAGGATGACATTGTATGCTGCCGGGACGTCGACGACCATGAAGTCCATCGGCTCGGTCCGGGTAGTAGGGGTGCTTCCCGCAGTAACGTCTAGGGTTATCACCCCTTCGACGGTTACCGGGACCCCCGTGAACCCGTGGAGAGTGTAACCGGCCGGCTTGAGACGGTCTCGGGACAGCTGCAGGCCTTGGAAGGCCGAGAGAAATAAGATGTTGACCGAACTCCCATTGTCCACCAAAATCCTCTGCACCTTGAAGTTGGCCATGCGGAGGTCGATGACGAGGGCATCGCAATGGGAGGTTCGGACTCCTTCGAGGTCGGTATCGGAGAAAGACACAGGGACGCCGAGACCCTTCGGGGGAGGGGCACTGTGGACTGAGTTGACCTCCCGGACGAAGGCCTTTCGGGAGGAATTGGAGGAGCCCCCCATTGGGCCTCCGTGGATCAGGTGCAGAACCCGTTCCTCCTCGAACTCGGGCGTCTCCTCGCGCCGCTCGGAGCGCTTGTTAGCCCCCCGAGGGGGAGGAGAGTTCCGATCTGTCCGATCGTTAGCTTTCACGAACTTGGCCAACTGCCCCCTCCGAATGAGGGCTTCATTCTCATCTCTCAGAGCCCGGCAGTCGTTCGTGTCGTGCCCGTGGTCTCGGTGGTAACGACACCACTTATCTTTGTTTCTCCTCTTCGCCTGGGTGTGCATCCTCGGGGCCGGAGGGATGATTCCCTCCTTCTCCACCTCCATGAGGATAGTAGAGACATTTGTGGTGAGGGGAGTGAACTTCTCGAACCTGGGGGGAGGGCGGCGCTGACCACCCATGTCCTTCTGAGCTTTCTTGGACCCTTCTTCCCCTGTCGCCTTCCTCTTCGACCCTGCGGAGGGCCCCTCGAAGTTTGGAAGGGCTTCGGCCTCCTCTGCCCGGATGTACTTCTCGCACCTCAGGAGGAGCTCGGCGAAGTCTTGGGGGGACTTTTTGGCCAGGGATGATCGGAGGTTGGCGTTAAGGACGTTCGACTGGAACGCCACGGTGGCCACGGACTGGTCTAAGGAGGCAATTGACCTGACTTCTGCGGTAAACCTCTTCACATAGTCCCGCAGCCTTTCTTCCTTCTCCTGCCGCAGGTTCAGTAGGGAAAGACTCGTCTTCTCGGCTCGTCGGCTACTCACGAAGTGAGTAATGAACAGTGTCTCAAACTGTTCGAATGAGAAGATGGACGAAGGAGCGAGCCTGGAATACCATTCCCGAGCCGACCCCCGGAGGGTGGCAGGGAAGGTCCTGCAGAGCACCGCGTCGGAAGCTTGGTGGATCAGCATCAGGGTCTTGAAGCTTTCGACGTGGTCGACCGGGTCGGATTCCCCAGAGTATGTTTCAAACTGCGGCGGTTTGAAATTCCTCGGTATGTGGGCCTCCATGATCGACCGTGAGAAGGGCGGTCGGCTAGGACGGAAGGTTCCCGCTCGGGACTCATCCTCCCTGTCCATGCGGCCGATGCGTCTTTCCACCTCGTGGATGCGGCGGATGAGGGCGTCGTCCCTCCGCTGGTAATCATACGACCCCCCAGACTCCTCTTCATAGGAGGGGGAGCGTGGACTGCGGTGCCGGTACTCCTGGGACCACCGAGGGCTCTGTTGCCGCTGCTGTCGGCTGGGAGCCGGGGAAGGACTCCGGGTTCGGCGCAGGGGACTGGGATCCCTGGGGGGCGTCGGAACCCTCTGAGCATTCTGGGCGTTCTGTCGGAGATTGAGGGCTTGCAGAACGGTCTCTTGAAATTGGAGGAACTCGGCTCGGCTGATGGGTATATCCCGGTCCCTCGGATGACGCCGATCCCTGGGGGACCGGGACCTCCTCCTTCGGCGCTCAGGGGACGCCGCTCGGCCTCTGCGTTCCGGGGACCTTCTGCCGTCCCGACGACGTGGCGACCGCTCACCTTGACGCTGGCGGGAGGCTCCCTCTCGGGCCCGCCTCTCGTCAAGATGGGTACGGAGGTCGTCGTCCTTATGGCGGTTTTGGAGTGTGATGCGGAGGTCTGGGTGATGAGAAGCCATCGAGTCCGAGGACCCATTATGGACCGAGACGTGGCCCGGATTGAGGGGCTGCTTCTCCTTCCGACCGTTATGACCGGACGGACCGTTGTTGGGCTGCTGCTTGGGAGGAGGAGGAGGTGGGACCTGCTGGGTCAGCAGAGGGAGGTCGGACTGAAGGACAGGATTGACCGGAGCTTCGTTTGCCGGGTCGGCGGGGTTGCCCCCTCGGTTCGACCCTCTGGATCTATTCTTCTTTGGCGGCATGGATGCAGAGGACGGCGGAGAATGGGCTGAGACTGTTCGTGTGGTGTTTCCGACAGACGGCGCCAATCTGTTACCGCTGATTTCGGTGTGGGGGTAATCAGATAGAATTTGTGGATCCGAGGAAAACCTGAACAGCTGACTCGGCCTTCTTGCCCCTGCCGCAACCTGCAAGGAAGTGCGAGACACCGGGGTTGATTCCGGCGACGCACCCTCCGACGCTCTTGTCAGTAATCAGCTAAAGATTAAGAAAAAGCTTAAATGGTGAAAAAATGATTAACCTGGTCTTGGTGGTAGAGGGGTTGTATTTATAGTCGCCTTTGGAATGATTTGGGACCTGATTTCCTGCCTAACAGTTAGGAGGAAAATCCTCTTATTCTGTTTTTGGGAAGTTAGCCCCTGATTCCCTGGTGAGAGCCAATCAGGTTTATTGATTTGATTTGATCAAATCAGTGGCCTGATTCTCCTCTTGGTGGACCGAGCTTGTATCGGGTCGGGACCCGTGCCCAGTTGAAGTGGATCTATTCGCGGGTGGTTGGTTCTGTGAGAAGGAGGCCCAATACCCGTTTTGGATCCATCTGTATGTGAAATTACCTTTTTACCCCCATGCTTCAGGATTCGTGCTCGATCTGGACGGTCCCGATTTAACCCCATTTTTAGCCATATCACCCGCCAAATACCAATGCCGAACCGCGCGCATCAAAGCACCGGGCTTCCCACCAGGGATCCCAGCGGAGCGCCACCCGAACAGTCCAGCCCGACCTACGAAGAGTAATCGCCGACCGGCAGGCTAGTCGCAGTGGGGGAAGGGCCGCTTCCAACTCGGCCCCGAACCATCCTAGACCACCGCCTGAAGAACGGAGGCCAGCACTCAGCCGAGTCGGAAGGCCACCTCCAGTCCAACCGGTCCGTGCCGAGGGAGCTCTTGTCACTCAACAGGAGTTCCAGGACTTCCGAAGAGAGATTCTTGGGGCTCTTCGATGGGCCCCCAGAGAAGAAGCCCAACATTCCCGAACAAGGTCGGACGCCGAGGCAAGCGTGTCCCACCCCTTGACAAACCCGACTGAGGACGACGGCGAACTCTTGAGGCGCCTCCGAGAAATGGAAAATCGCCTCGATCACATAGGCGACGGCGGCCAAGGAGCGGCTCAGGGGTACAGACCTGTCCGACCCCCATTCTCCGCCCTCATTCTCCAAGCGGAAATACCTCGGAATTTCCGACCGCCTCAGTTTGAAACCTACGACGGCGAGGGAGATCCTGCTGATCACATGGAGGGTTTCAAAACCCTCATGATGATTCACAGCGCTTCGGATCCCCTGTTATGTCGAGCCTTTCCTGCCACCCTCCGGGGTCCGGCTCGCGAATGGTTTTCCAAGCTGACGCCCGGTTCCATCTACTCATTCGACCAGTTGGAAGGTAATTTCCTTGCCCACTTCGTCACCAGCCGGAAGGCCGAGAAGACAAGTGCATCCCTACTTGGACTCCGGCAGAATGAAGGAGAATCGCTCCGGGCATTCGTCCGGAGGTTCACAGCAGAGGCAAGGTCGGTCTCCTCTCTCGATCCGGGCGTCGCCTCGGCAGCATTTCGGCACAACGTCCGTCATGGGCAGCTGAAAGCCTCTCTGGCAAAGAAGCCTCCCATCGATTTTCCCGACCTCCTCAACAGGGTTGAAAAATACATCAGGGCGGAGGAGGCCCTAAATCCAGATGAGTCCAGAGAAGCACTCGGAAAAGGGAAGCGGAAGGCCGAGGAAGTCGAGCCTTCTAAAAAGGCTCCGAAGGACGGGGGCACCATGAAAAAGGTACCACCGGTCCCTCGCTTCGAACGGTATACCCCACTCACACAAAATGTGTCCTCCATACTCCTGGCAATCGAGGACAGGGACCTCGTTCAGTATCCCCCTCGATCGTCCAACAACACTAGCAAGAAAAGGGATCAACGGTTCTACTGCCGCTTCCACCGGGACAACGGGCACGACACAGATCACTGCCGTGCCCTGAAAGATGAAATCGAGGCCCTCATTCAGCGAGGGTACCTCCGAGAGTATAAGCGGGATGATGCTCGGGGGCAAAGAGACACGAGGAACAGGAGAACCCCACCTCCTCCTTGAGCTCCCCGGCAGCTCCCCGAGTAGGAGCATGAACTCGAAGAGCCGGATGGCCAAGCCATATTACACTGTGTCCACGGGGGGCCCATGGGAGGGGAGTCCAACACTTCCCGGAAGGCGTTCATCCGGGATGTCAACGCCGTCCAAGGGCCTCTCCCCCCTCAAATTCAACAACTCCCCGTCTCCTTCTCGAGTGACGACCTAGAGGGGGTGCGGCTCCCACATTGCGACGCCCTCGTGATCAATCTCAGCATGGCAAATTTTGATGCTCGGCGGATTCTTGTGGACAACGGGAGCTCGGTCAACATTCTGTTCCTCGATGCCTTCGAGAACCTAAAGCTGCCCCGTAGCAAGCTCAAGCCAGCGGGATACACCCTGCACGGATTTTCCGGAGTTCCGATGACGATCGAGGGAATCGTCACTCTAGATGTCACGGCTGGCACGGCCCCGAACCGTAGAACCGAGTCCATGGACTTCATGGTTGTCAACGTCAAGGCAGCCTACAACGCCATACTCGGTCGTCCGGGCCTCTGCTCTCTCCAGGCTGTCCCCTCAGCCTACCACCAGAAGATGAAGTTCCCTACCAGTACCGGGGTAGGAGTGGTCCGGGGGAACCAGGAAGCCGCTCGCTCTTGTTACATGACCGCAATAGGAAGCGGAGTGTTTCCCCTCGACGCCGTGGAGATGCAGCCCCAAAGGACCCAGCCCGAGCCAGAGTCGGCAGACGAGCTGGAGGATGTCTCCTTCGAGACAGGGGATTCATCGAAACAATTTCGAGTGAGTCGCTCCCTCGCACCCCGCCTTAAATCCGACCTCATCACCTGCATTCGGCGCAATGTCGATCTGTTCGCCTGGAAGCCATCTGACATGCCCGGTATTTCCGAGGAGCTCATCATGCATAAACTCAGCGTGATCCCCGGCTCGAAACCGGTGGTCCAAAAGCGACGTAAGTTCGCGCCAGAGCGACAACAGGCAGTTAATGCAGAAGTCGACAAGCTCCTGGCCGCGCGCTTCATTCAAGAGGTCAGCTACCCCGAGTGGCTGGCGAACGTCGTCATGGTCAAGAAGGCGAGCGGGAGCTGGAGGATCTGCATAGATTTCACGGATCTCAACAAGGCATGCCCGAAGGATCCATTCCCCCTCCCCAGAATCGATGCTCTTGTCGATGCAACGTCAGGTCACGAGCTCCTGTCCTTTATGGATGCATTTTCAGGCTATAATCAGATCCGCATGTTCCCTCCCGACATTGCCAAGACGTCCTTCGTCACAGACCAGGGGCTCTACTGCTACAGGGTCAAGCCCTTCGGGCTGAAGAACGCCGGCGCCACGTATCAGAGGCTCGTCAACCGGGTCTTCAAGGAGCAAATCGGGCGCAATATAGAAGTATATGTGGATGACACACTCGTCAAGAGCCGGCGGGGGGAGGATCACGTAGCCGATCTGGAGGAGGCCTTTGGGGTACTTCGGACCCATAATATGAGACTTAATCCGAACAAATGCGCCTTCGGCGTCTCCGCAGGAAAGTTTCTTGGGTTCATTATCAGCCAAAGGGGAATCGAAGCGAACCCTGAAAAGATCCAAGCAATCCTAGACATGGCTCCTCCCAGGAACATCAAAGAAGTCCAACGACTGACGGGGAGACTGGCGGCCATCGGCCGTTTCCTCTCCAAATCCGGAGAGAAGTCTCTTCCCTTCTTCAAAGCCCTTCGCGGCACCGATGGGTTCGAATGGGGAGTCCAACAGCAAGAGGCCTTCGCCCAGTTAAAGGAATACCTCGCCAACCCTCCCCTTCTCAGCAAGCCCGAGCCAGGGGAGCCACTCTGGCTTTACCTATCAGCCTCGGAGAAGGTGCTCAGCGCCGTTCTCGTTCGGGAGGAAGAGGGATCACAGAAGCCTGTATACTACGTCAGCAAGGTCCTGCTCGATGCCGAGACCAGGAACTTTCGGATGGAGAAGGTAGTGTACGCCCTGGTCATGGCCTTGCAAAAGCTCCGCCCATATTTTCAATATCATTCTGTCCAGGTACTGACGGACCAACCCCTGAAGGCCGTACTCTACAAACCAGAAAGCTCGGGTCGACTCGTGAAATGGTCGATTGAGCTCAGCCAGTATGACATTGGCTATCAGCCCAGAACGGCCATCAAGGGGCAGACACTCGCGGAGTTCATTACGGAGTGCACCATCTCCGAGCACCCTACAAGCAAGGAAAGCGACCAGACGTGGGAAGTTTACGTCGATGGTTCCTCCTGCGAGGCAGGCAGCGGAGCGGGCATCATCCTGCGAGGCCTGGACGGTTTTCTTCTACAATACTGCCTCCGCCTCAACTTCCCGGCCTCCAACAACGAGGCCGAGTACGAGGCAATGATCGCTGGTCTCACTCTCGCTCATCAGGCCGGTGCCAAGTAGATCAGGGCTTTTAGCGACTCCCAGCTCGTGGTCAACCAGATCACCGGGGAGTACGAGGCCCGTGACGATCGCATGGTTCGTTACCGAGCTGTAGTTCAACACCTACTAACGTCCTTCGACGAGTCGGCTGTTTTGAGGATCCCCCGGGAACAGAATGTCCAGGCTGACGCTTTGTCAAAATTGGCTTCCTCTTCCTTCGAAGGTCTCGATCGCACGGTCCTGATCAAGGTCATGCTAAAACCTAGCATCGACATCCCGGAGGTCCTGTGCATTGAAGATGGAGCTCCCCCAGAAGACTGGACCACACTAATTAGGCGATTTCTCGTCAAGGGAGAGCTCCCAGAAGACCGAGCCGAAGCAAGAAGGGTCAGGGCCCGAGCGGAAAGGTTCACAATGATTGACTCAACACTCTTCAAGAGGTCCTACACTACCTCCGACGGTCGACCCTATCTCCGCTGCCTCACTCCCGATGGAGCCAAGTATGCCCTCAAGGAATTACACAAGGGGATTGTCGGGTGTCACATGGGAAGTCGCTCGCTCGCACGAAAGGCTTTGAACCACGGGTACTACTGGCCCACCATGTTGCAGGACGCTCTGACCCTTGTCAAGAAGTGTGGCCTTTGTCAAAGATTCTTGCCCGTCAAAAGGGTTCCTCAAGCAAACCTGCGATCCATGGCCAGTCCAACCCCCTTTGCAATGTGGGGGATGGATCTGGTAGGCCCCTTTCCTAAGGCGACGGGGCAACGAAAGTTTCTTATAGTTGCAATCGACTACTTCACAAAATGGATCGAGGCGGAGCCATTAGTTACGATCACCGAGCAGCAGACTCAACAATTCTTCTGGAAGCACATTATCTGTCGATTCGGGATCCCCCAAGTGCTCGTCACGGATAACGGGACCCAGTTTGCAGGCAAGCATTTTCGCAAGTTCTGCGAAGACCTCGGTATCCAGCAGCGCTTCTCTTCAGTATGCCATCCCCAATCCAACGGGCAGGCAGAGAACGTGAATCGTTAGATCCTCGACGGACTCAAGAAGCGACTCGATAATTCCTCCAAGGGGCTATGGGTCGACGAACTGCCGAGCGTTCTCTGGGCCCACCGAACAACAAAAAGAATCCCGACAGGGGAGTCACCTTTCAACTTAACATACGGCGCCGAGGCCGTCATTCCCCTGGAAGTAGGTATTCCCTCTCCACGGATCCTGGCTTTCGATGAAGCGAGCAACTCCATACAACTACGAGCCGACCTGGATCTCATAGACGAGGTCAGGGAGAAGTCGGCCATCAGAAGGAACATATACCAGCAGAGAATCGAGAAGTTCTACAACAAGAAGGTGCGCCCAACAAACATTGCACTTGGAGATCTTGTCCTCCGAAAACTGGCGGTATCCAACTCCGGCCAGAAAAGAAAGTTGGCACCAAATTGGGAGGGCCCTTACAAGGTTTCAGAGGTCGTACGACCGGGTACCTATCGCCTGACCGACACCGACGGCAAGCCCGTCAAGAGGCCCTGGAATGCGGAACACTTGATTAAGTACTTAGGAGAGTAGCCTCCATGTAAAATATAACGATTGTAATCGGCACATTGTGCCTAGTCTTTTGTAAAGTCCTGTAAACGGCACGTCGTGCCTAGACTTGTTTGTAACAAGCATATATTGTAAACATGTCAGCTTTCTTAAAACAAGCTTATAATTCCAAACCTTCTAAACAGATAAATGACCTCACGGACTCGGCACAGGACTCGGCACCCGGATGGAATCGCGAGCCCAAACATGCTTCTCTTACAAGCATGGGACTCGGCACCTGGATGGAATCGCGAGCCCAAACATGCTTCTCTTACAGGCATGAGACTCGGCGCTCGGATAAAATCGCGAGCCCAAACATGCTTCTCTTACAAGCATGGGACTCGGCACCCGGATGGAATCGCGAGCCCAAACTTGCTTCTCTTACAAGCATAGGACTCGGCACCCGGATAAGATCGCGAGCCCAAACATGCTTCTCTTACAGGCATGAGACTCGGCGCTCGGATAAAATCGCGAGCCCAAACATGCTTCTCTTACAAGCATGGGACTCAGCACCCGGATGGAATCGCGAGCCCAAACATGCTTCTCTTACAGGCATGAGACTCGGCGCTCGGATAAAATCGCGAGCCCAAACATGCTTCTCTTACAAGCATGGGACTCGGCACCCGGATGGAATCGCGAGCCCAAACATGCTTCTCTTACAGGCATGAGACTCGGCGCTCGGATAAAATTGCGAGCCCAAACATGCTTCTCTTACAAGCATGGGACTCGGCACCCGGATGGAATCGCGAGCCCAAACTTGCTTCTCTTACAAGCATAGGACTCGGCACCCGGATAAAATCGCGAGCCCAAACATGCTTCTCTTACAAGCATGGGACTCGGCACCCGGATGGAATCGCGAGCCCAAACATGCTTCTCTTACAGGCATGAGACTCGGCGCTCGGATAAAATCGCGAGCCCAAACATGCTTATCTTACAAGCGTAGGACTCGGCTCGCACCGTCTCTCCAAGAGAACATGTGCAGGAGCTCGGCGTCGACCCCGAGCAAGGCGGGTGCCCTCTCTGAAGGCACCGCGACCTTAACGCTCGGTGGCGGCGCTACGCTACGCCTGCAATTGCCTTTCTCACCGGTGTGGGGGCTCGGCATCCGTCCCTCGCTCGGTTTGGCCTCCTCAGAGGCCATCAACCGATGCTCGAGGCGACATCCGCCAGCCACGCCCGCACCGTCTCTCCAAGAGAACATGTGCAGGAGCTCGGCGTCGATCCCGAGCAAGGCGGGTGCCCCCTCCGAGGGCACCGCGACCTGAACGCTCGGTGGCGGCGCTACGCTACGCCTGCAATTGCCTTTCTCGCCGGTGTGGGGGCTCGGCATCCGTCCCTCGCTCGGTTTGGCCTCCTCCGAGGCCATCAACCGATGCTCGAGGCGACATCCGCCAGCCACGCCCGCACCGTCTCTCCAAGAGAACATGTGCAGGAGCTCGGCGTCGACCCCGAGCAAGGCGGGTGCCCTCTCCGAGGGCACCGCGACCTTAACGCTCGGCGGCGGTGCTACGCTACGCCTGCAATTGCCTTTCTCGCCGGTGTGGGGGCTCGGCATCCGTCCCTCGCTCGGTTTGGCCTCCTCCGAGGCCATCAACCGATGCTCGAGGCGACATCCGCCAGCCACGCCCGCACCGTCTCTCCAAGAGAACGTGTGCAGGAGCTCGGCGTCGACCCCGAGCAAGGCGGGTGCCCTCTCCGAGGGAACGCTCGGCGGCGATGCTCGACGCTGCTACCACCCGTTCACTCACCAAGTGTTGGAAAAATTTTTATTTAGTTTTAAGGCGTCCGCCTTCCGCAGACGCCCCGAGCTTTGAGTCGGATTATTGGCCACCCTCTCACCCGCGAACAGCTCGGGGTTTACGGCTTTTTGCAAAACCCAAACCCCAAACTGTTCGAGGATGGCAGGGAGGCCAAAGACTAGCGGCTCTCTCTCGGCTCAAACAGATCAGTCGACCCCTCTGTCGCCCAAGAACAGCCCGGGGTTTACGGCTCGAACAAGCCCAAAACCCCAAATTGTTCACGGACGGCGGAAGAGCCACCGAGCTTCGAACTTCTCCGAACACCCCAAACGATCGGTCGGCCCACCGTTCACCAACGAACAACCCGGGGTCCCATGGCCCTGACGGCCGGTACCCCGAATTGTTCGAGGGTGATCGGTGTGCCTCCGATCCGGGATGCTCGAAAATATTATGTTTTGTGGACGCCCGCCATGGACAGGCATCCGAGTCAAATGACTCACTGATTGAAAACTGATAGGGGGTGATGATTATATAGCCCCCTGAGGCCTCATTTATTACGCCTGGGAATGTGAAACGGCGGAAGGCGAAACGTCGCAATAAATATCCCTAGGAATGCGAAACGTCACGATTATTAACACAGCCGCGTTGGTTGCGACCCTTCGTATATTCCGCACCTACTACCCTCGGCATCCGAGGCAATCAAGGCTCCGAAGAACAAATGATCTTATTCATTACTCATTGCTTACAACTCAATGAACGAAAGTACGAATACAAAGGCTCTCAACTCACTCACACTCGGCCGGGAACTCGAATTCGGGGCTCCTGTGACGCTCGGCTATTCCGACCAAGGAGGACGTGCCCGCCACCGAGCTCTCCACATCATCCGGCTGGGTCTCAACCGGCGAGGGCGGCAGCAACCGTCCCGGGGTGGAGTTGTTCGCCTCTTCAACAAGACCGGCACCCAGTATGAGCTTCAGCTGGCGAACCTCCAACTCTTTCTCTACGACGGCCTCGCAAAGAAAAGATTCGGAGGCCGAACGCCCGCTAGAGGTATCCGAGACCGCCCAGTCCTTCTCAATGACCCACCAGTCCCGGTCGGCTACAATTTTTCTCAAATGAGCCACCTCTAGGCCGAGCTCTCTCGACTTGTTCAGAAAGTAATTCTTGGAAGCCTCTCGGTCCCGAGCCAACTTTCGTTGGCGAGCCAGCTTCTATCAAAAGAAAAATAAAGCATCACAAAAATGCAAGTGTTCGAGGGTCGGCCCAAAAATTTCATATTTCATTCCATTTCAAAAAGTTCAATACAAAAATTTGCGGTGGCCAGTCCGCCGAAGGCATCTACATAAAAAAGTATAAAAACAAAAACATCTAGTCTTGGGGGTCGAGTGGCACCTCTTCTTTGCCGTGACCTCCTTCGCCACCATCAACACCAGGGGTCGGAGGCAGGTCCGGTTTCCACCCGAAGCTGAGGTGGTCGACGTTGCACTCGGGATAAATATATTTGAAGTGGGACTTGGCCTGCTCATAAGCCTCGTCCTGCGCCCCCACCAAGGTCTCCCCCAAGACCGTCTCCAAGTCCGCCACGGCCTTCTGTGCCTTTTCCTTCTCCGCCGCCTCGGCCGCGACCTTCTTCAGCAGATCCTCTCGGTCCTGCTTATGGATCTTGTCCAAAGAGTCTATCTGGGCCTCGTGAACGGCCACCATGTCCCGGGCCTCCTTCAAGTCGTCCGTTGCCTTGTTCAGCTCCCGGAGGAACTTCTCCGCCTGCTTCCGCTCAAACAGGATCTCCTTCTCCAGGCACTTGTGGAAGTGCTGACCGTGGAGCATCGACTGTCACGAAGAAATCACAGTTAGCATTAGTCAATAGTTGCCAAAAGAAATCACTAAAAGACCTCGGTCGACTTACCAAGAGGTTGGCTTGGGCCCATCGCATATAGGCCTGATCGGCCGTCTGCGCCGCCAAGGCCATTCCATTCCGTTCGGTAATGGCCTTCGAGACGAACTCCATCGCTACGGGTCCGTCGAGAATAGTGTCCCCCTTCAGGATCGACCAATCGGGGACGAAGGGCATCGTCGCCATCCTTCCCACCAACTCCGCCGCGCTCGGACGTACGGGGGGAAGCTGTTGCGACGGGACCTCGACCGTCTTCCCCGATCCCCCCGCTGCGTCTCGAGCCGACCTCGACGCATGGGAGTGATGATGATGATGCTTCTTCTGCTTCTTCGCCGGAGATTGTCCCTCGGGCGCTGGGGGAGGTGCTTGAGAGGGCCCTCTGGCTTGCTGGAGCTGAGCAGAAAGTTTCCTCTTCTCGGCAGCAAGGCGATCCTGCTCTTCTTTCTTCTTCTTCTCCTGCCTCGTCTTCTCGGCAGCGGCGAGCAGAATCTGCTTGGCTTGAGCCTGTTGTGTCGACATCCCTACAACAAGACAGGAAAGGAAGGCTAAACGTTAACACGAAGGCAGAAAGATGAAAAAATAAGGAAAGAGACATACTAGGGTCGGCGGGACTCAGTCCGGCCCTCGCTAGGTGAACCTCGGTCACCCGACGCCATGCGATGCTGTTTCCCCCGAGTATCTGGTCAACCTTCCCCCACTCCCTGGCAGTTAACTCGCTCCTCTTCGGGGGCTTGCGCTTCGGCTTCACAAAATTCCACTGAGTCGGGATGTCCCATGACCCTTCGGTCTTCACGACAAAGTACTTATCCCTCCAATTCTTAATCGAATCCGGGTGGCCGTGCACCACTTTTTTGTTCGGTCTCGGCGTGAAGAAGAATACGCCCTCAATATCTCCGAGCGAACCAATACTAAAGATGGCACGGAAGTAGGAAAGCCTTGGCCTCACCCCTTTCTCTTGGCACTTCAGGATGAAGCAGATGAGGTGCTTCCACGAGTTGGGGCCGTACTGCATGGGGGACAGCTCCGCCCAGTTCAAGACCGTCTTTACGAAAGGGTGCAGAGGCAACCTCAACTCCGAGATGAAGGCGTCCTCTGGAAATATGCAATAGCCCGGAGCCAACACTGTCGTGGGACGAATACCCGGGCTCGGTTGTAGGAGCTCGTACTCCCTCGGAATGTAGTAAGCAACCCTGATAATATTGAGGTACTCCGGTCTCAAGACGCTGGGAGTGTTGTCCGCACGAATTTTCGTCCTTGTGTTCTCTCCAGGCATGGGAGGGATCGGTTGAATGTCCTTCACATCGTCAGGATACATTCGTATTGACACGGGATTTCGAAAGGTAACAGGTGGAACATCAAGGCCCGTCCTCGACGCATCCTCGTTAGGCGAAGAGGGACTTTGAGGGATGGTGAGGACTCTCTTCTTCCGATGTGGTCGAGGCTTGCGCTCGGGGGAGGGCGTCGACAAGGGGGGCAACGGAGGCAGATCTTCTCCGTGACCGGCCTCCTGCGCACCAATACCCTCTCCTCCCTCACTTTCCGTGTCAACCTGCTCTCCTTCGTCACCCTCTTCGTCATCACCACCACCACCCTCCTCTTCATCATCACCAGCGCCCTGATCCTAATCCTCGTCCTCATCATCACTATCCTCGTCCGCACCGCCCTCTTCCATCGGCTCCTTCCCTAGTCTCCGAGAACTCAGCGGTTGCACGACTAAGGCTACGTCACTGGCTCCTTCGGAGCCAGGCTCGGAGAAAACCTCCTCTTTGACCTGGTACTTGCCCAGAGACGATGACGTTTCCAAATCCGACTCCTGCCCCGAGAGACCAGACGAACTAGCCCCGGACCCAGACTGAGTACGAGACATTTCTAAAAAGAGAATTACTAACCTGATGCGTTGAAAGTTACGCTTTTCTGCGAAGAATCCGCCGATAGCGATCGAAATGCCTGTGCTAAGTTGAAAGTTGGAAATTATAAGTGATGAGGTAAAAATGAAGATGTGAGATGGGGTGGGGGGTTTTTAAAGAGGAAAACGACTCCTCGATTTTCGCAAAAAAGGATCTAGCCGTTGGATCCTATCTGAAAAAGATCTAACGGCCATCAAGATCTAAGAAAGCGTTGATCATTGCGCCATTACGTCAGCAAAAAAGCGAGAAATTACCCCCCTACCCCTTCCTACTTGCTAGACAGGAAAATTTCAAAGACAGGAGACTCGACGCTCGGATAGAACCGCGAGCCAGACCGCCTTCTCTTTTCTCAGGTGGAGCTCGGAGCTCGGATCGAAACTCGAGCCAGGCAACTTCTCCTTACTCAGTAGGAACACAATGCTCGGATAAGAACGCGAGCCACACGACCACTTCTCGTCAATCTCATTTCTTGGCTTCACTGAAGAGTCTAGATCTGTTCATCATCTCCCACTTACTTCTGTTCAACCCATTACCAATGTCTTCCAAAAAGCGATCCAAACAGGCTTTGCAGGATCAAAATGGATCCTAGAAGAAGAACTTTCGAAGAGGCGGTCTATGGCAACCGTGCGTCCATCAGTGGGGGCTCGACGCTCGGATCGAAGCTCGAGCCAGGCTACTTCTCCCTTCTCAGTGGGGGCTCGACGCCCGGATCGAAGCCCGAGCCAGGCTACTTCCTCTTTCTCAGTGGGGGCTCGATGCTCGGATCGAAGTTCGAGCCAGGCCACTTCTCCCTTCTCAATAGGGGCTCGACGCTCGGATCGAAGCTCGAGCCAGGCTACTTCTCCCTTCTCAGTGGGGGCTCGACGCTCGGATCGAAGCTCGAGCCAGGCTACTTCTCCCTTCTCAGTGGGGGCTCGACGCCCGGATCGAAGCTCGAGCCAGGCTACTCCCTCTTTCTCAGTGGGGGCTCGACGCTCGGATCGAAGCTCAAGCCAGGCTACTCCCTCTTACTCAGTGGGGGCTCGACGCTCGGATCGAAGTTCGAGCCAGGCCACTTCTCCCTTCTCAGTGGGGGCTCGACGCTCGGATCGAAGCTCGAGCCAGGCTACTTCCTCTTTCTCAGTGGGGGCTCGACGCTCGGATCGAAGTTCGAGCCAGGCCACTTCTCCCTTCTCAGTAGGGGCTCGACGCTCGGATCGAAGCTCGAGCCAGGCTACTTCTCCCTTCTCAGAGGGGGCTCGACGCTCGGATCGAAGCTCGAGCCAGGCTACTTCCTCTTTCTCAGTGGGGGCTCGACGCTCGGATCGAAGTTGGAGCCAGGCCACTTCTCCCTTCTCAGTAGGGGCTCGACGCTCGGATCGAAGCTCAAGCCAGGCTACTTCTCCCTTCTCAGAGGGGGCTCGACGCTCGGATCGAAGCTCAAGCCAGGCTACTCCCTCTTACTCAGTGGGGGCTCGACGCTCGGATCGAAGTTCGAGCCAGGCCACTTCTCCCTTCTCAGTGGGGGCTCAACGCTCGGATCGAAGCTCGAGCCAGGCTACTTCCTCTTTCTCAGTGGGGGCTCGACGCTCGGATCGAAGTTCGAGCCAAGCCACTTCTCCCTTCTCAGTAGGGGCTCGACGCTCGGATCGAAGCTCGAGCCAGGCTACTTCTCCCTTCTCAGTGGGGGCTCGACGCTCGGATCGAAGCTCGAGCCAGGCTACTTCCTCTTTCTCAGTGGGGGCTCGATGCTCGGATCGAAGTTCGAGCCAGGCCACTTCTCCCTTCTCAGTGGGGGCTCGACGCTCGGATCAAAGCTCGAGCCAGGCTACTTCCTCTTTCTCAGTGTGGGGCTCGACGTTCGGATCGAAATTTGAGCTAGGCCACTTCTCCCTACTCAGTATACGCTCGGAGCTCGGATGGAATCTCGAGCCATACCACCTTCATCTTTCTCGGTGGTAGCTCGGAGCTCGGATGGAATCTCGAGCCACACCTCTTTCATCCTTCTCAAAGGTGCCTCGGAGCTCGAATGGAAAATCGAGCCATACCAACCTCATCCATCACGATGGGGCTCGGATCTCGGATAGAAGCGCGAGCACACCACCTTCGCCTTTCTCGGTGGGGCTCGGAACTCGACGCTCGGATAGAATCTCGAATACCAGACGCTCCCCTCGCTCTTCCAACTAGCGAGGGGATCGTCCCCAGACCGTAGGAGGCCGCTCCGCTGACCTCTAATGCTAGGTAAACGAGCCCCAAAAGAAGGCCTCGACATCCCCTCGCTCTTCCAACTAGCGAGATGATCGTCCACCGACCCTTTGGCTCGTCGGCCGACCCGTGGGCTCGCCTGCTGACCCCTCGTCCCGTCTGCCGAACCCTTGGTCCGTCCTCCGACCCATGGGCTCGCCTGCCGACCCTTCGTCCCGTCTGCCGGACCCTTGGTCCGTCCTCCGACCCATGGGCTCGCCTGCCGACCCTTCGTCCCGTCTGTCGAACCCTTGGTTCGTCCTCCGACCTTCGGCTCGTCCGCCGACCTTTGAGCTCGTCCGCCGACCCCCAAAGCTTGACTCAGGCGGTCCTGGCTCTCTTACCCTTTTACTCCCCCTCCTGCATGAAACTCCAAAACGAGGGATCCATTACTCCTGACCCCTGGCCTCTTTAAGGGAAAGCACAAATCCTACCGTCTCACCCCGACATCTGCTCTTCCCCCAGAGGCAAAGAGTCGCTCCTACACGACTGGATCACCCAGCCCTACAGGAGCGTGGGGCTCATGATATGGGTCAGAAATAACATGGCCCATCCTGGACCACTAGATCCCCTCAGAGATGCGCGCACCATCTGATCCTTCTGATCTGCCACGTCAGCACCAGAAAACCGACCGGAGCTCTGCCCCGTCAGCCCGGAAACCGCTCTGGCGTCTGCCACGTCAGCCCTATACTGCCCGGCTTTTTCCACCGCTTCAGCCATGCGGGTAACCGGGTCCGGCCCAGCCCCAAACGGGTCTGGACCCGATTGGCTTCCTCTATAAATACCAGACCCTCCCCCCTGTTTACAGGTAATCAATCTTTTTCTCCACAAAAACCCTAGTTACTGTTGCTATATCTTAAGTGACTGACTAGATCGTCGGAGGGTCTGCCACCGGAACCAACCCCGGTGTTTCTAGACCGTCTGCAGGTACACAAGACCTCGGATCCGAGCCCAGCATCCACCTCACTACCAGCCTGTCCCAGGTACCGCTCGGCCAGCCGAGGGTCGTCTGACCAGTAGCTTTCTCCTTCAAAAACAAATCGAGTAAGAACTCACACCTGGTGCATCCACACGTCTCCCAGAAACAAACCGCATCAGTATGTAAGATAGTCAATAACGATTCGTACCCTACTTAGCAAGTAGAAGCACACACACTCAATATTTGTGGACGACAATAAATTTAGATAATAATCTAGAGATGATAAATCAGTATCACAAATAATGGAGAAGTGAAAAGAGTTTACTGAGATTCATAGACAATGTTGCGATGTTGAGAGTTGAGCAGTGTGAGGCACTTGGAGGATTGGCTGCGTAAGGGTGCAGCCAGGTGAGGGCCGTCAGCGGCCGAAACGGTGGTCGGGAGGTGAGGTTGCGGCAGCAAACAACAAGGGGATTTGGGGATTAGAGTTTCGAAGTTGAAGGGATTTAGGGATTAGGGTTTTGAAATAGAGGGGTTGGTCGTCAATGGAGGTGGCTGCGGCAGCGCTCAGTGGTGGCTCAAGCGGTTGTGAGGAGGCGAGGGGAAGGCTTAAATGGAGTCGAATACGAGAGCAGAGTGGAGGTGAGGCGCTTCCAGGAGGAGTGGCAATGGTGGGGCTGCGGGATAGTGCGGTGTGAGGCAGCAATTGGCGAGGTCGTGGTGGCAGTTTGGAGGCAGTCAACGTCGGAGGATGTTGCGGATGAAGGGGGGAGGAGAGAGGTGACAGGGAGAGGGCTTCGGTGATGGGTTGCGGGGTTCGGGAACAAGAAACAGAGGAGAAGAAGAGAAGGAGGGCGGCTGTAGATGGATTAGATTAAGGTTTGGGATTTGGGTGTAGTTATAGAGTTTATCACAAACACTAAAATTTATCTCAATGACTCACATAAAAAAATAAATGAAGAGCAAAACTCAATCACAATAATTTTTTTAATCAAAAATAGCATGTCTTCTCTCAAAGCCTTTATATAGGCTCAAAATAAATCTCAATACAAATCTCTAAAATATTCTAATGCATAAAATAAATGGTGGAAATTGTTAAACTACTACATATGGCTACAATTGCCAAAACAAAATATACATGAATACTGAAATAAAATACTAAGCTAATAGAATAAACGATGTCTGCATTATAAAAACGCCCGAATCGTCGCGAACTGATGTCCTCATCATATTGGATGAACTCTTTTATAAGTTTATTGTACTGATTGGAGTTTAAATCTATGAATTTTTCTATGGTGCTATGTTTTGATGTACTTGGACACAAATTTGCAAAACTTTTATAGTTTCAATGGTATATTGACATTTTCTTTAAATAAATTTTTATTTGCATCTGGAGATTTTTTTTGTATACAGGTAAAAAGAAACAACATTCCTAAAATGCTGTAAAAAAACAATACAGTCAAAACGATAGTGTTTTAAAATGTTGTATGTTTTGACTGTGTTTTCAAAACACTTAATTTTACGATGGCATTTCAAAAACGCTATCAAAAGATAGCGTTTTGCGAACGCTATTGAAAAGATAGCATTTTTAGAACTGCGCTCTCTTTGATAGCTGTTATTATCAACAACAGGAGTAACAACTACTTCCATATCAACCAAGCCACGATAACTACTAACTATCAATACATTGTTCAAACTAAAAGCAACCCTCAAAACATACTGTTTCTTACTGTAATATCAAAAGTCGGAAAGGTTAAAATAGAAACTGTTAAACTCAAACATACTGTTTCGTAAGTGCTCAATTTCACTGCTCATAATTAATATGAATATAAGGTCTCTGAAGTGGTACACCCTGACACGTACCGACTCGTTTCCTACCTGAACCCTAGCTACTGTTGCTTTCTCAGTGACTGACTAGATCATCGAAGGGCCTGTCGCCGGGACTTCTTGTCGGAGGATTTACCCCATAACTCGTAGTGCTAATAGCGGAAACACACCACAAGCAATAGAAACTCCCAAGGCTTAGATGAACCAAGAACAAGTCACCACAATATATGTAAGATCTCACAAGAACACAATCAGTATGCACAGATAACCAATACTTCTTATTTCCCAAGAAATACAAAGATTATAAAGAGATTACATCTCTCAATCTCTCACTCACACTTTTGAAACACTCAACACAATCCGCTCTTGAAGTTGAACAATGATAACAGCTCACCTCTTGATTACACAAATTTATGGATTAGATCAACTAAGCCCTAGAGTTTACGGCTATATATATAGCCCCCACGTAAACCCTAAAAGATAAACACAAATCTAGCAATTGGGTCTTTAAACTCGTAAGCCCAAAAACAATCAGCCACCGAAGTCGGTCGACTGCAACGTGTAAATCTAGACCCGAGAGCTGACCAGTCGACTGCACCCCCAAGGTCGGTCGATCGTCCTCTCCTCTGTTGGACCTTTACACTCGAAGAACTCTCAGCAGACTAGGTCGGTCGACCGCACCCCTCTCAGTGCCTACGTGTATTTGAGGCCAAACCTAACAATCTCCTACTTAGACCAAATACACCACGTTTCAAAGTTATTGCAATCTTCAGCTCGCATTATCTCTACCAATCTCCTACTTTTATGGAAGATTCAAGAACTCCCCACTCTCATGAAGAGCACTTCTGCCACTCTACCACATAGAGTGCACCAACCACCCATCATCGCCTCATGAAGGATGTGCTCCACCAATCGCATAGAGCACGATTACCGGAGAAACAATCTCCCGTGTCGGATTCTGTGTTATGAGACTCCCTAACTCGCAAGATCTCCATCAACACCGAACATAGTTCAAAGCCTCTCAATGCACCCTCTGCACTAGAAACCTCCGTGGACGAAACCTCCACAAACTCCATAGACTGTTCAACCCCTACAGTCCCAATTCAGTTACCTTCATCGACATTACCCCACATATCGATACCAGTGCTCTCTACTTCACAAGAGCGACTTGAAGCTTCAACTACCAATTCGCAAAGTACCCTCACCACAGCAATGTCTTGCCCTCTAGGATCACTTCCATGGCCAACAGCTCCCACTAAATTAGTAACCTCCCCTCCATAACTGAAAGAACTCGGTTGCACCCCACATAACCTACTACTCGATTCTGGCTGAGAGTCAACTACAGGAGAAACGCTCCTCACGTCTCTAAGCAAATACAGTGTTCCCTCACTCTTTCCTTTTGCAATCACCCTTGAACCTGCAGCTATACACCACTCCCCACTACCAACCGTAGTAGATAACCCCTCCTTGTCTAGCTTTCTAATCGATATAAGATTTTCCTTCAGGTCTGGAACATGTTTTGTCTCCCGCAAGACAATACTTTGATCATCAATGGTGTTCACGCGAACAGTACCAACCCCATGCACAGGACACCGGTAACCATTCTCCACGATCACATCTCCAAAAGAACCCTCCTTGTAGTCACCAAATACCTCTCTCCTCGGAGTGCAATGAATAGAAGCTCCCAAATCAATACACTGATCTTGGGTGCCCAATTCCTCCCGAGCAGCTAAGCATAGATGCTCAACAAGCCCCACTTGAGCTTCCTTTGGGGTATCTTTTTTCGGTTTCTCCTGCTTCTTCATGTGACCCTTCTTGTGACAATACCAGCACTCAGGCCCATGTCCCCCATCACTGTCATCAGATCCACTCTCAGATGAACTACTCTGATCCTTTCTTCTTCGACTGCTCTTAGATCTCCCACGTCTCTTCTCAACGTACATGGCAGAATCTCTAGAAGATGATGATGGATATCTCCCATTTCTCACCTTTCTCGCCTCCTCGTTCAGAATGCTACTCACCACATCCTGCAGAGTCGTCAAATCTGTCATAGTGCCTGTAATAGTCTGTTCCACTGTACCATAACTATCAGGTAAAGTAGATAGAAGTCACAATGACTGTTTCCTCTCTGAAAACTTCAAACCTGCAGCTTCCATCTGGTTGTAAACCATACAGTAATTATTCACATGCTCTGCTACTGAATCCCCTTCCTTCAACTTCATATTAACCAATTTCTCCAGATGAAGAATTTGATTAGATGCCGACAGTTTCTCATACATATCCGTAAGAATCTCCATAGCCTCCTTTGTGGTCTTTGCCTTCGAGATATGAAATAACACATTCTTACTCAGCCCCAACTGAATCTACCCCAGCGCCTTCTGATCCAGACAATTCCGATCAGCCAAGACCTTCGCATCCGTGTCTGCATCTACCGGCTTCTCATCAAACAACGAACCATTAAGATCTTTTTGACGAAGATATGCTATCATATGAATCTTCCACATCGCAAAGTCACTCCCATCGAATCTCTCGATCTTCATCTTGTTATCAGCCATCTCGAACCAACTGCTCTGATACCACTTGTCGGAGGATCTACCCCACAACTCGTAGTGCTAATAGCGGAAATACACCACAAGCAATAGAAACTCTCAAGACTTAGATAAACCAAGAACAAGCCACCACAATATATGCAAGATCTCACAAGAACACAATCAATAAGCAGAGATAACCAATACTTCTTATTCCCTAAGAAATACAAAGATTACAACTCTCAATCTCTCTTTCTCACCTTTGAAACACTTGGCACAATCCCCTTTTGAAGTTGAACAATGATAACAGCTCACCTCTTGATTACACAAATTTATGGATTAGATCAACTAAACCCTAGAGTTTACGGCCATATATATAGCCCCAAAGTAAACCCTAAATGATAAACACAAATCTAGCAATTGGGACTTTAAACTCGTAAGCCCGAAAATAATCATCCGCCGAAGTCGGTCGACCGCAACGTGTAAGTCCAGACCCGAGAGCTGACCGGTCAACTGTACCCCCAAGGTCGGTCGACCGTCCTCTCCTCTGTTAGACCTTTACACTCGAAGAACTCTCAGCAGACTAGGTCGGTCGACCGCAACTCTCCAGGTTGCATTCTTCTACTCGCTGCTTGTCTTCTCTTTGTAACGCCTCTGCCCCGAGCTCGGACAATTTATACAATTTATAAGACAAATTAGATACTATGTAGTACAACTGCCCACCACAAGCTGCCTCTCAAAAGGTGGTTAACCGAACTGGTGACTCTTGATCATAGCCTATTATATTTATATATTATTTTATTCATTTTAACTCCCGATATAGGATTATAATCACTTACTCTTCTCCCGAGAGCCACAGAGAATACACTCTGCTTATCAAATTCTATTGATGTGGGCCCCTCCCACGCCGTGACGTCATCGTCAATTACCAAACAGCAGCATTTGCTGTAACAAATGTCGTGGGGCCCCCATCATCATATCACACTTTTTAACACATATATTACCATACCGACCATACTCCTTCTATTACATATATAATCACCATATTATATACTAATATTATATATTTGAAAATTACGGGGTGTTACACACACCCCCCCTTCAGAAATCAGCATCCTCGTTGAGCACGGGGCATGCACAATCTAGTGCAGGATCTACTTTCTAGCCAATGTGGAGTGGAGTACCCTGATTCTGCTAGCTGCACCGTACCCCGATTCTGCGGGTTGTCCATTATTTCAGGCCGCAACCTCGCTCCCTCTCAGGCATACCTATACATCTGCTAGCTCCATCTCAGGCATACATCTCACCCACTCTTACCCACACTCGGTGTTGAAAGTCGACTCTGATACCATTTGTAACGCCCCTGCCCCGAGCTCGAACAATTTATACAATTTAGAAGACAGATTAGATATTATGTAGTACAACTGCCCACCACAGACTGCCTCTCAAAAGGTGGTTAACCGAATTGGTGACTCTTGATCATTGCTATTATATTTATATATTATTTTATTCATTTTAACTCCCGATATGGGATTATAATCACTCACTCTTCTCCTAAGAGCCACAAAGAATACTCTCTGCTTCTCAAATTCAATTGATGTGGGGCCCCCACGCCATGACGTCATCGTCAATTACCAAACAGCAACATTTGCTGTAACAAATGTCGTGGGGCCCCCCATAATCATATCACACTTTTTAACACATATATTACCATACCGACTATACTCCTTCTATTACATATATAATCACCATATTATATACTAATATTATATATTTGAAAATTACGAGGTGTTACACTCTTGCTTCTTTGTCTCATCATCTTCTTGTCCAACTTCAAGTACTCAGTGCCTACGTGTATTTGAGGCCAAACCCTAACACTTCTCTCGGTATTTCTAGGCAGTGTGCAGATACAAGAGTCTGAGCCGAGCCTCGAAGATCTGAGCCAAACATCCGGCCTCTACCTCACTCCTGCTACCCCGAGCCGGTCCTACAACCGAGGGTGGGATCAGCGCCAGTACCACGTCTCCCGCTTCACAAATTACAAGAACTCACACCTGTTGCCCCCTACACCCAAAAACAAGCAGCATCAATGAAGAATTATTTATTGCATTTGTAACTATATAATTATTGGTCCTTTTACTTGTCGTTGTCTTATAAACTTAGGGATGGCGAACGGGTCGGGTTGACCCGCGACCCGCCCGTTTAACCCGACCCGTGAAATGCCGGTTCGGGTTTGGGTCGAACCCGTTAATAGAAATGGGTCGACCCGGGTCGTAAAATTCGCGAATTTAACCCAATCAATCCGGCCCGATAACCCGTCTATTTGAACCCGACCCGCTCGTGAATCCGCAGGTCGACCAGCGCGCGGGTCAAACATTTGACCCGCGCGGGTCCAACGTTCGACCCGCAGGTCCAACAGGTCGGCCCGCAGGTCCAACAGGTCGCTCATCACACCCGAGAGCTTCTTCAATGGCTATTGTAGCCATTTTTTGGTGTTTTTTTCGGTTTTTTTAATTTAATTTTTCCCTATAAATACCCCTAAAACCCAAACAAAAAATTCACACCTTACTCTCTTACTCTCTCTCTACTATTATTACTCAATTCATTTCAATTTGTGAACAATTGAACAAACAAGGTAGCAATACATATACACGATCAAACGACAAATTCCGATCGTATCGAACTCAAAATTGAACTACGTCTTCAAGTCTTCAACTCTCCTCCAAGTGATCAAGTCTTCAACTCTCCTCCAAGCTCTCTTCAAGTCTTCAATTCTGGACTTCTACTTCTACTTCTATTCTTATTTTTACGGGTATTTTTATATACGAGTATCCACGGTGAACAGTATCAGAATTTCATATCCCTCTTCTTCTATTTTTTTTTGTAGTTATATTTTTTTGTATCATATTTGTTTGTTGGTTTTTTTATCTTCTCTCACAACCCTCTTGTTTTTTAGATTTTTTTTTGTAACTTATCGCGCCTACATTGTGTTTAACTTTTTTACATACACTACTACATATCAACATGTCTAGATCACGCGGAAGCGGCCGTAGCCAAAGTGGACAAGATTCTACCGGCACTTTCCGTAGGCCTCCAATTGTCCCACAAAAATGACCCCGCCAAAGACTACTCTAATCCTCCTCCCCAACAATGGGGTACACGATGAGTTTGTAGGAGACATAGAATTAGAAGAAGAACCACAAAAACAAGCCACCGAAACAACACAACCGGCTATTAGTAGGAAAACTAAAGGGCAAAGTAATGATTGGCACAAATTTTATAATTATATTCCGGACGAAAATGTGCTGGGTGTAGGTTTAAAAGTGTATAAAACATGTTCGAAGCCATACAAATGGAAGAGGGGTGAGGACACGGGCACAATTAGGCGACACATCCAAAATGTGCATAAAGAACTTCTTGTTGACCTACCCGGCCAACAAAAAATCCACCCTAGGACCGGTCTAGTTGATAGCCACCCTTATGATCCCGAACTTGTTCATCGGGAAATGGCCCGATTGGTAATCAATGAAGAGTTACCATTTTCCTATCCCGATAGTAGGGACTTGGAAAATTTTAATCAAACCGCCTTAAACCCTCATTTTAGAAGAATCCCTAGGAATACTTGCAAATCGGATTGTTTTAAAATGTACAATGAAATGAGAGAAGCTTTAATTTCGAATTTTATGGAGTTTAACTTGTAGAGTTAGTTTAACTTCCGATTGTTGGATGAGTTGTAACAATATTTCAGTGATGGGATTAACCTGTCATTGGATCGACAGTGATTGGATTCTTCAAAAAAAAAATCATATCACTTGTCGTGTTGCCCTATCCCCATAGTGGCAATGAAATTGCAAACTGTATTTTAGAAATTTGTGATGTTTTTCATATTCGCGATAAAATTATGCGTATAAGTTTTGATAATGCATCTAACAAGAATGCATTAATTAGTATTTTAAAAATCGCATTAAACCCACCATCTGACAATATTTTTTATGTTAGATGTGCCTGTCATATTTTAAATTTATGTGTTCAAGATGCATTAAAAATAGCTGAACCATATATAGGTTTTTTTATAACGAGGATAGAATCGTGAGATTCCAGCCGAATATATTAATAACAGTACGGGATACAAAGGAGGCACACTTTTACAAACTGTAAAACCACCAACAAATAGGAGAGAAAAAATACAAAGCAGGAAAGCAATAGAGATAATTGCCCAAAAAAACACTGATACATACAAAAACACAGCATAGCCAAAGGGAACTGAAACAACAACAACGACCAGACCAGCGATCGAGACCGACCAGAACGCCAATGCCGATTGCCACAACAGAGCCAACCCAACAAATAAAAACCATGAGGAGAGCCACGAGAGCACCCAGCAGTAGAAATGGAGGCCCCCCCTAGGCTGCAAGAAGCATATGGCGATCCCTGGCGAAGAAATGAAAGGGTGAACCCAACCAAAGTAGCTCTCGTAGGATAAGCTACACAGGCTCGGAAAAGACCCCTTCGAAAGAAAAGAGTTCCGCAACAACGCGAACAAGACAAAATAGATAACCACATATCAAGAATAGAAAATGGCCATAAAAAATACAGGATCGGCTCAGCCAAACAGCAGCAAAGTCTGTCGCTAAAAAACCAAACAGCTGCAGCAAAACAAATCATCCACAACCCAACAGAACAAAAAAATTAATCCACCGTCGATGATGCTTTAAAACGGCTAAACAACTAGAAGTTAAGAAGCACGAAATGAACATAACCCAAGTGAAAGGCACAGGCAAAATATAGCCAGCTACAGAAAAGCATAAAACCCACCACATTACAGAACGACCATAATACTCACCTTCTATGAGACAAGATTCAGTATAAACAACCAGAACAAAAAATAGTTAAGAGTCCCTGACAACTTACAAACCAAATTCCCATAAAAATAACAAGGAGAAGAACATAGTCCATGGAGTCAACCAAGTGAACACAGCAACCTAAAATAAAACCACCCTACAAACACAAGAGCATAGACCAAGAAGCTAAACTAATACTACCACCTGAAGAGTAGAATGATAGGAACCAAAGCATAGGGAAAGTTAACATCCACAAAAAGCTCAGTACCTACAACCAAAATGAGCGATGAGGACTTCCAACACATCAGCTCTGCAAAGAGAAATCGAAGAAAAAAGAAGACATAGAACGAGTAGATAACATATAAGAAATCTACATTAAGCTATAGTTAGAAGACTGAATAATTAAAATCGCCTCATCCAGGCGATGAAGGTGCAAAGCAGCCAATTTATCGTGCAATAAATTGGAAGGCCAAAATTTACAAAAAAATAAAAACTCTTCAATGATGGAATCGATCAATTTCGCAGATTGTGTAAAAATACGATGATTCCTTTCGGCCCAAATAACCCAAATGATGGCCATATATAATAGAAAAGATCCAGGATTTGCGATATTTTTTCTTGAGATGGAGCGCACACCAGCACGATTCAAAAGAACTAGGGCTCGATGGCGCTCGCCCAGCGATAACACAAATCTTCCACAATGGTTGAATAAAAAGGGCACAGGAGGAAGAGGTGGTTGGCATCCTCATGGCCTGAAGAGCACAGAGAACATAATTGTCCTATGGCAAGGCTCCTTTATTGAGAACATCAACGGTGAGCAGTTTGTTATTAAGAGCAAGCCAGGTGAGGATTTTAGATTGCAGAGGGGCACAACAACTCCATAAAGGCTTAGCCAGCTGCGAGTTAAAACCCCTAAAATTAAGAAAATTGTAGAAGGATTTAACCAAATATTCTCCTGAGCTGGTCCAACGCCACTTAATGTCATCAGCGTGGTGCCAGGGATAAAGATTAAGGTTAGCGAAAAGTTCTTGGAGCTCAGTCTCAAGAGACGACGGTAGAACATCACTGAAAGAGATAGACCAAAACTTTTGATTGTTGAGGATGGAGGTATAATCCGCCACTAAGGACAAGGTGTTGGCGGCCATTTGGTGAAGGGTGGGGAAGGCCAGAGAAAGCTTGATATTACCGAACCACAAACCGTCCCAGAACTTGGTTTTCAAACCATCAGCACAAACGTGGATAATGCCACAGCGGAATGGGCAAGCCACTTTCCAAACTCTTTTCCAGAACGACGAACTTTTACGAGACAGGAAAGGATTGAAATCCCATACTCTACGACGACCGAAACATTTAAGAGAGATAAGCCTGATCCAAGGTAATTGATCGTTCTTCAAAATTCTCCATAACCATTTACCAAGAAGGGCTAAATTTTGATCCCGGAGGTTAAGAACCCCTAAACCCCCCACTGCCTTAGAAGTGCACACCAGCTTCCAATTGCAGAGGTGAGTACCTGCTTTATAAGAATCAGCGCTAGACCAGAAGAAATTTTTTCTAATCTGGTCAATTCTCCTAATAACCTAAGAAGGAACATAGAACAAAGACATCATATATAATGGGACAGATGAGAGAACAGAGTTGACTAGAATAAGTCTGCCACCTCGAGAAAGTTGCTTACCAGACCATAAGTTAAGTCTAGATTCCACCTTTTCGATCATCGGAGTCCAATCCGATTTATGAAGCTTTCCCCATCTCAAGGGAATGCCAAGATAAAGAATTGGGAACGAAGCCGAGGCACAACTGAAAAACTGGGCAATCTTAACTTGCCGGTTTTGTGACCCTCCTAGCCAAAGAACCGAAGATTTTTTAAAGTTAATGGCTAAACCAAAGGCACTTTCGAAAATATACAGAAGTAACTTGAGGTTCCGTAAAGTGCTTCCGTTGGGTTATGCGAAGATGACAGTGTCATCGGCATATTAGAGGTTGAGCACCCCTTGGTAGCATTGAGATCCTCCAAGACCTTCAATGACCTGCGCATCCAACGATTTTCGGAGTAACTTGCTGAACACATCGGCTACCAGGGTGAACAAAAGAAAGGAAATGGGATCACCCTGTCGAAGGCCACACTTACACTTGAACTTGTGGCCTTCTGATCCATTTATAATGATAGACAAGGTACCAGCAAAAAGGCTGGATTTAATCCAAGCGATCCATTTAGGGCCGAAACCCCGATGAAGAAGGATTTCGAAAAGAAAATCCCAGCTAACGTTATCATAAGCTTTTTAGAAATCTAACTTTAACAGAATTCCCTCAGAATTAGATCTATGACACTCGGAGATAATTTCTTAGGCCGCTGCCACACTATCCAAGATGAAACAGTCTTTAATAAAGCCTGTCTGGGCAGAGTCAATCAAAGGAGAGATGATAGTGCTGAGACAGGTCGAGAGAACTTTCATTATGATCTTGAAAGTGGTGTTGAGAAGGCCATTCGGCCGAAATTTGGCGGCCGAGTAGGCTCCCAGGATTTTAGGGATAAGAACAATATGCCCATAATTGATACGATCAAAAGAGAAAGAATCTTGATGAAGATCAGAGAACATCTTGAGAAGATCATCTTTGAGCCACTCCCAGAATTTTTGGAAGAAAAAAGCGGGGAATCCGTCCGGTCCTGGAGCCGAATCACTTTTTAAAGAAAAGACTGCAGACTTAATCTCTGCCAAAGAAAAAGGTGCTTCAAGACTGGACAGATCATGAGACTGCTAACCATACAATTTGGCCCAGTCCACGTGAACAGATCGATGTTTGTGAGATCCCAAAAATTCTTTAAAGAAACGAAGGAAAGAAGCATGGATTTCAGAATCCGTGGTGAGAACCTCACCATTGTCAATAATCGAAGAAATTTGATTACAACATTGCCGATGAGAGGCAAAGTTATGAAAAAAGGAGGTGTTGCCATCACCCTCCTTAGGCCAGCGGAACTTAGCCCTCTGGAGCCATTTAATGTGGTCATTGTGAAGAAGGAAGCATATTCCCTCTTACAAGACGCTCGTTCAGTGTGTAAGGATTCCGAAATAGGCCCAAGTTCCTCCAGTTTATCAATAGATTCGATAGA
This sequence comes from Hemerocallis citrina, assembly GCA_017893485.1. Taxonomy (NCBI): domain Eukaryota; kingdom Viridiplantae; phylum Streptophyta; class Magnoliopsida; order Asparagales; family Asphodelaceae; genus Hemerocallis; species Hemerocallis citrina. Next base: position 25,306,080 of record CM030360.1, read on the forward strand.
AGTAAGGAAAACATTTTTAAGGAACTGAGTGTTAGCGAATCTCTCTTTATGCCAAATTTTGTAGCCATGCTTGATAGCGTGAAGCTTAAGGAGGATGCAACCTAGATCAGAAGATCCCGTGATAGACGAAAGACACTCAGAGATGAGGTTGACAAAAGTTTGGTCTTGCAGCCAGAATTTTTAAAAGCAAAATTTAAAAGGTTTCGAGAAATTAAAGTAGGAGGACAAAGAGATCGGCACATGATCTGACGACGGATTGGGCAAAGCTGATGCAAAGGAATTGTGAAAAAAGTTGATCCAATCTTGGGAGACAAGAAAACGATCGAGCTTACCCAAAGAAGGCAACAATCGCATGTTGGACCAGGTGAAAAATCTACCGTTAAGGGGTAGATCAGTCAACCGAAGAGAGCGAATGCAATCGTTAAAACGGGAAGAATCTTGAGAGAGATGAGAATTGCTAGTTCTTTCATAAGAGAATCTGGTGACGTTAAAGTCGCCACAGAAGAAACAGAACCCGTGTAAGTTGTTTTGGAAGGATATAAATTCATTCCAAAACAAATTACGGTGCTCCGCCGAGGACGAACCGTAAACCGAGATAACGGTGAGATCACAATGGAATTCGTTCCAGTGTAGCCGGACAACTAGAAAGAAAGTTAAGTTCTTAAACGATAGGAAGGAGAATCTGGAAGCTTTAAAACCAAAAAGGATCCCATCTCTTGATCTGATGGCGTCAAGAGAGATCCAATTGGTGATAGAGGTTCCACGGATCAAACGTAAGATTGGGGGGGGGGGGGGGGGGGGAGAATCGAGTTTCATTTCTTGAATGGATATCAAATAACAGTGGAAAGAAGAAATTAGTTGGAAGAGTGCTTGTTGCTTGGTCGTGCACCCCAGACCCCGAATATTCCAAGAAATACTAATCATTAAAAACATCTGCCTTACAAGCTCTAGCAATTTGGCGACTGCGAATGGAGTCAAAATCCATGAAATTATTCAAATTAACCAAGAAACCCATATCATTGGAGAGGTGTAGCATTTCTAGGTTCGAGAGGGAATCGAAATGCACATTATAAATAGAGCCTAGTTAACGCTCTGCAAACGAAGAAAGAGAAGGGATGGGGATGTCACACTTGCAAAAATGAGCCGCAAGGGATGCCCTAGAATCGAAATCAAGTTTAGACGCTCTTTTGGCTCTAATACGGGCACTAGAGCGAATGACGGTGCTCAAATTTTTATAAGCACGAGCAGTCTGCTGTCTCCCGGGGGAGGGGAAAGCAGTTATCGGTCTCTCACGCACCGAGGAAACATCAGAAGAAACTTCAAAGAAGGATCCCCCATTAGAGAGACCTAGATCAATGGTCGAAGAAGGGAGAGAGAAAGTGGCAGGTGAATAAGAGTGTTTGGGGGAGAAAGTTGCTTACACTACAGTAACGAGGAAAAATCCTGCCCCTCGTGCAAGATGAAGGCACCCAGGATATAGAATTGTGATGGATATAAATAGTAAGGCAGTGTGAAGTAGCGAAAGAGGGAGAAAAAGACGAGTAAAGATCAAAACGAAAATGGAACTGAACATAGTAATTAAAGGTCCTACTTAAAGAAAAATAGAATTTAATACCAAAAGAATGTAAAGAAAAAATAACCTGCTTATGCGCAACGGATTGATCAAGATCCTTGACCTTCTTCGTCTAGGAGATTGTCTTGTTCGATCCAATCATCAGATTTTGGAAAGGAAGATCCAGCTTTAAGAGAAACATTATTAGCTTTGGACCCTTGAGAGGTCGAGCAGTGAACTGACGACTTGAAATTGTCCCAATCGGAAGAAAAATGAGGGTTGACTTCCCAACCAGGCCACTTAACCTCAGAATCAAGCAGTTGAGGTAGTGAAGGCACAGGGCAAGGAGTAACAGAAGCTGCGGGAACGAGAGGGGAGAGAGATGTTGAAGAAGCAGGGACATGTCGCTTGTTCGGAGATACGATGAGTCCAGAATGACTCGGTTGAGAGAGCTTCCCAGAGCCGAAGTCCGGATTAATCCAAACAAGGTTGGGCACTTTAGTAGGGGAGTTTTAGGGGATCGAGGTGATTGAAAACCTCTTCGATGATGAGGGAAGTTATTTTTCAAAGGTGTTTTGAAAGACGCCATGAGTTTGGCAGAGGGTGCAGTAGGCCTAGAAGAAGCTCCAATAGCGAATGATTTGGGAAACTGAGACACCTCAGAGATGGGCTTAGCACTGGAGTATGGGTCTCTTGTGCAGAAGGGAGTTCTTGATAAATGACCGATACAACAAAGGAGGACTTATGATCTCTTAAGGAGAAAGCTTACATTCTATCATGTGCTGGAAGGCAAAAGAAATCAGCTTCCACTTGGAGGCATCCAGAAGCCAAGAAGGAAGAAGAGGAAATGTGGATCAACTCCCCCACACATTTAGTCATTTCCACGACTAAACGATGAGAATCACAGAACGGTGGGAGTCCAATTAGGGTAGCTCTGAACGGGAACTGGATAAGATGGGGGGGGGGGGGGAGAACACTTTGAATGCACCATTTGCGAACTGAAAGCTTGATAGAACCAATAGCGAAAGACTTGATAGCTATAAGATCGTCTAGGATTTTAGTGGAAGGGCACTGAATAACCACTTCACCATTAGAACAAGAATTGATTGACCAGACCCAATCCTTCACATTACATGAATTGTTGAGGAAAGATTCTAAAGTGAAGTTAGAAACCGAACCTCCACAGAAAGAGACGGCTCCGTAACACTCAAAAGCGACCATTATATTAGAAAGTTCGGCAGCAGGGATAAAGATGAGGGAGACCTGGGGCTTAGGAACCGGATAAGAGGTGGATGAGAGCGCTTGAGATGAAGAAAGCTCCATCGATGGAAGACACTGAGAAACTGGGGGGGGTCGGTAGAAGGGGAGGAACAGAAGAAATCTTAGCCCTCTTGTGCTGTTTGGATTGAAGATTCGCTAGCTTAGATTGAAGAGATGGAAAATCCATAACAGCCAACACTTGGTCGGAGATAGGAACCCCCATGGAGAGGCCTAAAATTTTCTGAAGAGAAAAACATTGATTGCGGGAGTGGCCAGCTTTAAGGCAGAATAAACACTTCATATCGGAAGAGCAAAATACATTATGGTGACCAGGTTGAAGACAAGGAAAGCCGACGATTTGCTGGGAATGCAAAGAGCCAGAATGGCGCTTAGATAGAGGATAAGCAAGGGAGGGGAAAGGGCGCCAAAGGGGTATGGCCGTACGCCCTAGAACCTTCTGAGTAATGGGCCGAACGAAGAGCAGATTCAGAGGAACAAACGAATCAAAAGAAGGCCCCAGTTTACTCATTTTATTAGCATTATTATTATTATTATTATTTAACCACCTCAATCCAGGACGTACCCATCACGGCCCAGGCCCAGTCCAAAGAAGGCACCGAGAAAGTGGTCAATTAATACACGCTGTAAAACAGCTACTGTAGCGATCACAATGATCGGAAGAAAAAGACAAATAAACACACTAAAATAGGCTCGTAAATGCTGAAAAACACGGAAAAGCCCCTCAGAGATAGGAGGAAAAATCGAAGGGAATAAGGTACTATTCACTGGAAATGGAATAGTAACTTACAAATCCTAGACGATTAGCAAAAGAAGGGGCTGTCGCAAGCAATAGACAGAACACAGAGATAGAAAGAGAAGAATTAAGTCAAGGGAGAAGGGAGAAGGGAGGGTGAAAAGAACGAGAACGAGAACGAGAGAGAAAATAAGCTAAACTCTAGTCACTAGCCCTTGCGATAAAAAGGGAAGCCCCGAAATCAAACAACAGAAACTAACTTATAGTGATCGGATTGTGGATCGGCGCTGCTGAGCTGCATGACAGGGAGGAGCGTAGGAAAGCTCCCTGAACATCTGCTCAGCCTCAAAGGACAGAGAGAGGGGGGAAGACCGGCTCCAAAGCTAGCACACTGAGAAAAATCCACCATAACAAATGCTCACCTAGAATGGTGAAAGACCCTCTGAAAGGGAGGAGGGAGAGGATATAGACACCAGGAGGTGGAGCTGCAGCAAGAGGAAAAGCGAGCGAAACCCACGAAGCGAGGCGAAGGTAGAAAAAGGGACCGGCCGGAGGCAGAGGAGAAGAGACTGAATGGTGAGATGGGTTTGAAGAGAAACACGAGGACAGCTCAGATCTGAAAGGAGGAGGCCGCTAACCAAGCAGGGAGCCCGGATCTGGGGGAGGAAGGAGAAGGAGAGGACTGAAGTTCAGAAAAAGGATTCTCCAAACCATATATAGTTAAAATTAGAATTTGTGTACATTTTATTGCATTAAGTGGCACCATATTTCAAGAATGGAAAGCTTGGTGTAGGCTTAAAAATGTACATTCTAGAAAATTTTCAAAGGATGTTAAACACCGATGGAACTCTACTTTTGATTTGCTACATGTTGTTACTGAATATAAAGTATGTATAAATGATTTTTGTATTGCAAAAAATATGCCAAATTTTGAAATGACTCCCGTCGATTGGTTTTATGCCGAATCTTTGTTGAAAATTTTAGAACCTTTTAAAACTGCAACTTTCAAATTTTCAAAATCTTATGAATCTACTTCTAGTAGCATTTTTATTTCAATAGTTACTATGATGCAAACTTTTAAAGAAATGATCGATGATGCTTTTGTTGGTGATATTGTGAAACCTGCATACACAAAATTTTTGAAGTATTTTAAACCTCATCCTATGTTGTATTGTGTTGCTACTGTGATGGATCCTCGTATCAAATTAGAAGGTACGAAAGAGTTTAATTGAAATATTTTTTAATTTACTTGGGGATGTTGATAATGAAATTGATTGCGCTTCTTTTTTAGTTAAATTTAAATCGACATTAAATAACTTGTATGATTATTATGATAGATGTTTTGCTTCTAGTAGTACAACTTCTTTAGTTAGTTCTTCTTTTGCTACGTGTAAAGGTAAGGATAAGAGTAAATTTAATAATAGAACATTTAAATTACTTGCACAAATTCAATCAAAAAAACCTAGAACTAATCAACCAAATGAATTACATTTGTATAACCAACAAGATTCTGAGTCTTTTAGTTCTTCACTATATATTTTACAATGGTGGAAAGACCATGAACGTACTTATAGTATTCTTAAATATATGGCTAAAGATCTACTAACTCCTCCTGTCTCTACAGTTGCTTCTGAAAGTGCATTTTCTACATGTGGCAGGGTTCTAACTGATTACAGGAATCGCTTGAAGCCCCATTCGTTAGAGATGCTCGTCTGCACAGAAGACTGGTTGAAGGCTGAAGATAGGACCCAAGAAAAAGCATTCGATACGTCCACAAGTGGGAGCAACTCGCCGGAACAACAACAACAACAACAACAACAACAACCAAAAGGATGAATTTAAGACCAACAACAACAAATTGAAGGCCATCAAATTGAAGACAATTGTAAATGGATAAAAAATTGTATTAAATCTTTGCTTGTTATTTAAAATTAGAAAAATTGAAGTAAATTGAAATTGTATATAAGAAATTTATTATTGTATAAAACAAATTTGTAGAAAATCTTTATTTCTTATTACAAATTGTGAAACTTGTATAAGTTGAAATCATATTAATAATATATCATTTTTTTTTGGCAATTTCACTCTTTCAATCTTATTATTATTATTATTACAATTTTTTATGTTTATTATTAAAATTAAATTACTTTTTTTAAGTAAAAAAAAAGTTAACTCTAGCCGGGCCAACCCGCGACCCGACCCGACTTGACCCGGGTTGGACCCGAAAGGGTTCACGGGTTGGGCGGGTCGCGAATTGACGCCTTCGACCCGGCCCGGCCCGAGCCTTTTAACCCAACGACCCAACCCGAACCCGCCCAAGTTGGGTGCAAACCCGGGCGGGTTCGACCCGACCCGACCCGGTTCGCCAGACCCGTTTGCCAACCCTATATAAAGTACAACAAAAATGAATAATTCATTATTTATTTTGCTTAGTATTATGTATGTAAGCTTATGCTAAAAGATTCTTCCTAATTATTTTTCACTCTAGTTTGGGACCTGCAGGTTATGAAAAGTTTTGTATTCATATTGAGAAAATAGGGGTGGCAATTGGCCCAACCCTGACCCGAGTCCGATGAGCCTGACCTGCTTTAGAGAGATCTTGGGTCAAAATAATATTATATTTAATCGGGTTTAAGCTTAGCTTTTGAGTTCACATTTTAAATGGGCTGGGTTCAGGTTTAAAATATTAAGTTCGACAGGCCTGTATACCCTATGTATATTTCTTTTTTAGATATATAAGCTGAATAATTTTCCTTCTGAGCTATCGATTATGTTATCTATTAACTATTATTAAATATAACTCTCCTTCTTTGACACTTTAGTTACTTTCTAGTTTCTCTTTAACTAGTTTTTCATATATTTCTTCTTCTCCCAGACTTATGTCCCATTCTCAATGCCAATTAAATCATGGAATTAAACTTTCTTATCTTTTGCTTTTATGCTAGTAATTATATATATATATATATATATATATATATATATATATATATATATATATATATATATATAGGGTAAAAGGGATATGAGCAACTTGCTCATTTAGTAAATGAGCAAGTGATTATGTGGCATGCATGTGATATATTGGACAACTAACCCTTTTAAGGATTTTCCAATCACATGCATGCCACATCATCAATTGCTTATTTACTAAATGAGCAAGTTGCTCATACCCCTTTTTCCCATATATATATATATATATATATATATATATATATATATATAGAGAGAGAGAGAGAGAGAGAGAGAGATGTTCCATTGTAAATGCTCACCTTTGCAAACGCGTGCAAACGACCATCCTGACCATCATATGATGATCCGAACCGTTCACATTTATCTAAACGTCTAAATTAGTCTGAATATGTAAGTCCATGCATTGAAGTGTTACAAAATTGTATGGTTGGATATCGTTGTTTTTTATAATGACATGGTGGATGGACAAATGAATTTGAAATGACTTGATTTTACATATCTATACTAATTTGGTCATTCGGCGTTTGCAGTGGAACATCTCATATATATATATATATATATATATATATATATATATATATATATATATATATATATATCTTTAGCTCACGATAAGGAGCTCAGCTCGCCATCTCATAATAGACTCTCTCTCTCTCTCTCTCTCTCTCTCTCTCTCTCTCTCTCTCTCTCTATATATATATATATATATATATATATATATATAGTGAGAGAGAGAGAGAGTTATGTATGTATATATATATATATATATATATATATATATATATATATACATACATAACTCTCTCTCTCTCTCACTATATATATATATATATATATATATATATATATATATATATATATATATATATATATATATATATATATATATATATATATATATATATATATATATATATATATATATATATATATATATAGAGAGAGAGAGAGAGAGAGAGAGAGAGAGAGAGAGAGAGAGAGAGAGAGAGAGAGAGAGAGTTAGTCTATTATGAGATGGCGAGCTGAGCTCCTTATCGTGAGCTGAAGATCTCAGCCATTGGATCACGATCTAGCAGCTGAGATCTATTCCGCCCAAACATCTCAATCTGCCTAAGTTTGAAGGGAATTTTGGGGATTTCCTTTGCAGGCTATTCACTTCCCCTTCTTCTTCTTTACTTCTTCTCTCCCCCAAATCGAAACCATCTCTTCTTCAAGTACCGATGCTCCTCGTCTCTCCTCCTCGCTGCTCCAAATCCCCACCCTGACATCCCGACGCTCCTCGTCTCTCTCCTCTGTAGCGCCCCAAATTTACAATATAATATCTCAGTTCAACTCAGCATGAAACAAATCAAAATCTAGTCAAAACTTCATCAAAACACATTGGCTGTTGATCAACAGACCCGAAAACAGCAACCCCCCTCTTTACTTCAAGAATTGATCTATTTGATTCAATAACTTCTATAGAACTTTTTTATACACATCCCCCAACTAATCCCAATAGTTTATTCATGAATATAGGTGATTATAACATGTAAATAATCAAGTTCTGCACATCAAAATATCAAACAGAGTGTATGTATGCATATTCAACAGTAAGGTTAGGGTTTTGTTCACTTTTTGCAATAATCATCATACAACTCAATCTACACGTTCAAATCAGCAACAATATGAAAGAGAACAACATACCAATGATTTCTATTAGGTTCTTTGACAATCTTAAGTCATCTATTTAAGGTTTTAGTCAACTATAACATAGTTTTCGTAAAAGATTAAATCTTTATTCATCCACTGATCAAAATTCATTATATCAACACACAATCCTATAACTTGCTTTCTAATAGACAAATCATCACATACAACATGCATATAACAATAAGAAAACCAACATACGTCACTCACCTTTTTGAAGAATCAACCGAAGTAATAAAGAGAATAAGAAAAATCCTTCCTTTCGCAAGAAAACCAAGATCCTCGCTTCGAAACTCCAAGAAAATAATAATAAAGAAAAACCTTTGTGCAGTACAACAAAGAGACAGCTGCACCACCCCTTATATTAGGTCCGTAAGTAATTAGGGTTTTGAATAGGTTTTGTAAAATATCCCTTTTGAATATATCTTTACATATATAAATCCTTATATACTTGGAAATTAGATAAACTAATTCAATTCAAATTTAAAAACAAATAGCAACCTTAATACTGGCCAACACTGTTTGTAAACCCAGAAAAACAAATTTGTAATTTTGCCTCTAAGTGACAATTTTGCAAAAAGACCCTTCTTTGAGAAATTTGCGAAATAAATCAAATCTATTAAAACAAAAAGTAAACTTTTTACCTCTGAGTTGGCTAGGCATCATGCTCAGCCCAAAAATGCAAAAATCTGGAGTTTTCACTCCAAGTGGTAATTTTGCACAAAAGTCTATTTTTTGTAATATTTACAAATATGTCAAATAAATATCAGAAAAAATCCAGAAAATTCACAAATAATACCTACTAATAATTAATAGGTTTTCCCAAAATAATTTCCTACTTTGAACTTCCCAAGAAAATATTTGCACGTATTTCGCACGTGTAAAAAGATAAATTTCAGAAAATATCTATTAAATCATCAAAAATCATTTTAATACATTTATTAATCTAAAAAAACATTATTTAAAAAACTAGGGTGTTACATCATTCCCTCCTTAGAATAGTTCTGTCCTCAGAATTATTACTAATAAGGATCAAACAATATAAGCAAAAGAAAATGAAATCTTATAAATGGAAATGAATATAGTCATACAAGGAAAAAAATACCATTTAATCAGAGGAATGCAATCATACAAAGAATACAATCAACTAACAAGCTCAGAAAAATCCTTCTGCATGCGATCCTCCGGCTCCCAAGTAGCCTCCTCGAACTGCTGGTTCCTCCATAATACCTTGACCATAGGTATCACCTTATTCCTCAACACCTTCTCCCTACGATCAACAATCTCTACAGGCTGCTCCTTGTAACTGAAGTTCAACTGTAGACCTTCAGGCGCTTCCACCAACCAATGACTTTGATCCGGCACATACTCAACATCGACACATGGAACACATCATGCACCTGTGTCAATTCCTCCGGTAGCTCCAATCTATATGCCGTCTTACCAATCCGCCCCAAAATCATGAATTGCCCAATGTACCTTGGCACCAACTTGCCTCCTTTTCCAAACCTGATCATTCTATTAATCGGAGACACATTGATAAAAACTTCATCCCCAACCTCAAACTCCAAGTTCCTTCGTCGAGTGTCTACATAACTCTTCTACCGACTCTGAGCCTCGACCAACCTTTTACGAATCAACTCGATCTTTTCCGATGTCTGCTGCACAATCTCAGGCCCAAACATCTGCCTCTCACCAACCTCATACCAACAAACAGGTGTCCTGCACTTCCTCCCATACAAAGCTTCATACGGAGCCATCCCGATACTCGCATGGTAACTGTTGTTATAAGCAAACTCAACCAATGCCAAGTACCTCTCCCAATTGCCACAAAAATCCATAACACAAGTACTCAGCATATCCTCTAATACCCGATTCACCCTTTCAGTCTGACCATCGATCTGCAGATGGAAAGCAGTACTGAAATCGGTTCTGGTACCCATGGCTGCTTGAAAACCCTTCCAAAACCTCAAAGTGAACCTCGCATCCCTGTCGGAAACAATCGACACAGGAACCCTGTGAAGTCTCACAATCTCATCGATGTATAGCTCTGCCAATTTCTCCAATAACCAAGTAATCTTCATGGACAAAAAGTGAGCTGACTTAGTCAAACAGTCCACAATAATCCAAACTGAGTCATTGCCCTTCGGACTTCTCGACAACCCTAAGATGAAATCCATGCTGATTCTCTCCCACTTCCATTCCGAAATGGGCAAAGGCTGTAACAAATCTCCAGGTCTCTGATTTTCTGCTTTGATCTGCTGGCAAGTCAGACACCTTGCCATAAAGTCTGCTACATCCCTCTTCATACCAAACCACCAAAAGTGTTGTTTGATGTCCTTGTACATCTTTGTGCCTCTAGGATGTACTGACAACAAAGTACTGTGTGCCTCCTGCAAGATACTCTCTCTCAGATCTGTATTCTCCAGAACACACAACCTCTAACCCATCCATAGAACTCCATCTTGGACACGGAACTCTACTAACTCGCCTTCGGAAACCTGTTGCAACATCCTCTGAATCTCCGCATCTGATTTCTGACCTTCCACAATCTTCTCTCAAAGAAGGCTGCAGCCTCAACTGAGCTGAAGATGCTTCCAATCTTTGCAGTACAACCTCTATACCTGCCTGACCAAACTCTACTGCCAACTCTCTCTGAGTAGTGATCATAATTGACAAACTGCTCTTCTGACTAAGCCCATCAGCCACCACATTCGCCTTACCCGGATGATACTTGATCTCAGGACGAATGTCTTCCAACACTTCCAACCACCTTCTCTGCCGAAGATTTAGAACCTTCTGCTGATTAATGTACTTCAGGCTTTTGTGGTCGGTATACATGTTGAAATTCTCACCATATGCATAATGCCTCCACTGCTTCAAGAAAAAGATAATAGCTGCTAACTCCAGATCCTGCGTCAGATAGTTCTTCTCATGCAAACGCAACTACCTCAAACTATATGCAATAACCTTCCCTTCTTGCATCAAGACACACCCCAAACCTCTGAGAGATGCATCACTGAAGATATCATAATCCTTTCCAGTTTGTGGCAAAGCTAAGATAGGCGCAGTCGTCAACCTCTCCTTTAGCTCAAGAAAACTCGCCTCACACTTATCAATCCATATGAATGCCACATTCTTCCGAGTTTACCCTGTCAAAGGAACTGTAATCTATGCATAGCCTTGAATGAATCTCTTGTAGTACCCAGCCAAGCCCAAAAAACTTCTGACTTCCTTCACCGTCGTTGGCCTGGGCCAATCCTTCACTGCTTCAACCTTCTGAGGATCAGTGGCCAATTCCTCCTTAGAAAGGATATGACCAAGGAAAGCTACCTCAAACTTTCAAAACTCACACTTCGACAGCTTGGCATACAAGCTATGCTCCTGTAACTTCTTCAATACCTCTGCCAAGTGCTTAGAGTGTTCTTCCTCCGACTTCGAATACAACAAAATATCATGAATGAAAACCACCACGAAGGAATCAATAAATGGCCACAAAATCCGATTCATCAAATCCATGAATACTGCCGCCGCATTCGTCACTCCGAATGGCATTACCAAAAACTCATAGAGTCTACGACGAGTCCTGAAAGCAGTTTTACTCTCATCTTCCTCCTTGACTCAAACCTGATGATATCCTGATCGTACATCAATCTTCGAAAACACAACTACTCCCTGAAGCCTATCAAACAGATCATCAATCCGTGGAAGCGGATACTTGTTCTGAATAGTCACCATGTTCAACTCCCGATAGTCAATGCACATCCTCATTGACCCATCATTCTTCTTCAATAACAACACTGGTGCTCCCCACGGTGAAGAACTCGGCCTGATAAATCCTTTACTCCGCAGTTCCTCAATCTGCTTCTTAACTTCATCTTGCTCTACAGGTTCCATTCTGTACGGAGCCTTAGAAATCGGAGCACTCCCCAGCTGAACATTAATACAGAACTCAACGTCTCGCTGCGGTGACAATCCCGGCAAATCTTCCAAAAATACCGTAGGAAAATCCTTGACAATTGGAATGCCTCTAACTTCATATGGAATCATCAATTTAGATACCATAGCAGTCACCTTTGGGTCCTTCTTCTTTCCCTGAAAAGTCACTGTGGGACCTCCTGGTGCTTTCACTAACACCTCTTTCTTCTTGAATTCAATTGTGGCATCATATATTGCCATTCAATCAATGTCCACAATCACATCCACACCCATAACTTGCAGCTCAATGAAATCAATGCCAAATAACCTCCTGTCAATCTCAATATCACAGCCCTCGTAATATTGATCAGCAATCAATTCTTCTCCCGATGGTGTTGCCACCGACAAGACTCTGCGTGAAAATACCTTAGGCTCCACACCTAAAGCTTTAGCAAAATCGGGCGACACAAATGTATGCGAAGAACCAGTATCAAATAAAACTTTTGCTTTTATTCCATTAACCAAAACAAATCCTTGGATCACATCCTCTGAGTCACCCGCATCCTCCTCAGTTAATGCGAACACTCGCCCCTGCCTCTGAAATTTGCCTCCGCCTGCACCTTCCTTCTTCAACTGCAGACAATCTGGTCTGATATGCCCTTCACGACAACAATGATAACAAGCTCGCGGCTTCCGAGGCTTGGTGCATGCTAACTGATAGTGACCTGTCTCTCCACAGTTGAAACATGTCATGCCTTGAAAAGTGGGTGCCTTCTGCTCTGGCCTACTGAACTTGCCCAGTTTCACTGGGAACTTCTTCCCACTCTGACTAGCTGCTGGCCTCTTGTTCCTATTCCAGGTCTCCTGCTTCTTCTGGAACTGATCCATATCTTCTTCTGCCATTGCTACTCTCCTGGCTAGCTTATCAAACCTCCTGATGCCCAACGATATCATTCGCGACCTCAAATTCAGTCTCAAGCCATGCTCGAATTTCTTGGCCCTCTTTGCCTCATCAACAATCAGCTCTTGAGCATACCTTGACAGCTGGGCGAACTTAGTCTCATATTCGCGCACTGTCATGCTGCCTTGCTGCAGATTCAAGAATTCTGTTGCCTTCCTCTCCTGAATATCCAGAGGAAAGAAACGATCCCTGAACTCATCCAGAAAAGCCTCCCAAGTCACCCGTTGATCCCTAAAAGCCCTTTTCACTGACTGCCACCAAACGCCAGCATCCTTCTCTAACTGCATGTAGCCAATTTCACCTTAATAACTGCTGGAGTTTCCAAGACTTCGAAGACCATCTCCATCTGTCTAATCCAATCATCAGCCTCATTTGGATCAGACTGCCCCTCAAAAATAGGCGGCTTCATCCGCTTGAATGACCCAACCTGCTTAATTGGATCAACATTCACAAACACTAGTCCAGCTCCTTGATTCTGATTCTGATTTTGTGCCATGTTATCTGCCATGAATGTGTTCAAGGTCTGATACACCCTGGTAATCTCAGTCTCAAGATCAAGTCCAGCCCCATGGGAACCTTCTGCCCCAACTCTATTTTCACCATTCCTGGTCCTAGTTCCTGCCATTATACTGAATACTGCAAAATGAGAAAAAAGTTAGAGCATCACAACACAATTCATATTCACATCAATACCCCATGGCAAAACCTCAATCATATCCCAAATCAAAACATCTTGTTTTAACTCTATGTGATACTCTCACTTTAATATCCACACTTAGATACTCACGCTCTAGTGTCCACACCTAGGTTTATTTTTATACTATGTTTATCATTACTATTGAAGTATGCTCTTATACCAATCTCTGTAGCGCTATCTCAGTTCAACTCAACATGAAACAAATCAAAATCTAGTCAAAACTTCATCAAAACACAAAAAAACCAAATTTCGACTGTTCATCAACAGACCTGAAAACAGCAACCCCCCTCTTTACTTCAAGAATTGTTCTTTTTGATTCAATAACTTCTATAGAACTTTTTTATACACATCCCCCAACTGATCCCAATAGTTTATTCATGAATATAGGTGATTATAACATGTAAATAATCAAGTTCTGCACATTAAAATATCAAACAGAGTGTATGTATGCATATTCAACAGTAAGGTTAGGGTTTTGTTCACTTTTTGCAATAATCATCATACAACTCAATCTACACGTTCAAATCAACAACAATATGAAAGAAAACAACATACCCATGATTTCTATTAGGATCTTTAACAATCTCAAGTCATCTATTTAAAGTTTTAATCTACTATAACATAGTATTCATGAAAGATTAAATCTTGATTCATCCACTCATCAAAATTCATTATATCCATGTTATAGGGTTCGTATGGCATGTTATAGGATTGTGTGATTATATAATGAAAGATTTAATTATAGCATTGTGAAAATTAAATCTTTCATGATTTCCAGCCGGGGGAGTCTCAGATTTTGAATGGGATATCCATTCAAAATCTGAGACTCAAATTGGAAATCATGAAAATATTAAGAGTCTCATCCATAGGGGTTATGGGACACTCGTTTTTGGGATGCCAAAATGGAACCATATTTTTAAAAATATCTATCTTCTATTTCCCTGTATAATTTATCAAAAAAGTAATTAATAATAAGATCTTTCTCAGTGTTCAAATCCCTTCTACTATTAAGATTCCAAAACCTATAATTCCAATTTGGGCATTCGCGCCCCTTTTCCGCTGTTAAGTGGCTTTTTCTGTTAGGGATGCCATACGAACCCTTAAAATTGCAGTATCTCATCATGTTTTTATATCTTTTATTGTCTCGTCCGCTCGTTGGACTTTTTCATTCTTGGTGCGTCCGCTCATTGGACTTTTTAACACCTATAGATCGCCTCAAATGTAATATATATATATATATATCTCTCTCTCTCTATATATATATATAGAGAGAGAGAGAGAGAGTGAGTCTATTATGAGATGGTGAGTAAAAGCCCTTATCGTGAGCAAAAGATCTCAGCCGTTGGATCGCGATCCAGCGGCTGAGATCTATTCCGACCAAACATCTCAATCTGCATAAGTTTTGAAGGGAATTTTGGGAATTTCACTTGTAGGGGGGGACCACGGTTGAGACTAGTTGGCATGACATAATAATGCAGTCTAGGAAAATATAAGTGTGTTCTGAGCCTATGACTACTTCAATTTATGATTTTGTTGATTAGTACTACTTGACAGTTTCTAGTAGTATTTTAGTTCAAGAATACATGTTTAAGACTGTTGTTTTAATTTTTTCTAGGAGCAGCAGCAGCAGCTCAAGCAAGCAGCAGCATATAAGCATTTTGTACATGTTGTTTATGAGCATTTTTAGCTCTTTTATTTGTAGTTTCCAGGTAGATTGTACTCTGTTTATGTTGTATATTTAAGCTAATTGAACTTTGTTTATGTTGTATCGAGGCTGATTGAGCTGTTTTTTATGTTGTTTATGAGCTGATTGAGAGATGCTTATGTTGTATCTTGGCTGATTGAGCTCTTTTTTATGTTGTTAATGAGCTGATTGAGAGATGTTTATATTGTTTCCAGGCTGATTGAGCTCTTTTTTATGTTGTTTATGAGCTGATTGAGAGTTTTTTATGTTGTATCTTGGCTAATTGAGCTCTTTTTTATGTTGTTTATGAGCTGAATGAAGGATGTTTATGTTGTACCTTGGCTGATTGAGCTCTTTTTTATATTGTTAATGAGCTGATTGAGAGATGTTTATGTTATTTTCCAGGCTGATTGAGCTCTTTTTTATGTTGTTTATGATCTGATTGAGAGTTGTTTATGTTGTATCTTGGCTAACTGAGCTCTTTTTTATGTTGTTTATGAGCTGATTGAGAGATGTATATGTTGTATCTTGGCTGATTGAGCTCTTTTTTATGTTGTTAATGAGCTAATTGAGAGAAATTTATGTTGTTTCCAGGCTGATTGAGCTCTTTTTAATGTTAATGAGTTGATTGAGAGATGTTTATGTTGTTTCCAGGCTGATTGAGCTCTTTTTTATGTTGTTTATGAGCTGAATGAGAGTTGTTTATGTTGTATCTTGGCTGATTGAACTTTTTTTTAATGTTGTTTATGAGCTGATTGAGAGATGTTTATGTTGTATCTTGGCTGATTGAGCTCTTTTTTATGTTGTTTATGAGCTGATTGAGAATTGTTTATGTTGTTTCCAGGCTGATTGTGCTCTTTTTTGAGTATGTTAAACTTTGTTAAGTCATGCTCTGTGTTAGTAGTGAAAATCATGATCTTAAGATCACATTTTTTATCAGTTTTTTTTTGTTGAAGTATCAGCAGTAGATCTACTACTGTTAGTAGCAACAGATCAAGCATCAGCAATATAAAAAGAAGAACACCAGGAGGAGAAGAACTAAAACAGCAGCAGCATAAAGAAAAGAAGAACAGTAGGAAAGCAGCATGTCACGCCCCTCTTCCCAAATGGAATACGGAATACGAGTACGTGACAAAGCCCGATGAATGATTTTCATCATTCATAAGCTATAGGATCGACTCAGCACCATAACAAGAAATATAGCAAAATATACTCAACCATGTATGCATGAATAATTTATTAATCAACATAAAACATTTAAAACAAAATGCAAATATCCCAAATAAATTCAAGATCTGGATCAAAAGTGAAAACTTCGGGACTACAAGCCTGTTACAAGTTTTAAATAGCAACAAGAATTAAATAACTCAAATACAAATAACTGAAGCAAGCTTTCCCAAGCGAAGCCTAGAAGGTTTGCTCACCAACTCCAACAGGCAACTCGTCTCCAAAGTCTGTATTTATCATGCAGAAGAAAAATAGAGAAACAAAGACAAATGCCCTTAGTGTAAGTTAGGGCCGCAAGTAGTACAAGCAAGGGGTATGAAAATGAGTGCAAGAAAATATGAAACAAGATTTGAAATCAAGAATATATAACATGATGTGATAGGAAAGCAACAAGTAGTGAAGTTCAAGAGACTAGCTAGCAAGTAAGACAAATCAAGTAACAGGATCGAGTAGCAAATACAAGTGACAGGAACAAGTGACTAGTGAGCATGTAGTTGTATCAAGTATCAAGTAACAAGTATCAAGGTAGGTGTCAACTGTGTACAAGTAACAAGTTATTCTTAAGTCTATTGTTTAATTCTATCTAGGTAGCACTTCATGCGTCCCATCTATTTATCACATGGTCGCTACTTACAAACAAGTTACGTTTAGGCCTAGTGGTGGATTTTATAGGGTGGTGTACTCAGCCATCAAGTATCAAGCAAGCAAGGTTCATGAATACAAAAATAATGTAACAAGTTCACGAACCAAGTACCAGTTCGTGAATGCACTAACTCCATAACAAGTTCATGAACCAAACCATGGGTTCATGATTACACTAAAGATGCAACAAGTTCATGAACCAAGTAATGGGTTCATGAATACACTCAAGATACAACAAGCTCATGAACTAAGTAATGAAAAACACGGGCCCCCTTCCGAGTACACTTACCTATATTGTCCACTACTATGGTCTTTCCCTTAAACCCTGACTTGTTATTTATTATTATTATTAAATAAGCATAAAAATGTGCAAAATAGGGCAAGTATACATGATTGAGAAAAGGGAACAAGTTTAGGCCAGGTAGGATACATATTCGAGGGTCAAAACAAATTAAAATATCAAGAATGATGAGAATTCCAATTCCGGACAGCATGACGTTGCTGCACCAAAACTGAGATTCCCGCCACCACAGGAATGCAAATCTGGATCCTTCAGAAAATCTAGGAACTATACTCTCTTCCGAATCCAGTGCATATAAACAAGATACATAAAAGTTGTAGCATCATGTGTCAAAACAGCAAATTACACAGAATTTGTGTTCAGTCAGAACTTGTAAAATTGTGTTTATACATATGAAAATAGGTCTAAAACTTCATTAATTAATTCTAGGAAAATTAGGGAATGACCTCTAGTGTGTCTAGTATTAGCATGCAAAATTTCAAGTCATTATCTTATTGGTAGCATGGTTATTTAATTGTGAAATAAAGTAATGCAGCAAATTCATGAATCTGAAATCCTACGACACAGCAGCAGTAAAACTGTGATAAATCACAAACTATAACTCGAAATTCAATTTCGTCGAAAGGGTAGTAAACTAGACATCTGGGGCTAAATTTCATATTTAGAACTCAAGTCCAGATTCTGATGTTATCAGGGTCAAAATAGCAATTAAAAATAGGAACAACAACATAGTGGTTTCTTTTATATAAAAAGTGACATGATTAGTAACTATTATGAGTCTAAATTAATGCGTGATACAAACGGGATGTAATAGGTATCAAATCAGCAAGTCACATTTATTTCTTAACTCAAAAGAAAGTAAAATCAACACATACATCATACAACATACATCTACAAGTCAAGGTGATTCTTAATTTCTTGTGTTCAAATAATTAGATGATAAAATCGATCCAACAAGTTGTGAAACGAATATATCAACAAAAGATTGTGATTCTTATGATCATGGATTTGTTAAGGACGACAACAAGTATAATGAGAACATCAAATGATAAGCCAAAGGTGAGTCACAACTACAATCAACTTGCGGTATTTTCAAATAAATGATTGTACTAGAACAACGAATTGTACAAGATACTTTCCTTGATTGGATGAGGACGTTGATCGACGATCAAGGTCGGATGGATCGAATCGGCATGGATCTTGATGGTGATCAAGATCGAGAAAGATCGACGGCTGAGACCATATCTGATCTGATCAAGATGATGGAGATTTGAATCTTGATCAAATCGAATGGTCCAGGAGTGTCTGATGATGTTGCTGATGATGATGGTGAGATTTGATGATGATCACGATCTTGATAAGATCGGATGGCTGAGATTCAAACTCGATATCACCCCTCCTAATCAATAGCAGCGGCAGTGGAGGTGGTGGCAGTGGCGGCTTCGACTGGTGGCTGGCGGCGTTGCGGCAGCAGCATCGAGGAGGCTCGACTGGAGGGCAGTCAATGGAGGGCGGCGATGGGAGGGAGACAGAGCTCGGTTTGGAGGGGGAAATAGAGGAGGAGCAATGGCAGAGCTCGGAGACTTCGGGGATCTGTGGCAGTGGCGAGGCGGTGGAGGGGGTGTAGAGGTGGGGGATGACGACGAGGGTGAAGAGCCAGGGTCGTGGGGTAATGGGTAATGGGTTCGGTGGTCGACGAAGTGATGGGTTCGATAGCGAAGGTGACGAAGTTGATGGGTTTTGGTGGCGAGGCGAGGAGGATGATGGGTTGACGAGAGCGGGGACTCAATGACGGGGGTGTCGAGGAGAGGAGGAAATGGGGATGATGGGGTTCGAGACTTAGGCGGGTTGGGTTCGAGGGAAAAGAGGAAGATGATGAGGATGAGCGGTAGGGCAGGTAGGCGAGGTTGAAGGGGACAGGCATACGGGGGAGATGACAGGGGGTCAGGGGCGAGGTGGAGACGATGGAGGAGCGGGAGTCAAAGGGTGGCGAAGGGAGACATAGAGGCGGGAGGTAGGGGATGGTGAATAGGGATGGGAAGGTGAACAGAGGTAGGAGAAGAGGGTTGGCGGCTGTTAGGGGTTTCAACAGTAGAGTAGGGTTAGGGTTAGGGTAGGTTAGGGTTTTATATAGTATAGGGTTATTGGGTATGAATAGGATCCAATAAGAGATAGGATTTTGGTTTTTTGGGTTTAAAATCCAATAGAAAATATATAATTAGGATTTTATAGTAATAATAATAATAATAATAATAATAATAATAACAATAACAATAACAATAACAAGGTTATATGTAAAAATAGGATTATATGAAAACTATTTGAAAATAACTGCAATTATGATTAACAATAGAAATAGATTTTTAAATTAACAATCAAAGGTAATAACAATAATGACAATAATAACAACAACAACAACAACAATAATAATAATAATAATAATAATAATAATAATAAAAATAACAGTAATAATAATAATAATACTGATAACAATAATAATAATAACAACTTTAATAGGGTTTGTATTACAATATAAAAATCGTTTGAAAATAACAATAAATACAATTAATGAAAAGAAATAAATTTTAACAGGAGATACAAAATAAAATTGAAATAAAATGAATTTAATAAAATGAAAATTTTTATAAAGAACCCAAACCCAGATAATACACGGAAAATATGTATATACGGGAACAGGGGTTACACAGCAGTAGCATAATTTTTATGACATTCAATTTTGTACATGTTTATGGAAACTCAAATGTGTAATCAATGTATGTGAATGAGAAAATATTCATGAAGTGATGTAATTTTGTACATGTTTATTTGTGAGGTGAAAATGAAGAAAATCAATATAGTGCTTCTATGCCTTGTTTCAATTTATTTGTGAGAAGAATTCGAACTGCAAAATTTACAAGACTACAATTTTTTACGAAGGCTAATACAAGCATGTACATGTGATGGTATTCGAATCTCTCCCTCCTTTATTTGTACAATATCAGCCTGGAAACAAAAAACCTGGATACAACATAAACATACCTCAATCAGCTCATAAACAACACAAAAAAGAGCTCAATCAGCCAAGATACAACATAAACATACCTCAATCAGCTCATAAACAACATTAAAAAGAGCTCAATCTGCTAAGATACAATATAAACATACCTCAATCAGGTCATAAACAACATAAAATAGAGCTCAATTAGCCAAGATACATCATAAACATCCCTCAATCAGCTCATAAACAACATAAAATAGAGCTCAATCAGCCAAGATACAACATAAACATCCCTCAATCACCTCATAAACAACATTAAAAAGAGCTCAATCAGCCAAGATACAACATAAACATTCCTCAATCAGCTCATAAACAACATAAAAAAAAGTTCAATCAGCTAAGATACAACATAAACATCCCACAATCAGCTCATAAACAACATTAAAAATAGCTCAATCAGCTAAGATACAACATAAACATCTCTCAATCAGCTCATAAACATCATAAAAAAGAGCTCTATCTGCCAAGATACAACATAAACATACCTCAATCAGCTCATAAACAACATAAAATAGAGCTCAATCAGCCAAGATACAACATAAACATCCTCAATCACCTCATAAACAACATTAGAATGAGCTCAATCAGCCAAGATACAACATAAACATCCCTCAATCACCTCATAAACAACATTAAAAAGAGCTCAATCAGCCAAGATACAACATAAACATCCTCAATCTGCTCATAAACAACATAAAAAAAAGCTCAATCAGCCAAGATAGAGCATAAATACCCCACAATCAGCTCATAAACAACATAAAAAATAGCTCAATCAACCAAGATAGAGCATAAACATCCCACAATCAGCTCATAAACAACATAAAAAACAGCTCAATCAGCCAAGATACAACATAAACATCCCTTAATCAGCTCATAAACAACATAAAAAAGAGCTCAGCCTGCCAAGATACAACATAAACAGAGCTCAAAATGTGCTAAAACAACATAAAAAGAGTTTAATCAACCTGAATACAACATATAATTGTCTCATAATACTCATAAACAACAAAAAAAGAGCTCAGAGCTCAATCAGCCTAGAAACAACATAAACAGAGCTCAAAATATCAGAAACAACATAAACATAGCTCAATCAGCATGGAAACAAAATGAACATAGATTTGCATTGCTCATAAACAACATAATCAGAGCTCAATTATAATGGAAACAACATAAATAGACCTGTTGCTGCTGCTTGCATTTGTGCAAAATACTCAAACTTGAAAATCTGCTACTGCTTGCCTGTGCTGCTGTTGTTGCTCCTAAAATAATTCAAACAACAATTGTAAACATGTGTTCATGAACTGAAATACTACTACAAACTACAAAGTAGCTCATAAACAACAAAATCATGAATTAAAGTAGTCGTAGGCTCAGAACACACTTGTTTTTCACTGTTTGTTCAAATCAAGTTTACTTGTATTGCTAGGGCTGCATTATTATGTCATGCCAACTAGTTTCAATAGCGGTCCCCTTAAAAAAAATTGAGAGATGTTTATCGCTAGGGCTGATTGAGCTCCTTTTTATGTTGTTTATGAGCTGATTGAGAGATGTTTATGTTGTATCTTGGCTAAAAAATTCTCATAAACAAAGCTCAATTAGCTCATCTATATGAGTGAGTCTATTATGAGATGGTGAGAAGAGGCCCTTATTGTGAGCAAAAGATCTCAGTCGTTGGATCACGATCCAACGGCTGAGAATTATTCCGCCCAAACATCTCAATCTGCTTAACTTTTGAAGGGCAGTTTGGAGATGTCACTTGCAGGCTATTCACTTCCCCTTCTTCTTCTTTACTTGTTCTCTCCCCGATATCGAAACCCGGGAAACAACACAAACACAACTATTGTATGCTCATAAACAAAATAAATAGAGCTCAATTAGACTGGAAACAACATAAACCTAGCTAAAAAATTCTTATAAACAGAGCTTAATCAGCTCATCATTGCCTAGACCAATACAATACAAAATAACATGGGGGGGGGGGGGGGCATCAACATAAAGTATAATATTAATATATAGTGCTTGTCATCACTGCCTAGAATCAAGCCAAACAATAAAAGGCATGAGATAAATTTAAGGTGACTGAGTAAGAATCAAGCACTTCCTGTATTTGAGAATATAGTGCATTCTTGAACCCGTCATACCAAACAGAAGTGCCTATAAACATTAATATTAGGGCAATTCATCAGACCTTTATATATGTAACACCTGTTTTTTTTTAATTCCTTGATTATTTGGTTTAAATTATTTTTAAAATATGTTTCTGAGTATATTTACCCATATTAATTGATTTTAATAGTATTATAATGATTAAATTGATATTTTGGGGTAAACGGGAAAAATTTGGAAATATATGAGTTTTGGGATGAGTTTTCTCGGTAGAGACGAATCCGTTTCGACCCGAATTTTTTTGGGGGCATTTATACATTGTAGGGGATTGATAAAATGCTAAAGTAGTAGAGTTTTCAGGTTGTGGCATTTAGTTGCAAAAATTTGATTGAAATAACCCCTTTTAAGGTATTTTCCTTAGCAAATGGGCTTAAGGCCCATAACCCTAAAACTAATTTTTATTATAACCCTAAACCATTTTCCTAAAGGGTCATTTTCCATATCTCCTTTCTTCCCCATCTGGCCGACCGAAACAAAAAAAAAAGGAAGAAGAAGCCATTAAACTCCAACTAGGGTTTTGAAATCTATCTAATTCTCCACTTCCAAAAATCAAATCTTTTAGGGTTTTGGTAGAGTGTTGAGTTCTCTTCCACGTGGTGGTGTTCGTTTTTCCCGAGGTTTCCGAAAAGGTATAAGAAATTGTATGTGAGTTTAGCAAATTTTATGCTTTTCATTTCTTTCTCTAGAAATTGATGTAGGGAGGTGTAGAGAGTATATAGAACATGTTAGAAGTTAGGATTGGTGCATCCCATAGTGAAATCGTGAAGTTCTAATTTTGGCATATAGCCAAATTTTCGAGTTTGTGAAGTGGAGTAGGAAACTTGCTTCTAGCAAGTTTAGAAATTTCATGGGAGGTTGTGGAGTAGTGTGAGAGTGTTAATACGAATTTAGAATGAGTTTTGTAGCCTTAGAACTTAATGAAAATGATTCGAGAATAAAAAGGGTTATTTTTGCACGCCGGGTGTTCGGTGGAATGCCCGAGCGAGAGTGAAGTGAGCATTTGATATATCCGGTGGTGTAATTAAGTTTTATTGTTGTTATTAATCCTAATTTGAGATATTAGGAATAAGTGAGTAAGGAAAGTAGGAGATAGAGAATTTTCTTAGTAATAAATTTCCGATTAATCAATGAATTTTGTATGGGGATCCGAATTCGAAATCCATCGATGTAGCTCACCTACATATGTCATTTGTGACACGTGGGTGAAGACGGATTCGAATTTGGAGGTTTGTAGGCCGAGTTTTGAGTTTTGAGCTAATCGGTCCTATAATTTTCTATTTAGGTTGAAAATTTTGAATTTTGATTGGCTACCGGGCGGACGCGGGACCTCGTCTACTTGATCCGTCAGGTGAGTATGTTGTGTTTATGTATATTCTATGTTGTGGCCGAATTTTGTGACATTTCAATATAATTTGTAGAAGTTATGCAAAAAATTCAATTTTCCGAAAAATACGGATTTTTAAGGCCCGAAAATGGGATTTTGAGATATTTGGTGTAATTAACTATTTTAAGTAGATAAAACCTATATTATGGGTTAATGTGACGTGTTGAAGTATAAAAATTAAATATATTAAATCGTTTATGCATATTTTTACCCCGTGCATGTTTTGTGCATGTTTTTGGGGTATATAGGCCGATATAGGTAATTGGGTATATGCGGAGCCTTGTGTATGGGCTAGCATGCTATGGATGTATGTTATAAGATGTAATTAGACGAAATTAGTGATTGTGATCATGTTTTGAAAATCCGTGTGATTATAGTGCACGTTTTGTGCATGTTTTGGGCATATAAGCCCTATAGGTGATTTTACTTATATGAAACATGATGTATGAGCTAGTATGCTATAATTGGATATTATGAGATTTAATTAGAGGAAGTAAGTGGTTTTTCCCTCTTAGCTTCGGCTGGGAGGAAGTACCCAGTTTATCTGGGGTAAGTGGTTTTTCCCTCGATGACAGCCGTCGCGAGGAAGTACCCAGGTTACCTGGGGTCAGTGGCTTTTTCCCTCTGGCTTCGGCCGGGAGGAAGTACCCAAGTTCTACTTGGGGTAAGCGGTTCCCTCGCTAGTTCGGCTAGGAGGAAGACGTAGCCTCGGACGAGTAAGACTCTGTGTGAGCATTGGGCCGCGTGTTTACTGGGCTGTCGGCTTTCAGTATGTTGGGATACTGTGGCTCACTGGTCGACAAACTAATAAAATAACTTAGTGTTAATAATAAATGTGATAGTAAAGAAAGTGGATAGTGGAATGTGAATTGTGGATGAGAAAGAAAGTGGTTGTGAATGAAGTAAATGTGAAAGAAAATGAGTTATGAGTTAGTGTATGAAAAGAAGTGATAAATGCAGTACGTGGTTAATTTAAAATGATAGTAATAAAAGAGATGTGTTATCATGAATAATACGAATTTATGGTATTATGTGTGTGATCATTAAAGTAAAATACAGTTGATGTAAGTTGTTACACCTTGGAATTTTGTCAAGAAACTACCTGCCCGCTATTTCTGTGGAAATTGTGGGAACTACCTGCCTTGGCATAATTCGCAGGGTGAGCTGGTATGATAGTGGTAATGATTAATGGAAATAAAGAATTAAATTAAGTGAAGATGATAAGTGATTGAAGTGAATCAATAACCAAGCTATCGGCTTGAGATGTGATGTGATATAACCCAAACTGTGTGTTTGAGGTGCAGTGATTATTACCCAAACTATCGGCTATGGGGTGTGATATGTGGTGGCCCCAAATTGTGTTGGGGATTAAGTGAAAATGATAATAAGACATATTGCTTATAAGAATGAGAATTACTAAAGTGATGTAATGAGATGTGAATGAGCTATAAAACATGGTTGTGATGCAATGAGTATAATTATTCTTATTAATGATGTGTTAATGATGTGATGAAATGTGAGTAAATTGCATGGGCAATGAGATGTGGTAATTATGTCATAAGACATGAAAGAAGGTGGTATTATGAGAATGGATACATATGTTTATGATGTGACACTTATTATAACACAATAAAATAAATACCTGTATTATGAGATTGGGTATGAAAATGGTTATTAAAGAAAGTATGTTGAGATATGAGTTTGTGTACCTTGGAAGTGTGTCAGGGAACTACTCGCCCGCTATTTCCGTGGGAATGGTGGGAACTACCTGCCTTGGCACAACTTCCAGGATGAATGTGTGTGCTGATGACATAATATAAGTAAATGAAGCGCATGGTTAAATAGAGTTGGAGAAATGATGTAATAACATCATGTAGTTATATTAATATAAATAGTGAAATGCTATTATGACGATACTTGTGGAAGAATGAATCTTGGGTTAGAGTAGTTAAATTGAAAAGTAATGGATGGTATGTGTATTCGTACTATACGGATGTCGAATAAGTATATATATATATATGTGTGTATGTGTGTGTGTGTGTGTGTGTGTGTGTGTGTGTGTGTACGAGGTTGATGTGAAGTATATTATGAAATGTGGGAAGTTATGGATAATTAAATAGTTGAATGCCGGATTAACAAAGTATTTGATATATCATTGTATTGACGATGTTGTTGTGTTCAGGATTCAGGTTGCATTATCTTAATTTGGTATTCGTAAGTTTAATTTATTTTCTTTATACTATTTTAATTTGTCATTAGATTAATGACTATACTCACACCAGAAATGGCTAACCCCTTAGTGTTTGGGGAGTTAGGGGAGTCTGAGGACTGCCCTAGATTCCCCACTGTTGCAGGTTCTCATCAGTACAGGGGTGAAGCGTGGATTGGTAGGGATGAAGTTTAATTTAAAAATTTGTATTATTTAGTTATAGGAATAGTAAAATTTATGATTTAAATTGTATTAGGGATGTATAAGCATGTATATAACGATGAGGAGTATAGTGTGGGTTGGTGTGGTATGTTTGTGACCCGTACCCATCTCGTTGTGAAGTACCGGGCTCTGTGGTAGGTTTTACGAGGATTTTTCTAAAATTTTACCTTGATTTTCAAAGAAATTTATAGTTTTTATTTGATATGTGATAATCCGTTATGAGTTTAGCCCCCAGAGCATTATATATATTATTGCCTGTATGTTTCTGCTCATTTTGGCCTGGGGAGCCCGTGAATTTATTGTGTGTATTGTGAGCTACGGAATTTTGAGCAGAATTCCGTAAGCTTTTTGTGTTTCGGGGTAAAATTTACAGGGAAAATTCTGCCAAAATTTTCCCTGAAATATAACTTTCTTAGTTCATGATCAAAGTGATATAAAAATTGAAGGAATTGAATTTGGAGACTTAGTTTTCAAAAAAAAAAATTAGGGTGTTACAATATACAACATTAATTTAGAGTAATCAAGATACGACGCATTCTTATAAAAATAACACACATATACCTAATTTTAACCCACATATTCTTATCGACATTTTCTTATCATGAAATTTGATAATTGTGTAAGTATTTTGATAAATTGGTAGTTCTTTCAAACTCTTCTAAAAATGTAATGACTACACAAAAGTAATTCATCTGTCAACTCTTTAATCTCAGTTTAAGCTAAACCTAACATGCTTTTCTAAAAATGTAATCTCAATACATTAAAATACTTGAACCCAATAAAACTAGGGCTAGGATTCAATACCTGAGAGTTTGGGGTGAGTTCAATATTTTTTAGGGGAAATCGAAATCGAAGATCGGGAGAGACAATGAGTGTCGGGGTGGAGGTTTGGAGCATCGAGGAAGAGAGACGTGGAGCTCGCTAGCTAGGGTTTTGATTTGGAAGCTAGCTAACGGAGAGGGGGGAGACGAAGAAGGTTGGAAGCTAGCTAGGGCTAGGGTTTCGATTTGGGGGAGACAAGAAATGAAGAAGAAGAAGTGAATATGGTTAGGGTTTCATTTGGAGGAGCGGCGGGGTGGGGGTGTGGAGTGGCGAGGAGCGTCGGGGTGGGGATTTGGAGCGGTGAGGAGGAGTGACGAGGTGCATCGGGATGTCGGGGTGGGGATTTGGAGCGGCGAAGAGGAGAGACGAGGAGCGTCGGGATTTGAGGAAGAGATAGTTTGATTTGGGGGAGAGAAGAAGTAAAGAAGAAGAAGGGGAAGTGAATAGCTTGCAAGTGAAATTCCCAAAATTCCCTTCAAAACATAGGCAGATTGAGATGTTTGGGCGGAATAGATCTCAGCCGCTGGATCACAATCCAACGGCTGAGATCTTCAGCTCACGATAAGGAGCTCAGCTCACCAGACTAACTATATATATATATATATATATATATATATATATATATATATATGAGCAACTTTCTCATTTAGTAAATGAGCAATTGATGAGGTGACATGACATTGTGCAACTAACAACTTTTAGGATTTCCCAATCACATTCATGTCACCTCATCAATTGCTCATTTACTAAGTGAATCAATTGCTCATTTACTAAGTGAGCAAGTTGCCCATACCCTTATGTATGTGTGTGTGTGTGTGTGTGTGTGTTATGAAGATTCCAATATCGGCCCCAGCCCGACCAAGTTGTGTGTGTGTGTGTGTGTTATGAAGAGTCCGATATCGGTCCGAGCCCGACCAAGTTATCTTATTTTTGGGATTGAGCTTATGTATTCATATCCAATTAATATATGGGCTGGACATGGACTCTTGAAATTTAAATGGGCCCGAACTTGGGTTTACATGAGCCTAACCCAAACTGGACCCATTGGCACCCTTATAAGAGACTAATTTTTTTCCAAAATAAATCAGTTTTTGAAACAATATCCCAAAGTGGGTCATATGCCAAACTTGTTCCATTGGTGAGCTTGTTGTTGCCACGTCAGCTTAAGTCGTAGTTGGGAACTGCGACAATAGTCTGCGTCTTCTTCATTAAATCATCTGAGCATGTCGCAGTTGGCAACTGTGGCAATAGTGTAAATGTTTGCAGCAGTTGGCAATAGCGAGACACAGAGAGTCAACTAGTGGAGATAGTATTGGATACTTGGAGAAAAATCATAAGTAGAATTTTGTTAAAGAGAATTTGCAATTGCAGCCTCAGTATTTCCTCTCCCCTTCACTTCATCTCTCACAACTTTATCTTCTCCAACTCTGAAACCTAAATCGAAAAACACTAACCACCAAATTCCTCCAACTCCTCTAAGTCCTCCACCTCCATCAAATCTCTTCCAACTCCTCCGACTCCTCCAACTCCATCAAAGTCCTTCGTGGTTGCCAATTTCACATCCCTCTCTCCAATGCTGAAACCCTAATTTAGAGATTTCCCCTAATTTCACCTCACTCTCTCTAAATCAAAAGCCTAATATGAAATGTCACATCGTCTCCAGCATCATTCCCAATCATCTCCAACCATCATCTAAGTCGTCATCTCCGTCGTCAAATTCCATATTTTTGAAGGTATTCATAAAACCCTAAATTATAATTTTTGTTATCTTTAGTAAAATTCGTTCATTATGCTTGTTTGAATATAGAATAACAAAATTTAAGCTAAGGTGTTATGAACCATTAATTCATACGAATTCGCCTAAGTTAAGTGTCACGCCTTGCTTCCCAAAATACGGAATACGAGTACGTAACGTAGGCCCAACGAATGATGTAAACACCATCCATAAGCTGTACCAGACTAAGTCAGCAATATGAACAATAAACACAGCCACACCAGAAAGATATAATCACATGAATCAAAGATAAACTCAATAATAATGAAATAATCCAAATAATATCCAACGCAATATCCAATATCTGGGAATAAATAAACTACGGGAACAAAAGCCCAAAACAAAGTATAATATCCAGACGATGTTCAAAAGAATAAATCTAGCAACAAAGTAAACTAAGCAACTCAATCTTCGGTTCCATCTTCTAGAATCGTTGCTCACCAATTCCTTCTGGTATTGTTCCTTCAGTACCTGTAAATTTTTGATCTAAAAAGAAAGAAAATAATGTTCTTAGAATAAGTCATAGACAGCAAGTAGAGAAAAACAGAGAATAATAGGATGCATGTATATCAAAGAAAATGGACGGGATCAAAGTCAATAACAAAATCAAAGATTGGCAATAATATCAAAGGTCTATATTTAGTCATGCATGTAATGAATGATGTCAATTTAAATTCTATCTTGATGACAATGTACTGGATCAAGCATGGAATATTAAATGCAGGTTATTTATCATTTTATTAATCTATCTAGTGCATGTACTACTACGTCCCATTCCACAAGTTCGGCGCAAGCACACAGTGAACATTTTAGATTGATGGTGAATTCACGGATCGTGTAATCGGTAACAGATGACAAGATATCATGATAGCGTGAACACACAATGACAAGCAATTCTCCACCTTCCATGTAATAAATCATGCAAGCAAAAAAGCTTTACCGAGTACATTTTCTGATCGTTCACTACCAAGTCATCCCATAATACCTCGACTTGTTAACATCTTATTTCATCCTATGTGAGCATGCAAGAAGGTGTCAAGATTGTATTATGCTAGGCGTGACTAATTCTATTCGTTATAGACAAAGCAAGAAGTAAACATATCAATTAAATACAAATCACACAACTAGACAGCATGACGTTGCTGTACAAAAACACAGATTACCGCTACTATAGGAAAGAAAATCTAATCTGTCAGAAATTCTAGAAACTAGACTCTCTGCCAGTCCTAGTGAATATATACACGACATATAAAAGCTACAGAAACTAGGTTGAAACTCCTATTCTTTTCAGATTTTATGCAGGTTATGAATTATACAAATACAACTGAAACTGATCAGAAAACTCATCAATTAAATCTACAAAAATTCAGGGTGATTCCTATAGATGTCTAGTTTCGGAAAAATTAATTTTCATATTTTTATTTTACTGTTATCATGTTCTATTTAATTATGAAACAGAAAGATATGCATGAATTTGTGAATCTGAAAATTCAGATACAGTTGTACTAAAATACTGATATCTAACAGATTATACACCGAAATTCAAATCCGTCAAAAGTTCTGGAAAGTGGACTCATGGGGCTATAAATAATATTCATAAAGTTATTTCAAATTACAACAGTAACAGGGTCGATAATCTGATACAAAAAGACACAAACAGCAGCCCAGGAAGTAATTTGATCTGAATAGGCAACAACTTTATCATACAAGCATAGTTCATTCTATTTGATAATCAAAGTAATGCTAGATGTTTAACATGCATAATTCCAGTTTTAAGATGCAATTTCACAGGCATAGTAATCAGTTCATTAAATCAAATGCAATCTAACATATTCAATTCATCAAACAATTTTATAACATGGATCTAGTTATTTTTCATGTAAACGTGCATATGCAATGTGTAAGAGGGACTAGTTTTAGATCAAAGATGTAGGCACGATGTTAAGAATATATCGGGTTAGCTCGTGTAAAACCTCAATATACTTAACAGAATTATAAATAGCAATATGATACAAGGACTGGGATCTACTTGCGGAGATCAAAGAATCTTAAACAAAACAATAAACTAGTTCAAAAAGAGACTTGTCTTTTAGTTGTTAATTTTGAATATTTAGAATAACGGGATGAGAATCCCGGACGGCGAATCCACGAACACGGAGACACGTGCAACTGCGTGCAAACACACCCACACTGGATCTCAACCAAAACACCAAACACAGCAAAACCACCAACTCAATTCTCGGATCCTCTTCACAAAACACTAAACACGGGATCAGCTCTCACAAAACAGCAAACACCCAAAAATCCAACTCTCCTCTTCTCAACAGCGACGAAGAGAGAGAGAGAGACGGCGGGAGGGGATGGCGACCAGGCGCGACTGGCGACAGCAGTGACCCACGGCAAAGGCGACTGTTGGCGGGGACGCTGGCAGTCGAGAAGCGACACAGCGACGAGGGAGACTCTATTTCGTGCCGAAACAGAAGATACTCTATTTCGATGGGGATACTCTATTTCGTGCCGAAACAGAGGAGACGGAAATGGCAGGGGTAGGGGCTCTGGACGACGACGACGAGGGGTCTGGTGGTTGGGGGGACAGCGGAAGGGGATCGACGAAGAGTGGGATAGCGGCGAAGTGGATGGGTTCAAGCGAAGGCAATGGCGATGGGTTTGGTGGAGAACCAGAAGGCGACGAGGATGGGATGGCGGGATGGTGGTGATGACGGTGATGACGAGGAGGGAGAGAGACAGTCGAAGAGGTGGTCGGAGAGGTGATCGGAGTGATAGGCTTTGGCGAATTGGGTTTGAGGCGAAACAGGGGAGAGAGTCGGGGCTAGGAGAGAGAGGGCGGCGGGATAGAGGGGAGAGAGTGATTAAGGATTATTTAATTAGGGTTTAATGGGGGTATTTATAGGGTAATTTGAGATATAGGGTTTTGGGTTGCGAGTTAATGGGTTTAGGTTACAGGTTTAGGCTCCAAAAAGACATGAATAAATATAAATCAATGAGATGAACATATAGCGGATCGATTCAAACTCAAAACAGGAAGAGCAAAATTTGCAATGAGCCAAAAAATAGTGGGATTCAAGCCAAAAGAGCACGGAATGATCAAAAGAGAACAAAAAAGCCCAAGAAAAGCAAAAGCTTGTTATTAAAAGGAATTCAGATATAATAATCAAGAAAAATAAAATAAAACATAATAAAATCCAAAATAGAAAATAGGGGGTACATTAAGTACTTCAAATTTGGTTAATAAAGTAGTGTATATATGTCATGTTTGTGATTATATAATGACTCACAAATTCGCCGCTTTCTGTATAGGTATGGATTACAAAATTTCTATTTGTTTATATTATGTGAAGTGTCGACTGATGAGATAAGTCCCAATCCTGTTCCTGAATCACATGCAAGATTGACGCATCCACAAGAAGAGATTTTCACAATTCTAACATGACTCATCTTATTTGTCTATTCATTAATTGATTCAATACTACTTTACAGGGTTATCATCGCACTAACGGTACAAACGTGCAGTAATGCAAGATCCTCGGGTAGTACTAGCAGGCCCCCGGGTAAGTAGTATGCTTTTGGATGTTTAAAGAATATGTTTATTTTCATGTATTTAACAAAAAAATATTTATTTCTGCAGGACGATACGAATAAAGCTGTTGGTATAAGTGGCCAAGGACGGGAACCACGATTGCGATGGATGACTCCCGAGTAGTACAAGCGAGCTTTCTACTAGTAGGTGGCCGAGGACGCGGATACACTCCTGCACATGTAAAAGTAATTGATGTATATGTTAGTTTTAAATTTGTATACATAATGTGTAGCTAATATAACAAATCTTTCATGTTGGTGTAGGTTGTTGGCCAATCATCTTCATCTACTGATATTGGTCAGTCATCTTCGTCTTTCGTTGCACCTAGAGGTCCAGGTCCAGTAGACCCAACATTGCTGACAGTGCAACAGAGTCACAGATCTCAGTCCGTATGGAACAGTTCTTCCGAAGAGTGCACTTTCTGTACGCACATAATGTTGTCAATGTACTTACGTACACAGCTTGTTAGTCAGTTTCTACAGAGTAGGAATGATGGCGTCTTTGAAGTTGGATCGTTCTCTACTTACAGCTATTCTCGAGAGATGGCGGCTAGAGACACACTCGTTCTATCTACCCGTAAAAGAGATGACCATCACACATTAGGATATTACGATCTTTATAGGACTTCCAATTGATGGGCTGGCCGTGACTGAAAATATGAGGTTTGATAGGGAGCAGTTAGTGAGAGAGTTCCTCGATATTAAGCCAGGTGAGACGACTTTAGTTGGCCAATCTATTAGACTCTCCTCGCTTAAGACCATGTTCGACGACTTCTTGAACGATGATTCATTTGAGTTTTATGTTGACTGCTACACCTGAGCTTACCTATTGATACTGTTTGGAGGTGTTCTCATTTTGAACTCATCAGGTGATACTGTGTTGCTTATGTACCTATCATTGATCGCCAACATTATGAAAGCGAGCCTATACAGTTGGGGTAGCGCCACATTAATGTCCTTGTATAGGAGTATGTGTGGAGGAGCATTGAATGCAGTACAAATGGCGTGGCTGATGGTAATCCTATTGGTGTGGAGCTTGGGGTGATCACATGCCAGTGGACCCTGCATAAGAAAGGAGTCACAGGGGTGGTCGGAAGTTGTAGAGGATGAGATGTTGTTGGCTCCCATTAGTTGTACTATGTTGGGGGACACACGTGGAAAGATAACTCACATGGGGTGTTGACCTATTATAGAGATGGGCTTGAGCAGTTGCAAGAGGAGTTCGTCAAATGGGAGCCATTTACGACCGAGAGATTGGAGAGACTACAACCTGCATGCACGGCAAGTAGAGAGCTATGGTTGACAAGATCACCACTCGTCAACTTTTGTGTTGTAAAGTTTTACTTTTCGGACCGACTGCTTTGACAGTTCGAACTCCAGCAGAGTATCCCGGTTGCACAATCGTATGACACTGCTCTACACGGTGTCAAAGGGATTGGTCGTTTGCTTGATCATGATTAGGCAAAATATCACCAAGTTCATGTGATGCATGGAATGACCACAGTTCGATACGATCATTGCAAGTATTCTTCCATATGATGGATTGTTACACGATGTGTACATGTCATGGTATTAGAGTATTCCACGGTTGTATTTTGCTCCTCCTTCCATTGTACCAGCAGGGGTCCAGCTACCAGTTCCGAGGAGAGAGATGGAAACAACTCCCAGGTATTGCTCTTTTCAACCCATGTATCAACCGAGAGCGTCGACATCTCGATCCATTGTAAGATAAAATATTTTGTTGTTCATTTTATATATTTACGCATAAAAAAATATCTTCCATTTGAATCATTCTAATTTGTATATACTATATTCTAATTTGTTGCATATTGACAATGCACGAGAGATTGCACGAAAATATGCTCGTGCCTTGATGAGTAACGTGACAGGTGCTATCAAGAAGTTTTCACGAGAAATTCTCAAACCGTGCAAGTTGCAACTTGAACAGGCTGGTGAGGAAGCGAGACTTGATGTGATGTTGACAGCTTTGGTTCCTCGAATGGGTAGACGTAAGAAGGTATTCAGGAAGCCCAGGTAACAGGCATGACGAGAGGAGACGACACAAGAAGAAAAGCCAGCACGTGAAGATGAGCAAGTTGGCGACCTTGATATGCCCATCTCACAGCTGACACAAGTAGGTGTTAGTCGGCCAAAGCACATTCGGAAGAGGAAGAATACCACATTTTATACACCGAATTAGATTTGGGTTTTTTTAATTATTGTGAAATTTTGGACTTGTTATGTTTTTGACTTGTAATACTTTGGACTTGTAATATATTGCAAAATTGTGATCTATCGTGATATATTGTGATATTTTGGTGTCAATTGCCATATATTGTCATATATCATGCATGTTTTGAGCAGTAAACAAGGAAACAATGATATTTGATTTTCAAATATCATTGTTTCAACATAAGTCGTAGTTTGGAACTGCAACTCCTATGCCAGTGAAGTCGCAGTTCCCAACTACGGCAGCATGAAAGAATTTTGCTTTGCTCTCTAACTCAAAGAGCCAAAATTTTCTAGTGTAGGTCACAGTTGAGAACTGTGGCCTATACAGATAGAGCTGCAGTTCCCAACTGCAGTCTCTCCATAAATTATTTTTTTAGAGAGTTCTTGCTCTCTGGTCTACGTGCAGCCTTTATGTCTCAAAATTTTGAGACACAGTCGCTATCGCCAATTGCGGCAAACATTTACACTATTGTCATAGTTGGCAATTGTGGCATGCTCAAAAAAATTAATGAAGAAGCCGCAATTGAAATTGCAGGTAACAACAAGCTCACCCAGGGAATAAGTTTGGCCACTAACTCATACTGGGATATTGTTTCGAAAACTAGGTTAGTTTGGGGGGGGGGGGGGGGGATTCATGAGATACCCTTTAAACCTTCTTCTTATGCAAAGATAGGAGTTTTTCGGCAAATGCAAAATACCCTCCGTGTTGTAACGAAGAAACATTTGATTCTGATGGTGTGGTTCTGTTGGAACCACCATAGTTGCTGTGGTTCTTGGAGCTTTCTTAGCCATGGAAACAGGGGAATTGGTAGAATGAATGAGAAATGTGGAGAAGAAGAAGAAGTAGCTCTGGGCTATACAAGGAGACTCAGAGCCATCAAGAAAATCAAGAAGAGAGTAGACAAGTTTATGCAATCATTCACAGCACCAAATGGCGCCATCTTCTCTTATTTATAGCCAGCTTTTACATACAATGCACGTGGATATGACTAATCAGTTAGACAGTTACAATGGGGGACCACAGCTCAACAGCTTACAACTTATTTACATAAAACCCCACATTGTCTCACTAATCACATTTAACTGATACACTGATACTAATCACATTTAAACTGATACATTCTAATACCACTGATACCAACTGATACATTGATACCCCTTGATACCAACTACTTATTTAACCCTTCTCAGTCCTTCACAGCAACATATTTCAACTCCTATCTCCGAATTCAGCTCTTATGCAGCATTGCTCAGCATTGCTCCACTGTGATGTGTATCAACTCCACCCCCCGTATTTTTGGACCTTGCCTCAAGGTCGAATAGAGGGAATCGTCGCACCAAATCCCAATAAGGCTCCCATGAAGCTGAGTCTGAAGGTTGATCCTTCCATTGAATTAAGACTTCTGAAACTAATTTCTTCCCTCTGATCACAGTTTGCCTATCAAGTATGGACTCTGGTTCCATAAGAACCTTGTATACAGTAGAAGGAACTGATCTTTGAACATTCACCGTAGCTCCCAAATGTCTGCGCAATTGAGATATATGAAAGACTGGATGAATTTTTGCATCCAACGGCAGGTCCAGCTTATATGCAACAGCTCCAATTCTTTCCAGGACTCTATAAGGTCCATAGTACAATGGTGCTAGCTTTTGAATAGATCTGGTAGAGACTGAAATTTGCCTATACAGTTGTAACTTGAGATATACAAAATCTCCCACTGCAAACTCCTTTTCCACTCTATGTTTATCAGCATTTTTCTTCATTCTCTGCTGAGCAGCTAGCAAGTGATCTTTTAATAGCTGAAGGTGAACATCTCTAGAAAGCAGTGCTTCTTCCACTTGAGGATTTGCAGCTGTATGGGGCACATATGAAATTAATGTAGGAGGAGCTCTACCGTATAAAGTTTCATATGGAGTAGTCTTTGTTGCACTATGCCAAGTAGTATTGTACCAATACTCTGCCCATGATAACCAACTACTCCACTCCTTTGGTCTATGATGACAAAAACAACGAAGATAGGTCTCTAAGCACCTATTAACAACTTCGGTTTGCCCATCCGTTTGGGGGTGATATGCAGTGGAAAACTTCAGCTTGGTTCCTTGCAACTTCCAAGTCTCCTTCATCAGATTACTAGTGAAAACTGCCCCTCTATCACAAATTATTGAAATTGGCATTCCATACAACTTGAAAACCCCTTCAGTTAAGACTTGAACAATAGTATGCGCTGTGTAAGGGTGCTGTATAGGGAAGAAATGCGCATACTTACTCAGCCTATCCACAACAACTAGAATAACTGAGTATTTCCGACTGATTGGAAGCCCTTCAATAAAATCCATGCTTGCTTGTTGCCATACTTGATTAGGAATTGGTAGGGGCTGCAGTAACCCCGCTGGAGCTTGTGAAATATATTTGCTAGTTTGACAAATTGTACATTCTCGCACATAGGTTCTAACATCCTTTTTGATTCCCTTCCACCAAAAAGACCTACGGAGTCTTTGCAATGTTTTGTCATAGCCAGAATGACCACCAATAGGGGAATCATGATGCTCATATATCAACAATTGTCGAAATGGAGAGGTAGGACTGATCACCACTTTTGATTGCTTGTACCAAACTCCTCTAATTTGATTAAACTTGCTATTTGCTGATTTTGTAACCTTGGCAGCTAAATCTTTGAAGTAACTATCTTCCTCATTCATCTTGAGTATTTCTTTCCACCAATCAGCCACCAGTAATGACAACTGCGCAAGATAACAATCCGTATCCCTTCTTGACAACCTGTCAGCTGGAATATTTTCTCTACCTTTCTTATATTCAACCACAAAATTAAACCCATACAACTTAATTAACCATGAGTTTTGAGCATCAGTGGAAAGCCTCTGATCTAGCAAGTATTTTAGTGGTTGATGATCAGTTCGAATAACAAATTCCCTTCCAAACAAGTATTGTTTCCACTTTTTAACCGCAAGCAATATAGCAAGCATTTCTTTTTCATATGCAGACCAATGCAAGCTTTTTCCCTTAATAGCTTGACTAATATAAGCAATAGGATGCTTATTCTGCAAAAGTACTGCTCCCACACCTTCCTTACATGCATCACATTCGATTACAAATGTGTCTTCAAAATTGGGTAGCTGTAATACTGGAGCTGTCGATAATGCCATCTTCAACTGATCAAAAGCTAACTGAGCATCATCAGTCCATTCAAACCCATCCTTCTTTGTTAAAGCTGTTAAAGGTGCTGCAATGGATCCATAATTGCGAATAAACTTCCTATAGTAACCAGTGAGTCCCAAAAACCCACGCAGTGCCTTAACACTTTTTGGTTTGGGCCATTCTTGAACTGCGACTACTTTACTAGGATCTACTGAAATACCCCCATTTGAGACCACATGACCCAAGTATTCTACCTTTGATTTGCCAAAGTCACACTTAGATCTTTTCACAAATAGCTGATGATGCCGCAGGACATCCAAGACCATGCTAATATGCTGGAGATGATCTTGCCAAGTGTGACTAAATACTAGTATATCATCAAAAAAAACTAGGACAAATTTGCGCAAATAAGGTCGGAATATATCATTCATCAATGACTGGAATGTAGATGGAGCATTACTCAAACCAAATGGCATTACCAAAAATTCGTAATGTCCACTATGAGTTCTAAAAGCTGTCTTTGGAACATCCTTCTCCGACATCCGTATTTGGTGATAACCTGATCTTAAATCCAGCTTAGTAAAGAACATTGACCCATGTAATTCATCCAAGAGATCATCAATAATTGGGATTGGATATCTATCCTTAATAGTTTGTTGATTCAACTGCCTATAGTCAACACACATTCGCCATGATCCATCATGTTTCATAACTAGAACCACTGGAGAAGAATATGAACTTGTACTGGGTTGGATAACACCTTGTTTAAGCATTTCATCAACTATTTCCTCAATGGCATTCTTCTGCTCAAAAGAGTGACGATATGGTCTTATGCACACAGGTTTGGAGCCATCAACTAATGGAATGTGGTGATCGCATGATCTACTCGGTGGCAACCCTTTTGGTTCCTCAAATACATCCTGGTACCTTTCTAACAATGCAGTTAGCTCTGAGGGCAATACTTGCTCAATCCCTTTATCTGCAGCCGATGAAGACATCAAATACAACACAAACCCTCTATGAATATGAAAAGCCACTTTACTAGCTTCCTTCTCAGTTAACACTTGTGTTGGGGTAGGATGAAGACCCTTTAAAATCCAGCTTTTCCCTTTATGGAAAAATTTAAGCTGCTTTTCCATCAGATTAACTGTGACTTCTTCTACTTGTTTTATCCACTTGGCTCCCAATACTACATCATGGCCCCCAATCGGGAAGACAAGGAAATCATCTACAATTTCATACCCTTGACAATCTATTTTCACTCCTGAGCATAGACCACTTCCTTCCACTTCACCCCCACCAGCAACTTTCACATTGAAAGATTGCTTAATAGAAAGCTTCAGACCTGCTTTTTCTACAATGAATGGATCAATATAATTATGGGTTGCTCCACTATCCAATAGGATGTGTATATCATGCCCATTAAGCCTCGCTTTTAGGATGAGACATTCAGTGTTTGTTCCTTTACCTTCAGCTGCACACAATTGATTGCTTTCTATTTCATTTAATACATCAGTAATGTTCTCCACATCCAGCAATTGAGTTAACTCCTCTTCCCTCTGAATAGAAAATAGATCCCACTCCCTATCTATGCACATATATGTCTTATTTTTGCAAATATGACCTGGCAAGAATTTCTCATCACAACCAAAACACAATCCTTTCCTTCGCCTTTCCCAAATCTCATTCGGACTTAATTTCTTCAGAGTTGGCACAGCAGTATTTGATTGAGACTTTGGTGGTGGATAAGTTGATGAACTTTGTATAGGTAGAGAGGGAACACCTTGCGAATATGAGGGTCTATATTGTGGACGAAAAGAACTCTTATTCCACTGTTTAACAGAGTTAAATTTCTTTTCATACTTAAGTGCAACTCTGAAAGCTTCTCCCAAAGATTGAGGCTCAACCATGGAGACATCATGCTGAATTTCTTCCTTAAGACCACTAATGAATTGCTATACTAGATACGACTCATTCACCCCTTCAACTAAACATTGCAACTTCTCAAATTTGCGTTGATAGTCCAGTACTGTGGTGTTTTGTTCCAGCCTACACAGTGTCTTGGCTACATTTTCATATATGCCTGAGTCAAATCTATTGCAAATTCCTTCCTTAAATTGTTTCCATGTCACAACACCCTCATTGATCTTAAGGAACCATCTACACCATTGCACTGCTTCTTCTTTGAGGAAAAAATATGCCACTCTCACTTTCTCATCACCAGCAACATTGTAAATCTCAAAGTAATGTTCTATTTGGAATAGCCAATTCAAGACCACACCATCACCAGAAAAAGGGCTTACCTCCAGTTTTGGAAATTTGGGAAAAAAAATTTCCACACCAGGTTGATCAATTCTCCTTCCCCTTTCATTGAAACTCAACCCTCTGTGATTCAATCCCAGATTTGTTGCAAAAGGGAATTGACCAAAATCTTGATTACTTCCTCCCTTGTATGGTGGAGTTGGTTTTTCTGCCGCAACCAAACTCCCTACCTGATGTGCCAAATGTTGCAATTGAGCTAAAACTGCTGGTAATTGTGTTGCGACTTCTTGCACTTGATGCTCAACTCCTAGCAATCTTTCTTCCAAGAATCGTTGCCTTTGTTGCAGGTTTAACTCTGGAGCTTCACCCAGAACTCCATTGTTGCTTCTTGGTTCAACTCCAACCTGATCTTCATCACCATCTTCCAGATTTGCCTGGGAATCGAACGGCTCTGATACCAATTGGTGTGGTTCTGTTGGAACCACCATAGTTGCTGTGGTTCTTGGAGCTTTCTTAGCCATGGAAACAGGGGAATTGGTAGAATGAATGAGAAATGTGGAGAAGAAGAAGAAGTAGCTCTGGGCTATACAAGGAGACTCAGAGCCATCAAGAAAATCAAGAAGAGAGTAGAAAAGTTTATGCAATCATTCACAGCACCAAATGGCGCCATCTTCTCTTATTTATAGCCAGCTTTTACATACAATGCATGTGGATATGACTAATCAGTTAGACAGTTACAATGGGGGACCACAGCTCAACAGCTTACAACTTATTTACATAAAACCCCACATTGTCTCACTAATCACATTTAACTGATACACTGATACTAATCACATTTAAACTGATACATTCTAATACCACTGATACCAACTGATACATTGATACCCCTTGATACCAACTACTTATTTACCCCTTCTCAGTCCTTCACAGCAACATATTTCAACTCCTATCTCCGAATTCAGCTCTTATGCAGCATTGCTCAGCATTGCTCCACTGTGATGTGTATCATCTGATTTGAATGCGAGCGAATCACCAAACTGGTGCAAAAAAATTAAAGGAGCTTAGAAGCAGTGAAAACTGATCGATTGACAAGATTCCCAGCGTGAAGAACGAATAAAATCATGCACAAGGCATATATTCTTAGGAGATCGAATAGCTCCCATGCAACTACGTCAGAGTATTTATAATTTGTTCCTGATTTCACAAGACTTTCTTAGGTGTAGGTAAACAAGCAGATTTCCATACAAGTGGGTAAAATAATACACAATAACAATACAAAGTAATGAATTGCAACACTAATAAAAAAAGAGAATCCCAGAATGAAGAGGGTAAACATTCCATGTGGCTCTGTCGACTACTTTAATATGCCCCAATAGCAATGTGCATTCACAAGTAATGCTAATTAACAGCAAAACTGTCGATGCTCTGATCACAGAAGAAGAGGCATTCAAAAACTGCAAGCAATCATATAGGTGATCCCCTAATGTCAATCTTATATTACAATCCTGTGCTACATATTTCTAGAATGAAAGGAACTTTCCGTATATATTCTAACGTTTTGCTTCATCACTGGACATATGTTGGCAGCTTGCTCCTTGTGAAACCTCTCTATCTCATTTACCTGTACAACATTCAAGGAAAAAATGTTATCTTTACTTCTATATACAACTATGGTTGTGCTTTACGCCATGACCTAACATCAGCTTTGGGAGTCCACAGGTTGTTTTGCATTCAAAGATCTAACACCGGGAACTTCTGCATGAATAGGAGCACCTGGAGTAAGGGACTGGAAGTTTGTGTTGGCGATGAACCAATATAACACCCATTTAAGATTGCACAGAGTATATTTCAGAGCCTTCGTCCAGTTCTCCTGCTTATTAAAACTTTGGGTGATTGTGTAGTTCTCCACTTTGTCGTTCTCAATCCTACCAAAGACAGTTCTTGTCAGGAAGCCCTAATTTGACAGTTAGAATGTTCATGTAAAGAATGAAAATTGAAATAGGACTGGAACTGCTTAAGAAAGATTCAAACGAGTTTCAGACTTTCATTGAATAATGATACACTGGTTGAAATTCAAGGAGAAGTTAACTGAGAACCCAGAGTATGAGCTATGAACAACAGCCCATGAGAAAGGGCGGTAAAAAATGTTATATCTGAACATGCAAGTAAAAATTATGAATCATCACAAGAAGAGAGAGAGAAAAATAAGACACATTAATACACAAACTAAAGAGACGCAGGAACATAAACATCCAGAACCGTGTTTTAAATATCACTATACCGTTTTGGACATGATACCATTGTTCAAAACATTACTGTTCCGATATATCTACCCAATTCAACGTCAGACATTATAAAAGAAAAAACACCATAGACCTTTGGGTTAGGTTCAGACCCAAACCAATTGGACCCTAAACCATCATTAAAAGGGAGAAGATAGTTTTAAAAATAGCTAAAAAAACCTTAAATTCTCTCAACGTCATTGCTTTCTCTCCCAAAAATTCACCTCACCATCATTCCTCTCATTCTTATTTATTGCACACAGAAAGAGGAGATGTGAACCTAAGGGATTTTATTTATTGAACATGTAAAAAAGACATACCCTTTTAATCTCAGATTATAGTGGACCGATACTGGAGGTTGTAATTGTAGATTTGAGAGAGATGGGAAAAACTAAAACTGATTATGATGGAGATAGGACAGAGAACACGTTCTTTTCAATTAAATCTATTTCACACTTTCTTTTCAAAATTATAAATTTTATTTTATGTTCACTATGATCCTTCTTTATTAGGCTAATTGATTTTGTGAGTGTATGTACAAAGAGAAGAATAAATTAGCATCTTCATAGTTAGTAAATAATAAATTAAAATATTATTTTAAAGTAGCACTTGCATATTACTTCTAAGGAGTGAACATAGAAACCTTTCAACTTGTCTTAAAGTTTTCTTTTGGAAAAATTCCTTGCCCCGTCTTCAAATGTTTTAGTAAGTATCTTTCTTTTATGTATTAGATTTCATGTAAACAATTATATAAATTGGTTATAATTATTGTTACTTGCATTAGGTTGTTTGTTTGTCATATATAGTGTAAAGGTCATCGAAATCACATTTAGGATATATATTTTCTTCTGATATGTTAACCCGATATTTTCTTAATATCGCCAATATATTACAATATCCGATATCCGATATGAAAATTTTTCCTTCCAATACGATACCGACATCTGATATTTAAAGCATTGTTCATCACTTCTTCATAATGTACAATAACAATATTTAAATTTGGAATGATTATGCAGTCTTGGGATCTCCACTCAAGAGGTCATAAAAGAAATGCATTTAGTACAACTAGTTGATATATGGGGTAAGTTTCCCAGGTGTCCCCATGGCCTCTCATCCATGAAATTATGTACAGACAATCATCGCCACAATGTATTTTTAGAGCGTGCAAAATTGAACAATAACAAAAGCATTGTTTCCCCATACTAATGACAAATTAAATACCATTCAAACTAAGTAGTTCTTCGCAAACAACATAAAATTATAATTTATATCATGTATTTTGATATTTTGAAAGCCTTTGATATTAAATTATTGTTGTTGATTTATGAATGCATTGTTGTTGACATAATTTAAATATACATTTCAATATATGTAGTCAAGTTATTACCTATCCATTGATCATCCTCCATACATCTCATCAGGCAATTTTTTAATAAACTAAATTGCTAAAAATGCTCCTCAGTTCATGATACTATATGGATAAACCT
This sequence comes from Hemerocallis citrina, assembly GCA_017893485.1. Classification (NCBI taxonomy): domain Eukaryota; kingdom Viridiplantae; phylum Streptophyta; class Magnoliopsida; order Asparagales; family Asphodelaceae; genus Hemerocallis; species Hemerocallis citrina. Next base: position 25,350,390 of record CM030360.1, read on the forward strand.
TCAAATAAAACTAAAAATACCCTTTCTCTAGCCAAAAAAAAGGGGAAAATAGAGGGGGGGGGGGGGGGGGGACAGCGAGCCGACTTCTTAAATTTTTCTTAAGAAAAACTAGTTTGCTTCTTAATTATAAACATACCAAAAAAAGATTAGAAACACAAAAGTAGTACAATAATTAATCAAAACGCAGCAACCTATGGTGAATAAATGAACTGCAAATGCTAAAAGTGAAAATTCCCCATTTCTAAACAAATTCATTTCTCCAGAAATTTAAATGAAATATAGAAAGTAAGCATCAACCAATAAGCAACAATATTCAATTGTGTGAAAGAAAGGCAGAGCCATGGAGAGCGGTGGTTGTCATGGCGTAGGAGGGAAGAACAAAGGAGAAAGGAGAAAGAAGATTGAATCCAATAAAAAAGAATTAAATGAAGAAGAAAAACAATGTGTTTGTCGATTAATAGAATCAATTGTTTCTTTTGGTCTATCTCTAGGTCTTGGGGACTAGGTTTAGCAAGTTGTAATTGGTAAGTTTCAAAATTTATAAGAATACAATTTATAATAAAATTTGTAATAATAAAAAGTTAAGGGAGCAATTTATGAAAAAGTTATAATAATAAAAAGACTTGAGCACACAATTTATAATTAAATTTGTAATAATAAAAAGTTAAGTGTGCAATTTATGAAAAAGTTATAATAATAAAAAGACTTGAGCGGGACTCAAACCGGAAACCATTGTTTGTAGAATTGAAATCCAACTACACAACCAGATGAGACGTCTCAATGGTTAACTACAGCCACTTTATTTTTTATAACCTAAATGAATGCAGGAAAAGGTTTCCCTACTCATTCAGTACATCTAAAAATCCAGTGGGAGCAGTTGCACCCACCTGCACCCCCTGGCTCCGCCCCTGCACACCATTCTCCAATGTATAGTCATAGCTATGTTTTCAATTTGCTATTGTAGAGGTCAAAAGCATTTTTATGCGTAAAATAGGAGTTTGGTTGTATTAGTAGTAAAAAAGAGTTTAGTTTAGTCCCAGATAGGAAGAAACAATACCTTGGCTTGTACCCTCTCTTATACAGTAATTTTTTCCCATCTCTTATACTAATATCAGGTTGAACCTGAGAAATAAATTGTGGCTTATCAGAAGTGGGGTTTTCCCTCCTCTCCACCATACCACAGCTTCTGCGAAAGTGCTTTTTACCTCCTAAGTAAATCATAAAAGGTGAACAGTAATTCTTCACAACGATGCTAACCAGAGTTGTTATAAGTAAAGAGGCTAGCATGCAAATAAGCCATTTAATAGAAATTAATAATGCCTCGGTCTTCAAACCCTAACATGGTTCTATCCTCGGTAGTTACTTGTCATTGAGAAGTGGAGAAAACGAAAAAAAATGTTATTCACCTAGACAGTTACGAATATGAATATGATATGTTACGGATATGCATAAAGAATCCTAAAAGTTCTAGCTACATGGATATAGGAAACAGTAAAACGATATAATACCTGTGCGATGTGCGGATCAATAGTTGTTACTGATAAGATGAGTTTGTAGTGACCAAAGCTTCATCAAAATTATTTCACCTAAACTGAACTGATCACATTCGGTTAAAATGGTTCTGTTTGGTTCAGTTAATACTTACTGCAAAAAATTAGGCAGTATCAATGCTCAACCCATTTCCATCCTTCTCACAGTCTAAATCCCTCAGGGATTAGCAACAGCCACAAGATTCCACAATGATTATGAAGTAGGACTAACCAAACATATATTGGGAATTCGATCAAGATTTTACTTATTTTCCTTTATTCTTTAAGCCTTGTCTGTAAAGGCAACTAAGGTTTTGAATTTACCGAGAATTTATTTGGATAGGTTTTAGTATTTATCTTTAAGATTTTGAGAAGTTAAATTAGACAGGATTTGTTAACTGTGATCCTCTATTATATTTGATTTAGTTTGTATTATCTCTCTGTTTTTGTATTGGCCATAATGGATCAAAGGTTTAAGAGTAGTGCAGTAATTCCTGATGAATTAAATTAGTAAAAAAAAGTTAGAGCACATCTCTCTCATGTCCTTTCGCTTTCTTCTCTTATTCAAGGTATTCCACCATTTGGTATCATAGCCAAATTTTTGCCTCACTCTTCTTTCTATGTTATTCCACCTCTCAGACCTTATCACTCTTATTTTCTTGTTCTCCCACTAGTTCTAAATAAAATTTAGTATTAGAAATAAAGCTGATCTAAATGGAAAAGCTTAAAATTCTTATGCATAAAGTTTACCAATTTTATGAAAAATCAAGCATCATTTATCAAACACAGAATAATTTGACACGAACTTATTATAAAGCATGAATGTAATTATGTTATGCTGGTTTTTTGAATATCATTGTAGCTGACCTGAAAAAACCTCCCAAAAAGCGATCCCCTAAAGCTCCCAAAAAGCAATCTGGGTTTCTCCCCCATCCCCTAACCCTAACCCTCACCAATTCTCCTCCGTCTTCCTCTACCTTAGCTCACTCATGCCTCCCTCTCTTGGTTCACACCTGACCCATTTCCCCTCCATTCTCTTTGCCCCTCCGCTAGTAGTTGTGCGGCTCCTTTCGTCCGCCTCTCCTCCTTCAGCGTTCTCTCCAGATCTTGGTACAGATCCAGGTGTAGTGGAGGTTGATACGTTTCTAGACGATCGAATGACCTTATTTTACATTTCTTTGATCGGGTTCTTGCTACAAATCTTGATGTTGGTGAGTGTTCTTTAATTTCCCCCTTTGATTTCTTAGTACTCGGCTAACCTGAGTTGTTGATTATTGGTAGTATTATTGGTAGTGAGGGTGGTTTTGTTTTAGCCCTCGGCATTATACTAGCTCTTCTAACTTTTGGCATTCTAATTTTGGTCGATTGAAATGAACTCTACTCTCTCTGTACTGTTATGCGTTCTCCGTTTTTAGGGGTGATTTTTTACTATTGTTTGCTCTTTCGTCGCTTGAGTGATTATTATTGTATTGGTTTACTCTTTACCAGCATTAGCTGCTCTTGGGCTGTACTGAGGCCCATCTAATGTTCTTGTTTCTTAATTTATCTGGCCTGGTATTATTGGTGGGCTTGTGTATGGATCCAACTTGGGCTCAAGTTGTCAAAAAAAAATCGAAAACCAATTAATGAGTTTTTCAACGCTGGTTCTGAAGTCTTCCATAAACTTCCGGAAGCTTCTTCTTCTACTCACGCCTTTCGTTCTGCTTCTTTCTCTCATTCTCGTCGTTCAGATTCTTCTCCCGTTCACTGAATCCTTTGTTATCGCTGCCTTTGACATCTCAAATTAATTTGCCAAAACAAGATGCAGTGTCTCTTTTGTGACAAGCTCGGTCACTCCCATAACCGATGTCTCTCTCTTCAGTAGGTGTTGGATTTACAATTAGGTATCCCCATTACCGACCAAGTCCTGACCGTTCTTGATTTCCCCTCTCTCAAGCTCCAACTCATGGAGTTCAATACGAAGCGAGCTAAGAGGGAATCTGTCTCTTCGTCCTCCTCTGCCCCTGCCCTCCTCCCCACACCGCCTCCATCGCAAGCTCTTCCTCCTACGTTCGCTCCTACTGCCTCTTTCCTCCCTACTCCACCTCCAGTCCCTGCTCTCCCGCCTTCTTCATCGAAGCCCCATGTTCCTCCACTGATTGTGCTCTCCTGTGATCGATCGTCTGAAATAGAGCAAAAAATCTCCAATCTTGCTTGCTTCGGCACGGTTTCCTTAACAGGTGGTTTGGTTAGTAATGTGGCGCTAGACTCCTTCTTGAGTAACATAACCGGTGTTCTCAACTGGACTTGGGGACTTAATTGTTGCTCTAATTGTGATATTGTTATCAAGTGCCCTTCTTCGAAAGTGTTGGATTTGGTGTCTAAAGATTCTTTTTCTATCAGTTCGGTTAAGTTATCGATTAGGCATTGACCTTCTTCGAGTGCTGCTCTTCCTATTTCCTTAACTAACCCGACGAAGGTTACCATCTCTGGACTCCCCCCTTTCTGTGACTCTCCCCACCTAGTAGCTTCCATGACTCGTTGCACTGGTGACCTAATTGGCACATCTTCCACTGTGTTGCTGCCATCAGGATGTTTACAAGTGTGTGCAGAGTTTTTGTGTGGGAATCAATCTGATCGGATAGCTGAATATCAATTGAGACTGGGGGATTCTGTTTACCCCATTGATGTGTTGTATGCAGATGAACCTAGCCTTCCTAACTCCAATAACTCCTCTTACATCACTACTCCTTCGTCGGCTGCTCCTTCTCAGCCGATCCTGAAATTTTCTGAAGTTTGGGTTCAATCTTCCAAAGATGGCAGCTCTTCTTCCTCTGCCTCTCGTGGTAAACATAGGCGTGGATGTTTCTCTGGGAGAGGGGGACACAGGGGGGTTAATGGGAGGAGGAGCTTAGCCTACAAGAGGGAGGGGTCGAGGATTGTTGGCATGTTGGCCTGTTGTCTACTCTCCCGCCTAAATCGACTGATTTGGTGTGGACAAATCCCGACACTCATTAGGTGGTACAGCCATCCCCTTCCCAACCCCATACTTCTCTTCAGCCTATAGCTAAAGTTCTTGCTCAAGAGATCAACAACCTTGCTTGTATTCCTCTCCCTCCGTTGTCGGCTCTGTCCCCCTCTGATTGGGATCGTTTCATCCCCTCCTCTTATCTCCCATCCACTGAGAAAGATTGAAATGACTGGTACCGTAATCCGCACTTCTCTATAGAATGGGAACAATATAAGAGCATTGTCCCCTTGCCCTCTCGGTCTCCTTCAAAGTCTGTTGGCAAAGGAATGTGCTCTTCTTCCATTCAAGAGACTTACACTGATTGGGAGTCTGATGATCTTCTGCTTGAAGAAGAAAAAAGGCTCTTTCTATGACCTCGTCAAGAAAGGTATATTCTATTTCTTTTCAATTTCCATGCTTTATTTCCTTTTCTTGTAATGATAGTAGTTTGTTCTCTTTTGACTTCTCTGGTAGTATATTTTCTTTTACTCTCCACTTGGGTAATTCGATGCTTACTGATCGTTTGCTTCGTAATGACTTACCGTCTCGATCTACTTCCCTTCCTCTAGCTGAGCATGCTAGTATTATGAAATCTTGTTCATCGATTGATTCATTATACTCTTTCTCTGGTTCTTCATCTGCTATTACCTTCAGTCCCATATTGGACTCTCCCGGGAAACACGAAGTTCCTGCGACTGTTGGTTCTGTACCGTACTCTTTTCTTCCTTACCTTTGGAGCCATTGTCCACTCCTTCCCCTACTAAATTTAATTCAAAAAAGAAACGTCTCACCATACCATCCGTTCTAGTGCACGATTAAAAGCAAAGCAATCCTCTTCCCTATTTGTGAGCACTAAAGCTTCTCTAGCGGCCCAGGTTAGAAATATGGAACTACTTCACTTACCTGATGAACCTCCAATAGACTCACCTTTGGGTTCCGTTTATCAGGAGCATTTCGATTCCTTATCTAATGAGGACATCGACAAGCTTGCTTCCGACATGGTCTTCTTGTTTGACTCTGCCTCACCTTCTTTTGACTCGATTAGGTCTTCAATCCTGTTCCCTATTTGTGAGCACTAAAGCTTCTCTAGCGACCCAGGTTAGAAATATGGAACTACCTCACTTACCTGATGAACTTCCGACAGACTCACCTTTGGGTTCCGTTTATCAGGTGCATTTCGATTCATTATCTAGTGAGGACATCGGCAAACTTGCTTCCGACATGGGCTTTCTGTTTGACTCTGCCTCGCATTATATTGACTCGATTAGGTCTTTTGAAGTCTCCAGAGCTAATGCGTTCAATCGTGTTAATGATTAGTTGTTTTTGGAATATTAGGGGTCTTGGTAGCTCCCCCAAAAAAAAGTTATATTTGATTTGATCTCCTCTTCTAAATGAGACATTATTTCTATTCAAGAATCCAAACTAGACTCTCTCACCGCCGCTATTATGACGACACTTGGTGGTTGGCACTTGACTCAATGGAATAGTTTAGACGCCGTTAATACTTGCAGGCAATATTCTTCTTGGTTTCAAAGCCTCTCTGTGCTTAGGATGAAATTTTTCTTAACGTGGTTCTTCATTGGATTGAATTCAACCATCTCCTCACGGTAGTATATGTTAACAGTCCTACTGCGGATCTCCGAAATAATTTTTGGGATGAATTTAACTCTTTTAATGGCCGCATCAATGATTTTTGGATGTTCTGTGGCGATTTTAACGTCACTAGATTCGTTCATGAGCATAAGGGTAACCCAGCATTGGTCAATGACTCGACCCGTTTTAATGACTGTATTCAATGTTGGACCGCATTAACCTCCCCATTAATGGTAGGTGGTTCACTTGGCCTAATCACAGCCTAGATCCTTCCATGGCGAAACTAGATAGGCTTCTAAGTCTCTCGAGACTGGATCGCCACTTACCATAATTCTTTTGTTCAAGCTCTCTTTAACCCCTCTTCTGACCATATTCCGTTGATGTTACAATCTAACTTTAATTTCTCCAAACCTTTCAAATTCTGTTTTGAGAAATTTTGGCTGGAAGATTAAATCTTCGTTAATATGATTACCCAGTGTCCTTCCTCTGTGGTCGAGTCTCATGGCCTTGCCTGACTACTCCCTAAGCTCCATTTGGTTAAGAATGGTTGTAAAGTTTGGAGTAAAGCTAGATTCGAAAACGCTAACCACCTAAAACGTTCTTTTCTCAACACCATTCATCTCGTTGACCACAAAGAGGAGCAGAGCTTTATCTCTTTGTCCGAAAGACAATATAGAATTGACTGTAAGAAAGAATCGCTTCCTTATTACACCGAGACCATATTAAATGGGTTCAAAGAGCCAGGATTAAATGGTTGAAGGAAGGAGACTACAACACTTCTTTCTTTCACCAATTTGGCTCCCATAGGCAAAGAGTCAATCGCATCTCGTCCAATCTAGATAATGAGGTTGAACTTCATTTCATCCCTCAGTTCCACTTTACTTTTCTAAACTTCTACAAAAACCTGATGGGTTCTTCGTTGGTTAGCCCCTTTCGCCTAATTGGAACTCCCTCTACGGGTTGGAGAACAACGATCTTTCTATGCTTGAGACCCTGTTCTCCCTCGAGGAGATTAAAGGAGCAGTCTTTTCTATGTGAAGCAAATCAGCGACAGGCCCTGATGGTTTTCCATGTTTCTTCTTTCAAAAGTTTTGGGATCTTCTTAAACATGATATTCTTGATATGTTTTTCGATCTTTATAACGGTACCTTTTCTTTTGACCGCATTAACTATGCGCATATCATTCTTATCCCGAAGATCATTGGAGCAAATACGGTTTCGGATTTTAAGCTCATTAGTCTACTAAACGTCTCTTTTAAGATCATGAAAGTCCTAGTGAATAGATTGAGTTATGTTAACTCTCCTCTTATTGATATGGCTCAATCGGCCTTTGTTAAAGATCGATTTATTTTGGATAGTATGGCTTGCACTCGAGAGATCCATCTCTGGCTAGCACAAATACAAATCGAAAGGCATTTTATTTAAGATTGACTTTGAAAAGGCTTATGATAAAGTTGAATGGGATTTCCTCTTTGATATTCTCATTCATCGAGGCTTCAATCCTAGATGGATAGCCTGGATTAAATATAGTCTTTTACTGGGACTTCCTCGGTCATGATTAATGGAGTTGAAGGTAATAAGTTTAGGTGTAAAAAGGGCCTTAGACAAGGTGACCCGATCTCCTCCCTTCTATTCGTTCTGGTTGCTGATGTCTTCAGCAGAATTCTCCTTAAAGCAGGAGACACCAATATCATAGAAGGTTTGGGAGGTTTTAATTGGTTTAAGGGTGTGCTTAACCTCCAATATGCTGAATACACTATTCTCTTTGCTAAGCCACATGGTATGTCTTTACGTAATTTAAAACTCCTTTACCTTTTTTAAGCGCTTCACTTATCTATGAACTTTAATAAATCTTCTGTTATCTGACTCGGTGGTTCCGCTAACAGGAAAATCGAGATTGTCATTTTTTATAACTATTCTTCTAGTTCGTTTCCGATTAATTATCTTGGCATTCCTCTCAGATGGGGCATTATCCATAAAGAAGATTGGATGCCGATGATTGACAGGATCGAGTCTAGACTCAACACTTGGACTAGGCGTTAAATGTCTCGTGGTGGGAGACTCACTCTCATTAACTCTGTTCTCTCCATGTCACTATACATACCTTTATGTTTCTTCATGGGTGGTCAACTGTATTAACAAGGTCAGACGTAATTTCTTCTGGTCGAGCTCTGACACCTTCTCTATTGGTAAGCACCTCTGTAATTGGAACAAATTCTGTAAATCCAAAAGAGGAGTGATGAGGATATCAGTTCAAAACGTTTTGGGCACTTCTATCAGCGCAGACATCATTTGGGATGGCTATTATATTAGCCTACTATTTTTATTCAACATTTATATTTGTTTTTGGCATTTTAGCCATATGTAGTACTTTCGCGATTTGCACTCTTTATTTTCTGCATTAGGATATTTTGGGAGATTTGTATTGAGATTTATTTTGAGCCTATATATATGCCTTTTGATTAATGAAAAATAATGCTTTGAATGATTATAAATTTATTGTGATTGAGTTTTGCTCTTCATTCATCTCGACACATTGAGATAAAATTAGGATTTCTGAGAAACCCTCAATACAACCCCTTTCCCTCTCCTTATACACAGCTGCCACCCCTTTCACAGCCCCTTCTCTGCTTATCTTCTTCCTGTGTCAGCTCTAAAACCCACCACAGCCTTCATCAGCCTCCCCTCTCCCCATCCTCACCAACCTCCTGCACCCCTTCTCCCGCCTTCAGTCGACCACCCCTACCAACTCCCCCGTCACCACCGAAACCTCCTCTAAACCCTAATTCCCAAATCTCTTCACACCCGAACCCTAATTCCCCAAACCCACTTCAAAGTCGAAATCCTAGTCCCCTTGATGATCGATCTCGCACGCCCACCATCGATGCCATCAGCCTCCACCTCCCGTTGTTGATCGATTCTGCACCCCCCGCCGACGCTCATCAGTCTCGACGGCCTCCTGCCACCACTACCACCATTCGGAGCCGCCCCCTCCTACCCCAACAATGTGCCCCTCTTCGCTGCACTCCCATGCAGCCACCTTCAAGCACCACCAGCAGCTCCACTCCAGTACCGTCGCAACCTCTTTCTTCGATCCAAGTAATTTCTTTTAACTCTTCAATTATTTGAGATCCTGCCTATTATCTCAATAATTTTATCTGAATTTCTGTCGACCACAAATATTAAGTGTGTGCTTCTACTTGCTAATTAGAGTACGAATCATTATTGAATATCTTACATGCTAAGAACGATCAAGTATAAATTTTGATTGTTAGGTGTGAATCTTTGATTGAGCTTGTTAAACCTATTTCAATTCTTGAAAATCCATCAAACTCATTTCTAGTTTTAATTTCCGACTTAATCGGCACTACTTGTTGGTAAACTTAATCTTTTGATATTCTTGAACAAATCTCTACTTAGGGTTACGTTTACATCAATGAGGTCTGGGCATCCTTACCCGAGGCACCATAATCTTGCACTTCTGGATAAATGGTTATGGAAGGTGCTCAAACGTGATGATTTGGCTTGGATTCGTTTGGTGAAAAATAAGTATTACAAAAAAAGTATGGGACTTGCATTCCAAAGTTGCTATCCATGCCTTTCCCTTTTGGAAAGGAGTTTGGAAAGCGGTGGAACCGTTCAGATGCGGTCCCTAGAAAATTTGTGGAGACGGTTCAACTATAGATTTTGGTTGGACTTCAAGATAGGTAACAATAAAATTTTGGTTTTATTCTCGTCTCTATTTCATTTAGCATCCAATCAAAATGCACTGTCGCATACATTCTATAATGATCAGAGGAACTGGATTATTCCGTTTAGAATCTCTCTCTCACTTCAGCAACATTCAGATTATATTCGTCTCCTTGTCTTGCTTGGTTCCTATCAATGGCAAATGAGAGATGACATTAGATGGAGATGGTCTAACACTGATACTTATATTGTTAAATCATTATATACATTCCCCAATAATGGTGGTGTCATTTTCCCGTTCTACAAACATATTTGGCAAAATATAACTCCTGTCAAATTTAGGATTCTTGTTTGGCTGGCTGTTCACAACAAGCTTCTTACAGTGGAGAACCTTAATAAAAAGAATCTAGCTTTGGGTCCTGTGTAATAATCACGAGGAGTCTAATAATCATCTTTTCATTTATTGTTCTTTTATTCAACCGATTTGGAATATTTTGTAAGTCCACGTGGCATAATCGTGGTAAACCTAGCTCCTTGACTGTGGGTTGGGGCTCTTGGAGAAATAAGAATATCAAACGTGCGCTTAGACTTTCGTGGAATATTACCATGATGGCTATCATTTGGGTTGTTCGGAAGGAAAGAACAATAGGATCTTCACAAAAAAATTATGTTCTATTGATCACCTCATCAAAGACATTCTTTATTTTGCACATTTCTCGGTGAATATCCTCCCTCCTAAGAAAAGGGAGTCGCTTAAACTCAGTAATCTTGATGTTTTTGTTCAATCTCTTATTCAGTAGGGTATGAATATTGTGCCTTAACTTTCATGCTATATTGTGTTGTTGTGATCTTGTTTCTGTTTTGTGCAATGAGGCCTCTTCTCTCTGTTGTTGTTTTGAGTTGCAACCCTACATCCGATGTAATTTTGTCTCCACTCTGGTGAGTTTTTTGTATGGCTGGCTTTTCTATTTGGATGCTCTGCAGGTTGGTGGTAGCTTGGTGCAGGAGGTGCTCCTTCATGATCACCCCTGGTTATGGTAGACTTCCTTTATTTTTGCTGCGCTTGCTATCCAATTTACTGCGGGTTGTTGCTTGTTGTTTGACTGTTGCTGGGGTAGTTTATGATGTTGCTGCTGTTACTGGAGTATTTTATGATGTTGTTCTGTGTTTGATCATGTGTTGTTGATGCTAGATGTTGCTTTTTGCTACTGCTGTGATTTTCTTTGCGCTACATCCAGTTTTGTACATGTACAGTCTCGATGTAGTTTGGATTTTCTCGTCTTTATTACTGTTCTTGTTCTTATACAACGTATTGTGTTTTTAGTTGGATTAGTTGCCTGTTATCTTGGTCATGTGTTTTAGGACGTCGATGGGGTTGTATCTTTCTATGTTTTTGTGAACTTCCTCTTTAATTATATATATATACTAGGTTTGCCCGTTGACACGTGCCTACGGCACGTCTTCGGCACGGTGCATCTTGTTTGATCATATAAAATAGTTTTGGAAGTCTAGCAAATTAATTGAAGTAGCAAACATAGAGCAAAAAATATATTATATCGTTTTTTTTGAATTATTTTTAAAGTTGTTAAATTTTAAAAAATTTTAGTTTTTTAATTTTTAATTTTTAAAATTTTTTAAAATTTTTTATTTTCTTAATTTTTTGAATAGAGGAAGGAAGGAGAGAGAGAGAACCAAAAATAATTAAATAAATATAGGAGTTGTTTTGGGTGGAGGATTTGAATTTGAGTTTTGGGGGGAAACTTTTGGGGGGAAAATATGTTTTGTGAGGTTAGATCTAGGCCTTTGATTTTTTTGGGGATTGAAGGAGAGCCACTTGATAGCTTTCTTTGTGTTTTATTATATAGATATATATATATAACAGGCTGATGCTATTCGCACTATCCTATTACATTAAAAAAAAGTAATTATGTAATGCTTCCCTTGAACAAACATACAATGATGGCTTGATCAAAGGGACTTGATTAGAACTTACTTGTATGGAAGTTTAAAACATTTATCTGATGGTATATTGTTTTCTTGATCTTTCATGTACGCAAACTCAGAGAACTCTTTGAGACATGTCATAAACAATGTCATAGCTTTGTCATAACGAGTGCTCCAAAATAAATTTACTGGACCATACCTGCAACAAAGGGATATATATATATGCACATATGTAATATCGCAGGAAAAATTGAATTCAACAAAAGTGCATGATTGAAAGAAACATGAAAGCTAGACAGGATACAGGAGCTTGTGCCAAGCACAGAAATTAAAATCATGATGTAATTCACTTCAGAATTGTTCACAATCACATGCATTTTTGTCCTATGAAACCCAACCGTAACGAGGTGCCACCACAAGACTAATAATCACCAGTCATGAGTTTCTAATATTTATTTGTTATACTAAATTCCACACTAAATCATCAACTACTGTTATTATTTTCAGCTAAAAATAATTTATATAAGGCAGATAAGAAAAGGAAAGGATGTCAATCGGAGTAACTTATGCAGGTATAAAACTATGCATATAAACCCTCAAAAAAATAACTATTGTAACTTTCCCAAACAATCTAAATAGCAAAAATTAAAGAAACAGGTCCCTCATCTTCTCCCTCCTACAACCATCCTCCGTCTCCCCCCTTCTCCCCCCCTCACACACGGTCACCGGCTTCTTCTCTCCCCCTCCACACACAACGGTTCATTGCTCGTCACAGACCCACCCCGACCTACAGCAACAAATTTACCCACCTCCACTGTCATCAACCTCTCATTGGCCGTCATATCAATTAATTCCGTCAACTTCAACTGGAGTCGCGTGCTCAGGCAGCAAGCATCAGATCGTTGTTTTATGTCGACATGGGATGGAGCCTCCAGAAATTGTATTTTGTGGCGGGTGGGTTTGGTGTGTTTTGTGTAGGTTTTGGGTTTCCTGGAAATGAGAAAGGAAAGAGCTGGATATTTTGCAATATAGTCCTCATTTCTTTACACTTTGGCACTTAAGTCATCCTTTTAAATTTTAACAGAAATTACAGTACCAAGTCAGCATTAGCACAAGAATTTTACTGTACCAGCAGCACATATACAGTTTTCTCTTTATATAAAGATAAATTATTGACAGATACTAGGGGTCAGAAGAGGCTCTAATAATTTTGCAGAAGAGAAGCGTAGATTACAGTAGAACCCTTTACTATATTCATAACGAGAAAAATTCAAATCATCTACTACTATTTCTCAAACAGCTTCCAGTGGCTAAGAATCTAAAGACTACAGTCTTAAATGCTTAAGTAATCAGAAAGAGGAAAGCAGAGAGGAATACTGATTTGTTAACATGATAATATAATATCTCAAATTAAAAAAACATGATGGGAAGAAACTTGATAAAAGTTGAGAATATATCATTTGACTTGAGAACAGGAAATCTGGAAACGCAATATGTATGCACACATGTATTCCATCACATGAATGCAAGTATGAAATCCAAGCTCAGCACATGCAATGCCCAAACCAGAAATCAGTATTAACTTACAGTTCATAAGGATTGTTGTTTCTGTCCATTATACGTGGGTAACTTCCCATTGGAATGATATTGATTCGGTATCTAACATCAAAGTAAAGGACATATCCAAATGTATCTTTGTTGATTCTGTTCAGTATTTGCGTGAATTGAAATAAAACAGTGAAGAAACCTTATATGCAAATACCAACAGCTTTAGAGAGTGCAAGTGCAAGGTATAAATCTAGAGGTGGTGCCAAAAAAGCATAATTCAAGGAGTACAAATGCTGAATTTCAATGTGTATGCTTTTAATATTTTCAAAGAATTTGCTTGATGGTCCATATCTGACTACGGGACTACTTCTGACTTCAACCTGTTCAACAATGACATTATATCAGCTAAGTATTAAACTCTCCTCGAGTCCTTATGTTCCTGGAGACTAATCAAATTAAACATTTTGTTTCACAGACATTCAAACAGCTGGCCTTATCCAGTCCATATATAGATCTCAAAGGCCCACAGTTGATTTTGTTGAATACTGGCCAAATCATTAATTATGCAAGTTAAGAGCAGCGCATAAATGGAGTTCTATCTCGAAAACTCATATAGTTATTATGCAAGGATACGGGAATTTTGGGCGAAAATATTGAGCCATTGTGTGAAGAAGCAAGCATGCCTGACCCCAAGCAGCATTAATCTCATCCCACTCAACCTGAAAATATAAAATGCCATAGTCAACCTAACATATAATACATTTTCAAGTAAATATCCAAATATCATAAAGAATAACTTCCAAGTTCACTAAAGAACCATGTGTAAAGTTTACAATATGAGAGAGAGAGAGAGAGAGAGAGAGAGAGAGAGAGGAAAAAACAAAGGGGAAAAAGACAGAAGGCAGCCACAAGTAAAAGAAGTAAATTTAATGAAGTAACAATTGAGGATAACAAACCGAGACTGATCTAAAATATGGCTGAATGAAAATAAATTATTACAGTGATTTATGAACATGTACAAATCAGTAAAATATATTTAGTACCGGTATCTTAGGGAGACGGCCAAGTCTGAAATTGTTTATCGTTCCAAACTCTCCATCATGCCAAATATAGAAGGCGTCATTCAGCACATTGGTGCGCTTCAACAGATCCAAATGTGCTTGAGAGACTTCAATTTTCGCCAAAATTGCATCTGTTTCTTCCTGTTATTCAAAATAGATTCATTACATGAAAAAAGAGAAAGAGATGGCACAGACAAGTCAATATAGCAAATGGTTGTTAAAGGAGATGTCCAGATGGCAATCGGAATGTAAAGCTTATGAGAATAATTCGTGATAGTATTTGCATGCACGTGCAACTTTAGAAAGTAACTCTCATAAGAATTATCCGTAATAGTATACGGCATACACATGGAACTTTAGAGTGGACATAGTTATCAACTTATCATAAGAAATGCCCAAGAATAAAATCCTCTTAAAATCAACAGGAAACATATCCATTCAATAATTCAGTCAGTCAGGATTAAACAAAGAATACAGCGAACATCATGCACTGCCTAAGTTTACTTAGTTCCCATACCTATTTTTACAAGTTTTGTCAAAATCACCATTTCGGTGAGTAGATTTTTCAAATTAACTAAAATGAGATAACCTAGAGAAATGTATCAGATCCATATAGAAATACAAAAAGGGAGCCTGGCAAAAGAATGTTGGGGAGTGTAAATCACCCTTGGGGGGGGGGGGGGGGGGGGGGGGGGGAGTTGAATAGGGTGATTGTGTAGAATTAAAAATTAATTAAAATAAAGTGTAGAATAAATAAAAGAGTAAAGAAGAGCAAACGCAGATAACACAAGTGACGCAGCGATGTAACGTGGTTCGACCCCCAGGTCTACGTCCACAACTCCTACTTGTAGCAATTCTCCGCCACAAGCGTTCCACTATACTCAAAACCCTTGTACAGTGATTCTCGGATTCAAGCCGAGAAACCTATTACACCCACAGGACTTCTAACACAAGTCCCGTCAATCTCACCGAAGTGGAAGAAAAGAAAAACTCAAGATCCTAAATGATCCTGACTGAAGAATACAAAAATTATCACACACACTCGGATTGATTGTTGAAAGATTAGTTCAGAAGATTTTTCACAGGAGTAATTGGTGAAGAATACTCAGTGGGTTCGGCCAATTAAATAGATTCGGAAGTGTATCGATCAAAATTGGAAACGATACATTCCGAAAATGTGAACAGCGCAAAGTGCGGTCGACCGCAATCTTGGTGCAGTCGACCATTCAGCTCTCTGACGTAAAGTAGAGAGATGTAAGGTTGACTGCTTCTTACGCAACTGAGAGTTGCAGTCGACTGCGATGCGGTCGACCGTCATGAGGTGCGGTCGACCGGTATCACACTGTTCATACCGAATTCATTTTATATTTTACCAAACGAACTAATCAATCAATCAATCAATCAATCAATTTGAAGATTTAAATCTCACAAATATGGAATGATAGCAGCTGGTCTTTAATGACTTTCTTGGACATTAATCAATCAACTCTTTTTTTTTGAATATCTTCTTCTTTTGCTTGATTTCTTAATCTTTTTTATTACTTTCTTTCTTTGAATATTCTTGAATCTCTTATGGATATTATTTGATCCTGAAAATTTGAATAACTCAATTCAAACTTATTAGTATTTATAGACACGTTTTGTGCACCAAACTAGGAGTCAACAAGAGTCAACAATCTCCCCCTTTTGGTGTGAACAACACATGCCTTTGAATATTGAAAGTAAAAAAAAAAACAATTTGGCATGAGAATACTCTCCCTGAATTGAGTACTTCCTATAACAGATTTTCGTAAGTAAGGAGAGATTTGTCAATACTCCCCCTTAATCTATTATTTCATGGAAAATAAAAGCTATTGATTTATGTCTACTTTCATGCATTCATAATATTCATAATACTCTCCCCCTTTTTGGAACACACCAATAGGGGGCAAAAGACACATAAATTATTCCTCACGAAAACCATTTGTAAATGATTAGTTGTAAATGAAAAGAAACTTTCATTAAGTATAATAAGAGATATAAAGTTTAGAGAGATAAGAATTTGTATAAAAGACGAAGGAAAATCTACTCACATGATACCGTTGATAGCGAGACTCTTTGATATATAGGGAGAGCTCTTCATGATATCATAGATTTGAGATTTTCCCAATACAGATGCGAAACAGGGATAAGAACGAATTTCAAGAAATTGAAGTTATAGGAAAAATTAGTAAAGAGTTTTTAAAAAAAATTAACTTGTACCCAGAAAGAGAACAGGTCGACCGTGCGGTCAACCGCAAAACCAATCAGTTAAGAAAAATTTTCCAGAGAGCAAACTGGTCGACCGCTCGGTCAACTGCACTCCTATTTCAAAAACACAATGTATCACATTGAGCAAACCAGTCGAATATAATATCATCGAATGATACGCTTACCGGCAACCAAATGCGATTCTTTGGGACACGATTGGAAACGTGCACATAAACAAACACTAAATATAATATCTGGACGACATGCAGTAATATAAAGTAAACTACCAATCATACCTCGATAAGTAGAAATATCAACATTGTTACCAGATTCATCTTTTGAAAGCTTAGTAGTAGTGGCCATAGGTGTTTTGTAAGCATTTGTATTTTCAAGTCCGAACTTTTTGACCAGTTCCTTTGCATACTTGGATTGATTTACAAAGATGCCATCTTTTCTTTGGTGCATTTGAAGCCCAAGAAAATAAGTTAGTTCTCCCATCATACTCATTTCAAACTCATCCTGCATTTGCTTTGAGAATTCCTTGCAAAGATTTTCATTGGTGGATCCGAATATAATATCATCAATATAAATTTGAACAATTAAAATATCTTTCGAAACATGTTTTATAAATAGTATAGTGTCTACTTTTTTTTTAGAAAAACCTATGTGAAGTAGAAAAGAACTTAGTCGTTCATACCAAGACCATACAATGCTTTATCAAGACGAAATACATGGTTTCGGTGTGTGGGATCAGTGAATCCCGGTGGTTGTGCAACATAAACTTCTTCCGAAATAAAACCATTTACAATGCACTTTTAACATCCATTTGAAAGAAAGTAAAATCCATATAAGCAGTAAATGAAAGTAAGATACGAATGGCTTCAAGCCGTGCAACAGGTGCAAAAGTTTCATCAAAATCGACACCTTCTTGTTGGTTATAACCTTGTACAACAAGACAGGCCTTATTTCTAGTGATTGATCCGGATTCGTCTAACTTGTTCCTAAACACCCACTTAGTTCCAAGTATAGTTCTATTATGAGGTCTAGGAACAAGTCTCCATACTTGATTCCGTTCGAATTGATTAAGTTCTTACATTGCCATGATCCAGTCATTATCTTACAAGACCTCCTTAATATTCTTAGGTTCAAGTATAGAAACGAAAGCGGAAAAACACATAAAATTTTGAGCTTGTGTGCGAGTGGTTACCCCTTTTGACATATCGCTTCTTATAAGAGTTGGTAGATGGCTAGACATGATTTTCCATGCAGGACGCCTTTCACCTGTGGAAATTTGATGTTGTACATGTTCATCTTCCATGACATCAATTTGTTGTGTAGGCATCTCTTCTATTTGCGATTTGAATGCATCTTCATCTTAATGAGATTTTTGATTTTGAGCATTCATATTTGGGTCTTCTTCAATGTGAACTTGTTTCTTTTCAACCCGAACACCTGTCTCATCAACATCATCAACATGCAATATTTCTTTGGTGTAGGGATTAGTTTCATCAAAAATAACATCAATGGATTCCTGAACTGTGCATCTTCTTTTATTAAATACACGATATGCTTTGCTACTAGGAGAATATCCTAAGAATACACCTTCATCACTTTTACGATCAAATTTTTCCAAATTATCAAGAGTATTTAAAATAAACACTTTACATCTGAAGACGCGAAAGTAACTTAAGTTGGAAATTTTGCCATAATATAGTTCAAAAGGAGTTTTCTCAAGATATTTTCTAATGATTACTTGGTTAATTGTATAACATGCTGTATTGATAGCCTCCGCCCAAAATAATTTAGGTAAATCTTTTTCACTAAGCATGATTCGGGCCATTTCTTGAAGAGATCGATTTTTCCTTTCAACAACTCAATTTTGTTGGTGAGTGCGAGAACAAGCGAACTCATATTTTATTCCCTTTTGTCACAAAATGAGGTGAAGAGTTCGTTTTGAAATTCTCCACCATGATCACTACGAATAGTGACAATGGTGAGGCTTTTCTCATTTTCCACTCTTCGACAGAATTTTTGAAATACATACAATGTGTCATCTTTTTATGGCAAAAAGGCAACCCAAGTAAATCTACTATAATCATCAACAATTACAAAGGCATATCGTGCACCTCCATTACTACGTGTCTGTGATGGTCCAAAACGATCCATATGCAAGAGTTCAAGGGGTCTAGAAGTTGATACCATTTTCTTGGGTTTGTGAGAACTTTTAGTTTGCTTACCAAATTGGCACGACTCACGGTTTATCTTTCTCAAATTTGATTTTAGGGATCCCCTTAGTTACGAGTTTGTTGAGATTGTCCATGGTCGTGTGTCCAAGTCTTCTATGCCATAACCAACCATTCTCATTTCTTGCAACAAAGCACCTTATATTTTCCTGTGCTAATTCATTAGAATTTATAACATAAATATTATTACATCGGTTAGCGAGAAGTAAACAATATTTATTGCTATCTAGTACAGTGCATTTATTTTTGTCAAAAGTAACGGTGTAACCTTTATCACATAATTGGCTGACACTAATTAGATTATGTTTCAAACCTCTTACCTATAGAATATCCTCAATGGAGCATGAGGAACCAAAGTTTATTTTTCCTTTACCAATGGTTTGATCAGTGCTATTATCTCCAAAGATGATGTCCTTCTGATGTAAAACTAATCCTAAGATAGAGAATTTCCAAGAATCTTAAAGGATTAATTTTACAAACATGTAATGCAGATCAAAGTTAGAATTTTAAACAGTTAATTGGTTTGATGGATTTTCAAGAACTGGATCTCGTTTAACAATCCCGATTAATAATTCAACTCTACAATCAATAATTGTAATATCCCGGACGGATATTATATTGTATAAATTATTATTTTTTTGAATAAAAATATTTTTATTGAAATTACTTGGTTTTCTCATTTAAAAAGTTACCTAGACATATATACTAGTATGTATATATAGGTATTGTATCAGTTTTGTGCACTTGTGCAAAATCTTGAAAAACGCATTTTTGAGAAAATGTCTGGAAAATCCTAGGCAGGTATTTAAAATTATTATTTTATTATTATTATTTTTTTTATTTCCCGAAATGAAATATTTTTTGTGGATATCACCCGGTTTTGTTAATAAGCATTATCTGTGTGTATATATCAGTCTGTATACATCTGTATTGTATCAAATTAGTACTGGAATCTTCCGGGTTGATAATAAAATTTATTTTATTATTATTTTTGTAATTAATTTATTTTTATACGGATTATGCGGTTTTACAAACGGAAATTATCGGTATATATATATACATACGTATGTGTATTGTACCGATTTCGTATGTTTGTACAAATCATGTAGTATGTGTTTTGGACAAAAATGTCTTATTTTTGTTATGATTAATCAAATTTGGATGACTAGGATTTGTTTGGAGGCTTAAACCTAGGGTCAAGATTAATTAGGGATACATAAGAGTATTAATAGGTGTTTCTACTAGAACTCTCTCCTCCACCTCACCCCTCCACCTCACCCCCTCCACCTCACCTTGTTTTGGCCAGCCAAATTGACCCCAAGGGGGTTTGTGCAATTGTCTTGGTGTATTTTGCACTCTCCACCCTCATTTCATCCTATAAATACCCCTCCCCTTCACTCTTTGCCTCATTTACAAGAAAAAAAGGGAGGAAAAGAAAGAGAAGGAAACCCAAAGTGTTCTTCATTTGGGGGTTTTCCATGAGAGTGTTCTTCATTCAAGTTGTAGTAGAAAGCTAGGAAGAATGAGAAGGAAAGCTAGCTAGTCCTTCCTACAAGAATCACAAGGTGGGGATTCTCTACTTCTATTTTAGATTGTTTGTTCTCTTATTTATTTTGTGTATATAGAAAAGAACCCATCTTTTAGGGTTAGTAATAGTTGTATGTGAGAAAGAACCCATCTTTTGATGTTAGTTGTTGTACGCTAAAAGAACTCATCTTTATGATGGTGGATGTTGTATGTATATGTTCTATAACAACTTGGACTATTTTCTAAGCATATAAATGGTTGTAGGTTAAAAGGAACTTATCTTATGATGTGTTATTGTGTATATGTGTTCCTAAATAACTTGGACTAAATTCCTAAGCGTAAGCATGATTGTAGGGATCAAAATGATCCCATGAGAAGGATGGATTGGTAGAACTCAACAAAATCACATAAAGATAGAGTATTGAACCTTGCTATGGTTATTATTGTTATGATGATTATTTGGACTAATTGGACTAAGATTTGTGCATAAGAAGGTGGGAAATCAAGATGAAGTTCTCTCTTTTTAATTGTGTGGATTCTTGTCCACTTTTGTTGTATGTGTGTTCTAAAAATGACTTGGACTAAGTATTATGCATAAGGTGGTTATAGGGATCAAAAGGATCCCATGAAAAAGATTGGTGGTGGAACTTAAATAAAACACAAAGGTTGATCTTTGAACTTGTTATGTTTATGATTGTTATTTTGGTTACTTTGTTAAACACAAAGTTAACAACTTGAACTATAACTATGTGCATATAAAGATTAGTGTAGTAAGAATGTTTACTACCCATTCTTGGGGTTATAGACCCATCTAGCTTTTTTTAAAGGATAAGTTTTTGTTATATGTTGCTCTCTACATTGTTAGAAAATTAATCTTTACTAACCCTAGTTCATAAAAAGTTGCTCTTATTGTATGTAGGGACTTGTAGGATTAAAGAAAAGTGGGTTTGTAGTATGTAGAAATTTGTAGATTAAATAAATGTAGTTTTTGTAATATATAGGACTTGTAATTTTCTAAAGAAGTAGTCTTTGTAATAATTTATATTAGTCTTTTGTACCATGCCCTAAACTAATCTTGGTTGCTAGAGAACCCATGCTTGAGTTGATTATAGTAAGTATACTATGCTTGAGTTGTTGTAGGTTGATTATAGTGAGAAACACATGCTTGAGTTGATTATAGTAAGTATACCATGCTTGAGTTATTGTAGGTTGATGTAGTAATGAAACTCATGCTTAAGTTGTATACCGTGCTTGAGTTGTTGTAGTAAGAAACCCATCATGCTTGCGTTGTTGTAGATAGATGTAGAAAGAAACCCATGTTAAGTTGTATACCATGCTTGAGTTGTTGTAGGTTGATTATAGTGAGAAACCCATGCTTGAGTTGATTATAGTAAGTGTACTATGCTTGAGTTGATTATAGTAAGTATACCATGCTTGAGTTGTTGTAGGTTGATTATAGTGAGAAACCCATGCTTGAGTTGATTATAGTAAATATACCATACTTGAGTTGTTGTAAGTTGATTATAGTAAGTATACCATGCTTGAGTTGTTGTAGGTTGATTATAGTGAGAAACCCATGCTTGAGCTGATTATGGTAAGTGTACCATGCTTGAGTTGATTATAGTAAGTATACCATGCTTGAGTTGTTGTAGGTTGATTATAGTAAAGAACCCATGCTTGAGTTATTGTAGTTGTTCTAAGTAAAGAACGCATGCTTTTGTTATTGTAGTAGTTCTAGTAAAGAACCCATGTTTGAGATGTGCAGTTGTTTTAGATTCAAAAGAATCCATGCATGTTTAAGATATATGGTTGTAGTAGTTTTGGTTAAGTTCTAAAAGAAACCCATGAGTTTAGCTTGCATGCTAATCCAATTGAATTATTGAAATGAACCCATGTTCCATAGTTGTTCCAGTTCGATTTTAAGAAGTAACCCATGAAACTAGCCTCATGATAGTTCTAGCTCGAATTGGCGAGGAACCCATGCAATTAGGTTTGAGGTGGTTCTAACTCAACCTTGAGAAAGAATCCATGAACCTAGTCGCATGTTGTCCTAGTTCAAATTTGGGCATGAAGTTCTAGTTGTATGCGGTTCTAATTGAAATTGGACCATATAATGTGAACATGCTTCATCTTCAATATATGGGTAATAATGGTTGGGAAAGTCACTAGGATTGTTAGCTAGATAAAAGCTAGCCTAGGAGTCATCGAACATCAAGACTCGCATCTTACCACCTTGGAAACTGTGGATAAATCATACCTCGAGCACTGACGGATCTTAACTGATGTGGGTTGATCGCAGGCTGAGAAAGTTGACAAGATCCGAGTTAGGGGTAGTGATAGGGTCTCATAGTTACCCTAGGGGCCATCGACCATCAAGAATCGCATCAAACCACCTTGGAAACTGTGGATAAATCACACCTCGAGCACCGACGAATCTTAACTGATGTGGGTTGATCGTGGGCAGAGAATGTTGACGATATCCGAGTTAGGGGTAATGATGAGTAAGAGAGAGATTTCCGTCACCGATGTCTTGGATCGATAGGCCATAAGTTGGATCGGGATAATCATAAGAATGTTATTGAAAATACCGTGAGACTGTTTGGGTTTAGTGACATCGTTAGGATAGTAACTTATGGCTATTACTACTTAAACTTTACTTATTATCATTTTTGCCGAAGGAAAAGAGTTGGTGTTAAGGGTAATACCTTATGATCCGACCTGTCCTATAGGTCGACACTAGGCAGTGTTATTGGGTTGTACCTTCTTCTCAAAGGGATACGGTCTATGTCTTCTCACGAGTTGGGAGCACAGGATCCGTATCTCGTCTGTTAATTTCTGAAGTAACTTGATAAGGCGGGAGCGGATCCTGTCGAAGCTAGGGGGGATTGACCCCCGGAACTCCCTCTTGTCTTATAACTAGGGGCATGAAGCCATAGACTACAGTCTGGCTAGGGGTGCCACAGGGGATGCTACGTGCTACCCTGCGCTTGCGAGACCCCAGGGGTGCCACAGGGGATGCTTCGAGCTAACCTGCGCTTGAGAGACCCCAAGAATTCGTCAAAGATATTTGAGTGAGGTCGGGCAATAGTGGCAAACGCGATCACCACTATATGACTGAAGTAACGGAACTAGACCATACCTGTAATCTCATCGGTCACGTTGTATCTTCAGAAACAAGTTGAGTACAGTAGTAGAATTCATGGCGCGGGTTCAAATCCCTATATATGAAGAAACAGCTTAAGATGGGGCATATGTAGTATGGGCTGCATACTGTTCCGGAGACTTGCTGCATTAGAATAAGAGCCTCATTGCATTAGTTAATCGGGTATTAAAGTCTAAGACATAGCATACACTGACACATCAATTATAAATACATGTTTCTCCTTTCATCAATCTGTTTGCTTAAGTGGAGAATCGCTGCTAGTCATCAGCCTTAAAAATGTCAATATATGTACTGACGTCCCCATTTCAATAGGTACCGGATCGCAGAAGTACAGGTACAGGATTCAGGACTCAATGCGAGAGAAGCAAAAGTCATTTTCATTTCTGCTGCATTATATGTTGTTTAATATTGTTCCATTGTAACAATTTTGTAATCTATTTATTTGTTGGAAAGCATCCAAGTGAAATACCAAGTGTTGTTCTTTATTCATTGTACTCTAATGTAATATGTTGAAAGTTGTAACACTTGGGATTGTAAAGATATTATTGTAACACTGTTGTAATGTATTGCAATTTTGTAACATTCGGATTTGTAATACATTTGTGTTGAATAAAAATTTTAAATTTTCATGTCTTTTCTGTGTATTGTGACTAATTGAAGAAAAGATTCTGGCTTATGTCACGGTTTCCCAGTTACCGGAAATCGGGGCATTACAATAATGAAATTCCTAAGCATTCTTAGCAAGTAAAAGATTCAATACTGATTCGTACTCTAATCAGGCAAGTGGAACACTCAATCTCAATTGTTTGTGGACGACAGTTAAATTGAATAATATAATTAATAGAGCAGTAGAACACCAATATTTAAAAGTGGAAAGAGTATACCGAGAGTTCGAAGAACAATTGCGACAATCGAAGGTGAAGCCACCATTGGAAGAACAGGCCGCTGGATCTGGCAATGGCTGGCGCTACTTGGTGATGCTGTTTGTCTGGCTGTGGTCGGTCGTGGTCGTAGGTCAGAGGTACACGGCGAGGCAGATGCTCGGGACGGCTGGCGACGGGGTTCGGGAGAGAAGGCAACGACGGGGCTTCGGAGGACGGAGGACAGAGGACGGGGGGCTTCGACGATGGGATGCAGGCGAAAGAACGATGAGGGAAGGAGAGCGGGGTGGACACTGACGAGGTCGGTTGCGGGTATGGGCGGCAGAGGCGAGGAGTGGTCGCTGAGTTGAGCTACGGCGATGGTAAGGTCGGGGATGGAGGTTAGGGTTTCGGTCGGAGAGAGACGATGGGTTGGTTGGAGTTGGAGGAAGGAGATGGGTTTGGTCGGGATGTAGGGTAGGAGAGATTAGGGTTTTGGATTTTGGGAGTTGTTTTAATTTGGGGATTTAGAGTTTTTAATTTAGGGTAGATTTTAGAGTTAATCACTAACCCTAAAATTGTATTAGGATTTATCACAAACCCTAATAATTGGATCTCAATTGTATCACACAAAGGAGAGAAGAAGAGCAAAACTTAACACAATAATTTTTAATCAAGAATGGCATATCTTTCTCATTAATCTCAAGGCCTATATATAGGCTCAAAATAAATCAAGATACAAATCTCAGAATATTCTCAAAATCTCAAAAATATTTTAATGCATAAAAAAATATTACATATGGCTATAGTTGCCAAAAATAAATATAGTACTGAAATAAAATCCTAAACTAAATAAAATTGATGTCCTCATCATTCTCTCCGGGTAGGAGAGAGCTCGACCCAATCGAGCCAAAACAAGTGATCCTGCCATGGTGCTCCAAAAGATCTGGATCCAGTTGCGGGAGCTCCTCACGATCACTGCAAGTGTCATCCGACTTCGGCTTGTTCTTCCACCTCACCAAATACTTGTACATACCACCATCTCTTGTAGAGATTATTGGATCATCTAAAATATTATTCAATTCTTCTGTCGGTGGGTAAATAGTATCGGGTAGAGGGGTAAATGTGGGAATCTCACCATTAGGCTGTAGGGTGGGCTCATCTATAAGAAAATTTCTAGGATTAAATTATGAGCATTCATAAAGTACTAGATCCTCAATATTGAAAGTCTTACTTATGCCAAAGCCTCCAGGAAGGTCAACAACATAGATATTATCATTGATCGTGTGTAGAATCTTAAAAGGGCCTACAGCACGTATGTTTAAGTTCTTAACGAGTCCAACAGGAAACCGTTCCGGATGAATCCGAACCATCACCTCGTTACCAATATCAAAAGTTATAAATTTCCTTCTAGTATCTGCTATTAACTTGTAGTTAAAATTATTCTCATTAAGTTCCTTGAAAATTTCTCTATGCAAGTCATGAATGTGATATACAAATGTGGGTGCAGACTCTGTGACTCTAAGATGTTCTAACACATGGATAAAATCTATAGGCTGCCAAGCAACTTGGGATGGGATGGGTGACTCAGGTACACTCAATGGAAATGACTGGACAGACTGAATATAATTGAGAGACTGGTCATTCTCTTTTTCATCAAAGTCATCACTTACATTAGGTTCATAGGTAAACTCAGTGTCGGGCTCATCAGCGATGACTGCGGTACCCTCTACTATATTGATCCTACTTGGGCTGGGGTAGTTGCCAGCAACATGGCCGTATCCCTTACATTTATAGCACTTAGTGAGAGGATCAATCTTAGAATAGTCTCTTTCAGTGTTCTTACCCGTGTTGTCATTTCTAAGTGGACAGGAATTTGAAGTATGTTTATTTGGGTAAGACTTGTTAGGGTACTGAGGAGATGAGTGCTCAGGTCTAGAGGGATCAGGAGAATTTATTCTGGATGAATGATCCATCGAATCGCTGGACTTGTAATGAGAACTTGCTTTAAGGGAATCCATATCGAGAACAAGAGCATAAGCTGCCGCTAATGAGTCCACATTTTTATGAATTAGCTCGTTCCTCAAATCGACTCGTAATCCAGCACTGAACCTAGAGAGAGTTTGTTCTTCACTCTCTTTGCCTAAAGCATTGCACCGAATAAGGAAGTCATCAAATTTATTAACATATTCTTGTGTGGATTTACTTCCTTGATACAGTTGGTTGCACGAATCTAGCAATCGGGTATGGAACGATAACGGTACATCTCTCAGTGAGCTTCTCTTTCATGGCTTCCCAAGTGGCTATGGGTGCCAGGCCTCGACCTCTGCGGGCATGTTCAAGATTGGTCCAGTGTTGTTGAGCTTTACCCGTCAATTTCATAATGGCAAATTTAACTTTCAAAGCTTCGCTCATGTCAAACCACACAAAGTAGTGGTCCATCGCACGGATCCAATCAAGGTAAGCTTGGGGTTTCATGTGGCCTTCAAAATGGGGAACGTCAGCCTTAACGTTCTTCATATACTGTTCGTCAAGGTCACGTTCTTGACGTCGATCGTCACGAACATTCCCTTGAGGGATCTGACGATCAGCATGAAGCTCAGGGGCAACAATTTGATTTAATTCCACTTTTTTCAAGCCTCTGATTGATATTGGCAAGAGTTGCTTGAATAGCAGCTAGGGTAGCGGAAATATCAGTTGTCCATCTCAGTTCGGAAAGGTCTAGGATTCCTAGTTGGGTGATTTGGGAGGGATAAGAAAGACTCTTCAGGATCTGGGATGGTGCTGCGAAGACGCATTCACCAAAAGTGGAAAACTAGGAGTCGTGTGTGTGCTAGTTTTTTTTAATAATAAATCTGAAATGATCTAAAATAAAGAAAGAAAAAAATAAAAGACTACACGATCCTAAATGAAAGCAAAAATTGATGCCTAAATGATGCAAGAACTAGGGTTTTAATAACCTTTGCTCTGATACCAAAATGATGTAAAACTAATCTTAAGATAGAGAATTTCCAAGAATGATTAATTTTACCAACATGTAATACGGATCAAAGTTAGAATTTTAAACAGTTAATTGGTTTGATGGATTTTCAAGAACTGGATCACGTTTAACAATCCCGATTAATAATTCAACTCTACAATCAATAATGAAATTTCTAAGCGTTCTTAGCAAGTAAAAGATTCAACACTGATTCGTACTCTAATCAGGCAAGTGGAACACTCAATCTCAATTATTTGTGGACGACAGTTAAATTGAATAATATAATAGATAATAGAGCAGTAGAACACCAATATTTAAAAGTGGAAAGAGTATACCGAGAGTTCGAAGAACAATTGCGACAATCGAAGGTGAAGCCACCGTTGGAAGAACAGGCCACTGGATCTGGCAATGGCTGGCGCTACTTGCTGATGCTGTCTGTCTGGCTGTGGTCGGTCGTGGTCGTAGGTCAGAGGTACACGGCGAGGCAGATGCTCGGGATGGCTGGCGATGGGGTTCGGGAGAGAAGGCAATGGCGGGGCTTCGGAGGACGGAGGACGGGGGCTTCGACGATGGGATGCAGGCGAGAGAACGATGAGGGAAGGAGAGCAGGTGGATGCTGACGAGGTCGGTTGCGGGTGTGGGCGGCAGAGGCGAGGACTGGTCGCTGAGTCGAGCTACGGCGATGGTGAGGTCGGGGATGGAGGTTAGGGTTTGGGTCGGAGAGAGACGATGGGTTGGTTGGAGTTGGAGGAAGGAGATGGGTTTGGTCGGGATGTAGGGTAGGAGAGATTAGGGTTTTGGATTTTGGGAGTTGTTTTAATTTGGGAATCTGGGGTTTTTAATTTGGGGTAGATTTTAGAGTTAATCACTAACCATAAAATTGTATTAGGATTTATCAGAAATCCTAATAATTGGATCTCAATTGTATCACACAAAGGAGAGAAGAAGAACAAAACTCAACACAATAATTTTTAATCAAGAATGACATATCTTTCTCATTAATCTCAAGGCCTATATATAGGTTCAAAACAAATCAAGATACAAATCTCAGAATATTCTCAAAATCTCAAAAATATTCTAATGCTTAAAAAATATTACATATGGCTATAATTGTCAAAAACAAATATGGTGCTGAAATAAAATCCTAAACTAAATAAAATTGATGTCCTCATCACCTTCCCTCTTTCCCTTGATAGTGATGTAAAGTATCTGTTGTCCCTTGTCATATGATTTGAGCATCCACTATCAAGGTACCACCGATCTCTAGTTTTGATACACTGGGGTACTTACATCAAGATTAGTAGGTATAATTTTGCGTGCCCAAGTTTGTTTTCAACCTGTATTTACATCCTTTCTTATCCACACAAAATTAGTATTCCTTTTTAATGAACAGTTATACGAAATATGTCCTAATCTACAGCACTAATGACATGTGATACGACTATGTCTTGAGTCATGCACACTTGCATAGTTTTGAGTTGGTTTATGATTATGTTGGAGATTGTGCAAGTGTGTATGACATGATGATTTACACTTTTGATGGTGCATTGGCTCTTCGTAACCAAACCCTCGTTTATCATGATAAGATCTTGAATTTTTTGTAATAAGGTAACTGGGCCCTTCATATTTTTCCACAATTTTTTCAAGCTCAGTTACTCTTTTACATAATCTTTTCCTAGTCATCTCATCGTATTTTGTATTCCAATGAAGAGTGTCAAGTGTAGCATCAAGAATCCTATTTTGTTCAAGAGCTTCATTACATCCTTCCACTACCTCATCAAATTTTCTTTTGCATTTTTTAAAATCATCTGTGAGTTTGGCGATATAAACAGATTTCTCATGAATTTCTCTTAAGTGATCATCATGTGTAGCTAAGGACTCTCGAATTTGTTATTTTAAAAGTTCATTTTCCTCTAGCAATACATCATGATCTTTTCTAAATGACTCAAATTTTTCCAAGATCAAGACATTCTTATTTTTCAGTTCTTGATTTTTTGCAATGCGAGAGTCATGTGTTTCATTTGGAATTTGTTTATATTGCCTAAGTTCTCGACTTAACTTTTTAGTATAGTCTTTTAAACCATTACACATATCTACTAGCTCATTATAAGTGGATTCTTCAATTACCTCTTCTTGAGATGGTGATTGCACCTTACCATTCCCAAGAGCCATGAAGCCGACGTCATCGTAGCCTTGCTCTCCCTCACTTAAATCAGAGTCTAACCATATTGCCTTCAGCACCATCTTTTTCAGACCTGGGTTTGAGCGATAGTAGTCCATATTCCTGTCTTATGAGACGGGACAATTTACATGGATGTGTCCAGGCTTCTTGCACTTGTAGCACACGTCATCTTTATCTTTCTCCCTTTCTCCTTGGTACCTGCCATATTTTTAATGTTTGAGATACTTACGAAATTGCTTGGTCAATAGGGCAATGTCGTTATCTGACTCATCGTGATCTGAATCTGCTTTTGATGGTCGGGATTTTTCTGCTTTTAGTGCAATGGTTTTCTCTTCGGTTTTTGGTTCAATCCCGATGTTTTGTCTGTATCTTTTGGTTTCCGACATTTCCATCTCGTATGTCTTCAGCTTTCCTTGGAATGTGTAGTAGTCGAAACCCTTTTCTTCGAGGGTCTCCCTCATTGCAGCAGCCTTTACATCCCACTCTGGCGTGAGACAGCTTATGAATTTTCCGACCTTTCGGTCATCATCCAACCCCTTACCTAAGCTCTCAAGTTCGTGGGCAATGATATCGAAACGGGCGAGCATTTGATCCACATTTTTCCCTAGCAACATGCGAAACACATCAAACTTATAAAAACATAAATTAACTTTAGCTTTTACCTCAGAAGCGGTTCCCTCATGCCGCTTCAGCATGTTGTTCCAGATCTCGTATGTTGTCTTACAGTTTCGCCCGCATCGCATTAGTTCTTCGTTATTCAACCCTGCATAGAGAGCCGTCATGGCTTTGGAATTGCTGTCTTGAGAGCCAGCTCCGCCTTTGTGAAACCTATCTTTCCATCACTGACTGGAATATCTGTTTTATTGATACACACATTCCATATTTCTTTTCCAAGCATCTGCAGAAAATGAGACATACAAGCTTTCTAAACGTCATAGCATTTTTCATCAAAAAATGGTGAGCGTGTAAGGCTTGTCCCATTGGAGACGAATGGCTCTGATGAGTACAAGTTTTCGGGAGGAGGGATTTCGGCCATTGGACCTTTTGCTTAAGCTTTTAAGCATTTTGATAAGCACCTCGCTCTGACACCACTATAAATCACCCTAGGGGGTGAATAGGGTGATTGTGTGAAATTAAAAATTAATTAAAATAAAGTGCAGAGTAAATAAAAGAGTTAAGAAGAGCAAACGCAGATAACACAAGTGACGCAGCGATGTAACGTGGTTCGACCCCCAGGACTACGTCCACACCTCCTACTTGTAGCAATTCTCCACCACAAGCGTTCCATTATACTCAAAACCCTTGTACAGTGATTCACGGATTTAGGTCGAGAGACCTATTACACCCACAGGACTTCTAACACAAGTCCCGTCAATCTCACCGAAGTGGAAGAAAAGAAAAACTCAAGATCCTAAATGATCCTGACTGAAGAATACAAAAATTATCACACACACTCGGATTGATTGTTGAAAGATTATTTTAGAAGATTTTTCTTAGGAGTAATTGGCGAAGAATACTCAGTGGGTTCGGCCAATTAAATAGATTGGGAAGTGTATCGATCAAAATTGGAAACGATACATTCCGAAAATGTGAACAGCGAAAGTGTGGTCGACCGCAATCTTGGTGAAGTCGACCGTTCAGCTCTCTGACGTAAAGTAGAGAGATGAAAGGTCGACTGCTTCTTACGCAACTGAGAGTTGCAGTCGACTGCGATGAGGTCAACCGTCATGAGGTGCGGTCGACCGGTATTGCACTGTTCATACCCAATCCACTTTATATTTTACCAAACGAACTAATCAATCAATCAATCAATTTTACAAATTTAAATCTCACAAATATGGAATGATAGCAGCTGGTCTTTGATGGCTTTCTTGAACATTAATCAATCAACTCTTTCTTTTTGAATATCTTCTTCTTTTGCTTGATTTCTTAATCTTTCTTTATTATTTTCCTTCTTTGAATATTCTTGAATCTCTTATGGATATTATTTGATCCTAAAAATCTGAATAACTCAATTCAAACTTATTAGTATTTATAGACACGTTTTGTGCACACCAAACTAGGAGTCAACAAGAGTCAACAGGGAGTGGCCATAGTTTGAAAGATTTCCATGCATTCAAAGATATAATGCTAGTTTCCCGAAAACAAATTTACTATGCTTCTCTCAACATTTGTTCTATACCCCATGCATAACCTTAGAATTTTACGGGTATCTGATAATCAGAACACAAATTATATGTTCACCTCCATATCATTCAATTAGCTATAAATATATAGCAGCTTCCCTTCAATATTCCTCATGTCATAATATGTTAAAGCTGGATTTTTTTTTTAAAAAGGTGACCGCGTCACCGCTTCATTAATAAATTATTAACGAAACAAGTATTACAAATATATAACATCTATCTGTTCCTAGAACGGAACCACAGAAAACAATTACTCAGTTAAGCCTACAACATTAACTAGTCCCTCTCCTAGCTAAACTTATAAACGATGCCACAAGTAATCTGTTCTCCCCCTATCAAATGTGACGCATGCAAATTCCTATTGAACAATCAGATACCGACTCATCGATCACCAACCATAGTTACGACTTGCTCATGCACCTTCAAGCAACTCTAACTTGAACACCACTCCAGCAACGACTTCTCTACCCCATTCGGTGACACCTAATTAGAACAACATACCGGAAATGACTTGCCTAATCACAATTCTGATAATGACTTGCTACTCCACCCATTCAGTGACGACTTGTCACTTCTCTAGTCTGGAACGCTCTACTCATTCACCACCATGATGGACGACGTTCTGTTCGTGACGTCGCTGATGACTAGCCCGAACACCTTCTCTGTGACGACTTGGCCACCAGCAAACCTGCAGCGACTCACATCACCCTCACCACAACAACAACCTCGCTCAAACCCTAAACTAGCGACGACTCGCACATCTACCATATCGGCGCTGGCTTGCACATCTATCACAACTATCACAGCTCGTACATCCTCCACCATATGACGACTCGCACATCATCCCAACGATGTTGACAAAATCGGACACCGCATCGGTGAGAATTAGCAACATCATCAACAATTGTTCAATGAAGGACAAAATGAAGCAACTCAATCTGACCTCTTACTCTCGACCAACAGCCCAGATGAAAGCCCTCGCACACGTTCATCACCTCCCAAATGTAATTTTATTTTCAAAACTCTAAATTGAAATTCAAACTCCATCAAAATAACTCTCCACCCCAGACACTCCTTCCATCTTCCCCCAAGCATCCACCATGACAACAAACACCGCCACCATCTCTTGCTGGCATACTTACTCCTTTGCCAATGACGTTGCCGTATTGGATCAGCCTAACCAACCCCACCACGTCGCCCTCTTCTGCTTGGGCCAAATCCAACCATCAACAGTAGTCGTTGTTTTCAACCATCATGCCGATGGTACAGACGATCTATACCACTAGCGAACATCACCGCCCAACAAATGTAAAGCTTGCCCCCCTAGGATTGGCAAACGGGTCAGGCGGGCGTGGTCGAACCCGCCCGGGTTTGCACCCAACTTGGGCGGGTTCGGGTCGGGTCGTGGGGTTAAACGGGCCGGGCCGGGCCGTGTCGGAGGCATAAATTTGCGACCCGCCCAACCCGTGAACCCTTTCGGGTCCAACCCGGGTCGGGTCGGGTCGGGTCGCGGGTTGGCCCGGCTAGAGGTAACTTTTTTTTACTTAAAAAAAATGTAATTTTAATAATAAACATAAAAAATTGAAATAACAATAATAAGATTGAAAGAGTGAAATTGCCAAAAAAATGATATATTATTCATATGATTTCAACTTATACAAGTTTCACAATTTGCAATAAGAAATAAAGATTTTCTACAAATTTATTTTATACAATAACAAATTTCATATATACAATTTCAATTTACTTCAATTTTCCTAATTTTAAATAACAAGCAAAGATTTAATACAATTTTTTTATCTATTTACAATTGTCTTCAATTTGATGGTCTTCAATTTGTTGTTGTTGACTTGTTGTTGGTCTTGAATTCTTCATTTTGGTTGCTATTGTTGTTGTTCTTCTTCCGGCGAGTTGCTCCCACTTGTGGACGTCGATAATGTTTTTCCTTGGATCCTATCTTCAGCCTTCAGCCAATCTTCTGTGCAGACGAGCATCTCGAACGATTAGGGCTTCAAGCGATTCCTGTAATCAGTTACAACCCTGCCACTTGTAGAAAATGCACTTTCAGAAGCAACTGTAGAGACAGGAAGAGTTGGTAGATCTTTAGCCATATATTTAAGAATACTATAAGTGTGTTCATGGTCTTTCCTCCGTCCCTGTCTCCTCATCTCCATCCAGTCCATCGTCGTGTTCCTCCTTTTCGAGACGCCAGCACCCTCGTCTGCAATCATCGAAGCCACTGAACCTACAAAGCTCTGCACCGATCTCGATCACAACCGCCTACAACCATTGAACCCATTGCACGCCATTGCCCCCGTCAACCTCATCCCGCCACAGCGACAACCACTGGCCACCTGCTCACTCTCGCCGCTCGTCGATGCCCTGTGCACTGCCGTCGTCGTTTCTCCCTCACCCACAGCGCTGCCATCACCGTCGACTACTCTACCCCTTAAACCCATCGACAACTCCGTCGTCAACCTCTTCGCAACCCATTCTAGTCGACAGCACCTTCCCTGCAAATCATCACCAACACCTCCGACGACTGACAACAGCAGCGGCGAGCGCTTCCCACCATCGCGCCGTCTGTCCGCCGTTGTCCTCCCGTCGAAGTGCGCCGCCGCCATCCGCCGTCTGAGCCAGAGCCAAGCCTTCGACGTTGCTGTTGGGTTTCGATCTCCTTGAATGTGAGCCGTCGATTGCCTTGATCATCTTGATCACCTTGATCTAGGCCGTCCGATCGTTGATCATCACGATCTTGATGATTATCGTGATCCGTTGATCTTAGCCGTTGGATTTGCATTGATCATCATCACCATCATCATCATCATCATCAAGATCTTGATCTCGACCGTCGGATCTCTTTTGATCATCGTGATCTTGATCCTGATCTTGATCTTCAATCTCAGCCGTCCGATCGACCGATCACACTTGATCTCGGCCCTTGATCGTCTCGATCATCTTGTTCGTTTTCTACTTGGTGAGTTAAATATTTGATCCACTTTTTGTTCTCATTCATCAAATTGTCAATCATGGTATATTTACTTTTTTGGTACTCTTCTAATTCTTATATGTTTTATATTCGATCTCGGCCGTTGGATTCGCTTAATCTTCATCTTGATCACCATCTCGATCATCAAGATCCGTGCCGGATCATGATTATCGTGATCGTTGCTCGTCGCCGTGTCGCCGGGATTCCGATCCCGTTATTCTCATTATATCGGATCTAATCATCTAAAGGCAAGTCATTTCTTCTCAAATAATTATTGTATCATATTCGAGATTTTTATTGAATTCCGCAAGTAGATCCAAATTGTTTATCGTGTATTGCTTATTATTATCTATTGTTGGGATACTATAGATTTACACGAGTGAATCCAAGTAGTAGTCTTGACTTCGTACCATCTGTGTCTCCAATGTATAGAGATCTTACATGCATACATATAGTTAGTTATGGAATATAGGAATATGGATTATTATTGTATTTCATGTTATGACATCTCACAACAATTGTAGATTGCATACTAGTATTGATGGCTTATATGATTGATGTTAGTGTATTAGTTGTTTGTGATTAGTAAGATTATGGACATTACACATCTTAATACCATGTTCACATAGGTATGGCTTGTTGTGATTTATGATTGTTAAACCCCAATTCATCGTCCTTAACATTTTAATCGTTTTATTCAAAAAGAATATGTTGACATCCTGAAAATTTTCACCAACCTGAACATTACCTTGCTGTTTCGACCTAGGTAATGTCACCAAAATCAATAACTTCCTGAATATGAAATGTAGCCCCGGATGTCTAATTTACTACCCCTTCAACGGAATTGAATTCTGAGTTACGGTTTGTGAGATATCGCAGTTTTACTGCTGCTGTGTCGTACAATTCCAGATCCTAAAAACCGCTGTCACACTTTGATTCACAATTAATTTAACCATGCTACCTATTAAATAATGACTTGAAATTTTGCATGTTGATACTGGAATAGCGATGTGAACAGTGATGTTCTCATCGACTATGATTATCTAACAGTTCGATCCGGGAAAGCAAAGGAAAAGAGGAATGAGCGAGTCAACTGTACTTGGAAATGCTTTCCCGAAGACTATCTTGTACAATTGGGACCTAAATCTACCTTTACCCATAGAAATGTTTCAACGCCCAAAAGGGATGATCCCAACCTTCTCGATCTCTTGAATGAGTTTGATCTGGTTGGGCGGGTTATAGGCATAGTTCCGGGGGGCTGCCCCATTTCTTTCTTTGGCGGGTTGGTTTTCGTCAACAAGGAAGGCCTTATCCAAATAATAGAAAACGCAAACCGCCCTTGTCTAAATTATATAAGGCCGGCCGAATAGAAGTCTTATTCGCGAGTGCGGAAGGTGCATTCCCAGAGTTATAGTTGACAATGTCCTTGCTCGACTAATCATGATCTAGTGGATCAAAGCCAATCATGGCGACCATTTCGCGCGGTTCGGGGGGCACTTGAGTAAGCCGCCGGCGCCCGGCTGCGTCTTTACCCCTATCCAATTTTTGGGCCAATTCCCCCTTCGTACTACCAAAAAATGTACGAAGAAAGAATCACCTCGAACTCTTCGCAGAGGGGTTAGGACGAGCAGCATTGTAATCAGTAAGAGGGTTGGCGCCTATTACATTAGGCCATAAAAAAAATAGAATTGTTTGACCGCGACTGATCCTGAAAGGTAATGGATGGACACAGAGAACATTTCCTAATTTTCCTAGAATTAATTAATGTTGTTCAGTCCTGTTCCATAGGTATAAACACAATGTTACAAGTTCTGACTGAACACAAATCCTGTGTAGTTTGCTGTTTTGACACATGTTGCCACAACTTTTATGTACCTTAATTATATGCGTTGGAACCGGACAGGAGTTTAGTTTCTAGACCTCCTGACGGATCCAGATTTGCTATCTCGTAGCAACGGAAATTCTGATTTTGGTACAACAACCTACTGCTGTCCAGAATTGGATTCCTATGTTTACTAATATATAATTGAATTTATAATGTTATATTTGGTACATTTAATTGTATAGAGTACATTGTATGATTTTAGGGTTATTTTGTCATCTTTCTAGTGTCCCTTATTAATTGCATTATTGTATGTTAATTAAATTAAGAATGTTAATTAAGCCGGGGTTAAGGGTTGACTAGGGTAGTTGACAATATAGTGATTGTACTCGGAAGATGGCCAGTGATTATTACCGTTATCGGCATCATGTAATAAATTACACATGTCCAGTGTTTTTACCGTTATCTGCATCGTGTAAGAAATTACACA
Source organism: Hemerocallis citrina (assembly GCA_017893485.1). Classification (NCBI taxonomy): domain Eukaryota; kingdom Viridiplantae; phylum Streptophyta; class Magnoliopsida; order Asparagales; family Asphodelaceae; genus Hemerocallis; species Hemerocallis citrina. The sequence continues at coordinate 25,387,415 of CM030360.1, forward strand.
TGTCCAGTGTTATTACCGTTATCGTCATCATAACCAGTACATGAACTATAGAATCTACCACTTTAGTCTAAACGAAATTGATTGTATGCATGGAATATGTTGTATTGGATGCAGTAGTACGTATATTAGTTAGAATTAAAAATGAATAATAGACATAAGATTTTCATCATATTGTCATTGCATATTGTCATCTTCATTGAACAGTGTTATCGTTATTGTTTACCATTATTGTTATTGTTTACTATTATCGTTATAAATCATCGTTATTGCACATTGTACTATTATCACTTTGTCACTGTTCAACACTATTGATTTCATCGTTCATTGAATTCATCGTTATACCGTTTATGTCATTGTTCTCTGTTTCTCTAATTGCTGTCCACGACTTGCTCTAAGGACATTTTTCCTCAGGTAATCAAGGAGATTTACCTGACGGACTAGGAGAGCAACAATGGTGAAAGAAATGTTTTGCTGCGCCTCTTAAATAAATGTTGCTTTATTTGAGAACTTTAATAAATTGAACAAATGTTGTTTTCCTTGTATTGTGGGCTTGACCCGAATATTGTTTGATATTCCAATTGTTGGGTTATTTTTATATTGGTTATTTTTATATTGATTATTTTTATGCTTAAATTCCAATGTTGTTATTTATGTGATTATTCTTTCATTGCATGCGTGGTTGCATTACTTCTTATTTATATTGTTGAGTTGGATTAATAACAGCCTATGGATGACGCAAGTCATTCGCTGGGCCATGTCACGTGTTTGCATTCCGCATTTTTGGGAAGCGAGGCGTGACAGTTTTTAGTGGTATCTAGTGAAGAACTAAAAGACTCATAATCTTGTTGGTTATACCAATTTAATTCATTTGGTTGATTAGTCCTAGTTTTTTTGATTGAATTTGTGCAAGTAAATTAAATGTTCTATCATCAAATTTACTCTTACCCTTATCTTTAGAAGTAGTAGAAGAACGAAGTAAAAAAGTTGTATTACTAGAAGCAAAACATCTATCATAATAATCATACAAGTTATTTAATGTCGATACAAATTTAACTACAAAAGAAGCACAATCAATTTCTTTATCATCCCCAAGTAAATTAAAAAACATTTCAATTAAACTCTTCGTACCTTCTAATTTGATACGAGGATCCATCACAGTAGCAACACAATACAACATAGGAGGAGGGTTAAAATACTTCAAAAATTTTGTGTATACAGGTTTTACAATATCACCAACAAAAGCATCATCGATCATTTCTTTAAAAATTTGCATCATAATAGTTATTGAAATAAAAATGCTACTAGAAGTAAATTCATAAGATTTTGAAAACTTGAAAGTTGCGGTTTTAAAAGGTTCTAAAATTTCAACAAAGATTCGGCATAATACCAATCAACGGGAGTCATTACAAAATTGTGCATATTTTTTGCAATACAAAAATCATTTACACATTCTTTATATTCAATAACAACATGTAGCAAATAAAAAGTAGAGTTCCATCGGTGTTTAACATTCTAATTTTAACTATATATGGTTCGACTATTTTTAATGCATCTTGAACACATAAATTTAAAATATGACATGCACATTTAACATGAAAAATATTGTCAGATGGAGAGTATAATACGGTTTTTAAAATACTAATTGATGCATTGTTGTTAGATGCATTATCAAAACTTATACACATAATTTTATCGCAAATATGAAAAACATCACAAATTTCTATAATACTGTTTGCAATTTCATTGCCACTATGGGGATAGGGCAACGCGGCAAGTGATATAATTCTTTTTTGAAGAATTCAATCATTGTCGATCCAATGACAGGTTATTCCCATCATTGGAATATTGTTGCAACCCGTCCAACAATCGGAAGTTAAACTAACTGTACAAGTTAAACTCCATAAAATTGCAATCAAAGCTTCCCTCATTTCATTGTACATTTTAAAACAATCCGATTTGCAAGTATTCCTAGGGATTCTTCTAAAATGAGGGTTTAAGGCGGTTTGATTAAAATTTTCCAAGTCCCTACTCTCGGGATAGAAAAATGGTAACTCTTCCTTGATTACTAATCGGGCCATTTTCCGACGAACAAGTTCGGGATCATAAGGATGGCTATAAAGTAGACCGGTCCTAGGGTGGATTTTTTGTTGGCCGGGTAGGTCAACAAGAAGTTCTTTATGCACATTTTGGATGTGTCGCCTAATTGTACCTGTGCCCTCACCCCTCTTCCATTTGTATGGCTTCGAACATGTTTTACACACTTTTAAACCTACACCCGGTACATTTTCGTCCGGAATATAATCATAAAATTTGTGTCAATCACTACTTTCTCTTTTAGTTTTCCTACTACTAGCCGGTAGTGTTGTTTCGGTGGCTTGTTGTGGTTCTTCTTCTAATTCTATGTCTCCTACAAACTCATCGTGGGTACCCCATTGTTGGGGAGGAGGATTAGGGTAGTCTTCGGTGGGGTCATTTTGTAGGACAATTAGAGGCCTACGGGAAGTGCCGGTGGAATCTTATCCACTTTGGCTACGGCCGCTACCGCGTGATCTAGACATGTTGATATATAGTAGTGTATGTAAAAAAATTAAACACAATATAGGCGTGATAAGTTACAAAAAAAATCTAGAAAACAAGAGGGTTGTGAGAGAGAAGATCAAAAAACCAACAAACAAATATGATACAAAAAATTATAACTACAAAAAAAATAAAAATAGAAGAAGAGGGATATGAAATTTTGATACCGTTCACCGTGGATACTCGTATATAAAAAAACCCGTAAAAATAAGAATAGAAGTAGAAGTAGAAGTCCGGAATTGAAGACTTGAAGAGAGCTTGGAGGAGAGTTGAAGACTTGATCACTTGGAGGAGAGTTGAAGACTTGAAGATGATCGGAATTTTGAGTTCAATACGATCGGAATTTGTCGTTCGATCGTGTATATGTCTTGCTACCTTGTTTGTTCAATTGTTCACAAAAATTTAAATGAATTGAGTAATAATAGTAGAGAGAGTAAGAGAGTAAGGTGTGAATTTTTAGTGTGGATTTTAGGGGTATTTATAGAGAAAAAATTTTTAAAAAACCAAAAAAACACAAAACAAAAAATAACGGCTAAAAGAGCTGTTATTGCTCTCGGTAAGGGGATCAGCCCGTTGGACCTGCGGGTCGAATGTTTGACCCGCGCGGGTCGAACGTTGTGCTGGTCGAACGATTCGCAGGCGGGTCGAGCATAGGCCTTGTAATCGGACTGGACGGGATCGGACAGCCATATGTTCAAGTTCGGACCGAAATTCCACTCGGACGGGCTTATGTCCGGCTCGATCTAGGTCGGACAAAATTTTTATAGTCCGGACTCGGTTCGGTAAAGCATCGGACCGCAATAATATTCGGACGGACTTATGTCCAGTTCGAGCTCGGTAAAGAATCGGACCGAATAATTTGTTCAGGATCGGTTCGTATAACAGTTCGGACGGTCCACGGTCGGACCATTTTTCGAGCCGGACTCGGACGGACGATGGACCGTCCTGTTCATTTTAAAACCCTAGTCGAGCACTGTGCATCCGGGTTAACAGGCCAGGTTGATCGGGTTAAATTCGCCTATTTGAAGACCCAAGTCGACCCGTTTCTGTTAACGGGTTCGACCCGAATCCGAACCGAAATTTCGCGGGCCAGGTTAAACGGGCGGGTCACGGGTCAACCCGGCCCGTTTGCCATCCCTACCCCCCCCCCCCCCCTCCCCCCCCGACTCATCTAATTTGAATTTCAAACCCTAATTTGAAATTCAAATATTCAAAAACCAGCCAACCAATCAATCAATCATCAATCATCAATCAAGCAATTTCAACTCAATAAGCATCAGATCTAGCACCTTTCCCCTTGAACAATCCCCTAACCAAAGTCCCATCTCGACCCATACCCTCTCTCCGGCCAACCCCAACCACCCCGGCCGACCTAGCCCTGGTCGTCCATCAACACGTCGGTGTTGGAGTCTCTAACCCATCTACTCCACCTAGCCCCGGCGTAGGAGACCGAGCACCTCCGATAAGCTACACCTCCACATTGGAGTCTCGAAGCATCCAACTTCTCTGCCTCTACGCAGCCACAACATACCTTGACAGCGCTCCTCCATGGACACGCCATCTCTACTGCCTTGACGTCGCCGACCACATATAAAGAACCTGAAATCGTGAAACACTAGGCGATCTCCGACCTCCTCTACACCGCTTACACCGCTGTGGAAGCGGGAATGGGGGGGGGGGGGAGAAGGAGGAGGAAGAGGTGTCGAGGGACTCCTCCCCCCTCTCCGATCGAAGACGCCGTCACCTGACTTTGGAGCTTTGATTTTGGGAGTTTCTCTCTCTAAGGTTAGAGCTGGATTATCATAACCTTCGGTTAACACTATGGATCCAAAGTTCAGTAATTTTATAGGGTATCAACATGTCAAAACTCAGAAGTATCACTAGAGAAACTTCTTCTCCAATAAGGACAGTGTTGTCTCTCACCTGATAATCTCGTTCATGTTGTTTCCTTGTGTTGTTTGAAACAAGTTTTATGATCTTGGGTTCCAATTACATAGTAATTGGATTTTGGGGTCTTCTGTCTTCTTCAACTTCAGTTTACCAGATCCCAAGGTTTTAGGCAAGTATTAAATTGGATTGAAAACCAAGACAATTTGAGAATACTGTCTTGCTTGTGGCTGATTATTCAAACCATAGTTCAACATAACAGCAATTTACAGATGGATTATTGTATTACATTGTCTTATAGAAAAGTTGTACAAGAGCATCGCAGGTACCAACTTCTTCTGGCATTTAACAGAAGTGCAACGGAACGTAACTATATGTCAAAGAAGACTGTACCACTGAAGTGCTGTCTTACCTTGTCCCTACCAACTTGTATTTGCTCTAAATAAATATGCAATGGTAATAAATGACAATGGTCATGAATCATAATGATTAATAAGAAATCAAACTGAAAATGATTCAGAACATTAGAGTGAAAGAAGATAGTCATAGATATTAGTGGAGGTGTACTGCATGCACAAGATTATGAAAAGGTCAGAAGAAACTACCTGATGAGAGGTAAGCTGGAAATGGAAGTCATTGAATTCATGCCAATACCTTCGATGATGAAAATTAAGTCAGCTTGGCAAACAGATTATAAGGAGAATTTCATGAAATATTTAAAGAATAATAAATATGTAAAAAGGAACTTCAAAGACAGTTTTACCAGTTATTCTACAACCCAATATATTAAAAGCAGCTACATCGAGACTGTCATAATTCTACAAACTGAAAATATCATATACAATCTCTATCTCTAATATTATAATGGGAGAGTTGGGGTTGTCATTTGTCAACATACAAACCCGTGCGTTGCACGTGCAACTCCAACTCTCCGATTAATTACAACAAAAACAAACAAATAAAAAAAATTCACCTATTTAAAATGTGCAACGCATGTGCAAACAATTTTATAATATTTTTTTAACACCAAACATTCACATATGTTGCACGTACAACTCAAATTCGACTTATAAACACGTGTATTGCACGTACAAATTGCAGCTTTTCCTTCAAAATATTTTTCCCAATTTCATGCAACACACGTCCAACTCCAAAATTATTTCTTAACACGTATATCGTATGTGAAAATCCTCAAACTCTTATCAAAACGTGCATCGCACCTGAAAAATACTAGAATTTACATAAAGTAATTTTGTTTGTAATATCATGTGTTTGGAGTATCTGCAGTTCTACACAATAATGGTAGATCAGTTACATACTGCACTTTAATGAAAAAGGGTCTAAATATGAAATTCTATATGCAGCACTATAGAGTTAATGCTGAATTAATCACAACGTAATTAAAAGGGTGAAATCTTCAAGCCATATGTAGATGCACTCCATCAGTCACAATACTAACAACTACCAAAAGAAATCCATGCAGTTATACTTCCATTATTTTTTTAAATGAAGTTTTTATTTATATTGAAGAAGACAAGAAGTGATGGACCTTAATAGAGTTCAACAGAGAACAGGAATAAGAAGTTACAGGAACAACCTCAAATGTTCGGGGTGAAGACTTTGTTATACAATATAAACAACTTAGCTACAAAGGATCTACAGCTCAGTCAAATAAAATTGTATTTTTTTATAAACGGAAAAGGAAGCAACTTTGCTACACAATGATAACCATATAAGCAAAAAATGTAAATCACCCTCCTAAAGGAAAAGTTGACTTGACGCTAAATTATTAGATCACTGAGTGATCCATGTGAATAAGGTTGACTTGGTTGAGAAATATGACTACTGATGTCAAGTATTAAATTTAGAAAAGAAAAAGGATACTAATTCCTTTCAAAGTGCAACAGGCAAAAATATGAACTGGTTGAGAGAATACATAACATTTCACTTCGGAAGCATTGTGTAATATTCCATCAATATTCACATAAATTAAGAGTTAAGACTTCCCTAATAATGACGGGAGACACGTGCAAAGACCTTCAGAGAAATGTTCACTTGGAAATTTTGTATGAACTGGGGAATATATACAACAACAACAACAACTAAGCCTTTTTCCCAACAAGTTGGGGTCGGCTACATGAATCCTAGTTTTCCATTCGGCTCGGTTTAGCGCAATATCTTCTGTAAGGTCACAAGCTATCATATATTTTTTCACCGTTTCCACCCAAGTTAGTTTAGGTCTTCCTCTACCCCTAACTCAACCATCAATACTTATCAAATCACTTTTTCTAACGGAGACACTACTAGGTCTACGTGTGATATGTCCAAACCACCTAAGGCGATTCTCTCTTAACTTATCTTGGATTTGAGCTACCTTTAGCATGTCTCGTATGTTTCTAATTCTATCATTCCTTATTTTACCACACATCCATCTTAGTATCCTCATCTCCGCTACACTCTTTTTTGGATATGTTGTTTCTTTGTTGCCCAACACTGCTCCATACATCATTGTTGATTGCCTGATCTAACAGCCGTCCTATAAAAAAATTTCTTCAACTTCAAAGATATACATTTGTCACACAAAACACCACTGGCATTTCTCCACTTAAGCCACCCTGCTTGTATAACATCTTTACAAATCTTCCATCTCTTTGTATAATCGAGCCTAAATATCGGAAACGGTCTCTCTTAGGTATTTCTTGACCATCAAGCTTCACTACTTTCTCAGTTGTGTTCTGAATATCACTAAAATTACACTCTATATACTTTGTTTTAGTTCTGCTTATCCTAAAGCTTCTAGCTTCCAAAATTTTTCTCCACAATTCTAATTTTCTCCTGCTCTAGTCTCGTCCACTAAGACGATGTCATCGGCAAAAAACATACACCAAGGCACCTCATCTTGTATTCCTCGCGTCAATTCATCCATAACCAAAGTAAAGAGGTAGGGGCTTAAGGCCGAACCTCCGTGTAAACCTACTATAATAGGAAATTCGCCGGTCTCTCCTGTGGTTGTTCTAATTGTGGTCGTTGCCCCTTCATACATATCCTTAATTACCTCAATATACTGAATAGTTACTCTTTTATTATTTAACACCCACGATATTATGTCTCTAGGGACTTTATCATATGCTTTTTCTAGATCTATAAAAACCATATGTAGATCTTTCTTATTCTCCCTATATTTTTCCATAAGTCTCCTCAGTACATAAATTGCTTCCATTGTTGACGTCCCAGGCATAAACCCAAACTGATTCTCATACACTGTGGTTTCTAGTCTCAGTCTATGTTCGATCACTCTCTCTTAAATTTTTATTGTATGACTCATTAATTTAATTTCTCGGTAGTTTGAGCAACTTTGTATATCTCCTTTATTTTTATATATAGATACTAAAATACTCTTTCTCCATTCATCGGGCATCTTCTTAGTCCTCCAAATTTCATTAAATAATTTTGTAGTCAACCCACTCCTACATCCCCAAGACACTTCCAAACTTCAATGGGTATATCATCCGGTCCTATTTTGATTCTTCCTAAAGCATTTCGAACCTCCGAGGTCCTAATTCTACGAAAAAACATATGCTCTCGACTCTCCCTCAAGTCTTCTATATTTAAGTTGCCCACAACCTTTTCATTTAATAACTTCTCAAATTTTCATTTAATAACTTCTCTAACAGGGGAATATATATATATTATTAATACTACCAATCTTGATCTTTGATTCTTTAGACCTGGGACTTTTTGGAACATGAAAGTTGGTGTCTAAATTATTGTGGGCCAACAATGTATGCTAAGCAATCTTCACATTCCTTACATGAGTATTTGAGTCGCATGGAAAGGTCTTCAAGAGAAAGAACATCCAAACTGGATAATTATCCTCCACAGCACGACCTCAGGACAAGACCATTTTTGCAGGATGGAAAATATACATAACACGTACATGCACAATTACTACTAACTGACACGTGCCACAGACGTCTACAAAGGTCTGGGTGATAATTGTAAGTTGCACTTCACTCCTAACTTATACAACAAATTTTAATTAAAGTCGTAAAAATCAAGTAACTATGCACATACTAATGGAATACCTTAATATGCAATATTTGTCAATTTATATACAAGTATTTTTTGCTAATTTAGCCCAAAAACTACTAAAATTGAGGACAAATGTTTTTGTTAGAGAGGTTTCTGGAGATAATTTTTCTCTCAAGGAGCAAAATTACACACAAATTGGGGGGAAACTATATTAATATATTAATAAAATCTAAATTTACTGTTAAACATGGTTCTTCTGATATTGTGTTGATTTTTTTAACCAAACATTCACATTATACCTGTGGATGGAAAACTTAACTGATGGAAATTTTCTGCAATACTCCATAATTCATACACCATATAGTAGTGTAGATTAGATAGAACTCAAGAAGTACAAACATGATTATAATACGACATGACACTTCGATACATGGAAGATTCTAAAATACTACATAGCAATCACAAAACAAGCCGTCTTGTGTCTCAAACGTGCTTCTGACATGTGTTCTGCATGCACATCTTCAATATAGAAGGACTGTCCGTTGTGAATAAATCTCCACAAGAACTGTAGATCATTTGATTTACAATAAAGATAAATATAAATAAAAGTGTTGCATTCATCCACATTATGATCTTACTTCTAGTTAAAATTACTATGACATTGAAAATACTTAATTTAGTTGCTACTGTTGATTGAATTAAACAGATTTCTAATATTCTTATATTTCTAATGGCAACTTAAGGTAGTTATCAGCTCCAACCATCCAGCTAACAATCCAGGACACTAGATTGTCTCTCTCATCACGACCAGAACAATAGCAATGACAACGACAAAAAAGAATTATCTACACTTTCTGGGATTGACATCAATCATGCTATCTATTATTAACTTTGAAGAGAAAAGGATTAGAATCACTCACCGCTCCTCCAATTCTTTAAAGAGCTTGGACTTAGACTCCAATTCCTTCATTTCGGCTTTAACTTCTGAACACTGCCTTTCTGCTTCTTGAATTGCAGCTTCAAGTCTTCTTTCTTCTTCTTCAATCTATAATAGTAGAGAGAGACACAAAAGATTACTGAATAGTATTAAAGTTAATGAGCATGACCTCATTCAGGAACAAAGTAGTGTCTCTCACAAAATAAAATAATAAAATTACAGTTTAACTTAGAAATCTGTCCATGTATATACAGAGTATATGAAAACTATTAATCAGCCAAAAGATATGGAATTTATTAACCAACTCACATCACTAAAAAACGAAACTTATACTTGTATTTGGCATTATAATATAGGCAAATTATGGAGAAATTATTAATTGTGCAACCAACATATTCTCTAAAACAATTAATCAACTAGGAAGTTGATATCCTAAATGTAAATTTATTAAACATAAATAAAAATATGCAAATGATAATTTCAAAACACCAAATAATCAAATTTTCTTCTGTTGCAGACATGAACTGTGGGTATGAGCCAGAGTCCAATAATTAATACCAGTCTGACGTATGACCAGTATATACATTTGAGGTTAGCTATAAAATTCTCATAACTTGTTCTATGAAGAATATGCTTTACATAAAATTAAATAATGAATGGATGCTTTGGTGGTTTGGTGCACTCGGACATAGGGCACAAGCACGTATTGTTTTTAAGACAGTATTTGAAGAAAATATTTCTCTCCAAAATTTTCAAATTTAAGATAGCTTATATTTAAAGCGTTGATCTTTTGAATCACTTGCCGTGTCAGAAAAGCATGTGACAGTAGTAAAGTGTTACAGAACCATCTGGAGATCAGTTTGAATTCTATAAAAACAGATAAATGACAGTGCTTGAGTACGTCAAGGAGCAATCATGCACTACTCCGTGGAGCAGCCATGATAAAATTATTAAATTATGTTAAACATGATCAACTTAAAACAATTTGTTCAATACTGACTTAATAATAAAAGTGTAGCACCAGGTAACAATGTATCCTTGATTTAACTGTTTTTTAAAACTAACACTCAAACAGCTACTCATACTTGATCACTTTCCATTCCATCTTAGTTTGAAATGGAATCATTTGACAAATAATAAAAAACTAAATATTCAAATAAATAGTTCTTAAATTTTTGTATCTGGCATATAGAAGGTACTATTCTGTCTGGCGACTTACAGTTTCACACACAGTTGATGATTCTAAAACATGTACATCCTAAAACATAATCTGAATCTGAAGTCAGTTCTATTGTCCAGAAACAATGTAACTAGGAGATTTTGAAAAGCACTCAGATCCCTAAGAAATTAAGAGGTTCTCTGAAGTGGAGTTGATATATAATTATTTGGTGTCCAGATAACCTTTTGCATTTCTTTAGTTATTCTGTATTTTCTCATCTTATATATCTTGTGTTCCCTAATCAACAGAGTTTGGTTTGGCCTTTTTTTTTTTTCCGGAAAGCCAAAAACGAATAAGTTTCTCTTAAGTTTTTCAAAAGTAATTTTAGTAGTACCGATTCTAGCATCCATGTATTTCTTGTAGCCATGCTAACCAACAGGGCCGGCCCCGAGTTCCCGGGGGCCCGAGACGAAAGGCCAAATAATTATTTTTGGGGGCCCCTAATTACATATAATTTATTTACCTGCAAAATACGTGCCTATATTTATATTTACAGAGAGAATACAAATTTGGGGGCCCTTAAAATTGCAAAACATCCGGGGGCCTGAGGCGGCTGCCTCACCTGGCTCAAGGTAGGGGCCGGCCCTTCTAACCAAGCTGTTTGCATGCCCAGTGTAACATAAAGAGTAAAAACCATTTAAACTTTAAACTTAGTGGGGTCTTTATTAGAATAAAAAACTAAAGTAAAAAAATTTGAGGATAAGAAAGAAAGTAAGAAAACAAACACCTTCATCTTCTCCCGTAGAAAATCGGGCTCACTAAGAACATTAAACGACTCCAGCTCAGAACGCTGAAGGCAAGCTTCGTAAGCTTTAATGTCTCTATTCACATCCTCGACCACCTTATCAAGTTTATCTGATAAAACCCTCATGCACTCTATGCACAGAGGCTGCTCAACCTACACAACGACAATAAACAAATAAACAACTATTGTTCTAGAGAAATCTAACAGAACCCAATACAAAACCAATGCAGTCGCCTACCTGTGTTTGGGAAGTAGCAACGTCAAATGCCCGTTTCAAGACCATAATGCTCGAGTAGAAACCCAAAGTGTTCGGGTGCAAACCATTACTCTCGCCACCTCCAGGAGCTGCCAAATGGGCCCCACTTCCCTCAGAACCAGAATACATGAAAGCAGCAGGAGGTGGCAGAACCACAAACGATTCCTCCATCGCCTTCGAGGACTGGTTACCCTCGGAGTGAGTGGGCCCAACTCGAGCGCGAGGAGAAACCCCGAGCTTCTGGTTTGGTAGAACCACAAAAGAATGATCCATTGGGCCATAACCTAACATGCTCCCTTGCATCCCTACATCCAACCATGGACGATAAATTTCACAAAAAATGTGCACATTTCTGAAATTTGCAATTTGCTTCAACTTCAATATAACAGTTAGGCTCGGCTTTGTGAACGAAAATTGCTTTTGCCGAAAAGTTCCGGTACCAAAAGTACCATCGAAAATAATTATGTTTAACATAAAAAAAATTGATGTTTCCCAAAATAGACTACTTTTCGAAACTAATTCCCAAAATAGACCACTTTCGAAACTATTTCTGAATATAGACCACTTGTAGTTCCCAACTGCGGCCTCTGGTATTTTTAGGCCGCAGCGAGAACTGCGGCCTCTCTACAACACATTTTTACTTCAAAAAATGTGTCTAAGTCTCAAAGTGAGTTTAGGCCAATTATGAAATGAACTAAGGCTGCAGTTCTCAACTGCGGCCTATGTTATTTTTAGGCCGCAGTTGGGAACTGCGGCCTCTATTTAGCACATTTTTACTTTGAAATTATTGTTTAAGTCTCAAAGTCACTTTAGGCCAAATATGCAATGAACTAAGGCCGTCTGTTATTTTTAGGCCGCAGTTGGAAACTGCGATCTTTATTTAACATTTTTTTACTTGAAAATTTTTGTCTAAGTCTCAAAGTCACTTGTGCCAAATATGAAATGAACCAAGGCCGCAGTTGGGAACTGCGACATGGAAAAAATTCATTTTCAAGAGGCCGCAATAGGAAACTGCGAGTGGTCCATTTTCGAAATTAGTTTTGTAAGTGGTCTATTTTGGAAATTAGTTTTCAAAAGTGGTCTATTTTGGAAAAACGTCAAAAAAATTCTAGCAACTACAGGTATTTTTTTTTTTTTTTTTGAGGTTAAAGATGGGATAATGCCATCCTGTTTCACTACAAATCCTTTTTGAAAAAGATAAGCGCACCAAAGGTGCTTAAAATAATAGTTTTAGAAAAAGTAGTTATGATTAAATACACTTTTAATTAAGGTTGCGAAGCACCAATTTTGAGCCTAAAAGAAAAAAGAAGAAAAAAAGAACATTCAAGCACCCTCCAAAAACAATGCGGAACGGATCATGCTACAAATTTACACCTAATTAACATAGATTTCCATCACAAATCCAACAAAGGAATCAAAACCTAAACATAACAAAAAATTCGAACTGATTTCGATTCAGTAAAAGATAGCTAATAAATTCTAGAAAAATAAAGGAAACCCCCAAAACGAACCGGATATTGATGCATCGTTGAAGAATTTGTCAGCGAAGTAGTCGACGCCGACGACGCAGAGAGAGTGGCGGCAATTCTGGCATATCCATCGAGGAAGATTCGGATCCACCGGAAACAACGATGACGATGGCCGCGGCAGCGACGGCGACGGCGACGGCGGTGGCGGTTTACGGGTTCGGTTTTCTCCGACCACCATTGTTGATTCTGTTGCTTGCCTCGCTTTACTTTCCTTTGATGTTTTCTTTTCTTTTCTTTGGGGAGTAGGCATTAACATACAAGAGAATCTAGCTACATTGCTATTTAAATATGCGGATCCGTAGATTTCTCCACATTAAAAAAAAATTTAACTTAAATTATTCCGTTACCAAATCATCATTCAGATTTTTAACAATTTTTTTTATTTTATCGTATTGCCCTCTATGTTTTCTCCCCCTCTATGTTTTCTCCAACAAGTTTGTTATAAAAAAAATGTCCAATTAAAAATTGAACATAATTAAATAAATATGATATATTATTCAGTATAATATATCAATTTTAACAATAGTATCTACCATTATTCATTAAAAAACTAAAGAAGAAACTCTCTATCTACTAAGTCATAAATAATATATTTAATTGATAATTATAATTCACGTATGCATAAGATCATGTGTTAATACTCTGTGCATTTCATTTTTATTTTTTTTTATGTTTTTTATGTAACCGGTTGAAATATAATATAATCATAATGTAACTTTTTGAGTATCTATTTGTTACTATACTCTGTTTATAGATATATATCGGTATTGGTTTTGCACGTGTCACGCATATGCATCGATTACTAAAGTGATAACAATTATATTAGTTTTTTTTATTAAACAAAAAGGGTATTTTTGTAATATCTACTATAGCGAATGATTGATATGAATGAATTGGTCTATACCAAACACGGTAATAAAATATTCACATGAAAACAATGTCTTGTGCCAAATGCAGTATTGCAACATTCCTAAGAATCATGATTTATACCCTCACATTACCGAGAATCCGCTTATTTCAAAGAATTCTAAAATCCCCTTACCAAATGTCCTCTTCTTTTCTTCTTTTTCCTTTGGTAAATACAAGCACGGATGAAAACAGGTCGGGTTTGGGTGGGCGCAGAATCCGAAACCGAAAATAGGTTTTTATTTTAACTTTTTTCCGTTTTTGGATAGAGGCCGTAAATGAACTTTGTTATTAAATCAAACTGTAGTACCCTGTATTTTTAAATATTATTTTTAAAGGTTTATAAATAAATTAAAATGATTTTTGGGAGATTTAATAAATATTTTCAGAAAATTTACCTTTTTACACGTGCAAAACACGTGCAAATATTTTCTTGAGAAGTTCAAAAGCTAAAATTTCTTCATGGAAAATCATCATATATTATTTGGGATTATTTGTAAATTTTCTAGATTTTTCTGATATTTATTGGATCTATTTGCAAATATTTAAAAAAAGAATGATCTTTTTGCAAAATTGTCATTTTGAGGGGTGAAAGTGCAAAACTACTTTCTGGACTTTTCAAACAGTGCCGACTGGAAATAAGAAGTTTATTTTGCTTTTAAATCTCAATTTAATTAATTTTATCAAGTTTCCAAGTATAGTGATCTATTTATGTAAAGTTATAGTTTCAAGGGGTTATTTGCAAATGTGTTTTAAAAACCCTAATTCTCCTATCCTGGGTATTTAAAAGAAAGAAGTGCAGCCGTCTTTCGCTGCACAACACAAGGGCTTATTATTTTTGGAGGATTAAGAAGAGGATCTTCGATTTTTGCAAAAGAGAAGTTTTCTTATCGGATTTCTTCATTCGAGGTGAATAATGTAAATTGTTTGTTGTTTTGTTTTTGTTTGTTCGTTGAATGTTGTATGTGAGTGATTTGTTGTCTTCTTTCATTTTGTGAATGTTATATGATGGATCTTGGATGTTGAATTCTATTTGCTAGAAAGCATGTTTAGGATTTGGATATGAATATGCACATTATGAAGTTGGATGGATGGATGAAAATTAGATCTTGTGAAACCCTAGTTGTGGTAAATAAGATTGTATGTGGGTAGTCTATTTCTTTTGGATTGGATTGATTGAATATGGTGGATTTTATGCATAGACCTAGTAAAGGTGAGACTTTTATTACTTTGAGTATTGGTTGAACACAAATTTGATATGGTTATGTTACCCATTGATTGAGGTTGTAAGTTGTAATGGTAATTCAGTTTTGAGAAATGTGAAAGGAAAAGTATGAATCAAGAGATCTTGACATGAAAATCGAGATTTGAGAAATTAGTTGAGTTGAGGAAATATACCCAAATTGGGGATTCTCTTGAGATTTTGATATTTAGATGGTTTTGATCTGAATACGAACTATTTCAGTGATCAATAAATTTTAAGAAACTATATTTTGATTATATGCACAAATTCATGTTTGATTGAATGAAATCAACAAAATCTCTATTTTTATAAATTCAGGTAGTTTTGATTCAGTTTATGGATTATTATAAATCCTACAACTAGTATTTGATCATACAAGAAATAAGTTTTTCGTAGAAATCGTTTTCCTAAAGTAAAACTAAGTATCGGTTGAAATGTGCACAACCAAAAATATGCAGTCTGTAGGTCGACAGTCGACTGGCATGACTTCTCAGTCGACCGACATGACCCGGCCGCTATGTTCTCTAGATTTTATTGCAAATCCGTTCTGGACAGTTGACTTAGGACTTTTACAGTCGACTGGTACCACTTAGAATTATTTTCTCCAAGTTATTGTAATTTTCTCTCTGGACAGACGACCTATAACCTTTTGAGTCGACTGATATTACTTAGAATTATTTTCCTACGTTATTGTATTCTTTCGTTCTGGACAGTCGACCTATGACCCTAGATAGTCGACTTATAACACTTAGATTATTTTCTTAAAACCATGAAATTCTCTTTCTGGACAGTCGACTTACGCTTGTTATTAGTCGACTGATACTGATGTATCTTCATATTTCTGAATGTTCTTTCAAATGATTTATTCTCTAAATGTTTTAATCTATAATTTACTATTCTATACTTTATCTTCTATTGAACATACGTTTTCAAGTGGTTTGACTGAGCAATTTATGTTGGAAGGTTGGGTTGGATATTTGAGTGTGAGTCGCTAGAGGGTGTGTGTGACCCTAGTATACCGGCAGTTGAGTTATTTATGCTTGGGCCTGTTGAGGCAATTTTAGTTGATCAGTTGTTGAGTTAAGTCCGGTAGGGTACACCAACTCTTGGAGATTTGTTAAGTAATTAAACAACCAAAATGATAAGGACAGGCACTAGTGGTGATATGATGAACGAGAACATGGGTTATGGACCTCAGTATGGCTCGCGGTGTAAGATAATCCCCGGAATTATCCAGGTGTGAGTGAAATAGTCTTCGGAATTACCTGTGGTGTGGGATTGATCTCCGGAACTATCGGGGTCGAGGCGTCGCACATGTGGTATTCGTGTGATGAGGTGCCATCGCTTGCGGTGTGGGGTATTCTCGAAGATTCCCAAGTGTGAGTGAAATAGTCTCCGGAATTATCTGTGGATAGAGATTGACCTCTGGAATTATCGGGGCATGGGCTAATACTCACAGTTTATCTTTATCTCGTAGTAGTCATCGTGTTAGGATTAGTTTCACAGCGGGGGATTAAACCCTATAATGTGGAGACGTTAAGGGCTTGTACCGGACCTATACAGAGTGGGATGCATAGACTCCGACAAGTACGCATTAGAGAGTCAGCATATAGAATTGTATTTTTTTGACTTGATTTCACGCATGTGTTTTCCTATTTCTACACTTGACACTTAGTCTAGCTTCACTCGTTGTGTTTTTCACGTTTGTGATTTTCTATATTCATTTACTCTTGTTATGTTCTGTTGTTGATAAATCTATGCTTTACTTATGTTGCTTGTTTATATCACTCACACCTTTATGGCTGACCCCTTTACTTTTGGGGGTTAGGGTTATCTCTAGCCTCATATTTTACAGGTGATTTCTTATAGCTCGGATTTGGATGCTTGAGTTCAAGTGATGTAATGATTTGTGTAATTGTAAAAGAAAGTGTTGTAAAGAAAAGAGAATTGTGATTTATGGTGTATTGCATTCCGCTGTGCTATGTAAACGATTATTGTAATGAAAGTTGAAAATTTTTATTGGTGTTTGGTTGTTTTTAATATTACATTGAAGTTGATGCTGGGAATTGTGCCCCGTATTTTCTAAGATATTATATTAGAAATTCGGGGCGCCACACAAACAAACTTGGGATTTCCCTACAAATAGAATTTCATAAATAGAAGAAGGGATATAAGAAGGGTCGAGAGGGATAGCTCGAGCATTCCAACCACTAATTAAAATTGGGAGAATGACCTATTGGCACCTAAAGTTTATAGAAATTATCTACACGAACCTAAAGTTTCTATAATACCCCAATAGCACCAAAACTTCTATTATTTGGATCTAAAGACCCCCGCCGTTAATTTCTCAGTTAAGTTAGTGGAATATTCCTGAAATATACCTCTTAACGGGTTTAAACCCATTAAGAGGCAAGTGAAAAGACCAAAATACCCTTCAAAAAAATAATAATCCCAACCCCTCGTCAACCTCTCCACCATCTCATCCCCGTCCTCGTCATCCACCGCTCGAACCTAACTCCACCGCAACCCATTACCCATTACCGCCACCAGCCAAACCACCCACACACCGTCACCTCCTAGTCACCATCGACCTCTCCTCCTTCTCTCAGTCGTCATCCCCGTCCTCGTCTTCAGCCATCCTCCCGAACCTCCACCGTAACCCATCAACCTGTTGAATTCTAACTGCGGAATAAACTCAACGACGACGACGAGATGCAAGAACTACATAATCAAAACAAGAGAAGAAAGAACAAGCAAAAGCAACACACAAGAACACACAAAATTTTTATCGAGGTTCACCCAAACAAAGGCTACTTCCCCGCGCAGAGGCACTCCTGCTATTTCCACTATAAATATGAAGACTAGGTTTACAAATCTCTCAAGAACTCACCACCAAGGTATAGGATTTCTCTCTATCTCCCTCTCTCTTAATGACGGCCGGTAGATTTCTCTTTTCCTTTTCACTTAACCCTAAAATCATACACAATACAATATATATAGGATTCCACAACTTTCCATCTCAGCTGCTCATCAATCAGCGTCGGGACGGTCGACCGCACCAGCTTGATGGTCGACCGGTCTTCCCCTTCGACTGCATGAATTCCAACAGTGAGCGGGTCGGTCGACTGCGCGGTCGACCGGTCGTCGGTCGACTGCGCGGTCGACGGGTCGTCGGTCGACTGCGCGGTCGACCGGTCGTCGGTCGGGGGTGTGGTCGACCGCAACTCTTCTGTAACCACTTGCTCCCACTTCGACTCTCCTTCTCGCCTATCTTCTTCAACCTCATCATCGTGTATTGGATCCACAAACCCCAACAATCTCCCACTTGGAGACATATACACGAAGTCTCTAACCTGTTCTTCATTCTTCCATTGGCCTAGTCTAGGCCTGTGCCTCTGCGAGTTTCCTCAACAATTAACCTGGAGACAATCCGATAGCGGTATAGCAAAAGTGATGTTTCCTGCTATCCACTACCTTAGTGAGCATGTCCGCTGGATTCTTAGTGCCAAGAATCTTAGTTAGCTTCAACCATTTCTTTTCAACCGCTATTCTGACAAAATGATACCTCATTTGAATGTACCAAGTCCTAGAGTGATATGCCGAGTTTTTCGCCAAGAAGACTGCACTTTGACTGTCACACCATAGTTCACCTGTGGGTTGCTTCTTGCCTAACTGTTTCATAAGTTCCAAAATCCACAACATGTCTTTCGTCGCTTCTGTAAGAACCATATACTCTGATTCCGTGGTTGACTGTCGTACAACCTTTTGTAACTACGAAGCCCAACTAACAACTATTCCACCAAATGTAAATACATACCCTGTAGTACTTCTGCAGCCATCACGATCGCCCAAAAAATCTGCATCTACATAACCATGTATATGCAAAGAATCTCCCCCAAAACAAAGAGAGTGATCTGAAGTACCTGCTAGATATCTAAGTGTAACACCCTATATATGATTTATGAGATTTTTATGATTTTACGTGTTTTGCACCTATGATTTCATTTGTGTAATTTTTCGTATAAAATATTTTTATAGTATTTGTTCTCCCTTTTTTTTCCAAAAATTATTTTCTTTTAAAGCCTAATTAAAATCTAAAGCCCAAATTGTCTTTTAAGCCCACTTTATTAATTAATTATTTTAATTATTTAAACTCATGGTTAAATTGGCCCATTAGCGAGCCCATTTAACCTATTTCTCTTTTAAAACAATTTAACTTGTATTGTAGACTCTTGTCATGAACAAATAAATTTTTATGCACATGTATACTTGTAAAGAGGGGGTACTGGTTGGCACGTGCAAGCACTAGGGTGTGCATTGCACACCTTTACCTAGGCCAGATTATGATGGAGGGATGTGGGAGAGATGGAAGTGGTGAAGAGGTAGTTGTGTATCATGGGTAGTTTTTATAACTCCGTATTTCATCTAAACCATTGATCTTTAACCATTTGATCACATCCTAGCCCTACATTCACCCCAAAAAAATGTATAAATACCCCTCCCTATACTCTTCATTCTCACACTTAGAATTTTTGAAAGTAAATAATAGAAAGAAAAGAAAGATAAGTAATTTGAGTGAGACAAAAGGATTGAGGAGTTATGAGATTGTGTGCTATTTTGTTCTTTATCCAAGGAGGAGGCCGGACTACACTAGGGGGCAAGGCTCGTGTTGCAGCATCATTAGGAGGAGAAGCTTTTTGGTGGCTTGATTTAGGAGGAGACGGCTTCGCTCGATCGTTGTAGGAGATCATCAGGAGTCTGTTTGTTTTTCTATCCATCAAAGGTGGGTGATTCTCTTACACTTCTAACTAGGTTCATGCTAGAGTATGGTTGATGCATTTGAATATAGACATAGTTATTCTAGCCATATGTTTAAGACAAATTAGAATGCTTGATTGTGTGTGAAAAGAATGATAATTAGTTGCAAATTTTGATAGTTAGTTTAATTTTGACATTTCTACCATGCTTTAATTGATTATTTGTGTTGTACCAAGGAGACATGATTGTACGCTTAATTGGATTGAAATGTTAATCATGCTTAGTGATGATTTTGCTATTTCAATGGTTAAAAATGAGAAAAAAGGGATTTTTGTTACTGAAATAATTAAGCAATATTAATAGTCATAATAAGAAAGAAATACGAGAAGTTTGAATGCCAATTTACAAAAGAAACGACTTTGGTTGTACATTTTTGAAATTGTAGACAAATTTGTAGTCAAATAGAAAAAGTGATGTTTTCATGTCAAAAATCAAGATTTATTTACTGATATGTTAGAAATGTATAAAAGTTATGTTCTGGAATTTTTGAAAGAAAATGGAGAAGAAATGAAATTAAAATTAGTTACTTTTCATAAAAAGATCAATGAACCGAAACTAAGATCAAACCCCCTAAAAACCCAATTCATATCAGTTGGCCACTTAGCCTAATTGGTTAGTGGGTGTGTTGGGCGTGCTTATTGTAGCGTGGGTTCTGTCCTTGGTCTCAGGTTCGAAACCGAATAAGAGACTTTTTCATTTTATTTTCTTTTGAAGAAATCTGAAGTCGAGATTCGACTCAAATGAATCCGAACCATCCTTGTGACGTGGTTGCGCTCTGTCCCTTTGGTTAGTCCGTGCGCTGGCTTTGTCTGTGGTCACTGGTTCGAAACCCGAACTCAGCAAATTGAAAACTTTTGGTCTTTTAAAGTTTTTTTTGGGTGATTTGTGACTTTAAAAATTCGGGAAAAATCCTATAATTGTTATAAAAATATGTAGACTTCATGAAAAATAATTGTACACTATTTTGACTTGATTTAAATAGCGTGATAGGAAAATTTGAGTTGAACCTTATAAAAATCGATATTTTGCACAAGTACAAGTATAAAGGTGACTTTTTGAGTTATGCTAGATTTATAAAAGGGGATTTTGTGTAAAAAGAACTTGGAGTGTGTTTCATTAAGAATTTTGTTATTATTTTGGGTAATGTGTGCTTTGAAAAGTAAATGAGAAATATGATTTTTGAAATTTGGAGGAAAAGAAATAATAGTACGAAAACTAAGACTTATTGTGGTTGAATGAGAATGTTATGAATTGAATTGGAACATTGAATTATTGGAAAGAATGGAAATCATGTTAATTGTGAAAAAGAACTACATGAGTATGAGAACTCAAATATTGTGATTATAAATTGAAATTAAGAACTAGACTGTAGCTAAGCCTCATACCGCCATCGAAAAGAAATTTATATTGAAATGAAATTTGAAATGAAACGACCAAGATTTGGGTCATGTGATATAAATGGTAGAGACCGGTATAGTGGAAGGACTAACTCTAGAGAATTGATTTTGTTCATGATTCAAATAACTAAGGACTAGATACATAGTGAAGACGTGATGAAAATAATAGAAAAACACGAGCATGAGGGCCTCGGAGCTACAGTGCGAGAGTATTCACAGGCTGTCTTAACGATGCGTCGTGACATGATGTGGATATGTCTCCAGGAGTCCGTACCGCAGGCGACGCTCGTGGGGTGTTTGGTGACTACGGGCGGTGTCATGTCCCATGACGGAGGCTGAATTGTCCATAGGTTCTTCACGATGCATCGTGACGTGACGTGGGATTCCCCTCCAGACTGTCTGGACATGAGCTCGTACTCATAGAACATCTAGGATACTTATCGTAGTTACTGAAGTAGTTTAAGTCATGACGAGGGATTGAACCCCACAAGATGAAGAACGGTTAAGGGCTTGCCCTCAGACCTATGTAGTATGGGATGCATAGAATCTGAACAGATGCGCATTAATGTCATATAATATACATAACTGCATTAAGGACTAAGTGTACCGCACTACACGACATCTATAGGATATCCCCTTGTAGTTCTATTTGTGATCAAGTTTTTGATTGTTTAAGTATTTGAGAATCATTATACTGTTTCGGCATAGAGAGGATAGCTGTGTATAATATTTCGTTGGTTGTAAGCAACTGACACGCCCACAGTTTCTATACAGTATAAAATGGTTAACAAGACTAAAGAATGCATGCTGATTAAAGAATGATTCAAGTGTTATACATTTCAGTTTATGTAAATTGTTGTAATTTGCTTCCGCTGTAAATATGTAATGTAATTGTAAACTCTGATGTAACAAAAGTTTTTTATTTCCTTGTAAAATTGTACGAAAAAAGTGTAAAGATCCTGTGGAACTTCGAATTCTGTTGTATTTTGGAATTTGGGGTGTTACACTAAGAATCCACCTTACTGCATCCCAATGCTATTTACCTGGATTCTTCATGTAACGGCTGACAACTCACACTGCTTGTGCGATGTCTGGTCTAGTAGACACCATCGCATACATCAAACTCCCAACGGCTAAGGCATAAGGAATAGCAGCCATTTTCTCCATCTCTGCCTCTGTCTTAGGACACAAGTCCATTGATAACTTGAAGTGAGCAGCCAAGGGACAAGTGATTGGCCTCGTGCCATCCATATTGAATCTCTTCAACACCTTCTTCACATAGTCCGCTTGTGATAACCAAAGCTTCTTGCTACTCCTATCTCTGCTGATTTTCACACCGAGGATTTGCTTTGCTTCACCTAAGTCCTTCATTGAAAACTCTAAAGCTAGCGCCTTTTTTACTTCCTTGATCTTTTCCATACAAGAACCTGCCAACAACATGTCGTCCACATACAACGCCAAGGTAACTATATCATTGTCTTCATATCTACGAACATACACACAATGATCTGTTTCGCATCTATCGAAACTTTTTTCTTTCATGAAGCAATCAAACTTCAAGTACCATTGCCGTGGTGCTTGTTTGAGTTCATAAAGACTATTCTTCAATCGACATACCATGTCTTCCTTTCCTTTAGCTTCAAAACTTGTGGGTTGTTTCATATACAGCTCTTCTTCGACATCACCATGAAAAATAGTTGTCTTCACATCCAACTGCTCTCAGTGCAAGTCTTCAACTGCCACAACACTGAGCAGAACCCTAATAGAAGCCATGTTCACAACCGGTACAAAGATCTCACTATAATCAACACCTTCTCTTTGAGAGAATCCTTTTACAACAAGTCTTGCCTTGTACCTCTTACTGCCATCTGCCTCATCTTTGACTCTAAAAACCCATTTGTTCATAAGAGCACGCTTTCCTGCGGGTAACTTGGTCAACTCCCAAGTTTGGTTCTGTTCCAAGGAGCTCATCTCGTCCTTCATGACTAACTCCTACTGAATTCGAGCCTCATCCCTCAAAGCCTCTTCATGAGTCTCTGGCTCCCCCGAATTCGTGCACAGAACAAGCTTATGAACAGCACTAGCTGATGGATCAAATATCCTGGTTGGCATCCTCTCTCGTGTCGATCTCCTCAATGTGGGTACCGGTTCACCGACCGGTTCAGGTTTCCCGAACTGTTCTGGTTGTACATGTTCATCTTGGATAACCTGCTCATTCCCAATAGGCTCACCATGAGCCTCATGTGCTGCATGTGATAACTGTACCTGCTGCTGCACTGTAGGGCCCCCACCACTAAGGCCACCTTCAGAATCTGAATCTGAGTCTGAGTCTGAGTCTGAACCCCATTCTAATTCCGAACTGGTTATACTGTCTGAACCTGTGTGATTGTCCTTGTATATGACCTCTTCATTGAACACTACATTCCTGCTGCGAATGACTTTGTTATCCATAAAATCCCAAGGCCTGTAACTATACTCATCGCCTCCGTAGCCAATGAAGACACACCTCCTGGACTTCGAGTCCAACTTCTTTCTTTCTTCCCTATCAATTAGTGCATATGCCATACAACCATAAACTTTCAAATGCGAATAATTAATAGTTTTACCTGACCAAAGTTCTTCTGGAATGGCCCCATCAAGGGCACTAGACGGGCAACGATTAATCAAGTATACCGCTGTGACAACTGTAGCGGCCCAAAGATGACCGGAAGACCCGCATGAAGTCTCATGCATCTCGCCCTTTCGAGTATCGTGCGGTTCATTCTTTCTGCTACACCATTCTCCTGTGGAGTCTTAAGAACTGTCTTGATTCCTCTGATACCTTCCTTTGCCATATAGTTAAAAAACTCTTTGCTTGTGTACTCACCTCCGTTGTCTGACTTTATTGCTTTTGCCTTGCAACCCGTCTCATTCTCAACCCTGGCCTTCCAAGCTCTGAATGCCTCTAAAACTTCTGATTTCTCACGAATTGCATAAACCCAAACCTTTCTTGTTGCATCATCGATGAATGTGAACAAGTATCTCTTATCACCATAAGAGAATTTCTGAGCTGGACCCCACACATCTGTATGTACCAACTCTAGCTACTCTAGCTTCCCAAGCTTCTTCTCACGAACACCCAACTGAAAGCTAACTGTCTTCTGTTTGCCCATCACACAATTCTCACAAAAATCCATCTCAACCTTTTTCAGCCCCGGCAAAAGATCCCTAGAACAAAGGTGCTTGACACCCGTTTCACCAAGGTGCCCCAACCTGACATGCTATAGAATTGAAGAGGAACAACCTACTGATGTTGTAGCAATGATATCTCCTGAATCACCTCCCCTGAGTAAGTACAACATGTCATCACGCTTTCCTGTTCCACCAACCTGGCACCTGTAGTCGCCTTCCATTCTCCATGCCCAAAAGTTCTTGTAAACCCTTCTTTTTCTAGTTTGCTAGTTGAGATCAAATTTTTCTTCAAGCTCGGAATATGTCTTGTATCATATAAGACAAATTGCCCACCATTGCGAGCCTTCATTCTCACAGTGCCTCTACCCACAACTGGATATATCTCCCCGTTACCAACTGAAACTGCACCAAAATCACATGTCCCGTAATCCTCAAAAACATTCCTCATGGGGGTACAATGATAAGAAGCACCTGAGTCTATACACCAATCATCTTGCAGAATATTAAATTCAGCAGATAAACACAATTCATCTAGACGGAGTTCAATACTTACCACATTGGCTACCTGTTACCCAGCTTGTGCTTTCTTATACTCCTCGCATTGGTCTCTCTTGTGTCCTGGCTTCTTGCAGTACCAACACTCACCTTTGCAATGTCCGGTTCTTGACTTGGACCTGTGATTCTTGCTCTACAACCTTCCTCTGTTGTTACTTCTACCACAGCTATCAACTAACAGCGCGGTATTGCTAGGCTATGACACTGAAGTCTCTCCATGTCTTTTCCTCCTTGCATCCTCATTCATAATGCTGCTTATAACATCCTTTAGGGTTGTCGTATCATTTATGGTGCTAGTAATAGTGTGCTCTACTGTGCCGTAACTATCGAGAAGACTGGATAGCAACAACAACGATTCTGCCCTCTCCTCAAACTTTAAACCCGACGATTCCATCTGATTGTAAACCATACAGAAATTGTTGAGTGCTCAGCAACCGAACCCCTTTCTGACAACTTCAAGTTAACCAACTTCTTTAGGTGTAAGATCTGATTCGCTGCATTCAGCTTCTCAAACATGTCTGTCAATATCTCCATTGCCTCCTTTGCGGTTCTTGCCTTCTCAATGTGCAATAGTGCCTTCCTACTCCGCGACAACTGAATCTACTCTAGCACTTTCTGTTCCAATCTATTCCAGTAGCCAATGCAATCGGATCGATCTCTGCCCCTTCTGGCTTCACACCAAACAATGGATCATCTAGATCCTTCTGTCAAAGATACGCAATCATTTGGATCTTCCACATTGTGAAATCCGTTCCATCGAACTCCTTGACTCTACTCTTGTCCCCCATCTCAATCAAGACTACCAACCTGTAGCTCTGATACCACTTTGTTGAATTCTAACTGCGGAATAAACTCAACAACGACGATGAGATGCAAGAACTATAGAATCAAAACAAGAGAAGAAAGAACAAGCAAAATCAACACACAAGAACATACAAGATTTTTATCGAGGTTCACCCAAACAATGGCTACTTCCCCGCGCAGAGGCACTCCTGCGATTTCCACTAGAAATATGAAGATTAGGTTTACAAATCTCTCAAAAACTCACCACCAAGGTGTAGGGTTTCTCTCTATCTCCCTCTCTCTTAATGACGGCTGGTAGATCTCTCTTTTTCTTTTCACTTAACCCTAAAATCATACACAATACAATATATATAAGATTCCACAACTTTCCATCTATGCCGCTCATCAATCAGCATCAAAATGGTCGACCTGCACCATCTTGATGGTCGACCGGTCTTCTCCTTCGACTGCACAAATTCCAACAGAGAGCGGGTCGGTCGACCGTGCGGTTGACCCAGTCACTTCTTCAAGATTCCAGGTTGAACCAGAGAGTGGGACGGTCGACTACGTGGTCGACTGGTCATCGGTCGGGGGTGCGGTCGACCTCATGGTCGACCGCAACTCTACTGTAGCCACTTGCTCCCACTTTGACTCTCCTTCTCGCCTATCTTCTTCAACCTCATCATCGTGTATTGGATTCACAAACCCCCAACACTTTGTTGAATTCTAACTGCGGAATAAACTCAACAACGACGACGAAATGCAAGAACTATAGAATCACAACAAGAGAACAAAGAACAACCAAAAGCAACACACAAGAACCCACAAGACTTTTATCGAGGTTCACCCAAACAATGGCTACTTCCCCGCGCAGAGGCACTCCTGTAATTTTCACTAGAAATATGAAGATTAGGTTTACAAATCTCTCAAGAACTCACGCCCAAGGTGAAGGGTTTCTCTCTATCTCTCTCTCTCTCTTAATGATGGCTGGTAGATCTTTCTTTTCTTTTCTCATAACCCTAGAGTCGTACACAATACAATATATGTAAGATTTCAAAACTTTCTATCTTAGCCGCTCATTAATCAGCGTCGGGACGGTCGACTGCAACTCTAGGACGGTCAACTTGTCCTTTCCTCGACTGCACGAAATCCAACAGAGAGTAGCTCGGTCGGCTGCGCAGTCGACCGGTCACTTCTTCAAGATTCCAGGTTGAACTAGAGAGCGAGACGGTCGACTACGCGGTCAACTACGCGGTCGACCTGTCATCGGTCGGGGGTGCGGTCGACCGCAACTCTGCTGTAGCCACTTGCTCCCACTTTGACTCTCCTTCTCGCCTATCTTCTTCAACCTCATCATCGTGTATTAGATCCACAAACCCCAACAATCTCTCACTTGGAGACATATACACGAAGTCTTTAACCTGTTCTTCGTTCTTCCATTGGCCTGGTCTAGGCCTGTGCCTCTGCGAGTCTCCTCAACAGTTAACCTGGAGACAATACGATAGCGGTGTAGCAAAACTGATGTTTATTGCTATCCACCACCTTAGTGAGCATGTCCGTCGGATTCTTAGTGCCAAGAATCTTAGTTAGCTTCAACCATTTCTTCTTAGCCGCCATTCTGACAAAATGATACCTCATTTGAATGTGCCGAGTCCTAGAGTGATATGCCGGGTTTTTCGCCAAGAAAACTACACTTTGACTGTCACATCATAGTTCACCTGTGGGTTACTCCCTGTCCAACTGTTTTATAAGTTCCGAAATCCACAACATGTCTTTCGTCGCTTCCGTAAGTGCCATATACTCTGACTCCGTGGTTGACCGTGCTACAACCTTTTGTAACTGCGAAGCCTAACTAATAGTTGTTCCACCAACTGTAAATACATACCAACCATCATGATCGCCCAAAAAATCTGCATTTACATAACCATGTATATGCAAAGAATCTCCCCCAAAACAAAGAGAGTGATCTGAAATACCTGCTAGATATCTAAGAATCCACCTTACTGCATCTCAATGTTGTTTATCTGGATTCTTCATGTAACGACTGACAACTCCCAATGCTTGTGCGATGTCTGGTCTTGTTGACACCATCGCATACAGTGAACTCCCAACGGCTGAGGCATAAGGAATAGCAGCCATTTCCTCAATCTCTGCCTCTGTCTTAGGGCACAAGTCTATTGATAACTTGAAGTGAGCAGCCAAGGGACAAGTGACTGGCCTCGCGCCATCCATATTGAATCTCTTCGACACCTTCTTCACATAGTCCGCGTGAGATAACCAAAGCTTCTTGCTTCCCCTGTCTCTACTATTCTTCATACCGAGGATTTGCTTTGCTTCACCCAAGTCTTTCATTGAAAATTCCGAAGCTAGCACATTTTTCACTTCCTTGTTCTTTTCCATACATGAACCTGCTAACAACATGTCGTCCACATACAACGCCAATGTAACTATATCATTGTCCTCATATCTACGAACATACACATAATGATCTGTTTCGCATCTATCGAAACCTTTCCCTCTCATGAAGCAATCATACTTCAAGTACCATTGCCGTGGTGCTTGTTTGAGCCCATAAAGACTCTTTTTCAATCGACATACCATGTCTTCCTTTCCTTTTACTTCAAAACCTGTGGGTTATTTCATATACAGCTCTTCTTCGACATCACCATGGAGATGCTGTCTTCACATCCAACTGCTCTAAGTGTAAGTCTTCAACTGCCACAACACTGAGCAGAACCCTAATAGAAGCCATGTTCACAACCGGTGCAAATATCTCACTATAATCAACACCTTCTTTTTGAGAGAATCATTTTACAACAAGCCTTGCCTTGTACCTTTTACTGCCATCTGCCTCATCTTTGACTCTGAAAACCCATTTGTTCATAAGAGCACGCTTTCCTGCGGGTAACTTGGTCAACTCCCAAGTTTGGTTCTGTTCCAAGGAACTCATCTCGTCCTTCATGACTAACTCCTACTGAATTCGAGCCTCATCCCTCAAAGCCTCCTCATGAGTCTTTGGCTCCTCCAAATCTGTGTACAGAACATGCTTGTGAACAACACTAGCTGATGGATCAAATATCCTGGTTGGCCTCCACTCTCGTGTTGATCTCCTCAACGTGGGTACCGGTTCACCGACCGGTTCAGATTCCCCGAACTGTTCTGGCTGTACCTATTCGTCTTGGATAACCTGCTCATTCCCAATAGGCTCACCATGAGCCTCCTGTGCTGTATGTGGTACTTGTACCTGCTACTGCACTGTAGGGCCCCCACCACTAGGGCCTCCTTCAGAATCTGAATTTGAGTCTGAGTCTGAACCCCAATCTGACTCTGAACTGGTTGTACTGTCTTGACCTATGTATCTGTCCTTGTATAGAACGTCTTCATTGAACACTACATTCCTACTGCGAATGACTTTGTTATCCACAAAATCCCAAAGCCTGTAACCATACTCATCGCCACCGTAGCCAATGAAGACACACCTCCTGGACTTAGAGTTCAACTTCTTTCTTTCTTCCCTGTCAATTAGTGCATATGTCATACAACCATAAACTTTCAAATGCAAATAATTAACAGTTTTACCTGACCAAAGTTCTTCTGGAATGGCCACATCAAGGGCACTAGACGGGCAACGGTTAATTAAGTACACTGCCGTATCAACTGCAGCGGCCCAAAGATGGACCGAAAGAACCGCATGAAGTCTCATGCATCTCACCCTTTCGAGTATCGTGCGGTTCATTCTTTCTGCTACACCATTCTCCTGTGGAGTCTTAGTAACTATCTTGATTCCTCTGATACCTTCCTTTGCCAGATAGTTTAAAAATTCTGCTTGTGTACTCACCTCCGTTATTTGACTTTATTGCTTTCACCTTACAACCCGTCCCATTCTCAACCCTGGCCTTCCAAGCTCTAAATGCCTCTAAAACTTCTGATTTTTCACGAATTACATAAACCCAAACCTTTCTTGTTGCATTATCGATGAATGTGACGAAGTATCTTTTACCACCATAAGAGAAATCCTGAGCTGGACCCCACACATCTGTATATACCAACTCTAGCTTCCCAAGCTTCATCTCACGCCCACCCAACTGAAAGCTAACTGTCTTCTGTTTGCCCATCACACAATTCTCACAAAAATCCATCTCAACCTTCTTCAATCCCGGCAAAAGATCCCTAAAAACAAAGCTGCTTGACACCATTTTCACCAAGGTGCCCCAACCTGACATGCCATAGAATTGAAGAGGAACTACCTGCTGATACCGTAGCAATGATATCACCTGAATCACCTCCTTTGAGTAAGTACAACGTGTCACTACGCTTTCCTTGTGCCACCAACCTTGCACCTGTAGTCACCTTCCATTCTCCATGCCCAAAAGTTGTTGTAAACCCTTCTTTGTCTAGTTTGCTAGTTGAGATCAAGTTTTTCTTCAAGCTCGAAATATGTCTTGTATCATACAAGACCAATTGCCCACCATTGCGAGCCTTCACTCTCACAGTGCCTCTACCCACAACTGGACATATTGCTCATTACCAACTGAAGTTGCACCAAAATCACCTGTCCTATAATCCTCAAAAACATCTCTCATGGAGGTACAATGATAAGAAGCACCTGAGTCTATACACCAATCATCTTGCAAAATATTAAATCTAGCAGATAAACACAATTCATCTAAACGGTGTTTAATACTTACCACATTGGCTACCTGTGACCCTTCTTGTGCTTTTTTATACTCCTCGCATTGGTCTCTCCTATGTCCTGGCTTCTTACAGTACCAACACTCACCTTTGCGATGTTCGGTTCTTGACTTGGACCTGTGATTCCTGCTCTGCGACCTCTCTCTGTTGTTACTTCTACCACGGTTATCAACTGACAGCGCGGTATTGCTAGGATATGACACTGAAGTCTCTCCATGTCTTTTCCTCCTTACATCCTCATTCATAATGCTGCTTATAACATCTTTTATGGTTGTCGTATCAGTCATGGTGCTAGTAATAGTGTGCTCTAATGTGCTGTAACTATCGGGAAGACTGGATAGCAACAACAACGATTGTGCCCTCTCCTCAAACTTTAAACCCAACAATTCCATCTGATTGTAAACCATACAAAAATTGTTAATGTGCTTAGCAACCGAACCCCTTTCTGAGAACTTCAAGTTAACCAACTTCTTTAGGTGTAAGATCTGATTCGCTGCATTCGGCTTCTCAAACATGTCTGTGAATATCTCCATTCCCTCCTTTGCGGTTCTTGCCTTCTCAATGTGAAATAGCGCCTTCCTGCTTAGCGACAACTGAATCTGCCCAAGCACTTTCTGATCCAATCTATTCTAGGTCGCCAATGCAACCGGATCGACCTCCGCCCCTTCTGGCTTCACACCAAACAACGGATCATCCAGATCCTTCTGTCAGAGATACACAATCATTTGGATATTCCACATTGTGAAATCCGTTCCATCGAACTCCTTGACTCTAGTCTTGTCCCCCATCTCAATCAAGACTACCAACCTGTAGCTCTGATACCACTTTGTTGAATCTTTGTTGAATTCAAACTAGGGGTGGGCATCGGTCGGTATCCGACCTAATATGGACCATCCACCACCGATCCAAAGAAAATTGGTTTTTTAATTTTCTCATCCGCAACCAATCCGAACCTTAATTGGATCGGTTTCCATCCAAGCCGATTAAGCTCGGTTTGGATTGGATTGGATGGTCGGTTTGGCGTGCTACTTTTCACCTTCAACATCATTCATAATTTTGTTGAAATTTAAAAGATCAACTTCAATCAAACTTAAGAAACAACCTGCTATTTGTTATATAGAAATGAATTTAAAATGAAGATTCATCAAACCACAAGTTGTTAATAAATTTTACACTAATTGTTTGTGTTTTATGACGTTTAAATGGGTGAGATAGACTACTTTTTCACTTGCATACTTCTGTAATCTTAGTTTATTATCATAAAAGAAACATTAAATAACCATAGCTAATTAAATTTCAGGTACAATAAACAAAAATTTAAATTACAATTTCTACTTGACTTGATTAAAGTAACTACTAAATGTTACATCAACTTCATGATTCTATTAAGTTGAGTCACACTATAAATCAAGCATTTCTTAATAACATAACGCACAAGATTATGGAGAATCAAAATATATGCAGAACAATTGCTCGGTTTGTATTAAAGAAATTAAATAAGACTGTTTGTATCTCCAAAAAAATGAGAAATGACTATTTTTATATTCAAGAAATTAAAGGAGAACTATATTTTTTATGGACTTATACATAGAGGTACGGTCGGTTCGGTTTCATCGGTTATTTGAAAGCCCCATCCAACAACCGAACCAGTCCAGTTGGTTATTGAAGATCAAGAACCGAGCCAGTCCAAACCCCCAATTGGTTTGGTTAAAAACAAGTCGGTTCGGGTTGGATTGGTTTGGATTGGTCGGTTCAGATAATAGTTGTCCACCCCTAATTCAAACTGCTGAATAAACTCAACAACGACGATGAGATGCAGGAACTATAGAATCAAATCAAGAGAAGAAAGAACAACAAAAAACAACACACAAGAACACACAAGATTTTTATCGAGGTTCACCCAAACAATGGCTACTTCCCCGCGCAGAGGCACTCCTGCGATTTCCACTAGAAATATGAAGATTAGGTTTACAAATCTCTCAAGAACTCACCACCAAGGTGTAGGATTTCTCTCTATCTCCATCTCTCTTAATGACGACTGGTAGATCTTATTTTTCTTTTTTCATAATCCTAAAATCGTACACAATACAATATATATAGGATTCCACAACTTTCCATCTCAGCCACTCATCAACCAGTGTCGGGACGGTCGACCGCAACTCTAGGACGGTCGATTGGTCCGTTCCTTGACTGCACGAAATACAACAGAGAGCGGGTTGGTCGACTGCGCGGTCGATCGGTCACTTCTTCAAGATTCCAAGTTAAACCAGAGAGCGGGATAGTCGACGGCGCAATCAACCGTTCATTGGTCGGGGGTGCGGTCGACTGCAACTCTACTGTAGCCACTTGCTCCCACTTCAACTCTCCTTCTGCCTATCTTCTTCAACCTCATCATCGTGTATTGGATCCACAAACCCCAACAAAGAATATTCCTGGAATATACCTCTTAACGGGTTTAAACCCGTTAAGAGGCACGTGAAAAGACCAAAATACCTTTTGTTACTGCTGGATTCTGGTGTGGGGGCAATAGATGAGATTTGTAGGTTCGTGAGGAACTCGAACAAGCTGGATCTCCCTTCTTCCTTGTTGAGAAGTTGACTCCTTGGTATTCCTGCTGACCTGCACAAACGTTCGAAACACCGGGATGGATCCCGGCCACGAACCCTTCGATGCTCTTTTCAATACTAGAAAAAGTAAAGGGAAAGAGCTTGAGTACACAAAGAGTTATCACCTTTTATAGTATGAGGTAGGGGGATTTTTATAGTCGCCATGGGGATCTCCTTCAGGATAAGAGTAAATCTCTACTTCCCGGTGTGTCAGGATTGTGGTGGTTATAACCACCTTCTTAAGATTAGGGCGAACCAGGATTTCCTCCAATTCTGTTGAGCTGGACCCTAACGGGTTGAGACCCGTTTTTAGCTGAACAGATCCGTCTAGTTAGCGGGTCCAAGAGGAGGGATCCGGTGCCCGATTCGGACCCGTCTGTAGGTGAAGTTACCATCATGCCCCTGGGACTTTTAAATTTTTGCTCTCTTTGAACGGTTCCGCTTTAACCCCATTTTTAGCCATATCACGAGTCCCCCCACTCCCAAAGACTGTGTGTTACGTCCTTTGGAGAGTAGTTTTGTTGTTTTAATGGCGTATAGGGCTTTATCGGAGTTCTCAAAGGGTGTTGGAATCTCGTCTGAGGGGCGATGGTGCCTTTCTGAGATGGTAGCGTGTCGAAGTTTGCTCTCAGGTCCTTCTGGATTTTTGGTGTTTATTTTTCCAATTTTATATTATTTTTTTGAACTATTTATTCAATTTTTCAAAACGATGATTTGTTCTCCAGGAGCATTAATTAATCATTCTAACCAATAATTATTTACCCAGGGGCTCAAAAATGTTCTCCTGAATTTATAATTATTTTCTAGATTTTTAAAATTATTTTTCTCGTATTTTTAATCATTTTTTCGTAAATTTTGAATAAATAATTTGAATTAATAAATAATATATAATTTTAATTATCCAATCATGACGTGGTAAAATCTGGACCGTCCATCAGCCTTGGGCACGAAAATCTGGGTGATCGAATGGCTCTGGTCGCTCAGCAGTGTTTTTCCCACATGAGCAGCTCGGAACGCCTATCGCTCAGATTGGGATTCCGAGCGACGTGGCGTCCATCTGGATGCGGCATGAATTTCAAGGTGATCTGACGGTAGATCTTGTATTTGGCCATGTGGTTGAATTAGGGACGTCTATCAGGTCGCGATGCAAATTTCGAGGCGATTAGACGGCTCTCATAGCTCGGCGATATTTTCTCTGCATGTGCAGCTCGGAATGCAAGTTGCTCGGATTTGATTTTCGAGTGATGCGGCGCGATCTGGACCATCTGATGAAGATCAGCCGTGAGTCACGAGGCACGAGGGCATGGATCACGAGAAAACGTGATTTTGGTCGATGTGGCTAAATCAGGGATGTCCATCAGGCCGCGGTGCGAATTTTAAGGCGATCAGACGACTCTCATAGCTGGCGACATTTTCTCCGCATGAGCAGCTCGAAATGCAAGTCGCTTGGATTCGATTTCCGAGCAACGTGGCACGATCTGGGCCGTCCGATGACGATCAGGTGCGAATTACGAGGAGAAAGTCGTTTTTCTCCAATTCGCAGTTCGGAATGGTAGTTGCTTGGATTTGGTTTCCGAGCGACGTGGCGCGATCTGGACAGTCTGATGAAGAACAGGCACGGATCACGAGGCATGGCAGCGTGGATCACAAGAAAACATGATTTTGGTCGATGCGGTGAGATCTGAGCCGTCTGATAACGATCAGGTGTGAATTTCGAGGAGAAATTTATTTTTCTCCAATTCGCAGCTCGGAATGTTAGTTGCTCGGATTTGGTTTCCAAGTGACGTGGCGCGATATGGACCATCTGATGAAGATCAGGTGCGGATCACGAGGCATGACGGTGTGGATCACGAGAAAATGTGATTTTGGTCGAAGGGCGAGATCTGAGCCATCTAATGACGATCAGGCGAGAATTTCGAGGAGAAAGTCGTTTTTTTCAATTTGCAGCTCGGAATGCTAGTTGCTCGAATTTGGTTTCCGAGCGACGTGGTGCAACCTGGACCGTCTGATGAAGATCAGGGGTGGATCTCGAGGTGATAGACGAGGATGGCGCTTAGGCTTCTGGTTTTGTCGTTTAGGCTTCTGGTGGGCCGTTATGGGGGCCCAATGTACTCGAAGGCCCACCCGAATCCGTTTCAACACTTATAAGTTTTCACCGCCTCTCTTTCCCCTCATTTCTTACTCTCTCGTTTTCACTTCACTTTTTACTTAGGTCACTTTTGCTCTCGAGCGGTGCTGCTAGCGTTCGTGGCCAGGCGTTTCTATTCTCTAGCGAACTATTTCGATCGTAGACGTCACTTCAAGTAAATTATATCAACTTAACTTGAAATGTCAAGAGCATTGTCTGGGAATGAGACCTCCACCTCGGACCAAGAGACCGACTGAGCTCTAGTGGTCTCCCCGAGCAAGGGAAAGGAAGTGGCGAAGTTCGTTGTTGTAAAGACGATAGTGGAGAAGGTGAAGGGGGCTGGAGCACTGGGTCGGCTACCGTCGACATTATCGAGCCTCGGAAAGGTCAGAAGCTACTCCGAGGACATTTTGGCGAAGGCTGTGCAGGGGAGGTCGGTCGCCTACGAGAAGAACAGTCCGAGGGACCCTTCCGAGGTAGATGAGATTCCTTCGGTCATGATTGAGGCAAACCTCCACCGGATTAGGAAGGGGTTCCGCATCGCGAAGGAGTATGCCCTGCTCCTCCCCGGCCCCAACTTCCAAGCATGCACAGGGACCTCGCCAGATACGTGCGTCTTTCCATACGATGCACTAAATGCCGGGCTTCGGCTACCCCTGCCGCCCTTCGTGATCGTGGTGCTGCAGTGGTTTAGCATGAGCCCAGTGCAGTTCATGCCGAACATGTGGCAGCACATCATTGCCTTCATCCTCCAGTGCCAAGCGGTCGGAGTGCAGCCCCAGCTCGTCATCCTCTGCAACCTCTACCGGATCTGCCGAATGAGCAAGATGGAGTACCGGTATTATCTATTGCCGAAGAAGGGGGTCAAGTTGATCGAGAACCCGGACTCCATCAAACATTGGAAGGAGAAGTACTTTTTGATCCGAGGTCCCGAGCCGTGGGGGTTTCCGACGACGTGGAAAGAGGAGGTTCCGAAGTGGGCGAAGGCCGAACCGGTGCTCACCAAAGAAGAAGAGGAGGTCGTGTCGAAGATCCTCGGTCTTCCAACCCTCGGTTGGAAAGATATCACCGAATAGGTCCTGTTCGGTGGGGGTCTCAGTTCGATCGACCCCAGTACACTCCGTTACTTCTTTTTCTTTAGTATATATCTAATTGCTTTTAGTGTTTTGTTTATTTCGCTAACTCTTTTCCTCGGCTTTTCGTTGTTCAGAAGCCCCCGGTATGGACTACCGAGCTTTCATGGCGAAGAGGACGGCAGATGCAACGAAGGGGGTGGACAGCAAGAAGAGGAATAGGACAACGACGAGGCCCCCTTCCAGCCGAGCTGGTCGCGACTCCCCCTCGAGTTTCCGACGAAGAGGAAGAGAACGACAACGTTGACTTGGTCGGTGACTTCCCCTCGGTATTGCACGTCGTGCTCCCTAGGCCGATGCCCCTAGATCTTCAAGTGGGACGTTCTCGACCGGTGCTGCTCTGGCCCTCGAGGTGCTGCTGCTTACGGCCGAGGCGGAGGCCATCCTCATAGAAGAGCACAAGAAGCTCTTCATCCCGGATTGGAGGGTGATGAAGCTCGACGGCTTCCTCGACGATGCGGGGATGTGCATGCAGGCCGTGCGTCACTTACCGACCCCGAAGGATCGCGCGGCATTGAAGGCTGGCACGGTCGACGACGATGTGTTGGTGATCGCCCGGTCAACAATGTCGGTAAGTAATCTTACTCTGCCCTCTTAAGTTTTGAAGTTAGTGATTTTGGGTTCTCACGTTCTTCTTCTTTTGCTTTCAGTCCCTCTGCCACTTCAGCCATATGCTCGAATAGTTCGCCGAGCAGGAGAAGGAGATGAAGGCGACGAACGACCATGAGCGAGCGGAGCGTGCCAAGGCGGTGAAGTTGTTCGAGGCCAAACAACCGCTCTCGGTGTCGCAAGCTGCCGAGGTTGGGGCCCTCGAGACTAAACTTGCCGAGGCACTTGAACGCTCGGCGACGTAGGCTGCCAAGGTTGAGGCTCTGGAGAAGGAGAAGGCCCGGCTCGAAGGGGAGCTGGCGAAGGCTCTGAAGGCATCCGAGGAGGCACTGAAGGAGCAAGAGGCAAAGGTGGAGGAGGCGAGGAAAGCCATTCAGGAAGAGGCAGAGGCCCAAATGATGACTAACATGGAGGAGGCCTACGCTCAAGCTTTGAAGCACGTGTTGGCTCGTCTCCCGGAATTCGACAGTTCGGGGTACTACTTCTACGACCCGGTAGAAGGCGAGTAGTTCCTTCCTCTGGCTGAGGTCGAGCCCGAAGGGGAAGGCAACGAAGGCGAGGGTGATGGCGAGGAGGAGGTAAATCCCGAGGGGGCACTTTTCACTGTGCTGAGCGAGGGCGCCTCGGAGCAGCACCTAGAGGTGGCTCCTTGACCTAGTCGCTTTTCTTTTTCTTTTTCTTTTTTTTTTTTGCTTCCCCATGTATTGCCAAACTGCGGACTGGCCATCGCTCTAATTTTGAAGTGAATAAAATTCTGTCTGTTTCCGTTTAAGTGTCGAAGTTTTTTCTTCTTTTGAACTCTTTTTTGGCTAAGTGTTGGAGAGGTCTTCGAGCTCTTTTCGTTTGAGTGTTGTAGCAATCTTCGAGCTCTTTTTGGCTAAGTGTGGGAGTAGTGAGAACTTAATTGCTCCATGCTCTCTCTCTTTTCAGATTGTTGAAGCAATGCAGATCGCCGAAGTGCCTCGAATAGCTGAAGTGGCTCGTCTCAAGGCTAGTCTAGGGGCGACAAGATTGGGGCTCATGAGGAATCAAGAACGGCTTTGTGAAACGTAGTCGAATCTCTGTAAGGCGAAGTATGAGCTGAATCACCTGAGATCGACCCTAGTTCGCCGAGACATAGAGAGGAGGCGATTAAAGGAGCGGATCAAAGATAGGACCCCTGAAGGTGATGATGTGGGCTCGTCTGCAAAAGCCAACCTCAGCCTGAAGCTTAAGTGCCTTCGCGACTCTCTATCTAAGGTGACAGCAGAGAGGGACGAGCTACAGAAGGTGACCCTCGGCAAGAGCATGGAAGTTGCTCACCTTCGGCGGGCAATCACCGATGGCTCTCGAGGGGCAGGCTCGGTGCGACTGCCTCGTCTGAAGATAAAGGTGAGAGATGACTCACTTAAAGAGCAAATTGTCGAGCTCGAGGCAGAGGTCGCTCGTCTTCATTCGTGATCCGGGTAGAGCAATGTCAGCTCCACTTCTTACACTCGAAAAAAGCGTGATAGAGGGATAACTTTCTATAAGCTTGCGCGTCGCTTGCCGTCAATGCATCGAAGCCCGGGCGATGCATAAAGTGGGGTGGCAGCTTCGTCGAGCGGAGCATCTGTTGGGGCCACCATTAGAACGGGTGCCGATGATGCTTCTCGGCTCGCCGGCTTAGAGACGAGCACCGAGGGGGGGCATCGGCAGTACAACATTCGTCGTCCCCGGGTGTCTCTCAACCGAAGTATCCCTGCGCCTAAGAGGCGTTGAAGTAGATCTCTGTAGTTTTTTGCTTTAGGTTTCACAAGTTTTGTATCTCGTTGCAAAGATGAGTAGTTGGTCTTGTAATTAGACTTGTTCCTCAAACTTTGATGAAATAATACTTGTTTTCCACACTTGCATGTTTTGTTAGAATTTGCAGTTGTCAACAGTTGTAGGAGCAACTCTGAATGGTTGGACGCTTGGTATTTACTCGTTCGCGAGCAGCAGAAAGTTGCGTCGAACCAAGTGTTGGACTCCGAACTTGTCATTTAGAGAGTGCCAATGGCTATAGGAGCAATTTCGAATGGTGATTCGCTCTTTACTTGTACAAGAGCAAGTAGTTGAAGCGGAGTCGAACCAAGTGTTGGACTCTGAGCGCGTCGTTTTTTTTTAAAAATATCAATAGTTGTAGAAGCAATTTCGAATGGTGATCCGCTTCGTACTCGCTTAGAGGTAAGTAGTTGAAGCAGATTTAAACCAAGTGTTGGACTCCAAGCATGTCATTTAGAAGGTATCAACGGCTATAGGAGCAATTCCGAATGGTGATCCGCTTCGTGCTCGCTTAGAAGCAAGTAGTTGAAGCAGAGTCGAACCAAGTGTTGGACTCCGAGCATGTCGTTTTTTTTTATAAAAAAAATTGTAAGTAGAGTTAGACTACCCCAAAATAGAGAATTTGCTAAGTAGAGTTAGACTACTCAAAAGATAGGAAAGTAGCGAATTTGCTAAGTAGAGTTAGACTACTCAAAAGATAGGAAAGTTGTGGGGAAAGATTTTTTATTGCAAACAACTGGGTGGCCGCTTCTAAGTTGCGAGCCGCCTTTACACTTTGATAAAGGGAAAATACAAGTAGGGAGTTTGGACATGTTTTCTGGAGCTCTCTTGGGGAAGTTGCTTGGAGCAGTGTTTAAACACCCTCTCGGTACTTCATTAAGTGCTCCGCGTTCCATGTCCTTGGTATCTTCCTGCCCCCCGAGTCTTCAAATTGATACGCTCCTGGGTGAATAACTCTGGAGACCCTATATGGTCCTTCCCAATTGGGTGCCAACTTGCCTCTTTTGCTTGGATCGGAGATCGATAACTTTCTGAGCACTAAGTCCCCATCTTTTAGGTTGGCGAGCCGTACCCTCTTATTGTAATCCTGGGTGATCCTACGGTGGTAGGTCTCTTGCTGAATCGCGGCTCTCTCGCGGACCTCGTCAATGAGATCTAGGCAGTTGCAAAGCTGGTTCGCATTCTGCGCTTCACTGTAAGCTATGAGTCGAGGTGAAGGCAGGCCCACTTCCAAAGGGATGAGAGCTTCGGATCCGTACGTGAGGTTGAAAGGGGACTCTCCCGTTGGAGCTCCTTTGGTGGTGCGATAGTTCCAAAGCACATTGGGGAGTTGTTCGACCCATAGCCCTGTAGTGGACTTGTCCAGCCTCTTCTTTAAGCCAGAGAGGATTTGTCGGTTTGCATTCTCTGCTTGGCCATTGGACTGGGGGTGTGCTACCGATGAGAACCGCTGCTGAATGTCGAGGTCGGTGCAAAAGTCGCGAAAGGTCGCTCCCGTGAATTAAGTCTCGTTGTCGGTTATAAGGATACAAGGTACCCCAAACCGACAGACGATGTTCTTCCAAAAGAACTTCTGGACCTTGTGCTCGGTGATTATGGAAAGAGGTTCAGCCTCTTTCCATTTTGAAAAGTAGTCTATTGCTACCACTAAGAACTTCAGCTGGCCCGGTGCTGGAGGGAAGGGTCCAAGCAAATCCATCCCCCACATTGCGAAGAAGATTGGATTCGCCAAGGAAGTGAGTTGTGCTTGGGGCAGGTGACGGATTGGGGCGAACTTCTGGCAGGAGTCACACTGGCAAATGTATTCCTCGGAGTCGCTTAGTAGTGTGGGCCATAAGTAGCTGTAGTTCAAGAGTTTCCGGGCGAGGGACCTTGCTCCCAAGTGCGCACCACATAGCCCATCATGGGCCTCCTTAAGGGCGTAGAGCACTTCCTCCGGGGAGAGGCATCTCAGATAGGGTTGCCCGTCTATCTGGGTGTAGGAGCGTTTGTACATGACCCCGCCCAGGAGTGTGTACCGCTCGGCTCGTGTCCTGATCCTCCTTGCCTCTTTCAGATTTTTGGGAAGGACTCCGCCTCGAAGGTACTCGAGGAGGGGATTCATCCAGTTTTTCCCAAGTGGTAGGGGGTAGGCTTCCATTCGCTCCGAGCTGTCTTCGTCAATGCTTGGTTTGAGAATGACCTCTATCAAGACGGTCCGTTCTAGACCCTGGA
The DNA here is from genome assembly GCA_017893485.1 of Hemerocallis citrina. Classification (NCBI taxonomy): domain Eukaryota; kingdom Viridiplantae; phylum Streptophyta; class Magnoliopsida; order Asparagales; family Asphodelaceae; genus Hemerocallis; species Hemerocallis citrina. The sequence goes on from CM030360.1 coordinate 25,428,634, forward strand.
GAGACGAGGAGGCGAGCTTAAAGAGGGCATCTGCTTGCGCATTTTCCTCTCGGGGAACCCGCTGAAGTTGAACATCTTCGAATAGAGCTAGAAGCTCCCTCACCTTTGCCAAGTACCTGGCCATACGGTTATTTCTTGCCTCGTATTCCCCGGACAGCTAGTTGACCACTAACTGGGAGTCGCTGAAGATCCTTACGCGCTCGGCACCTGCCTTGCGAGCCATGCAGAGCCCCACTATGAGGGCCTCATACTCTGCCTCATTGTTTGATGTCGGGAAGTTTAGGCGAAAGGAGTATTGGAGGACGAAAGCATTAGGGCCAGTCAGGATGACGCCAGCCCCGCTTCCATCGGTGCAAGAGGACCCATCTACATAAACGGTCCAGACAAAGGGGTCGGCAGACGACTCGCATGAGTCGGGGATGGTGTTCTCCACAATGAATTCGGCCAGAGCTTGGGCCTTTATTGCCGTTCTGTATTGGTAGCTGATGTCGTGCTGACTCAGCTCGATGGACCACTTCATGAGCCGCCCGGAAGTCTCGGGCTTGTGGAGAACTTGTTTCACCAGCTAGTCGATGAGGACGACCACCGAATGGGATTGGAAGTAGGGGCAGAGCTTTCGGGCCGCCATGACTAGGGCGAAAGCCATCTTCTCCAGCTTCGGATAACGGAGTTCGGCATCGCAGAGCACCTTACTCACGTAATAGATGGGCTTCTGCGTCTTATCCACTTCCCTCACAAGGACTGCGTTGAGCGTCTGCTCCGAAGCTGCGAGATAGAAATAGAGTACCTCCCCAGGTGCTGGCTTGCTCAGGAGCAGGGGGTTAGCTAAATATTCCTTGAGCTTGTCGAAGGACTCCTGTTGCTGCTGTCCACATTCGAAGCCTTTAGCCCTCCCGAGGGCCTTGAAGAAGGGGAGGCACTTCTCCCCAGACTTGGAGAGGAATCGCCCAATCGCGGCGAGGTGCCCCGTGAGCCTTTGTACTTCTTTGATGTTGGAGGGGGGAGCCATTTTGAGAATGGCCTGGATCTTTTCGGGGTTGGCCTATGCCCCTTTGGCTGACCATAAACCCCAAGAATTTGTTCGATGAGACACCAAACGCACACTTGTTCGGGTTTAGTCTCATATTGTGCCTCCTGAGCACTCCGAAGGCTTCTTGAAGGTCAAGGGTGTGCTCTTACCCTCGGGTGCTCTTGACCAACATGTTGTCAACGTAGACCTCCATGTTTCGGCCAATCTGGTCTCAGAAGACCCTGTTCACAAGGCGCTTTTAGGTAGCTCCCGCATTTTTCAAGCCGAATGGCATAACACGGTAGCAATAGAGGCCTTGATCCGTCACGAATGAGATCTTCGGGATGTTGGAAGGGAACATCCTAATTTGGTTGTACCCTGAGAAGGTGTCCATAAAACTGAGGAGCTCGTGCCTGGAGGTCGCATCGATCAGGGCGTCGATGCTGGGAAGAGGAAAGGGATCCTTCGGGCACGCCTTATTGAGATCGGTGGAGTCAATGCATATTCTCCAGCTCCCATTGGCCTTCTTGACCATCACCACATTGAAGAGCCACTCAGGGTAGTTTACCTCCTAAATAAATCGGGCGTTGAGGAGTTTCTCGATCGCCTATTGCCGCTCGGGAGCAAACTTCCGGCTCTTCTGTTGGACTGGCTTGACCCCGAGGGTGACACTTAGACGGTGCATTGAGAGCTCCTCTGAGATCCCGGGCATATCAGCTGCAGTCCAGGCAAAGAGGTCGCGGTTCTCCCGTATGCACCAGGAGATGTCTTGCTTAATGGAGGGAGAGAGAGCCTTGCTGACGCAGAACGTCTTAGTGGTGTCTTCTTCGAGGAAGGCCACTTCTTCCAGCTCGTCCACGGGCTCGGAGATAGTTTGACCGCCTTTCTAAGGAAGTTCGAGAACTTCTAGAGAGAGAACTGGACCCCCCATCGAGGTCATGTAGCACTTCCGAGCCGCTTCTTGGCTTCCCCTCACTTCTCCCACTCCTGAGGGCGTAGGGAACTTCATCTTCATATGGTAGGCTGAAGGGATGGCTTGAAGCGCAGCCAAACCTGGTCTATCCAGGACAACATTATAGGCGGCCTTGACGTCGACCACTATGAAGTCCATTAGCTCCGTGCGAGTTACCGGGGCCTTTCCTGCCGTTATGTCGAGGGTTAAACTCCCTCGATCGTAACCGGGACCCCAGTGAACCCGTGGAGAGTATAGCCTGTGGGCTTGAGCCGATCCCTCGACAGCTGAAGGCATTTGAAAACCCCCAAGAAAAGGATGTTGATGGAGCTACCGTTATCCACCAAGATTTGACGAACGTCGAAGTTTGCCATTCAGAGGTTGATGACGAGGGCATCGCAGTAGGGTGTGTGGACACCCTCCAGGTCCCTATCTGAGAATGTCACCGGGACTCCGAGGCCTTTTGGGGGAGGATGGCTCTGCACGAAGTTAACCTCCCTTACGAAGGCTTTTCGGGAGGAGTTGGAATCTCCCCTTATTGGGCCTCCATGTATCAGGTACAAGATGCCCTCTACTTCGGCCTCCGGAGTCTCCGTGCGCTGCTCAGTTCACCTGTTAGCCCCCTTAGGCGGCAGAGGCGGATCGGCCCGGTCCCTTCTCACAAACCGTGTGAGCTACCCTCTCTGGATGAGGACCTCGATTTCATCCTTCAAGGCCCGACAATCATCGATGTCGTGCTCGTGGTCCTGGTGGAAACGACACCACTTCTCCTGGTTTCTCTTCTTCCCGGGGGTATTCATCTTCGGATGTGGCGACAGGAGACCTTCATTCCCAATCTCCATTAAGATGGCGAATGCGCCTGGTTTAGCGGAGTGAATTTCTCGAAGCGGGAGAGAGGACGCCGCTGACCCCCATTGTCCTTCTGGAGCTTCTTTTGCGCCCATCTGCTTATTCCCGGAAGTCAATACCTCAAAGGTGGGGCGGTGGACAGCTTCTTCCGCTCGGATGTACTTCCAGAGTAGGAGCTCTGAGAAGTCCCGAGGGGACTTCTTGGCGAGGGACGCTCTGAGATCCGCATTGAGGACATTAGACTGGAAGGCGACCGTGGCCACCGAGGGTTCCAAGGAGGCGATGGATCTGGCCTCGGTAGTGAAACACTTAACACAGTCCCTCAACCGTTCGCCCTTCTTTTGGCTGAGGAACAACAGGGAGGCGCTCTTCTTCCTCGTGCGACGACTGCTCACGAAGTGCGTGAGATAGAGTCCCTCGAATCGGTCAAAGGAGAACATAGATGCCGGGGCAAGTCGGGAATACCACTCCCATGCCGGCCCCTTGAGTGTGGCCGGAAAGGTCTTGCAGAAGAGGGCATCGGATGCATGATGGATCATTATTAGAGTTTTGAAACTCTCAAAGTGATCCGTGGGGTCTGACTCCCTAGTGTAGGTCTCAAAGTGTGGAGACTTGAAGTTGTCGGGAACTGGGGCCTCCATGATGGTGCGGGGGAATGGGGGCCTGCTTGGACGGAGGTCCCTTGACTGTCGCTCTTCGTCTCGATCGAGCTGGCCGAGGTGCTTCTCCATCTCGTGGAGAATGCGGTAGACCGAGTCCTTCCTCCGGTCTTGCCTGGCTGAGCCCCGAGACTCGTCCTCATGTCGAGGAGGGCTGGGCTGTGCTGGCAATGGCTCAGGGTAGGTGGTAGGCTAACTGAACGATAGGGGTGACTCAGAGTAGGACGCGGACTTCGGGAGCGGCGATGGTGATCGGGAGAAGGGCCGCGATGGCTCGGAGCTGGCCTGGGATTCCGAGAGTGGCGGTGATTGCTCGGAACCGGTCGGGGACTTCAGGAGCAGTGAGGATGACGAGGAGCTAGCCGAGGGCTGGGTTCCCGAGGGCCACTGTTGAGGGCAGCGTGGAGTGCCGGAAGCACCTCCTGAAATTGCTGGAACTCCGCCCTTGTGACGGGGGCCTCCTGCTCGCGGTCGGCTCGAGCTGCAGGACGGCCAGCAGGGGAGCGGCTTCGCTTTGGGCAATGTAAAGGTGAGTCCCTCCATCTCCGAGGGGGGTTAGACCCCCTGCGGTCTGATCGGCGTGGCGACCGATCCCTCGCGTGCTCCCGGTGAGGGTTCGCCTCGCGGGTCCGCCTCTCCTCCAGATGAGTTCGAAGATCGAGCCCTAGCTCGGTTTGCCGATTATTGAGCACATCCCGCAGATCCTTTGGGGTAGGAGGACTGTGGGAGGCCAAAGAATCTGTGGAGGCATTGTGGATGGACACCCGAACCTGATGCACGGGTTGCTTGTGGCGGCTTCGCCTAGAGGGCTCCCCCACGTATGCCTGAGGCCCTATAGGCTGCTGAATGGACTGGGAGCCTGCTGCTCGAGCTGTAGGGTCTGCTGGTTAGGTGGAGGGAGATCTTCCGGAGGAGGAGGAGGAAGAGGATGAGAAGAGGTTGTTCTTCGGTTGGATGTTGTGGGCTTCTTCTTGGGAGGCATGGCTTGGAGTAGCTTTTGCTGGAGGAAGAAAGCAGGGTTGCTTGTCGAGTAGTTTCCAAAGACGATGCCAATCTATTACCGCTGGATTCTGGTGTAGGGGCAATAGATGAGATTTGTAGGTTTGTGAGGAACTCGAACAAGCTGGATCTCCCTTCTTCCCTGTTGAGAAGTTGACTCCTTGGTGCTCCCGCTGACCTTCACAAACGTTCGAAACACCGGGATGGATCCCGACGACGAACCCTCCGACGCTCTTGTCAATACCAAAAAAAGTAAAGGGAAAGAGCTTGAGTGCACAAAGAGTGATCACCTTTCACATTATGAGGTAGAGGGGGTTTTATAGTCGTCATGGGAATCTCCTTCAGGATAAGAGTGAATCCCTACTTCCCGGTGTGGCAAGATAGTGGTGGTTATAACCACCTCCTCAAGATCAGGGCGAACCAGGATTTCCTCCAATCCTGTTAAGCTGGCCCCTAACGGGTTGACACCCATTTTCAGCTGAACAGATCCATCCATGGGTTAGCGGGTCCAAGAGAAAGGACCTGGTTCCCAATTCGGACCCGTTTGTAGGTGAAATTACCATCCTGCCCCTAGGACTTTGAGATTTGCACGCCCTTTGAACGGTTCTGATTTAACCCCATTTTTAGCCATATCACCCTTCAAAACAAATTAATCCCAACCCCCCGTCAACCTCTCCACCATTTCATCCCCGTCGTCGTCATCCACCGCTCGAACCTAACTCCACCGCAACCTATTGCCCATTACCGCCACCAGCCAAACTGCCCACACACCGTCACCTCCTAGTCACCATCAACCTCTCCTCCTCGTCTCAGTCGTCATCCCCGTCCTCTTCTTTAGCCATCGTCCCAAACCTCCACCGTAACCCATCAACCCACCTTCACCTTCTCACCATCTCCTCGCCGCTCGAACCACCGTCGCCCTCTCCCAACCACCCCGTTCATCTTCTCCACCCTTGCCGAAGACCCCCCATTGCATCGCCATCGCCGTTCAAGCCCGAGCACTCCGTCGCTTCGTCTCTTCTGTTTTCGTCGAGAAACAGAGTCGCCATCGAAGCCTCGCCGTTGTCGTCGCTTCCCGACCGCAACGCCACCGTCGTGCGTGGTCGCCGCCCTTGCCGTGGTCGCCGCTGCCGTTGCTTCACGACCACAGCACCGCCAGTTGTCGTCGAGTCTCTCCCGCGCTCTCTCACTCTCATTCGAATTGAGGAAGAAGGAGAAGGGTGATTGGCCGAACTTGGTGTTTGGTGTTTTGGCGTGTAGCAGATCATGTGTTGTTGTTTGCTGTTCTGGGTGAAGTAGAGGTTGCTGTTATGGATTTGAAGTATACAAAATAAGTATGCATTTGGGATTGTATCTATATTCTCCAGTTCTTTCTTTGCTATCTGTTGGATACTTATGATCTAAAGATGAAAATGTATCTCAATAAACTCTTTGCTCTATGTTGGTTCTGAATAATTTATTAGTTCATAATGTTATGATATACTAATATATGATGATTAAAGATTTTTTATTCGGAATAAACTATGGCCTCTGTACAAAATTTTTAAGAAAATTTGAAGGATTTTTGGTTTAGTTGGCACTCTCAATTGTAGAAATAGACTCTCAATTTTAAAGAACTTTTTGTTCTATTTTTCAATTAAATTTAAAGAAAATTTAAAGAAAATTTAAAGGAATTTTATAGGAAATTTTAAGGAAATTTAAGAAATTTAAAAGGAAATTTAAAGGAATTTTAAAATTAATTTTAAAGGAAATCATAAGGAATTTAAATGGAATTTTTAAGAAATGTTATGGAATTTAAAAGAAAATTTTAAGAAAATTTTAAGAGAATTATAAATGAATTTTAAAAGAAAATTTTAGGAATTTTTAAAGAACTTTTTAAAAAAAATTTAGGAAATTTTAAGGAATTTTTAGGAATTTTTAAGGCATGGGGGTAAAAAAGTAATTTCACCCCCCAACTGTTAAAAACCTAACGAAATTGGACGCCAGGTGCCTATAGGTCCAATTTTGACAAGTTCAGGTGTGTTTAGGGTATTACCGTAACTTCAGGTGTGTTTAGGGTATTAGCACAAACTTTAGGTGCCTATAGGTCCTTCCCCCATTAAAATTTTCTCTATGTTAACTTTAGCTACATGATCTGCAACCATGTTGAGCTCTCTTATATTATGCAAAATGATATTTGGGGCAACGATTCAGTAATTCTCTGCTATTGTCAATGATATGTTTGATCTTCCAAGACGGTGTAGTTGACATGTCGTTTATCCACTGTATAATATTAGTAGGGTCGTTGACGATCTCGGAGTCAGGCGTTATCAATAACTCTAAAATTCAAGGTCATTTGGAAAGGTAAACTTTGTGAATGGCATATATGTATTAAATCACATAGTTGATCTATATTGATAGACTAGATTTGCCCGTGGGCACGTGCCTACGGCACGTCTTCAGAATGATACAGCATATGAAAAGCCTTGTAAATAGTAAATCAACAATTATGTAGCTCAAGTTTGAATAGTATGACAATAATTAGTTACAAATAAAAATCCATGTTTATATATATATATATATATATATATATATATATATATATATATATATATATATATATATAATAAAATACAAAGAAAGCTATCAAGTGGTTCTCCTTCAATTCCCCCAAAATCAAAGGCGCGGATCTAACCTCACAAAACACATTTTCCCCCCGCAAAAGTTTCCCCCCAAAACAACTCCTTTATTTATTTAATTCTCTCTCTCTCTCTCTCTCTCTCTCTCTCTCTCTCTCTCTCTCTCTCTCTATATATATATATATATATATATATATGGAAACATGAACTTTTATATCCCAATTTATAATTATTTTTCAATATATACTAATGAAAACATTGACATTTATTTACAACAAATTATTGTCATACTATTCAAACTTGAGCTATATAATTGTTGATTTACTGTTTACAAGGCTTTTCATATATTGTATCGTTCTGAAAATGTGCCTACGGCACGTGCCCACAGGCAAATCTAGTATATATGTGTGTGTGTGTGTGTGTGTGTGTGTGTGTGTGTGTGTGTGTGTGTGTGTGTATAATAAAACACAAAGAAAGCTATCAAGTGGCTCTTCTTCACACCCCCCAAAATCAAAGGCCCAGATCTAACCTCACGAAACACATTCCCCCCCCCCCCCCCCTAAAGTTTCCCCCCAAAACTCAAATTCAAATTCCCTCCAAAACTACTCCTTTATTTATTTAATTATCTCTCTCTCTCTTTCTTTATATATATATATGTGTGTGTGTGTGTGTGTGTGTGTGTGTGTGTGTGTGTGTGTGTGTGTGGGTGTGTGGGAAATGCTCAGTTGAAAATGCAAATGTCTGTGAAAACGTGAAAACGACCCTAGGCCGTTGTTTGAGACAACGGCCTAGGTTATAATGCATTATAACCTAAGCTGTTGTCTCCAACAACGGCCTTAGTGGCTTTCCACGTTTCCACAGACATTTGCGTTTTCAATGGAGCATTTCCCTATATATATATATATATATATATATATATATATATATATATATATATATATATATACTATATTTTCCCGTGGGCACATGCCTACGACATATATATATTATATCTGCTGGTGGGCACGTGCCTACGGCACGTCTTCAGAATGAATTTGGAGTATAAAAGTTCATGTTTCCATAAGTCCATGTTTGCATAAGTCTATATATATATATATATATATATATATATATATATAGAGAGAGAGAGAGAGAGAGAGAGAGAGAGAGAGAAATAAATAAATAAAGGAGTTGTTTTGGGGGGATTGAAGGAGAGCCACTTGTTAGCTCTCTTTGTGTTTATTATATTGATATGAACAACACAACAAATTAACCATACCGGGCCGGGCTCAACACGTTCGGGTTGGCCTGTGTTTCAGGCGGGCTCAGGTCAGGTTGGAGCATCAACCGGGCCAGGTGGGAAGAGCGACCTGGGTCGACCCACAAACCCGTACGGGTTAAACCCGTATTGGGCCGAGTTACAGGTTGTCCCGGAAAATTCATTAGTTTTTTTTAACTCCAAATAATTTAAACAAAAAAAATGAGTTAAATTCAGTCAAATGAGTGTGAAGTGTGAAGTGTGAAGTGTGAAGTGTGAACAAAAAATTAATTGCCCACTACCCACTACTCAATTAACCCACCTCACCATAACTATTTATAGCCAACTCCACCTTCTCACTTCTCTCATCTCACCAATGTGGGACTAAATGCAATTGGATTTTAAAATTTGAAAACTTTTAGTCCCACATTGCTGAGATGAGAGAAGTGAGGAGGTGAAGTTGGCTATAAATAGCTAGGGTGGGGGTTATCTAATTGAATAGTAGGTAGTAATCAATTAATTTTGATGTTCACACTTATTTTTATAAAAAAATAATATATATATATATATATATATATATATATATATATATATATATATATATATATATATATATATATATATATATATATATTTGCAGTATATATATGTATGTCTTGTAGCAAAAAAAAAGATTAAAAAAATAAACAGAAAAAAAAATATAAAAACAAAAAAATCCAAACGGGTTAAACCCATGAGTAAAATCCTAAAATTCAATGGATACAACCTCGCGAGTCAACCAGCGGGTTGGCGGGCGGGTTACTTGGTCAACAGGTCGAGTGGGTTGGGATCGCAAATTTTACGACCCAGGTAGACCCGCGGGTTCGTGTATATGGGTCGTGGGTCAACCCGGTCCAATTGCCATCCCTATCTAATTGCACCCATAGAGCATTATGGTCCATCCAAGCTTCATGAAGGTACTCTCATTCACCATATTTAATTCACGAAAACTGAGACCTCTGCTTCCTTTCGGAAGTTGTAATTTACTCCATGAAGTAGGATAGATATGGCGCCCTCCTGGATTGTAGCCCCAATAATAGTTATTGGCCATGGCTTCGAGTTCTTTTAAGTTCCTTTAGATAACTAGCATAGACTCATTTGATAAAAGGAGACAACAAGTAATGACAAGTTGATGAAAATCTCATACCCCGCATGGGAAAGATAATTGACTTCCAAGCCCCTGAGTTTGTTATGCATCTTTTCTAGTAGGAATCGCCCAGATCGCCGACGCCCAGTCCCTCCCCTGTCGAAGTCGCCGACGACCAGATCGCCGACACCTGCTCTCGCGCCTCAGATCGCCGATGCTTGTTGTCGCGAACGAAGTCGCCGACGCCCAAGATCGATGTTGTCATCTCCTCAGGTCGCGAAGCGACTATGTCGTGCCAGAGCATCCTCCCGTGCCTATGGTTGCGAACACCATGGATCTGGGGATGGGGTCGAGATCTCAAGTGTGTGAGGCCGGTGGTTCGGCATGGGACCCGTGGGTCCAGGCCAGTTTGTTTGCTATGGGAGGTGGGGACTGTGTAGCACATTGTTCTGCACGATTGTAGGGCTTGGGCCCGAAGATGGGGTCCCTCTATGATGTGCGCTCACTTGTTTAGGTGTCCAACAATACCGCCAATGCAGTCTTGACAACGCCTACTATCAGGCTATTGAGCTTCCTCCAGCTTAGGCCACTGTCTCGTAACAGCGTCGCCTTCTCCCTCATTGGGAGTAAGAGCCAAGATGAGTCTGTGTGGTGAGAAATCGTCTGAGAGAGCAAGAGTGTGAGAGGTGAAGGTATCCTCTCCACGGCTCTCTCCTGGAGTGTGATTTTTAGTGGGGTGAGCGAGATAGTTGTTTGGTGAGAAATTGCCTGAGAAAGTACAAACGTAAGAGAGGTGAAGGTATCCTCTTCACGGCTATCTCTTTGGTAGCGGCTGTGGGAGATGTTGGCGCGTTTGTAGGATGAGTGGTGGAGATGGTGGGAGGGTGTGGTTGCTGTGCATGTGCCGTGGTGTCATAAGTCAGCCTGCGAGGCTTGAGCCCAAAGCTGGGGTCCCCCAGTGAGGAGAAGGCAGGGATCGGCAGGTGATAAAATCCTACCAGACTAGTTTCAGGTAGGTGTACATGTGCCGTGGAGGCAGTGTACGAAGCGAAACTGACGTACATACAATTTTGCTGGACCGAGCTTGTTTGTTAGTCCACCCTCCAGAGGAATTTGTTGTTTGTACGGGTTATGTTGCTTCATGTATGTTTATTTCCTGTCTGTACGTTGTTATCTTGCCCAGTACTCTGCGTTTGTATTATTAATTTCTTATTAATGAAGTAGGGTGGCCATACACCACCTTCTCCTTCACAAAAAAAAATCGATAAGAAGTTAAAGATAAGCTCTTCGTAAACTGAACCCCAAGATATCTTTCATCTCAGTACATTTTTTGTACACCAAGATCTTAAAAAAATTTCTTTTTGGCATCATCATGGACATTCTTGTTGAAAAAAAGGAAGATTTTGTATAATAGATTTCTTTCTCATAGCGATTAGCATATCGAGCGATGATGAGTTTGGCTACTTCCAGATTTCTGTACAAGGCTTTGTTGAATATTAATAAATCCTTTGCAAATAGGAGGTGGTTAATGGATGGTGCTGAATTATTGACTTTAATTTATTTAAATCACCTACTTGTTCTACTTCCCGAATTAGCTTGATACTGACATGGGTAAAATTAAAATCAAATCGGTATTGTTCAAATTGGACACAAATCTTAAAGCTCTCGACGGTATAACGGTGAATTTCACTAGAAACGGGTCCGTAAAGGAGAGTTGGACCTCTTTTAAGCCCAACAACCCAAAAACAAGTTTGTCAAACTAGGTTGCCATTGCAGCCCAACATGAAGGAATTCATAATTATCTGAAGTGTCGTTTAAACTCTCGATCTTTAAGAGAGTAGCCACTTCTATCTTTCCATCCATAAGAAACGGTTTAAAACCCATATTTCTTTACAAAGAGAAAAGTCTTAACTCTATCTCCATAACTACTCCTATATCTTCATGAAGAAGAAAGTCAATAAACTCTATCTCTTTGTCAAAATAAGAATAATCGAACCTTATATCTTCATGAAGAATAAAATAACCAACCTTATCAAAACACCGGTAAGTAGAGATAAATCAATATCTTAAAACCACCCCCCAAGCGATTATAAATACCCCATGACCTCTACAGGAACCAGGTAATCAGTATTTTGCCACTAAAAACTCACGTATATTTTTTAGTTCTGACTTGGGCGTCGGAGGATCTGTAGTCCGGGTAAACCACAGTGTTTCAGACTTTTGCAAGTCAATCAGAGCGATCGCCACCGTTCAAATCAGATCTAAGCATCCAAATGAGTTGAATTTAGGAATCAAGATCAGTTTGTAGCAGTCAATATCAGTAAAAACTAAAAGGTCAATTCTTTTATTGTTTCCAAAAATAATTCACAACATCTGTTTGCTTTCACACAAAAAATAGCAGTAACAGATTAGCGTCGTCTGTGGGAAACACAAAAGGAATTCGACCAAAATTTGCCAGTAAAAACTATTTTCAGCCATGCCTCCCAAGGGGAAGGGGAAAGAGAAGGTGGCGACCTCAAACTAATGAGCCAACCATCTTCTTCCAACTCCTCCGCATGAGGATGTCCTTCCTACCTCTTAGCATGATCAGCCTCCTCAACCAGAACAGCCTCAACAGCCTACCCAACCTCCCTTCAAAGAGGTTGCATAGGGGGGCTCCATAAGAAGTCAGCACCGTGTGCAGATAAGGGGTTGGTCTACACCTCTACACCCTCCACGGTACCCCCTGAGCACCTCAAGCATAGTCGGACCTCCATCAGATCATACTCTCCCGATAGCAGGGTCTGACCTCTGAAATTTCTTGAATGGAAGGTGAGTCAAGAACAAGATTGTTGGTGTATGCCATAGAGGCCATTCTTATATTGACCTTGCTAGTTTACATTGTATCATGACATTTATTTCATATATGAGACATTTTATTTATTGTGTGGTTTATTGTGATCAAATGAACATAATAGAGTCTTTAGAATAGTAGGTTCAATACCATGGGACATCAAGTGCATGACTTGATTATGAGACCATATTGGTTGAAATCAAAACACTATTCTTAAATGTCCCTAGTCAAGTATTATTGTGAATTAGGACAACAATAATACATATAGACTAGTATGTGCATAGACTGATGACCATATCTCACGAGTCATAGATATGAGATATCAACAATAATACATATAGACTAGTATGTGCATAGACTGATGACCATATCTCACGAGTCATAGATATGAGATATCGAGTCTTCACATAAGTACAAATTAGAGTAATAATAAACTGGATTGACCCACCATGAGAACGCTGCATGAATCGTTACATGAGTGTCATGAGCGATTCTCACAGTGACCATGGTGTACATGGTCTTTTGACTTGAAGCCACTATGGTTTCCTGCATGAGAAGTTATATATTTAATACCGTCAAACATCGTCTGTGATAAGATGATTATAAACACAGCTATTGGACACATACTATGAATCATGTGGAGGGATATGAGTGACTTAGATAGGATTTGTCCCTCTTACATAACATGAGTGATATCTTCGAGCTCCTTGATTGAGTGAGACTGCAAAATATATGACCGTGCTTAAATGAGTCAATATGAGATATTGATCTCATTTATTTTTAATAAGTCTACTCGGACAACAAGAAACCAAAGATTGAACTATACAAAGGTGACATGCTCCATATCTTGTGGTTAATTAAGATATCTGGACAAAAGAACTATACTATATGGTAACATTGGTCACAGATACGTTATGTCAAATCACTAACATTCACATTACTTGAGTAGCGGTGATGTATAGCTAGATACCACTCACTGTTTGTAACACCAAAATATGATTTTAGTATCACTGACAACGTAATGGGAACCTACAAGGTCACACTCTTAGAATGGATCAAAATTGGGATTTAAATTCATAAGATGAATTTAATTGGGAATCCAGGTAAGACTTGGACTCCCAACATTGGTTGGAAAATTAATTAGATTAAATGGGCAAACCAAAATTAGAAGGCCCACACATGAATTCGACCTAGGTTAGATTGTGAGCCCAACAGTCTCACTACTCTCTTAGGGTGGATTTCTCGCTATATATATGATATGTATCAGTGGAAAAGGAACAAGGAAAAACCCTAGCCATCACAGAAAGTGAGAGAGAAAGGGGGAGAGAGAGAGAGCGCGGGGGGAGAGGAACATCCACTTCCTGCAGCTACCACCGCAGGTGTGAGGCAGAGCTCGATTTTGTTGTTCGGTCGTGTGGATACCGTAGAGGCACCGCAACGTTGTAGTGCTCGTGATTGGTAGATTGTGGAGACAATCGTTCTATCGTTGAGGTAAAAGCTAACACATTTTATGGTTTTCGCATGAATCCATGATTGGGTTTCAATTTTTTTATATTTATTTCCGCTGCCTATTTACTCTGTTGTAAACCTTGAAACCCAACAAAGGTTCTCCATCCAGCACACCAAGAAAGCAAGATGAGTCCCTCTCCTCGAAGACAGAGACGCAGAAGAACTTCCTTCCCCTCCCCCAAGGGGCAAAGAAGCCATCACTTTCCCTAGGGGACAAAGAAGGACTTCTCCCCCTCGTGGAGAGAAGGAGCCTAACCCCAAGCCGATCAGCCCACATGAGAGGTAGGCAAGAAGAAGCACCCGTCAGCAGGGTAGAATTCTGAAACTTCAAAGATGAGATCCTTCAAGCCTTCAACATTGTCACCAGCAGAAGACACTGTAACACCCCGAATCCCAAATACACTGAATTCGAGATGTTCTACAGGATCTTTCCGCTTCATTTAGTACAATTTTACAAGGAAATTTGAACTTTTCACTTTACATCAGAGTTTACATGAATACATTACAATTTACATTGCACAGCAGAAGTAAACTTTACAACAATGAGACAAATGTACAACAACATTGAATAATCTTTAAGCATCTGTTCTTCTTTAATCTTTATCATGCCATTTACCTGCATATAAGACTGTGGGTACGTCAGTTTATTCAACTGACGATCATTATACACGGCCATCCTCTCTATGCCGGAAATAGTATAACTTATTTTCCATATTTAGCAAACACAAACTTGTCACATATCAAACTAAAGGGACTACCCTATTGATGTCGTGTTGTGATTGTGCACTTAGTCCTTAATGCAGTTATTTATGTTACATGACACTAATGCGCACTTGTTCGGATTCTATACATCCCATACTACATAGGTCCGAGGGCAAGTCCTTAATCGTTCTTCATCTTTGTAGGGTTCAATCCCTCGCCATGACTTAATCTACTACTGTAATTACGGTAGATATCTTAAATGATCTATGAGTACAAGCACGTGTACAGAAAACCTGGAGGGGAATCCCACGTCATGTCACGACGCATCGTGAAGACAGCCTGTAGCAATTTTAGCTTCCTTCATGGCACACGACCCTCTTGCAGTCACCAAACATCCCACAAGCGTCGCCACCGGGACGGTACCCTGGAGCAGTATCCACGTCATGTCACGACGCATCGTGAAGACAGCCTGTGAATACTCTCACGCCGCCAATCCAATGGCCCTCATACTCATGTTTTTCTCCTACTTTCATCACGTCTCCACTATGTACTAATCCTTAGTTTTTATCAAAATCATGAACAAAAATCAAAGCTTTAGAGTTAGCCTCTCTACTTAACCGGACTTATTCACTCATTCAAACATGACCAACCTTGGTCTTTCTTTTCAATTCTCATTTCATTTATTTCCAAATGCCGGGGGAGACTTAGCTACTCTTTTTGTTTCAATTTTCAATTCACAATTTCCAACTTGAGTATTTCCAACTCATAAATTCCCATGTTGAGTTATCATACTCAAAAGTATTTCTCTTTTCCAATCATGATTTCTAATTCGTTCAAATAGTCCATAACTATACATGAAATTCAACTATTCATCATGTAACTCATGAAATGTTATTTTCACATAAAAACCCACATCACTAATTACTCAATCAAAGGTAAACATTTACACTTCATAATTTTCACACTATTCTCAACTGAGAATAATTTGCATCACATCACACAATATAATTTCTTTTTGCCACATTAATTTTCTAATCCTTCATTCTTTTTGCAAGACATAATTTCACAAAAATATAAATATAAAACCATAGTTCTATTTACACATTTCATTCTCAAATCATGTTTTATTTCATGTAAATAATTCCCAAATTATTTTTCATAAGTCCTACACATTTTTAGAAAAATAACCATTTTTTTTCATAATTTTTGGATCACTAAAACACTCAAAAAAATAAGTTTTCCAATCTTGCAGAGGCCAAGATTCGAACCCAGCACGCAGAGGACATAGCCAAAGGCACCGGCCACTAGGCCACTTGCGCCAGCAGAATAAAAGGAGAGCAGAGAGTATTTAATGCGCTCGGTCACTGATTCTTTATTTTAAAAATTCATGAAACAAAATATGGTGCCACAGGGATTCGAACCAGCAATCTTAGACCGAAGGTTACTGTAGCAATTAGAGCCGTCCCGACCACTTGAGCTACGCGCTCAAGTTGTCAAGAACGCAACTCAAAACTCATTTAAACCAATTCTCTCTGTTATTAAAACGTCTCGATGTTCAACTGGTCCTCATTTCACTTTGCTTTTATAAAAATTACTGTGAAACTCCAGATTGATTATTTCTCGTCTAATTTACATATCAGTATGAAAAAAAATAATTTTTTTCAACAATTAAAATATATTTTCATACAATTAATCCGAATTCTACCTTATAACTACCACATTCTTCTTTTCGACATCTATTAACAAGTAATGCTACTAATCCCTTTATTAGCAAACTTCATATTAATTCTCTGTTTTTAACCTTTTACCAAACATACTAATCTATATCTTAATTCATTTATTTCAATATCACACAATGATCCATTTAATCACATGAAGTAGCATTGCCAATCTACTAACTTTGTGTATATAATTTGTGATGTAGATAATGAGACTTTCTTTAACAATCCATGGTTATAATTAATCCATACAAACTTAGATTTTTACTAATCAAATCACATACAATTGCACACCCACATTCCAATCAATTCATAGATCAATTTTCCAATTAAAAGTGTACTCTTATTAATATTTTTCTTGCTTCATTCATTCAATTTAATCTAGCATACATCCCTAATTAGAAATATAGAAAATTTACCCACCTTGTATGGAGAGAAAAACACAAATAGTAACCTCCTAGACGAATGTCCTTGCGGCGAAATGCTCCTCCTTGAACACATGCACACAAGCCTCCAAGCACACCCAACCAAACCGAGAGCTCCTCCTTCCTTGATGCCGGCCTCTCCCCCTTCTAGTTGCAAGCAAAAATCCCACACAAACTCTCAATCTTTTACTCTCTTACTAACTACTAGATAATGTAATTGAACTATAGGTTTGGAAGAATTAAATTGCACAAGAATACTAGCCATGGGAGGGGGTATTTATACTAAAATCTTGATGGAATGGAGGGCTAGGATCAAGTAGTTGGTTATAAGATGGAGGGCTAAGATGAAAGTAGGAGTTACATTAACTACCCACAACCAAGTAACCACCAAGCATGATCTCCACTCAAATTTTTGGTTTCCCTCCCAAAAGAAGCCATCCGGCCATCAATAGGAAGTGCATATTGCACGTGTACATGTAGTGCACGTGCATGCAACTAGGTCCAAAAATTGTACATTTTATTTTATATAAAAATAAACTTTAATTTTTGTATTCTACATTACAAGCCATATTTTAAAAATTAACTAATGGGCTTTAGTTTAATGGGCCAAAATAATTATTATAAAATAATAAATTAAATTAACTTTGGGCTTTTAAAAGAAAAGGCTTTTTGTCTAATTGAAAGAAAGCTTTGTGAAAATAATTTAAAGCACATATTTAAAAATCCATACTCATCATAATGGAAATAATCATAACATTTAATTCAACCAAAAATATTGCACGTGCACACTACGTGCAAAATAAAATAATTTTTCATAAATGAAAAATCAGGGCATTACAGACACACTAGCTTTCACCACTCTACTCCTCCATGACATGAGGAGTCCCGCAGGTCCACTGGGTCCAAAGAATAAGACAACGCATCCTCTAGCGCCTCCAAAAGATGGAGGACCATCTAGCACTAATGAAACAAGAAGTGAGAATACATGAGGGAACATATCGCCCCATCCGACCCCCCCCCCCCCCTCTCCAGAAAACTCCCCGAGGTTTATGTTCCAGCCAACTTCAAAATTTTAGCTTATGAGTCATACAATGGAGAGTTCGGCACTGTAGACCACCTTTATAGTTTTAAAACCCTCATGATGAACCACCATGCATGTGACTCCCTCCTCTGCAAGATGTTCCCAGCAACCCTAAACGGATCATCACGAGAGTGGTTCTCTCATCTCTCTCCAGGGTCCATCTTCTCCTTCGATCAGCTTGTGGAACTCTTCCTCACACATTCATCACCAACCGCATGATAGCGACGGCACTGCGGCGGAGCGGGGACGGCGACGCTGTGGTCGGAAAGCGACAACAGTGACCTCGACGAACTTCAGCGAGCAAGCTCTACCTTCGTTCGAAAACAGGGGAAGGCAAAATAGCGGGGGATCGGCTTGGTCGGTGGTAAGGATGTTAGGGGGGTTGCGACGGCTGTGGGGATGATGAGGGACGATGACGAGGTGGATCAAGGGTGCAGGCGAAGTGGGTGCTCACGGTGGATTGGGTTACGGCGATGGGTTGAGTTGGGTTCGAGCGGCAATGGCGATGGGTCGGGGTGTTATCGTTGGGTTCTGTGGGTGGTGCACGGGGAAGGAGGGTGACGGAGCTAGGTGAGGTCAAAGGTGGAGAGGCAATGGCGGTGGCTCGGGGTGAAGACAAAGTGGTGGACGGAGTCGATGGGAGTTGGGCAATTAGGGAAACAGGAAGAGGGAGAGCGGGAGATGAGATCGGGGGAGATGGAGAGGAAGAGGGTTCACAGGGAAGAAGATGGTGGCGGGGTGCTGGCATCGCAATGGGTTCGAGCGGGAGGAAGGAGGAAGATGAGTTGGGTGATGGTCGATGGCTGTGGAGTTCGGGGAAGATGAAGAAGGAGGGAAATGGTTTTGTTTTTGTTTGGGTTTAAACTGAGAAGGAGAGAGAGTAAGGGGGAGTTATAATAAAATAATGTATATAGAATATAATAATAAGAGGGAAGTTATTGAGAGGAGGGAGTTACGGGATTACATAATGAGGGGGAATCAATAGTCTGATAATTAGGGATAGTAATTGGGGGGGGGGGGGGGGGGGGGTTGGGGGGTTATAGGAGAGATTCTAGGGATTGTTTAGAGTAGAATTGATCTGGTCAACACACAATTAAGAGAAGAATTGGGTTAATGGGTTTGGGTTTAAAACCATTGGGCTTTATATTTGGGCTTCACAATTTAGGTTAAATAAACAATGCAAATCAAATGAATATAAATTGGGCTTAAAATAACAATTGGGTTGGGCTTCAAATTAAATAATTAAATAGTATAAAATAGGTCAAGATCAATTGGGCTTTAATTAAAAATAATAATAATAAAGATCATGAAAATAAAAGTAATAACAACATCACTAATATTAATAATAACAATAATAATAGTAATAACAATAATACTCATAATAATAATAATGATAATGATAATGAAAAGAAATAATAAAATAGTAATAACAAGGTTATATAAAGGAATTGGGTTTATCAAATTATTAAAGAAATTTCGA
Organism: Hemerocallis citrina; assembly: GCA_017893485.1. Classification (NCBI taxonomy): domain Eukaryota; kingdom Viridiplantae; phylum Streptophyta; class Magnoliopsida; order Asparagales; family Asphodelaceae; genus Hemerocallis; species Hemerocallis citrina. Next base: position 25,447,831 of record CM030360.1, read on the forward strand.
TTATTTCTAATTTGGCTAAAATGAAAATAGTCGATCAATAATAAGAAAAAAATGGAAAGTAAAGTTAAAATACACCCTCATTCGAAATACACATAATTCCTGATTGAAAAAAAATTTAATAGAAAATTCAAAATACGAAAAATTATTCAGAAATTATATATTTACGGGAACGAGGGTTACACTGCCACCCCACTTGGATGCTCTGCTTGTCTCGAGTTCTCCTGCCCTCGCGACCCGGTATCCAGTACCTGATTGAGTGGGCACGTCAGTACTTATACTGACGCAATGCTGATAAGGAAACAGTGATCTCTAAGCTTGAAATCACAATCAATCTTGATGAGAAAGAAAACGTGCATCCTAATTATCTAGTGTCAGAGTATGCCATGACCTGGAGTCTAATGCATAAGACACGATGTACAGAAAACAGATGCACTTAGTCTAATGTCAGCAAGACTCTGGATACGCATGCATCCCATACTACATACACTCAAGATCAAGCCGTGTTCTCCATTTTCTGGGTTTTGAACCCTCGCCATGCAAATATTCTACTATTGTACTCAACCTGTTCCTGATAGATACAATCGTGTCTGGTGAATCTGGCAGTTATCATTGCTAAACACAGTGGCGTTTGCCACTAGTGCCCCAAACCGGTTTGGGTCGCACCAAATACGATGACGATCTTATACATACACTACCGCGTATCTATGGTGCCGAAGATCCATGGGACAGCAACCCCGTGGTCCGTTCGTGTCCACTCAACATAAGAACATGACGACCTCAAAGGACTAAGCCTTCTATCCGACAGGAAGCTTCCGTTCTTACCACGGCACTTCAGGAATCAACAGTGCGAGATATGCACACCAGCATGTATCCCTAATAACAGGAAGAGACAACCTTGGTTATCACCGCCTAGTACTGACTCTTAGACGAGTCGGATTATAGGGAATCACCCTTAACACCAACTTGTTCTTCGAGCGAACAGTAAAGAAATAATAATATGAAATAACATTGTGCTAAACCTGCGAGCTGTCAAATCATGCATAGTGTCTAAAGAATGACTGAGCCCAACCGGTTCTATCAAAAATAACTAATCACAATCACGGCGAACCGACATTTATCGGTTGCCAACACCTCTATAGGTCTTTGACCTAAGGTCCCCGGCCCGCGACCCTCAGCAAGCAGTACAACGGCATCCAAGGGATTGCCTCATACCCAGCAATAAAGGTGAAACACACACAACTTACTAATATCAAGTTATTTACAGACCTAGACATCAACACATTCTAGACGAGGTAGATAACCTAGCCTATCAACCCCTAAACATCGCGATCTGATCTCCATTAGTCGCCACCACCTCCGTCTCAGGTCTCATACAGTATCATGGCCCGCGGTCAACTTCTCTCGGTAAACAAACCAACGGTGCAAGGAAAATCACTATCTCTCGAGGTGGAAAATAAATATCAATACAATCCTTGCCAACTAGGTTGATAGTCTTAGGGTATCATAACCTAGACTAGCTCCAAGCTATACTAGCTGCGAGCCCCACATACAACAAATCGACCACAAAGCTATTCTCCCAACTTACTCACGTGTCCATCATGAGTACCAAGCACAAGGATCTCACATAAGTCCCACATAAAGTGCTTAATAGGGATAATCATTCAATCATCCCAAACTCAAATCACCTTATAGTCATAAATCTTGTAGCATGCTTAAAGTTCCATAATTGATGCTACCTTCAACGGAATCCAACAAAATTACACTTTCTAGAAGGGTGGGAACCTCTACTACAATTTTCTAGTTGACAACTTCCTCAAATTCCTTATAGAACTCAAGTTCCCTGATTTAACACACTCTTAAGATCGACCAAGACAGCAGGTTGCTGAACTTGTAACATTTGTAACTTCCAATATACAGTTCGGAATTACTTGATATTACCCATTCTAGAATGCTAAGACCCTGTACTACAAGTCTCTAGTTAATCATTTTCGCAAATTCAGCCTTCTGGAGGCTATACCATCCCTATATATTCTCAGCTGTGTATTTCTTCATACGCTTGCTGCATCTTGCCATCAACATAAAAACTTGTTCGCTTCTCGGAATTACTCGATTCTAGATTCTATGGAAAGGTGGGAGTGTATACTACAACTTCCTAGTTTGACATATCCATGGATTCATCCATTAAAATCCTCAAAAATTCCAATTTCCATCAGGTGCACATATAGGGAAAAATTGATTCATTTAACAAACAGGGTCTCGACTAAGACTGTGTCTGCCCCAATCTTAGGAAAATCATAAATTTTGCTACACAGACTAGAATTGAATGATTCTAAATATTTTGGAAAGCTACGACTCTCTACTACAATTATCTAGTTGATCATTTTTCCAAATTCTCAACACACAATTATAGAATTACACGAATTTACTGATTACTCAAAAATTGGACTGAACTAAACATACCATACTCAAAAGTCAATATCAATTCAACCACAAGTCCAATGCTTATGAAATTTTAGATTCAGTAACTAGACATATACAAGAGCAATACCCCAAAATTTTAGCTCCTAACTCATAATATCCTAGGAGTTATGCAATTTTGAACATGGATCAAAATCAGCCTCTTCGAACACAACAGCAGCTACGTCTACTTTACTGCATTGTTTTCAATCGGTCGAATGGAGCCCCAAATGTTCTCCAACAATTCTCAAATTTGGTACACTAATAGTAGACATGCACAAGATGCCACATGCCAAATTTCATCACAAAATTCCATACTAAGTGAGAGATACAATTTTTCAAAGTTCACATTTCATCTACTTAGCTGCAGTTTCCCCCACTCAACCAGTAGAGCAAACAATTATATTAAAGTTAGCAAATAAATTCCAAATATTCTAAAATTTAGAATACATGTTGTTAACACATACATCTAACTTTTCCTTTAAGGTTTCACCTCAAAAATACTTATAGATATTGAGTTACGAATTTTGAACTCGACTCGCTGCTTACCCAAAACTGCAGAATTTCCTATCTTACTGATTTCGGAAAGTGCAACTTGTAAACCCTTCAAACAAAGTCCAAAAATTCCGAAATAAATCAATCTTGCTCTATACATATTCAAGATCATCCACTAAAAAATTGGAATCAACATTCTAACATATGATCAAGATACAAATTCTCATATCCACAAGTCGTGAAGCTTCACTTTTGCAATTTCTTCATATCTATATTTACTCCATTAACTCAACTGAACTTGAACAATATTCTACTATATTGCTACTATAATCTAGCATTCAAACAAGCATTCAAACAAGCTTCACATATTCAAACAAAAATTAAAACAAAGCTCAAGTTTAGGAAACACCCACATATGAAGAATTCCCAAGTTCCTTTGCTTTTACTAGCTCCTTCTCCTCCTCTCTTCTTCTTCTCCTTCTCCAAAGCCCCAAGAACCATCAAGCAAAACAAAAAACCTCTCCTTTCCTTCTTTTCTCATCCCAAGAATAAAATATTTGAAGAAGATGGAGAGTAGAAGAAGTAGAAGAAGATGGAGATGGAAGTTTTTGGAAGGAAAATGAGATGGAGATGTGGTGAGAAGGGGTTTCGGCCATGGAGATTTTAGGTGGGGATGGGGTTTCAGTCTGCCATGGGAGATGGGGAAGAAATGAGTGAAGTGGAAGATTTTTATTAGATGATGTGTTAGTCTTCTACACCCTACAATATATATACATATACATACATACTTATATATGTATATTCAAGTATAAAATCCAATTCATTACAATTCAATTATAATATACATATATACAAATATGTATAACTACATACATATACATATACATATAAAAATACATACAAGTATTCATACATATATATCATACACAATTCAGTCAAAATTATACATAGAGATTTATATACAAGCTTACAAATAAAATATTTATTTGTAGAATATAAGAATGTATTTTGTAAAAATACTATTTGTCCCAAAGATTGTCTCGTTAGAACAATCGGAACAATACATATAGTTTAATTGAGAAGATATCATGACTATACCTTATCGGGTTCAGAATAACTAATATATTAGAAATTTCTGAATTAAGATCAATTATTATTAGAAAAATACGTAACCGCATGCAATTCTCAACTGTGCACGGATAACGTTGCAAAATAGCCATATGCTATTTTGTGGGGTATTATAATAAATACCCCATGACCTCCATAAGAACCAGGTAATCAGTATTTTTTGCCACTAAAAGCTCTCTTATATTTTTTAGTCTTGGGTAGTCAGAAGGTCTGTTGCCGGGGCCAACCCCTGTGTTTCAGACTTTTGTAGGTCAATCAGAGTGATAACCACCGTTTAGATCAGATCCAAGCATCCAAACGAGTCAGATTTATGAATCCAGATCAGTTTGCAGCAGTCAATATCGACGAAAACTAAAAGGCCAGTTCTTTTATTGTTTCTAAAAAGAATTCACAATATCTGTTTGCTCCCACACATAAAATAGCATGAACGTATACAAATGATAAATAAGTAATGGGATAGAGGACTACCCTGCTAGATTCCTTTTTCAGGGTTGAAAAACCCATCACATTCACCATTTAGGTTGCTGCCAATGGTAGTGGTGCTCACACATGCTCCAACAAGCAAGACGAGTTTATGAGAGAATCCAAATTTCTTTGAAACCTCTTGTCACGCCCCGCTTCCCACTATATGGAAATACAGGCACGCAACTGAGGCTCAGCGAATGATATACATCATCCATAAGTTGTACAATTATAAGCTCAACAAGATATTTATAACACATTCACGCAGGAAAATATAATGATCACATAAGCTGGAAATAGAATAACTAACATCTGGGAAATATATAAACATCGGGTCAAGATACTCGGGAATACAAGGTACCACAATTGAAACAGTATGATAAACAGTTCACTATAGCAACTAGATAAAATAGCGACTGAAAGGAAAACAACAGGAAGTAGTAATAATACAGCAACGATGGTCTAGAGATTCTGTTTGTCGGGTCCATCAGTACCTGTTTAATTATTAACTCACAGAAAAATGGAAAAGTACCGGTTAGAGCAAGCTTCGGGCAGTAAGTAGCAATAAGTAGTAAAAGGAGGAATATAACAAGATATAATATGAAAGAAACAAGAAGTAGCAGTGCAAATACAATATGGAAGTAAGCAAGGAACTAGAACAATATGATCATGTAAGCAATAACTGTAAATTAGCGTATTCAAGATATCAAAGTATAATCAATTGATAACCTAGGCTCAGTTAATCGATAATCATGTAATCAAGAATCAAGAGTCATGTAATGAAAATTCATGTAATCAAGAATCATGCTGAGTGGAAATGTCGAGTTTATCTGTTTTATTAACTTATCTAATGCACGCAATCATGTGTCGCATACCACAAGTTCGGGTGCATATCAATCATGTGACCGTTAGACTTAAGTAGTGAATTCTATAGGATTATGTACTCAGGTCTTTCAGTGATAGTATCAAGACATACAATCAAGAATCATGTAATCAAGAATTGTGTAATCAAGAATCAAGAATCAGGATTCAAGAATCACTATTTAGGGAAACACGAGCCCCCTTCCGAGTATACTCCCCTATATTGTCCATTTCTAAGTCGTACCCTTATAACCCCAGCTTATTGTTCTTTTACTATTAATTATGAATATGCAGTTGGTATAACTAGTGGAACGGTGAAATCAGGACAGTTAATTAAGAATCAAGAAAAATATCAAGGGCGGTAATCATGGGTATGAGATGTAAAACATGTACATATATCGAGGATAGTCATCATGGAATTATCTGTTGATTCTTGATTTTGATGATTACAACACAATGCAAATTTGTTATGCTACATCTTATACATTGCAGGTTGACAAAATGTTCAATCAAAGCTCTCACAGCAGATTGATCAAGAGCTCTTAAGATTGATTCAACAAGCTTTATTGTCAAAGACGAAGGCTAAATCTCCAACTCAAGACTCAAATCAAGACTCAAGACAAGACCTATGCTCCAATGTGTTATATTACATGTCTTGTAAAACAATTGTAATTTTCCTTTTTTGAGTCTTAGATTGATGTAACAGCCTTGTCACACACACACACACTCATACATTTTTTGTAAATGAGTGTTTTTCAAAAGATTAAAGATCAAAACAGTTTGAATTAGATCAGCTGTTAAGTACCAGTCGACTCTCCTATGGAACCAGTCGACTGTACCAGTACGAAACTGTCTGAACTTTTACAAACTCTGACCAGTCGACTCATTATGGCAACCCAGTCGACTGTTCAAATTGTTTTGGTAGTTTTCTGTTTTTAAAACTCGTTTTTTAAAATCAAATTTTTAATTCCGTTGGTTGACAGTTGGAACAATTGTTTCCCAACGTCCAGTGTTTCTAACTCTATAAATAGAGAATAGAATTTACTGTGAAAAGGTTAACAACTTTATAAGCTTTCAAGTCTTTAGTTTTCAAAAAAAAGAGATATAAGAGTTGCAAAAGCTTTCAAATTCTCTAAGTTTTTTGTTCTCTGAATTTCAGTCCAATATAACATTGATTTCGTTTTGAACTGATCTCAGAAGTGACCTATTAGCCACTATACAAAAATCACAATCACAAAACAAGGCTATAGGTTGATTGTAACTCTTTTGTTGTTGTTCTTCACTCTCGGATTGTGAGAGTGGTTTCCTCTCGATTGGAGAGTAGGGCTCTAGGTGTAGAGTCAGGTTTGTCACTCTTGGTGGAAGAGTGGGTTGCTTTCTCTAGTTGTGAGAAAGGACTACGCGTTGGACAAGGTTGTTGTCTAACGCCGTAGGGTGTTCTTGTAATTATTTCAAGAATAGTGAAAAATCTCAGGTGTGTTGCTTGGGGACTGGATGTAGGTCGGGAGGACCGAACCAGGATACATCGTGTGTACTCTATGGTTGTATCTCTTTGAACTTGTATTTCATTTTCTTACTTTATAGTTTTTCTGTGAAACTTGTCTGGACAGTCGACTGTGTACTCTTATAAGTCAACTGATCAGACTCGTACTACTCTCTCTGAAAACTTGTGTGATAAGTCGACTGGTTCATCTATAAGTCGACTCCTCAGACTCGTAATACTCTCTCTGAAAACTTGTGTGATAAGTCGACTGGCTCATCTATAAGTCGACACCTCAGACTCGCTTAAAAAATACTCTTCTTAACTGTTGCTTCAGTCGACTGGTTATCTATTCAAGTCGACTGATCAGAAGAAAATTTTAATTCCGCATTTTATATTTTATAAAACACTATTCACCCCCTCTCTAGTGTTTCTGGTCTTGCCTACAGGATCCAACACTTGGTATCAGAGCCTATTTGAGTGCAATGGCAACTACTTCGAATGCAAATCAGTAAGATGAAGGCCAATCTACACAAAGGTCACCCATCTTCGATGGAACAAATTACAACTATTGGAAGTGTAGAATGAAGATCTACCTACAATCCATCAACTATGAAATATGGAACATGACGGAAACAGAGTACACCGCTCCTACTATTCCATATGCACAATGGAACGACGACATGAAGAACCAAACAATGAACAATGCAAAAGCAATGAATGTGCTATTCTATGCCCTTACAAAGGAGGAGTTCAACCGTGTGTCCAATGCAACAACCGCACATCAAATTTGGCACACACTCAAGGTAACTCATGAAGGAACAAACAAAGTAAAAGAATCTAAAATATATGTTCTTGTTCACAGGTTTGAAATGTTCCGCATGAAAAAGAATGAGAATGTGTCCGAGATGATTACTAGGTTCACAGACATTACAAACTCACTTGTGGCACTTGGGAAGACATACACTCAAGCCGAGATGGTGAGAAAAGTACTCCGTGCACTAACCCCCGAATGGGAGAATAAGACCACCGCCATAGAAGAGGCCAATGATTTATCACAACTCTCTCTTGAGAATCTTGTGGAAAATCTTATGGCTTATGAGGTACAACTTTAAGAGCGAAAGAAGGATGCCGAACCACAACAATCAAAGAAGAAGACATTAGCATTCAAAGCCATGTCAGACTCCGAGGATGAAGAAGAAGATGAGGAAGAGATTGCCATGTTCACGAGGAGATTCAAAAAGTTCCTAAGAAAAGGTAAGTTTAATTCAAAAATTAAGGATTCTAATGAACATCCAACTTGTTTCAGGTGTAACAAGACAGGCCATATGAAGAATGATTGTCCACTAGAGAACGCAAAATCTAAGGGAAAGACATCCAACTTCAAGAAGGATAAGTACACAAAAAACAAGTTCGTGAAAAACAAAAAGGCATACCAAGTAACTTGGGATGACAGCGATTCTTCTTCGGAAGAAGAAATTGATGAGACCAACGAGGTTGCAAACGTGTGCTTTATGGCGTCTCAAAATCAAGTAAGTAATGAGTATGATTCTAATGATTTACTTGATGCGTTCAATGAAATTTTTCAAGAACTTAAAAAAGAAAATATTAGAGTTAAGAACTTAGAGAAAGTTAATCAAACACTTTCTCAAGAGAATCTTAACCTTGATAAAGAAGTAAAATCTTTGAATTCTCGTATTTCTAGTTTAGATATGGATCTTGAATCTCTAAAGAAGAATTATGAAGTGATATCCAAGAACGTATCTAAGTTTAATAAAGAAAAAGAGAACTTAAATGATGTTCTTCAAAATCAAGTAAAATCTAGTTAAAAGTTTGGACTTGGTTTTAAAAAATCTCTTGAAAAACCTCATTCTTCTAAGAACACTAGTATAAATAAACCTATATCTATTTCTAGTATTAAACATAAACTTTAAGAGTTCTTTGAAAAGCCTAAAATTGTAAGTTCTCCTAATAAAAGCAAATCTAAAATTCAGCCAAGTCGACTGCACCCATCCATCAGTCGCCAGTCCAGAGGTACTGAGTCTTATTCAACAAGAATAAAACCTCATATAAGTCGACCTACACTACCTCCCAGTCGACTGACTGATAGTAAAATTCGACTGAAAGGTGTTATAAAATCGACTGCACAGAGCAAATATGTATGGGTTCTAGTCAACTTGAGTTCGAAAGATAGAATTACTTATATCAATTTATATATGCTGAATGTATGTAATTCTGCTAATTTCATTTCTGCTTATGGTGGAAAATCAAACTCATCATGGGTTTTCTTTCCCACAAACTAATATTTTTTGGACCCAATGAAAAGGGTACCATATTCACATTGAATATTTTATAGGTACCTAAGAAAGATCGTTGGATACTTGACAGCGGATGTTCGAAGCATTTCACTGGTCATGCCAATCTCCTATCTTCCATACAAAACATTGATGGATGAACAGTTACATTTGGTGACAACAATAAAGGAAAAGTCGTAGGAATTGGTATGGTCGGTAAGGACACTAACCCCTCTATAGAAGATGTTTTATTAGTCAGTGGACTTAAGCATAACCTGTTATGTATTAGTCAACTTTGTGATAAAGGTTATAAAATCATGTTTAAAAAAGATGCTTGTTTAATTTATAATTCTACCATGCGAAATATAATTTTTCAAGATTTTAGGAAAAAAACATTTATGAATTGTGTTTGAAAGCATATGAGTTTTCAAATAATTTTTGCTTAGTAGTTTCTAACAATGATTCTTGGCTTTGGCATAGACGTTTTGGTCATGTGAATATGAAAAATATCTCTAAATTGTCTAAACAAAACGTAGTTAAAGGGCTGCCAAGACTATCCTTTAAAAAGGATTAGTTGTGTGATGCATGTCAACTAGGTAAACAAATTAAATCTACTTTTAAAATAAAAGAAGTAATTTCTACTAGTAGGCTGCTCGAATTAATTCACATGGATTTATTTGGCCCTACTAGGGTTGCTTCTTTAAATAAAAGTATGTATGTATTTGTTTTAGTAGATGATTTTTCATGATTCACTTGGACTTTCTTTTTAAAACATAAAAATGATGCTTTTGAAGAATTTACAAATTTTTGTAAACGAATTCAAAATAAAAAATCTCTAACCATAGTCACTATTAGAAGTGATCATGGTGGAGAATTTCAAAATGAAACGTTTCAGAATACTGCAACAAGAATGGTATAACTCATTCATTTGCATTTCCTAGAGCTTCACCACAAAATGGAGTGGTTGAAAGTAATAATAGGATTTTGCAAGAATGTATACGTACCATGCTTGTTGAAAGCAATTTACCTAAGTATTTTTGGGCTGAAGCTGTTGCTACAGCCTGTTATGTTTTAAATAGAATTTTGATTAGGCCTAAGCTAAAGAAAACTTGTTATGAGTTATTTTTTAATAGAATTCCTAAGGTCTCTTACTTTAAAATATTTGGATGTAAGTGTTTTATTCTGAACACTAAGGATAATTTAGATAAATTTGATCCTAGATCTAATGAGGGTATCTTTGTAGGATACTCAAATAAGAGTAAAGCATATAGAATCTTCAACAAGTCAACAATGACTATTGAAGAATCCATGCATGTTATATTTGATGAATCTCTGCCTTCATCGAATTTAATTGAAGATGATGAAACTAATTCTTCACCTTTAAATAAAGTAATTACATCTTTAGAACAAACTAGTCTTGCGGATAAGTCGACCGATAAGGAAGTCAAGTCAACTGATGTGAAACAGTCGACTGAGGAACTTGTCAAGTCGACTGATCCTGTTGTGATGTCTCCAACTTTACCAAAATCTTTTGTTGAAGTTAGAGATCATCCTCATAATTTAATAATTGATGACATTTCACATGGTATTCAGACGAGATCACATGTTAATATGATATCTCACACAGCCTTCTTGTCGGATTTTGAACTGAAGAATATACAAAAAGCATGTGAGAATGAATTTTGGATGATTGCCATGCAAGATGAGTTAAACCAATTCATATGGAATGATGTATGGGATTTAGTTCCACGACCTCCTGATCATACTATAATTGGTACTAAATGGGTATTCAAGAATAAGTTAGATGAATCAGGACAAGTTGTTAGGAACAAAGCTAGACTAGTTGCTCAAGGATATAATCAAGAAGAAGGCATAGATTTTGATGAAACATATGCTCCTGTTGCTAGATTAGAATCAATTCGTATCTTATTATCTTTTGCTTGTTTTATAAATTTTACACTTTTTCAAATGGACGTTAAAAGTGCATTCCTTAATGGGTTTGTAAAGGAAGATGTTTATGTTAAACAACCACCTGGTTTTGAACATGAACAATTTCCAAACCACGTTTTTAAATTGGAAAAGGCTTTATACGGTCTTAAACAAGCACATCGTGCTTGGTATGATCGACTGAAGACTTTTCTTTTAGAAACATGTTGTGAAATAGGTAAAGTAGATACTACTTTGTTTATTAAAAGAATTAAGAATGATATTTTAATCATACAAATATATTTTGACGATATAATTTTAGCAATCTATGTCAAGAGTTTGCTAACACCATGAAAAACAAGTTTGAGATGAGTCACATGGGTGAACTCAATTATTTCCTTGGACTACAAATTAAGCAGTCACAAAATGGCATATTCATTAATCAAGGAAAATAAGCCAAGGAATTACTCAAACGGTTTAACATGGATAGCACAAGTAGTAAGGCTACACCTATGGCTACTACCACTATCCTTGACAAAGATGTATTAGGTAAAAGTGTCGATCAGAAACTCTATCGAGGTATGATTGGCTCACTCTTATATATAACTGCTAGTAGACCAGACATTATGTTTAGCGTATGTTTGTATGCTAGATATCAGTCAAGTCCTAAAGAATCTCACTTGAAAGCTGTGAAACGCATTTTAAGATATATTAAAGGCACATCTGATTATGGTCTATTTTATCCATGCAGCGACAATTTTTAACTATTTTCGTATCGTGATGTGGATTTTGCTGGCAGTAAAACTGATCGCAAGAGTACTAGTGGGACATGTCACTTTTTGGGACATTCACTAGTTTCTTGGTGCAGTAAGAAGCAAAATTCGGTATCACTGTCTACTACAGAAGCTGAATATATCGCAGCAAGTTTGGCTTGTGCCCAAATTTTGTGGATGAAATAAACCTTATTAGACTATGGTATTTCTTTTGAAAAACCTTCAATAATGTGCGATAATACCAGTGCCATTAACTTATCTAAGAATCCGGTTCAACACTCACGTACGAAACATATTGATATTCGACATCATTTTCTATGTGATCATGTTTTAAAGGGAGACATTTCTTTAGACTTTATTTCTACTAATAAACAAGTAGCTGATATTTTTACCAAACCCCTTAAAGAAGACACCTTTATAACCCTAAGAAGAGAACTAGAGATTTGTAATTTTCATGATATTTCTTGAAAATTTTTGGTAAGTCGACTTACACACATTGGTCAGTCGACTGCCAAGTATTGTTTTAAATTTTGTCTGTAGTTTTTATGCTCTGGACAGTCGACTGAGATTAGCACCCAGTTGACCGACCAGTTGTATTAATAGTATGTTCATTTTGTTTAAACTCTCGACTAAGTCGACTGCCTACTAATACCAGTCGACTATCGCGAATCATTATTCTTCCGATTCAAATCTTGGAACATTTTTTGAGGCGACTGTTCATCTTTTTACTCTTCGTTGACCATTCTAAGCCGTTGATATCCTTATCTTTTGATCTCAGCCGTTGATATCCTTTTAAAAACCCCAAAACCTACCCCCTTCCTTTCACTTTTACCTAACCTTTCTTTTCCCAGATCTGAAGAAAAGAAGAGAAGTCGATTGCACAGTGCTGCTGTTGTCAATTTCCAGCATTGAGAGGATCCAATCCGGTTGATTTCTTGTAGATTTCAAGTTCTCTTGCAGTTTTTAGAATCTCCTTGTTGGTATACTTCCTTCCCTCTCTTTTCTTTCCTATTATGGCTCCTAAGAGATCTAAAACATCTCATGTAGAGAAGAGTTATTCTTCTAGAGATTACATTCAATATCTTAGAAGTCCAGATCTTGTAGAGAAATGGTTTATCATTTGTTCTATGATAATCTTTCTGGGTCGATTTGTCAATTTTTCGGATCTTGATAGGTTTAATCTTGTATCTTTGTTTCAACATTGTAGTCTTTTTGAATTCTTATCTTTTGAAAATCAACCCTACTACTACCCTCAACTCATCTACTTGTTTTATACAAATATGAGGGTTGTTCAATCGGATGATGGTGAGGTACTCATTTATTCCTCTGTCAAAAATAAGAATATGAAACTTACCTCCGAAAGAATCAACCTTATTTTGGGTATAGATGATGAGGGACTTGACTTAGGAGAAATCTTGATGGATGTGCCACTATTTTATCTAGAATTTATTTACTGAATCATGGACCCCCTATGACAAATCAGTCCATTACCCCTATTGCAAAACTTGTTGCACGGATACTATCATACAATATCATCCCTAAAACAGGGAGTTATGATCAGTATTCCATGGAATTACAACAAGCCGTGTATGCAATATTCGGCAAAATCAATCTCAATTGGGGTCGTATCATTTTTTCTAGACTTCATAAGTCTCATTCTTCTTTTCTTCCTTTTGGTGCCCTACTTACTCGCGTCTTTTGTGCTTATGATGTCGATCTCGATTCCGAGACCAATGTAGTCAAGCACTATGAATGCTTTGATCGTGCAAGTTTAGCACGCATAAAGCTTCTTACTTCTCCACCTAGGTCTACCTCTAGGACTTCCCCTCAAGTTCCTCTAGCCACTTCAGCTCGTCCGTCTTCTACTTCTAGTTCCTCTCATCCTCGAGCAGATTTTGATGATCCGTGCAGTATTTATAATGTCGTCAATTATATCATGGATCGTCAAGATGTTCTTGAATCACAAATTTCCCATCTTACTCACCTGTTCACTGCTCAATTTCCTCCTCCTTCTCATGATGACCAAGATGACGAAGACAAAGACTAATGAGTTCCTATTTTTCTTATTTTCTATGTATTTTTTTACTCATTGTTGCATTTTTTTCTTCTATTATGTACTAGTTTGAACTCAGACTAAGTTTCTATGAATGCATTTTGTGTTATTTGTTTGTGAGAAGTATTCATTCTTTCCATTTTTTTTGTTGATGACAAAGGGGGAGAGAACATCCAATATTAGTTTTTTATGTTAATGTGTATTTTTATGCATGTTTTGTATGTATATTGCTGTTGTAAGAATATATGCATGATGTACATCTGATAGGGGGAGCATGTGAACACTTGTATTTTCTATTCCTTTTATTATAAGCTATTGTGTTGTCATCATAAAAAAGGGGGAGAATGTTGATTCTTGATTTTGATGATTACAACACAATGCAAATTTTTTATGCTACATCTTATACATTGCAGGTTGACCAAATGTTCAATCAAAGCTCTCACAGCAAATTGATCAAGAGCTCTTAAGATTGATTCAGTAAGCTTCATTGTCAAAGATAAAGGCTAAATCTCCAACTCAAGACTCAATTCAAGACTCAAAGACAAGATCTATGCTCCAATGTGTTATATTATATGTCTTTTAAAACAATTGTAATTTTCCTTTTTTGAGTCTTAGATTGATGTAACAGCCTTGTCACACACACACACACTCATACATTTTTTGTAAATGAGTGTTTTTCAAAAGATTAAAGATCAAAACAGTTTGAATTAGATCAGCTGTTAAGTACCAGTCGACTCACCTATGGAACCAGTGACTGTACCAGTATGAAACTGTCTGAACTTTTACAAACTCTGACCAGTCAACTCATTATGGCAACCCAGTCGACTGTTCAAGTTGTTTTGGCAGTTTTCTATTTTTAAAACTCATTTTTCAAAATCAAATCTTTAATTCCGTTGGTTGACAGTTGGAACAATTGTTTCCCAACGTACAGTGTTTCTAACTCTATAAATAGAGAATAGAATTTACTGTGAAAAGGTTAACAACTTTATAAGCTTTCAAGTCTTTAGTTTTCAAAAAAAGAGATATAAGAGTTGCAAAAGCTTTCAAATTCTTTAAGTTTTTGGTTCTCTAGTTGTGAGAAAGGACTACGGGTTGGACAAGGTTGTTGTCTAACACAGTAGGGTGTTCTTGTAATTATTTCAAGAATAGTGAAAAATCTCAAGTGGGTTGCTTGGGGACTGGATGTAGGTCGGGAGGACCGAACCAGGATACATCGTGTGTACTTTGTGGTTGTATCTCTTTGAACTTGCATTTTATTTTCTTACTTTATAGTTTTTCTGTGAAACTTGTCTGGACAGTCGACTGTGTACTCTTGTAAGTCGACTGATCAAACTCGTACTACTCTCTCTGAAAACTTGTGTGGTAAGTCAACTGGCTCATCTATAAGTCGACTCCTCAAACTCGTACTACTCTCTCTGAAAACTTGTGTGATAAATCGACTGGCTCATCTATAAGTCGACCCCTTAGACTCGCTTTAAAAATACTCTTCTTTACTATTGCTTCAGTCGACTGGTTTATCTATTCAAGTCGACTGATCAGAAGAAAATTCTAATTCCGCATTTTATATTTTATAAAACACTATTCATCCCCCCCCCCCTTCTAGTGTTTCTTGCCTTGCCTACAGGATCCAACATTATCGAGAGGTATAAATTGCATTATATGAGAAAATCTATCAACCTATTATATCTATGTAAGTTATTATTACAAGAACAACAATATACATAGTTCAGTTCATTAAATATGAAAAATAACGAGTTTATATATAAAAAAATCGAGATGAATTTCTAGGCAGCACACCTATCTACGTTAAAATTCACATTACCATTGTTGTAGGAAAGTAAATCCGATTCCTTCAGAGATTCTAGAAAGTAGACTCTCTTCCGATTCCAACGCATATTCACACGATACATTCTAGAGACAGTAGCTACACGCTGATTTCAATGTTTCGTGCACATTCCGGAAATTCAGGAGTCACGGTACTAAAACATCAATAACTTACAATCTATACATCGGATTGAGAAACCGTAAGATGTTCTGGATTTTAGACTCGATGGGCTACAATTTTTATGTATGAAGTTCTTGGATCCAGTATCGGGAACATAGTCTAATTTTCAGTACAAGAGACAGGGCAATGGTTTCGTGCAGGTTCTGGAATTTACAATATGACAGTACTAAAATCGTGATATCTCTCAATCTATAAATCGGATTGTGAAACCGTAAGATGTTCTGGATTCTACACTCGATGGGCTATGATTTTCATGTATAAAGTTCTTCGATCCAGTACCGAGAACATGGTCAATTCTTAGTACAAGAGACAGGTCAGTGGTTTCGTGCAGGTTCTGGAATTTACAATATGACAGTACTAAAATCGCGATATCTCACAATCTATAAATTGGATTGTAAAACCATAAGAAGTTCTGGATTCTACACTTGATGGACTACGATTTTCATGTATAAAGTTCTTAACTTCGATGAAGGAAACTAGGTCAAATTCGTAGTGCAAGGTCAAGAAATTTAGAGAAGGCAAAGTTGAATATTCGATATTCGATAACTCGATTCGAAGTGTGTTAACGGTTCAAGATTTGAATCAGTAGCATGGAATATGTAACTGAACAAGAAAATATGATGATAACTAGACTACTTGTCATGAGTCCAAAAAAATGCTTGTACGGCAATAAAAAGAGTGTACAAGATACTTACCTTATAACGTGACGATTATGATGGTGGTGTTAACCAAGGAAAGAAGAAGCAACGTTGGCAACAGACGACAGCACAACAGCGGTAAGAATGGAAGCAAGACGGCAGCGAACGAGCAACAGTAGCAATGGTGAGCAACAACGATGAGCGACAGCAACAATTAGGAGATGGTACGGCATGTGGAGACAGAATGAGTTCGGGTTGTTCTTCAGGGTTCATGGGGCCGTAGAAGCGGATTCGTCGGCTCGAAGGTGGACGATAAAGTGGAGCTCGGGGTGAGGGGAGACGATGACAATGGCGAGGCGGAGCTGCGGTGGGTTTCAGGAAGAATAAGAAGAAGAAGCAGAAGAAGAAGAGGTAGTGATGGTGAGAGTGGGCTGCATGAATATATATAGATATTTAAATAAGGATAGAGGGAGGGACAGAGTTGGTTGTATAATGGATTCGTGAAGTAATTATGCATGCATGTGTATATATATAAATAAGGAGGGAATGAGAATGCATGCAAGTGTGTATGTGTATAATAATATAGGCATAATGTAGTTTGAAAATGTAAAAGAAGACAGAAGAGGGGGTTGATGGATTAGAGAGGATTAGGCAGTAGTACGGGTGGTGGAGGCAGTAGAGTGGGAGAAAAAATGAGAGAAGTTGGCTGTAGAATTAGGCAGGTTTGGCTGTGAGTGAGTGATTAGCAGGAGTAGGTTAGGACTTAGGGGTTAGGCAGATATGAGAAATCTCTAATATTATAATGGGAGAAGGCCTTAGTGTCATTTGTAAATGTTTTGTCATTCTACAAGCCCGTGTAACACACGTGCATAACTATTATAAAGGAGAACCTAGGTTCAAATCAAGACTACATCTAAATTTTTATTTTAAAAAACTATATTTATTAAAACGTGGATCGCACGTAAACTACTAGTATTGATTAAGGATAATTGGGGTTAGAATTTGTATTTAAACTCCGATCGGAAAAAAATCAAAAAATTATAGAATTGATCAGATTAATATTCTCGCTCTAGATAAAGAGTCCAAAAAGAAGAAAAATAAAATTGATCTGAAAATTGAAGTACAAAAATTCACGTAATAAAATACGTACAACCGGAACAGGGGGTTACACCTCTGTAAGAAAAGCTCCATCCAATCCTATCGTGTCATATGCTTTTGACATGTTCGGCTTGACGGCAAAGTATTGTGACTTTCTTCCTTTCGTATACATGGAGGATAAAACAAAATTAATAATCTTTATCTCAATTAGCACAAGTCCTATTTTTTAAAAGTTTGATGTTTTGAATTTAAGTTGATTAAGTAAGTAGGTTTGTTGTTTTTTTTTTTTATGTACAAATTAAATTATTGAAATAATGATTTGAGTTTATCTTTTAAAAAAGCAAGACACATCTTATAAACGCCAGAATTTGAGATAAAACTTTTTCCTTTTTTAACATGATATGGTAGGGTAAACCTTTTTTAACATGATAAAGGTAGGGTAAAGTCGTACCTCACTTGAATATATTAAGATTAGACTAGTTAATAAAAGCTATTACAAAAGATTGAGGTTTATGAGCTAACTAGATTTGCCCGTGGGCACGTACCTACGACACGTCTTCAGAACGATACAACATATGAAAAGCCTTCTAAACAGTAAATCAACAATTATGTAGCTCAAATTTGAATAGTATGACAATAATTAGTTGTAAATAAAAGTCCATATTTCCATATATATATATATATATATATATATAGAGAGAGAGAGAGAGAGAGAGAGAGAGAGAGAGAGAGAGAGAGTTGAATAAATAAAAGAGTTGTTTGGGTGGGGGGGGGGGGGGGGTGGGGGGATTTGAATTTGAATTTTTGGGAAAAACTTTTGCGGGCGAAAATGTATTTTGTGAGATTAGATCTGGGCCTTTAATTTTGAAGGGATTGAAGGAGAGCCGCTTGATAACTTTTTTTGTGTTTTATTATATAGATTATTAGAGGAGGTTGTTGAAATAGGAACTCAGGGGAAAGATAAGCCTCTAATATTCCTAGATCAAAGAGAGGACAAAGGGCTATTGCCATAATCCTTGCCTTGCCTTAGAACAATAATTGTACAAATCTCTTAGGAACCATAGATGCAACCCCAACCAACAAAATCTTGAATTAAAGACAAAAAAAATCCAAAAAGTATAATAAGTTTTAGAGAATAAAGGGAATCAGGTGTCACCCAAGCTAACTTAGCTAGGGTGACATCTCAATATTTATATATTGGTATTTCAAATTAGAAATCCACACCGTTAGAAGTTGATTTATATCTTAAACAACTCAAACTCTTGAGTTATAGTAGTAGATAGATGATGAAAATTTGCACATGCCTTTTATTGACACTTTTGACGTTTGATTTAATTGACAAATGAAATCCACTTTCTCCTCCTTAGATTTTTCCTTAAATAAAATAAACCTCATTGGACTTTATTTTGCCCTATTTATGTAATACCCTGAATTTTTATTAAATGAGAATTGTTGATTTTTACGTGTTGTGTACACACAAATTTGTATGTATATTTTATTATAAAAATAGCATGAACAATTGTTTTCTTTCCTTCTCATTGTTTTCTGAAAAGCCTATTTTAAGCCTAAACTTGTTTCTTAAATTAAGCCCACCCTAATAAATTAAAATATTTTATTAAATAGCCCATGAGACTAAAGCCCAATATTTTTGAAGCCCACAAACTAATTAATCTTTTAATTGTCCTAACTTGTCATGTAGACACAATTAGTAGACAATTAATTAATTAATTATGTACAACTTAATAATAGGGGGTACTAGAGGGGGCACGTGCACACACTAGAGTGTGCATTGCACACCCTAGGAGTTGGCCGGTTTTAAGCAAAGAGAGAGGGAGAGTGGAGGTGTAGTTGAGGGTTGGTTATGTGATCATGGAAGTTACTATAACTTCCCAATTCATCTGCGTCCTTAATCTCTAACTCCTTGATTAAATCTTAGCCTTCTATTCTCAATCTAAAAATGTATAAATACCCCCCTAGCTATTCTTCTCATGAGTGCACTAAACAATTTGTTAAGAGAAAAGACTAAGAGAGAAAAAGATAAGAGAGCAAAATATTGAGGAGATTTGTGAGCAAAAGATTAGAGAGTATTTTGTGTGTGTGTTCCATCCTATTAGAGGCTGGCCAATCACCAAGGAAGCAAGGAGGAGAGCTCGGGTTCCTAACAAGCACAAGGAGGAGGAGACAATTTGCAATACATTCTAGGAGGAAAAGGCTACTTTCTTGCATTCTAGGAGTTTTCATTCGTTTTTCTCTAATAGGTGGGTGTTTCTCATGCTTCTAATATAGATGTCATGCTAGGAATGTTGTGATGAAATTATTAAAGGATAACTAGTTGAAATTGAACTCATGTTTGCTTAAATAGGGATGAGATGATAATTTAGAGGAGAATTGTTAAAATGATTGTTAGTTAATTTCTTGTGAATTAAAAGGCTAGAAAATATCATTGTTGCTATGCTAGATGTTTAAGAATCTTGTTGTGTAAAGAAATCTATGTTCATGAGACAAATTGAAAGCTTGCATGCGAAATTAATTCGGTTAATTTAAAGTAACTCTATTGTAGCAAATATGAAAAATTTTGTGTTCTAAACTAATGTGAATGGTTGATAAAGGAAAGCATGAAGAAATAAAATATTTTGTAGAAATCTCTATTTCAAATTGCTTGCAAATGTGACTTTTTCTAAATGTTGGAATTATGGACATTAGAACATTATATGAGATCAAAAATACATGTTTATTGGTAATTAACGATTTTAAAAATACTTTTTTACTGTACTTGTATATATATTAAGATCTAGAGATTTTTAGTTCAAAAAGAAAAGAAAAAGGAATAAAAATCATTTTGAAAGTTTAGAAATTAGAAAAGAACCGAGAGTTGAGTTATAAATAACTTAACCCAAACTGAGACAACTTGGTCTCTTAGACCAGTTGGTTAGTGGGGCTTGGGCGCTACTGTAGCGTGCGGGTGACCCATCAGGTTGCGGGTTCGAGTCCTAGTCTTGGACTTTTTTAATTTTCGTTGTTAATAAAATCCAAACCCGAGAACAAAATACTTACCCACTTGATTCCCTACATATATCGCTTGTGCACTATAGCCTAGTGGCTTGCGGTTGCAGTTGGTTTCCCTCAGGTTGTGGGTTCGATTCTGGGCTGCGGCCTATATATTTTTGAGTTTTTAAATCTATTTTTGGCTTCGAAAAATTCGAAAAAAATATGTTAATTATTTTAAAATCATGCAGAGTTTACGAAAAATATTTGAGTATTAATTGACTAAAACCAAATTGAGTTATAAGTAAAATTGTGTTGCAAATTATTGAATTCTAACTTTAGAGGAATTTTTAAAGTGATTATTTTGATGAGAATTATACTAAGTGACAAAGAAGAATTTTTTTTGAAAGAAAAATCTAATTGTGCTTCTATGGACTATTATAGTTAAATTGAATTGGCGTATGTACGAAAATACGACTTTGTGATTTCTTGAATCAAAGAAATGAAATGAATTATATTATGAGAATTGAATAATTTGTAGAGATAAATTTGATTATGAGATGCGTGATTTGCAATTGAATTAATTGTAAGAGTTTTGATCCATTGGAAAAGATTGATAATCATGTTAATTGAGAAAGAGAATTTATGAGTATGAAAAACTCAATTGTTGTAATTATGCGTTAAAATTGAGAACTAGGGTGTAGTTAAGCCTCATACCGGCAAATGAAAGAATTGTTGAAATGATATTTGGAATGAAAATACCAAAATTTGGGTCATGTGAAATGAATGAATAAGACTAGTATAGTGGGAGTGCTAACCCTAAGAGATTAATTTTGTTCATGATTCAATTAATTTAAGGACTAGTTACATCGTGAAGATGTGATGAAAGTAAGAGAAAAATATTGAGTATGAGGGTCATTGGATTGGCGGCGTGAGAGTATTCATAAGATGTCCCATGATGCGTCATGAGTAGGACGTGAATACTGCTCCAGAGTACCGTCCCGGTGGCGACGCTCGTGGGGTGTTTGGCGACTGCGGGTGGTGTCATGTCTATGGTAGGAGGTGAATTACCACAGGATGCCTGCATGATGAGTCATGTGTCAGTGCGTTGTGATTATCTCGAGGGCGCCTAGACGTGAGTTCGTAGTTCATAAAACATCTAGCATACTTACCGTAGTTATAGTAGTAGATTAAGTCATGGCGAGGGATTGAACCCTACAAAATGAAGAACGGTTAAGGGCTTGCCCTCGGACCTATGTAGTATGGGCTGCATAGACTCTGAGCAAGTGCGCATTAGTGTCATATAATAAATAATTGGATTAAGGACTAAGTGCATATTCACAACACGACATCAATTGGATAGTCCTCTTAGCATTGTTTGTGGACAAATTTGTGATTTGTTAAGTATTGAGAATCGTTATACTGTTTCCGGCATAGAGAGGATGACCGTATATAATATTTTCATCAGAATTGAATAATTTGTAGAGATAAATTTGATTATAAGATGCATGATTTGCAATTGAATTAATTGTAAGAGTTTTGATCCATAGAAAAGATTGATAATCATGTTAATTGAGAAAGAGAATTTATGAGTATGAAAACTCAATTGTTGTAATTATGAGTTGAAATTGAGAACTAGGGTATAGTTAAGCCTCATACCGGCAAATGAAAGAATTGTTGAAATGATATTTGGAATGAAAATACCAAAATTTGGGTCATGTGAAATGAATGAATAAGACCGGTATAGTGGGAGTGCTAACCCTAAGAGATTAATTTTGTTCATGATTCAATTAATTTAAGGACTAGTTACATTGTGAAGATGTGATGAAAGTAAGAGAAAAATGTTGAGTATGAGGGTCATTGGATTGGCGGTATGAGAGTATTCACAGGATGTCCCATGATGCGTCATGAGTAGGACGTGGATACTGCTCCAGAGTACCGTCCCGGTGGCGACGCTCGTGGGGTGTTTGGCGACTGCAGGTGGTGTCATGTCTATGGTAGAAGGTGAATTACCACAGGATGCCTGTATGATGAGTCATGTGTCAGTGCGTTGTGATTATCTCGAGGGCGCCTAGACGTGAGTTCGTAGTTCGTAGAACATCTAGCATACTTACCGTAGTTATAGTAGTAGATTAAGTCATGGCGAGGGATTGAACCCTACAAAATGAAGAACGGTTAAGGGCTTGCCCTCGGACCTATGTAGTATGGGCTGCATAGACTCTGAGAAAGTGCGCATTAGTGTCATATAATAAATAATTGGATTAAGGACTAAGTGCATATTCACAACACGACATCAATTGGATAGTCCTCTTAGCATTGTTTGTGGACAAGTTTGTGATTTGTTGAGTATTGAGAATCGTTATACTGTTTCCGGCATAGAGAGGATGACCGTGTATAATATTTTCATCAGTTGAATGAACTGACGTGCCCACAGTTTTCCATGCAGGATAAATTACATGAAAAAGACTAAAGGAGGAATTGATGCTTAAAGATTATTCAAGTGTTATTGTATTTCTTTCATTTTGTAAAAAATTGCTTCCGCTGTTTATGTGTAAATGTAAATGTAACTCTGATGTAACAAATATTTTATTTTCCTTGTAAAATTGTACGAAAGAAGTGTAAAGATCTTGTGCAACTTCGAATTCAGTTGTATTTGGAATTCGGGGTGTTACAATTTATGGATCCCTAATTTAGAAATTTTG
The DNA here is from genome assembly GCA_017893485.1 of Hemerocallis citrina. Taxonomy (NCBI): domain Eukaryota; kingdom Viridiplantae; phylum Streptophyta; class Magnoliopsida; order Asparagales; family Asphodelaceae; genus Hemerocallis; species Hemerocallis citrina. The sequence continues at coordinate 25,471,188 of CM030360.1, forward strand.
ACGTTGATGAAGAAGATAAATCGCAAATGTCTCCTTCAAGATTTTATCCTACAATATTGGAATATCTTTTCTCTAAGCATAGTCTTAGTGATAATTACAGATGCTAAGCATGCCCCAGAAGAGAGGGAGACAGTTAGATCATTGGTTAATGTATTGTAACATTGTCAGTAGTTTTTGATGAGACGAAGGTACTCACTGAAGATCGTGCCTACTCGATGAAATGAAAAATAAGGGGACAAAAACATACAATTTTTATAGAAATGAAAAATAAGGGGTTTGGAATTTGAAATTTGGGGAAAAAACCAAAACCTACCATTAATTTTTGTTAATCCAAACAAGTATGTCTTGAAGTGCAAAATGTTGTTTCTACATGGGGAGGCACTCTTTGAGACGTTTTTTGCAACCACAAAAAAAAACATAAACACCTATCTTTCTTTGTCTATCTATCTCATACTCACTCTCTCTCTTTATATATCACTAGTAATTTACACATGCGATGCACGTCTTAATAAATATAGTTTTTTTTAAAATAAAAATTTAGACGTAGTCTGGATTTGAAGACCTCCTTTATAATAGTTATGCACGGATGTTGTATGCGTTGGTAGATTTACAAATTTACAAATGACACTAAGGCCTTTTCCCATTATAATATTAGAGATATTGATATCTAGAAGATTCAAACTCCAAATTTTTTACTCACCACTGCAGATGGTTAACAATGGACCACTCTGACACTTGCTATCTCTCTCTCTATTACGAGTAATCTGCACGTGCGATGCACGTTCTAATAAAAATTTTTTCTTATTTTTTAATTAAATACAGCGACATAATCCAGCCTCGAACCTGAGACCTCTCATTACTCATCACATACTTTTTACAAATTACCCCTAGTGGCATCAACTTTAATTTTATATGAGTGACACTTTGTAAATAATTATGTCGTAAATAAATTTGAACTTTGATGGTATTATTGTAACTAACAACAGTTGAGTAAATGAATGGTTAATATAACTCTCACTTAAAAATAAATGGTTAAGATTAGATGGTTGAATCTCTACAAATGACAATCCCAACTTTCCCATTATAATATTAGAGATTAGAGATTAGAGATTAGAGATAAAAGATGAAAGATGAAAGCACCAACAACAAATCGTGAATATGTTCAGAGAAGATCCCAGCTGTTCATATATATGATATATCATATTGATATCTAGATGATTAACGACTAAAATTAGATATCTTTTTTGCCATAATAGGCCACTTTTTGAAAATATTTGCGTTTAAGGGCCAGTTTACAACCTATTACCGCTCGTGAGCTACTCTATGCCACATCAGCAGCGACCGCTATTCCTAATAGGGCCTATTCATTTTCGAAGCCGCTAATAGGAATAACGGCCTATGTTGTAAACTTTTTGGAATTTTTTTAATCTGGCGCTATTCCTATAGGCGACCTTACTTTAAATTAAGTCGTTAATGGGAATATCGGTCACTAATGTAGTGTATTATGCACACTTGGTGAATTTTAGAGAGCTTCTCTTCTCTGGAATTTTTAAAAATAACAACTTAATTAAGGTCGTTATTGGGAATAAGGACCTAGCATAACCGCGGTCACTATTCCCAATAGCGACCACGAATGCATTGTATTCTCCACACTTAGCGAAATTTAGAGACCTTCTCTTCTATATATTTTTTAAAAATAATAACTTAACTGAGGTCGCTATTGGGAATAACGACCTAGTATAACCTTGGTCGCTATTCCTAATAGCGACCACTAGTGGGATCTGACCGCTAATAAGGTCGGGCTCCCACTGGCTCTCTCTCTCTCTACACCTCACTTCGATTTCTTCGAAACCCCTCTTATTCTCCCCAAAACCCTAAACCCCAATAACTCTAAACCCTGATCCCTCCCCCAAATCATCAAACATTTTCGTATACTTCAATTCCCTCAAACGGACTCGTCTCTCTTCATCTCTTCTCCAACTAGCGACCTCCAACAATATCTGGAATTTTGGAAATTCCAAATCTGAAACCCTAGATAGGTATGCCCAATATTTACTACTTGTAATGTTCGATTCTTTTTGTAGGTTATCATTAGTTGACTTGTTGCTAAAAAAATGGCTTAAGATTGGGAATAATTTGTAACGCCCCAAATTCCAAATAAGACCAAATTCGAGATTCCAGGGGATCTTTACACTTCACTTCGTACAATTTTACAAGGAATTTTAAACTTTTTATCATACATCAGAGTTCTTTACAATTTTGTACACAGCGGAAAATAAAATGAATTACAACACTGAAAATAATATACAACTTGCAACATCTTCAACGTGTAACAGCATCATATCAACTTTACTTCTTTATGAGAAATCCAATTCCTGCATAATAAGCTGTGGACACGTCAGTTACTTACAACTGACGAAAATATTATACTCGGCCATCCTCTCTATGTCGTACATATAACGATCTCAATACTTTAACAAACCACATATTTGAATGCAAATAAAGTGTTAAAGGTGACTACACTAAACATGTAAGTGTATGCGATGCCTTAATGCCTAATGCAGATATTTCATACTAAGATGACATTAAAGTATACTTGTTCGGATTCTACGCATCCCATACTACATAGGTCCGAGGGCAAGCACCTACTTATTCCACAATAAAGGGTTCGATCCCTCGCCATGACAAACTACCCAGTAATAAAACAATGTTGAGACGTTCCACGAGTATGGATCCCAGTCCCGGAGAACCGCCGTAGTAAATCCCCCGCCTGACTGTTATACAAACTCCTCATCGTGCGAACCTCCCGCAAGTGCCCCTTTAGCCCCAGTATACGTATATACATTGGAGTACGGCAAACTAACCGCCCGACTACGTATAGTCCCGGATTTAAAATAAAAACTCGTCTCCCACGAGGCTACCACAGTCCTGGAGTACACCGCCCGACTAGGTCTATAGTCCCGGTGAACCATCGCAGCAAATCCACCGCTCGACTATATAGAGTGCCCCACTTATGTTTGCCTAGGTTTTACTACATCTTCACTTATGCGCCTAGTTCTTAAATTCAAGACATGAAAAAATTATCATACCTAGAGTTAGTCTTACCCCTTACCGGACTAAATCACAAATACCGAGATAGCTTCATGGCCATATCTCAAAAATATAACTCAAATCAACAATGCCGGTACCCGGGGTCTCACTAAACTCTAAATCACAACCTTTCATGTACAAGAATCCATGGGTACTCATACCCTTCAATAATCATGTCTTAATCCAAAGTATTCATATCTTAATCTTATTCACAAATTGATCAATGTCTTATCTTAGCATTACCCATGATTCATATATTCATTTATAATTCAAAATAAAACAATATTTCTTTTTCATGAACAATAGATGAGAATTCAACTTACACAATCAATATTTTACTCTTCTTCACAAAATGAGAGTCCTATTCTCAAATAATGAATTTCGAATAATTCATTTTTCTATCTCAATTCCATTTTAATACATAAAAAATTCTAAAACCATTTTTTATAATTTCTAGTTTATTTTATAGGAATTCTAGAATTTTTTCCCAAATTTATCCACATAAAATCCTTTCAAAATATTTTTAAAACCCAAACCTTTAAAAATATATATTTTTTTAAAAAAAACACCCAAAAAACAAAAGGTGGCCACTGGGTTTCGAACCCATACCCCAAACGTCAGCTACAGTAAAACACCCAAGGTTCAACCGCAAACCACAAAGTCCATGTGGACTTATTGTCAAGAAGCCAAACCGGAAACGTCATATACTAACTCTCGGGGTTCGGAAATATTTAAACAAACGAAATAAAAAATGGGTTTAACAAGTTTCGAACCCAAGACCTCCTGCACACTACAGGGACTTATGGTGCACTGACTAACTAGTAAGTCCAAGTGCAATTTCTGATGTGAAGTTATACTAGTAAGCTTTTGTTCAACCGTACTGTTATTCAATTATTTTCACAAACTCGATTGTTCATTTGATCTAATCTTTCATTAGACTGTAATTATTTCATCTAGACTGAGTTTACATTACACTTGTCCAAGTGGTACTTTTTTTTCCAAAATATCTAAATTATATAATTTATCCAAATGGTATTTATGGGTATCGTTTCATTACACTTATTAAAAATACTCATTTATGGGTATCTTAACAAAATGCTATGCATAACTGTTTTGTATCTTATTTCGGTTTTCCATGCACAATTTAACATTTAATCTCTTGATAAAGTGGTTTTCCGATCTGATTAAAATGTTCATATAGATATCAAATAAGACCTATAGACCCAACCTTAGGCCCATACACGAGGTTTTGGAGTCACTATTTGGTTGAATTTCGAATTCCAAATAACATGCATATTTGTTCATTTCTAACATGATGATAATTAACTTCATAACAAAATTTCTTCAATTCATGGCACAACAACATAGCATGGATTTGTTTAACATATTTCACATCAAATTCAATTTATACTACTCATTTATAACTTTTAGCATGCATTCTCTACATTAGAAAGAAAGAGATCACCCACCTCTTGTGAAGAATTAAAAACCAAGAATGGAGAGACCACTTCTAGCTCCTAGCTCCAACTAGCACCTCCTTATCTTTCTCCTCCTAGCATGAGCTCTCCAATGCACAATGGTACCCTCTTTCTCTCTTTCTTTTCCTCTCTTTCTTTTTGTTTAGTTTAGGTGTGAAATGGAAGAAAATTTAGGTGTATTTATAGGACAAGGAGAGGGTTTTTTTTTTGATGAACCGGATCGAGCCGAGGCTCCAGCCATGCAAAGCAATATATTAATCAAAAGTTAATACAACCGGAGCATCTAAAATAGTAATCGATTTACAAGGTGTAAACAGAAATAAGATAAAATAATCAGGCAACATCAATAAAATGTCGGGCTGATCCAGAGGCGATCGCCCGCCACGAACAGCCGCGACACATGATACTAGCACCGCAGTCGATACAGTGGCCGACAGCATCAGCCACCACCAAAGCTCCTAGGTGCAATCCAGTCAACAACACGAAGTCGGCAATGTTCAGTTGCTAGCCTGAGCTTAACTCAGACTCAACACAAGTGCTCGGGATCCACAAAAACGAAGAAATCAAGAGCCAAAACGACAGACCAGAGTTAAAAAAACTACCAAACCACAAAGAAGGCAATAAGAAGGCGGTAACCAAAGAAACCGGCTGCATATATTAACAAGCGCAGCTACAACCAAAACTGGGATTAACATACATCCCAGAAAGTAACAGAAACAGACAATATAGTAGAACAACAACGGTGGTCTGAGAAGGATAACATCAAGGAATAATATCACAGTAAGCCCAACCACACCAGTATTGAAATATAGAGCCCATATCGCAGCCGTCAAACCAGTACTCAAAGTGCCGCCTCTGCTGCAGCCATCCCAGCAATAGAAGCAAATAGAGGAGTGGCAGTTGAGGACAAGCAAACCAAAAAACATGGAAAGACAGTCGGCAAAAGCCCGAATAACTAAAGAGAGAATGATAAACCACTGCTATCTAATGCAGTAACACAAAAATAGCCCCACTAAATGGGGAAACCTGGCATCAGGTAGCCAAAATATCAATAAGAAACACTGACAGTCGCCTTAGCCCTGCGAAAAGAAAAGATACAGCAAGACAGAGTGAGACATTAAGAACCGAAGAACACACATAATAGAATGGAAAGGTAGAATTTATATAGCATGTAAAACTTGAAGACAATGAATCGCTTCAATTAATCTAGTGCCGTGAAGCTCATTTTTAGCCTCTTGCTTTAAGGACGAAGACCAAAAATTGAAAAGGAATTTAAACTCTTCAATGATGGTTACAGAAGAGGACACGCGCTGCCTGAAAAGTCTTTTGTTCCTTTCCATCCAGAGAATCCAGATAATGATTTGAACCGAAAGGAACCAAGAGCGGTGATATTTAACTCTCGGAGGAGGGCTGGACCAACAAGAATGCAAATCGGATGGAAGGACGGAAATTTCCCACGCTAGAGAAGAAATTTTCTAAAGCGGGCGTGAGAAATTGCATCCCACGAAGAGGTGGTTGGCATCCTCAAATGAAGAGGCACACAGGGGACAGTTCTACCCCCAAGCCAAGTTCCTTTTGTTAAGAACTTCGGCCGTAAGAAGTTTATTGTTGAGTGCCAGCCAGGACACAATTTTGACCTTAAGCAGAGCACAAGATTGCCAAATGGTCTCGGCAAATGGATCGCGGCTACCTCTAAAGTTGAGAAATTGATAAAAAGATTTGACCGATAAAACACCTACCGAGTTCCACCGCCAAGAGAAATCTTCCCTAGGGTGCCACTCATAATTGTTCAGAGAGGAGAAAGGCGCGATGAACTGAGATGATAGCTGAGGTGGAAGGCTAATAGTGAAGGGGACGTTCCAAACACGATGGGAATTAATGATATTGAAAGATTCTGCTACAGTAGCGCGCGGGGCGGCAGCCAATCTGTAGAGGGCCGGAAAGGAAGTGGCCAATTTGACATTGCCGATCCATATTTCATGCCAGAACAACGTCTTGGAACCGTCAAAACAGTCATGGGAGATGCCACATTGGAAGGCGGCAGCAGTTTTCCAAATGCCTTTCCAGAAAGGGGAAGCGAATCGATGGACATGGTTGGGAAATACCCACCATTGACCATCAGGATAGTAATTCGCCTTGATACTTTGTATCCAAGGTAAATGATCGCATTTGAGGAATTTCCAGAGCCATTTACCTAATAGAGCAATGTTATGGTTACGGAGATTAATGACTCCCAGGCCCCCTGCTTCCTTGGAAGAGCAAACTAAGGTCCAATTGGCAAGGTGGGATCCCCGATAGTAATCGGGGGAGCCTGACCAGAAAAAGTTGCTCCGGATTTGGTCATTTCTCTTAATAACCCAGGACGGGACGAAGTAGAAAGACATCATAAAGAGGGGGATAGAGGAAAGCACCGAATTGAGCAGGACCAGTCTACCTCCTCTAGAGAGCAGCTTGCCTGACCAGACGTTCAATCTGGATTCCACCTTATCCATCAGGGGCACCCAATCAGATTTATGCAGTTTGCCCCATCTAAGTGGCACTCCCAGATAGGTAATAGGAAAGGACGCTATCGGACAGTTGAAGAAATTAGATATCTCAAGCTGGCGGTTGGGCGATCCCCCCAGCCAAAGAACAGACGATTTTTGAAAATTGATGGAAAGCCCCGAGGCCAATTCGAATAAGTAAAGAAGAAGTTTAAGATTACGAAGAGAGTGAGGGTTTGGCTTCGCAAAAATGATAGTATCATCCGCGTATTGTAGATTAAGGACACCGGGAAAAGACCCTGATTCCCCCAAACTATCTATGGCGTGAGCATCCCACGCATTGCACAGCAGTTTGCTAAACACGTCAGCAACCAGAGCAAAAAGGAGAGAGGAAAGAGGATCGCCCCGTCGAAGGCCCCTTTTAATTTTAAATTTGTTACCTTCAGAGCCATTGATGAAAATGGATGAAGTGCCAGAGAGCAGGCTGGACTTAATCCAAGAAATCCATTTGGGCCCAAAACCCCTATGGAATAAAATGTCCAGAAGAAAATCCCAATTCACGTTGTCGTAGGATTTTTGAAAATCTAATTTGAGGAGAATGCCTTCAGAGTTTGACCTGTGGCAATGAGAAATAATTTCTTGAGCCGACGCAATGCTATCAAGGATAAAGCGATTCTTGATGAAACCCGATTGAGCCGGATCAATAAGGGAGGGCATAACCTCACAGAGTCTCGTAGAAAGAACTTTCATGATAATTTTAAAGGAGGTATTGATAAGACTGATAGGTCTAAAATTGGACACCGTGTTAGCGCCTGCAATTTTAGGAATGAGAACAATGTGCGCGTAATTGATACGGTCGAACGAGAATTCGCCTTGATGCAATTCGGAGAACATACGGAAAAGATTATCTTTCAGGCAATGCCAAAACTTTTGGAAAAAGAAAGCAGGAAATCCATCAGGCCCTGGAGCAGAATCACTTTTAAGAGCGAATACGGCCGCTTTAATCTCCTCTAAAAAAAAGGAGCCTCAAGAGCGGAGAGATCAATAGAAGGGGGGCCGTAAAGGTGATGCCAGTCTAAAGTAATCTCTCGCTGTTTTTTAGATCCGATGAGATTTTTATAGAAAGCCAGGAACGACCGATGGATCTCCGCATCGGAACAAAGATCGATACCATTGTCGGAGATCGAAGAGATATGGTTACAACGTTGTCTATGCGACGCAAAGGAGTGAAAGAAAGCTGAGTTACCGTCACCTTCCTTTAACCATTGCACCCTGGCTCTTTGAGCCCAATAAACGTGATCCTGTAGCAGGATGTCGGCATAATCTTGTTTACAGGACTGCCTTTCGGCACGAGCTGAGACGGAAAGAGGGCCCAGCTCTTCCTGCTAATCAATCGCTTCAATCGAAGCCAGGAGAAATTTTTTTAGGAAATTGGTATTAAACTGTCTGTTGATCCTCCAAATTTTGCACCCAAATTTGATGGCGTGAAGTTTGAGAAGAATGCTAGCTAAACCAGAATGTCCAGAGACCACAGCTAAGCATTCTTCATCCAGGTTGATGAAAATCTGGTCTTGCAACCAGAATTTTTCAAATCAGAATTTACGCTGGTGGTAGAAAGGGAAATTCGAGTAAAGAGCAATGGGAACGTGATCAGACGAAGGGTTAGGAAGGGCCTTGGAAAAAGTATTATGGAAACGGTTAATCCAAGATGCCGATACAAGGAAACGGTCCAGTTTGGTCAAAGAAGGGACCTGACGCTGGTTAGACCAAGTGAATGATCTACCATTGAGAGGAATGTCCGTCAAGTGTAAGTCTCGGATACAGTCATTGAAACAGAATGATTGGAAGTCGACGGGGGCAGATGAGGATCTTTCAGAAGAGAATCTGGTAACGTTGAAGTCTCCACAGAGGAAGCAAATACCGTTAGAAAAAGACTGTAGAGATTGGAATTCTTCCCAGAATAATGGACGGCCTTCCAGGGAAGACGGTCCATAAACAGAAATAACCGCAATGGTACAATTGAGAGATGACCATTGAAGATGAGTGATTAGAAAGTAGGTGAGACGATGATAAGAGATAAGGGAAAAGACCGACTCTTTGAAACCCAAGAGTATACCCCCTCGAGAACCTACAGCGTCTAGCGAGATCCATTTGGAAATAATGGATCCGCCTATAGCCCGATAGACAGCAGGGGAAGGGGAATCAATCTTAGACTCTTGGATAGAGATCAGGTTACAATTAGAAGAGCTAATTAATTGGAAAATCGCCCTTTGTTTGACGGGGCAATTGAGTCCCCTAATAATCCAAGAAATACTAATCATAACCACAATGATGCTCACGCACTCTTTTACGTTCAAGATCTCTAATCGAGGGAATGAAAGAAGAATTGTTCGGCTCTGCTCTAAAATCCAGACAAAGCATTTGTTAAGTCAGTTGATAATCAGACCAATGGTCAAATTGGGAATGGAATATGGTTCCTAGGCACTCAGCATCTTGTTGAGGCAGGGAAGCCGACGGGGAGACACTTGGGGATACACTACACCTAATGAAAGTGGAAGGGTACCGAGGCGGGGATAACATAGCAGCTTTCTTAGCAAGAATTCTAGCGCTGGAACGTATAATGCGGTGTGGGGGATAGTCTGCCTGAAAAGTTAGGCGGTCTACCCCGCCAATCACTCTACCCGGGCTTTCAATGGATGAGCCCCTGGTACAGTCGGCAATAAAAGGAACAGTATGATGCAGAAGAGGGGAGGTCATCGAGGAGAATGTTGACACAGAGAGCGAGGGAGGAACTGCCGACCTCTGCCGCACCTCTGAGGGTGCGGAGAGGCGGGATCCCCCTCCGATATGCATAAATTGCCACATAAACTCCTTCGCACAGAAAGGAAAAACAAAGAAAGATAGAAGAAAAGAACGAAAGGAACGGAAAGACAGACCTAACAAATAGCATTTGATCACCAATCCCTCACCGGTAACAAGACAAACACCAAGAAAATAATTGAAATCACAACAGTAAATGGGTACCTGTTGTGACAATGAATCCTTCTTAAGCGCTAAGTCCACTTCATCTAGCAGATCGTCCTGCTCAATCCAGTCATCGTCCTTAGAGGAAGAGAGCTGTTTGACTTTGATTGGGGGAAGGGCTGGGGCCGAAGCAATAATGCCAGCAAATTGCGATTGTTTGACGAACTTATCCCAGTCCGACGCATAGTGGGGGTTGGGATCCCACACCGGCCATTGAGTAGAGGGGGGAGGCAGTAGAGGCATGGCAGAGGTCTCAGCAGGGCGAAAGAGGGGGAGAAATCCTCTCAGAGCAGGAGAATTTGATGGGAGACGTTTGCACTTTGGAAGACGATTGAAGGCTCGATTTTGCCGAACTGATAGCTGGGTTGATCCACACTAGATTAGGAGGGTTGGATGGGGAAATCTTGGAGGAAGAGGGAGGAACATATTGCTTGGAAGAAAGGATGGCTTTCTTTCTCGAGGAAGGCTTAAGGGGACCTTTCCAATAAGGTCGAGTAGTCGACGATGAGCCCGGGTGGAAGGAGGATTTGGAGGCCGCCGGCTTGGGCGGGGGCTTCGACAGAACATTAGAGGGGGGGATGAAGATCTTTCATGACCGTTGGGTCGTGGTAAAGAACCGAGACTGTGAAACTGTTGAATTCATCAAAAAGAGCGTACGCTTCTATGCGAGGAGATTGGCTCGGGATACGAAACAGCGCTTCCACCTGAAGGCAACCCGATGCAAGCTTAGCCGAGGAAGAAATACTCACCACTTCCCCGATGCATCTGGACATCATCCCCACTAGTTGCAGGGTGGAACAGCACGAGGGAAGACCAATCAGCGTGACCTTGGTCGCAGCTGACTCAGTGGGTTGTGAAGGAGGGCAGAAATTAAACCACTTACGAAACATCAGGGAAATCGAACCGATAGCAAGGAAGGAATTGGAGACCAATTCATCGAGGACTTTAGGAGAAGGGCAGAGAATAACTACATCCCCGTTGGAGCACGGGCAGATCCCCCAATCCCAATCTTTCTCATTACAAGTTTCACAGAGAAAAGAGTTGAGGGTGAAAGCGGGGATCGATCCCTCGCTGAAGGAAACTTCCCCATAAGTATCGAAGAACTTCAGTCTGTCTGACAATTCCAAATGAGAAATGAAGACCTGGGTAATTGCTAGCTTACAAGGAGGGGTATGGGCGACCGAAGGCACTTGCACGGCCGGGGTGGTCACTCCAGAGATGCGATTTTCGATAGGGGGTGTAGGGAGAAGAGGGGAAGAGGTGGCTTCCTTCGACTTGGTACCCTTGTGAGATTGCTCCGCAGCTAGTTTGCGCTGTAGAGACGGCAAGTCGAGGGCCTTCAACACTTGCTCCGAAATCGGCGCACCCAAAGTCAGGCCAAGCATTCGCTGGAGGGCAAAGCATCGAGAGCGATCGTGGCCAGATTTCAGACAGAAGAGACACCTCATTTTGAGGGAGCAATGTTTTTTAACGTGCCCCGATTGCAAACAATTGAAGCAGAGCGGAGAAGACCGGGGATAAGGGGAGGAAGAAGAATAGTTAGAATTGGGGTTAAAGAGGGAGACAAGGCGGGAAACAGATGATGTAGATGACCCCAGAAGGTTCTCAGACCTGGGCTCAGATAAAGAAGGCCCAATATCAGCCTAAACTGCCGAGTTAGTTTTAGAAGTATTTTGCTTTTTTTTTTTCACAATCTCAACCCATGATGTATCCATGGCTCACCAACAAAGAGAGCCCGTCAACAATGGGCTATCAAAGAAAAAGCCCACTAAAGGAGGGGGATGGAGAAAGAAGCTGCACTAAAGATACCAGAGATATCGATCCACGGCAGAGGTCAACGGCGAAACCGCTGACAGGGAAGCAAAGAGAAGCGGAGCACACTATAGGGATAGCAGGCGACACCCACTAAGAGTGCAAAGACAATAATAAAGGGCGATGTAAGAACGACCAGCTAAAGGAGAGATACAGGGTCGCTGGTGAGGGAACACACAATCAGTGTTATCAAGAACCAATACCGGTAGAAACCACTTCACAGCACCTTTAGAAGATGAAACCAAACTCCAAAAGCTTGAATAACTAGGACCCACAAGCGAAAGGAGAGGGAAATAGGCAGATCAACCCGAAACGGGAAAAAACAATAAAAGTAAAATAGCCTAACTTACAGTGATTGGCTTCCGGAGTACCAAATTGGATGAGGGCTCACTCTGTTGGCAGGGAAATGGGAGGCGATCACGATCCGGTGAAGGAGGCCTCAGGAGAACGAAACGCAGCCCAAACGAGGGGAAGTAAACAGGAAACACCCTTCAAGAAAGCCGAAACCCCGGAACACAGCAGGGGGGGGCCTTGGAAGCAACGGTGAACGGAAATGATGACGATAAGCTCAAAAAAGAAAAGGGTATGTGGAGAATGGGGAGGATAGAAACTTTTAAAAAGGATGGCGAAGAGAATCCTCTTGAGAGACCCGGATCTGGGGTTGGAGAGGATAAGAACTCAGAGTTTCAAACCTTAAGTTAACCTAATAATATTAGAAAGTTGTTAAAAATGATATTTCAATAATGACAAGGTGAGGGTTTAAAGTGCAAAATTATCCACCTAATAAATTACTCAACTTAATTCTCCAACTCTTCACTATCCTAACTCCCATAACTCCCAACTCTTCACTACTCCACCTCTTCAAAAACTCAACTCCCATCTCTTCATGATCTAAACTCCCTAAACCGGCCTTACACATCTCAACCGGACAAGCACAGTAAACCAAACTCCAACTCATGTATGCAATTATACTTGACTACCTATACATCGAGTTATATATGTATGTACAAATAATTAAATGATATAGGTATGTAGGCACAGTGAGAGGGTGGTCATGCTGGATGGGAGTAGACAGAGCACGTAAAAAGGAAGGGAAATAGGGGGTATAGGAATATATATATATATATATATATATATATATATATATATATATATATATATATATATATATATGCATAATGCGTATGTAATAATTTGCTTAATTAAAAAATTATAATGCTTGATGCACAAATAAAATAAATGCGCACACATTTTATGAAATTCATAGAGAAAAGAATACGCCCAAATACGTGCATCGAAACAAACAAGTGCGTCGCACGTAAAACATCAGAAATACGAAATTCGACGTTATCAACGGAAAAATGTTAAAGATAATAAAACATACAATATAAGAAAAATTAATTTTATATATTTCACGATGTAATTGTTACGTACGTAGAAAACACGTGCATTATACGTATAATAATATTTTAATTAAAATAAGGAAAAATGAATTTCGGTTTATAAAAATAGATTTTAATACCTAAAATAAATAATTTAAACACATAGAAAATATTACACGTAGTGGTGGAAACACATAATCGATATGTGCATCAAAAATACGTAAAAAGCACGTAAAAATACAGAGATTGAAATTTAATATTTTAGTTAATTTAAATATGATAAAATATACGGGGAATGCATAAATAGTCAGAAATCACAATACGTAATGAAAACACGTTACAAATATTACCAGCACGGTACAAAATACACGTGCGTAACACACAAGGGCAAAATTATCATTTCTAATTTTGCGGGGTGGTACATAATTCGTGCTTGAGAGTTGAATGTTGCTAAAACTCATAGAATATCAAATTTGGGACTTATTATGTATGCTTGTTACTTGTTATGACTGTTATGTTGTTAACAATAGACAGTAAGTAAAGAAAGCATCATCTTTGTGTTGGTTATAAGCAAGGAGGATTATTTGCAATATAATTGTGATGCATTTTGGTGTAATTTGGTGATTTTGATGTGATGATGGTTCTTCAATGAAGTTGTTGTATAATGTAAATCATCATCAACATTAAGGTTATGATTGTGATTTTATTTTCTATAATAAGGACCGGAATAAATATAGTCCTGTGTTGTGTTATAGTCGTTGATATTGGGAATGTTAGAAGTATATCTTGTTATTGGAGAACTTATAAATATTTCCGATTATGTTTTGCAGCTGTACTCAATGATTAAATGAGCCAGACGAAGAATGCTGTAGCGGGTGGTAGGCCCCAAGTAAGTAGTATTTTTTGTTTGGTTTAAATAATATACTTGTTTCAATGCAGTGTTCACTAAACATTACTATATTTATGTAGGGTACCGACGAAGGACCGAGTAATATTGGCTGTGGACATGGACGTCCATCGCGGGGTGGCCAAGGCGGGGAAGCTTCTTCGTCTGCTAGTGCTACGCACGCCCCAGCATCTCACATTGCACCTGGAGGGCCAGGTCCCTCTAATCCGATTTTATTGACTATGTAGCAGACACATAGATCCCAGCAGGTATGGGACGGTACAGCCAGAGAGTGCAGTTTTCGTACGCATGAGACATTGCCAATGCATCCAATGACACACGAGCTGTTAGTGGAGATCGGATTTTACGGACTCTGTTTTAAAGGGAAGATGAAACTCGATCGATATCTACTTACAGCGGTACTCGAGCGTTGGAGGCTGGAGACTCATTCGTTCCATTTCCCCACTAGAGAGATGATCGTGACGCTTTAGGATATCACGGTTATCTCAGGACTTCCAATTGATGGTCTCACCGTCACAGGTACAATGGCATTAATAAGGAGGCACTTGTGGCAGATTTTCTTGGTATCGAGACAGATGAGACTACATTTTATGGTGTGTCTATCCGATTAAGTTGGCTTAAGAATACATTGAAGCATTTCTTAAACAACAAATCGACGGAGTATCATATACAGCGCTACACCCGAGCCTACTTGATGACTGTATTTGAAGGTGTCCTTTTCCCCAGCTCAACAAGAGATGTCGTGCCTCTCATGTACTCACCATTGAACGGTGACTTGACTAGAGTTAGTCAATACAGCTGGGACAGTGCTGCATTAGCCTATTTGTACAGGAGCTTGTGTAATTGAGCATTGAATGCGAAGGAGTTGACAGGTCCAATCTTAATCCTACAAATATGATGTTGGGAACACTTACATATTGAATGTCCCCGTATAAGTCGACAGTCACAGGGGTGGTTGATAGATGCAGCGAATGCTGCAATATTGGCTCCCATCGGTGTGTATTGGGCAGGGAGTCATACATGGAGAGATAATCCACGTGGGGTGGTTACTTATTACAGGGACGAGCTAGATATATTGAGAGAGGAGTTCGTCATATGGGCACCGTACACACCAAATAGATTGGAGAGACTACCACCTATTTGTCACGCACATAGCCAGCTATGGTTGATGAGAGCCCCACTCGTGAACTTCAGTGTTGTCGAGATGTACTATTCGGATCGAGTGCTTCGTCAGTTTAGTCTTCAGCAAACCATCCCCGCCCGACGGACGTACGACAATCTTTTACACAAGGTCAAAGGAGTTGGACGTGTGCCCGATCATAATTGGGCGTCCCATCACCAAGCTCATGTGAACGCTTTGAATGAGCAGAGATACGATACTATTGTTACCGGTATTCCTCCGTATGATGGATCACTACACGCTATATACATGTTGTGGTACCAGCGGATTACACATTTATATGTAGCTCCTCATACTTACATGCCAGCAGGGATCCTCCTACCGGTTCCGAGTGCTGAGGTCGAACCCGATCCCACCTATTCCTCTACGCTACCCACTTATCAACCAAGGGCGGCATCAACTAGAAAAATCATAAGATAATTTTTCTTACCATATTGAAATTTTGATTTCATTTTAAACATTTATATTATTACATTTGCTCGTCATACAGTGTATGTGATATGTTATTTGTTTGTGATATATGCAGATGGACCAAGTATGGGTCATTACCTGGAAATGCGCACAAGTTTTGTATAGTAATGTGGCTCAAGCCGCAAAGGATCTCGCACACGAGATTCTCGTACCATGCCGCTTGCAAATAGAAGAGGGTGGGTGAGGTGGCTAGATTTGACGCATTCATGACATCCCCGACTTACGGAACATCTAGATGTAAAAAGGTGGCAAAGCGTCCAAGATGGCAATGACAACGTGTTGAGCTGCCAGTAAAAGAGCAAGCTGATGAAGAACATGCACAAGATGAAGGCAATGAAGATGTAAATGCACAACAAGAAGACAAATTTCAATAAGAAGTGAAGGAGCAACCTAATAATGAAATTGAAGAAATGCTCGATGAAATGCTCATATCACAAGTTACACAAGTTGTACAAGCTGGCCTCCGGTGGAAATCCATTCGGAAAAGAAGGAAGCCCGACATGTACACCCCATCGTAGTCGTTTCATATTAGTCGTACTTTTTCATATTTTCTGATATGTAGTCGTACTTTCATTTGTGTCCTAGGTTGTCAAATTATGTTAGATTAGTTGATATGAAGTCGTACTTTAATATAGTTGGTGATATGTATCTATTGTTTCATCGTATATTTCATCTTTGATTGAATGAGTGATGTGTTTTGTGATATTAGTCGTTTGTGGAACCAATTTGTGATATTAGTCGTTGTTTCATCGTACACTATTTCGATGTAGTTTTTGTAATATGTAGTGAATTTATTCTTTGATGGAATGTGTGTGATACATGCTTGTTTGTGACATAATTTGGTAAACAAAAAACATGGAATGTACACAGGGAAGCTTGTGTACAAATTTCACATATCAGTGTTTTATACGGAGGTCGTTATTGGCATTAGCGACCTAAGTTTACATAGGTCGATTTTCTTAATAGTGATTGTACTGATACTAATACTGATACTCTTTGGAATTTCCCCTCAAAATGGACTATAACTAGGGTCGCTATTCCCAAAAGAGACCTCAGTTATAGTCAAAATTTGTCTTGCTCTCTGGAATTTTCACAAAAATGGACTATAACTAGGGTCACTATTCCCAATAACAACCTCAGTTATAGTCCGAATTTGTCTTGCTATCTGAAATTTTAACAAAAAATGGACTATAACTAGGGTCGTTGTTCTCAATAACGATCTCAGTTATTGTCCAAATTTGTCTTGCTCTATGGAATTTTAACAAAAAAGCTATAACTGGGGTCGCTATTCCCAAAAACGACCTCAATTATAGTCTAAATTTGTCTTGATCTCTGGAATTTTCTCAAAAAATGGACTATAACTAGGGTCGTTATTCCCAAAAGTGACCTTAGTTATAGTCCAAATTTGTCTTGCTCTCTGGAATTTTCACAAAAATGAACTATAACAAGGGTCGTTATTCCCAATAACGACCACAGTTATAGTCTAAATTTGTCTTGCTCTCTGAAATTTTAACAAAAAAGGACTATAACTAGGGTCGTTCTTCCCAATAACGACCTCAGTTATAGTCAAAAAATTTCTGGCTCTCTGGAATTTCACAAAAAATGGACTATAACTAGGGTTGCTATTCCCAAAAGCGACCTCAGTTATAGTCCAAATTTGTATGCTCTCTGGATTTTTCACAAAAAATGGACTATAACTAGGGTCGCTATTACCAAAAGCGACCTTAGTTATAGTCCAAATTTGTCTTACTTTGTGGAAATGTCACGCCCCGCTTCCCAAAATACGGAATACGAGTACGTAATGAAGGCCGGCGAATGATGTAAACATCTTCCATAAGCAGTACCAGTCTAACTCAACAATATGAACAGCAAACACAACCACACAAGAGAATATAATCACATGAAACAAAAAACAACTCCAATAATAAATGAAATGATTCAAAACATAATATCCAAAATCTAGAAAAACAAACTCCGGGAAAAAAGCCCAAAACAATGTATAATATTCTTAACCAAGTTCATAAGGAAATATAGCATAAAAATAATTCAAGCAGTGAAATCTTCAGCTCCATCTTCTAAAATTGTTGCTCACAAATTCCTTCTGATAGTGATCCTTCCGTACCTGTAAACTCGTGATCTAAAAAGAGAGAAAATAATGTCCTTAGAGCAAGTCATGGACAGCAAGTAGAGGAAAATAGAGAATAATAGGAAACACGGTATATCAAAAATAAGGGACGGGATCAAAGTCAAGGACAAAGACAAATAATTGCAATAATGTCAAAGGTTTATGTTTCATCATGCATTAATTAATAATGTCGATTTAAGTTCTATATTGATGACTGTATACGGGATCAAGCATGAAATATCAAATGCGGGTTATTAATCATTTTATTAACCTATCTAGTGCACGCACTACTGCGTCCCATTCCACAGGTTCTGCGCAAGCAAACAATGAACGTTTTAGACTGATGGTGAATTCACGGATCGTGTACTCGGTAACAAGATGACAAGATATCATGATAGCGTGATCACACAATGACAAGCATTTCTCCACTTTCCATGTAATAAACTATGCAAGCAAAAAGGCCTTTGCCGAGTTCAGTTTCTGATTGTTCACTACCAAGTCAACCCATAATACCCTGACTTGTTAATATTTTATTTCATCCTATGTGAGCATGCAAGAAGGTGTCAATGTTGTATCATGCTAGGTGTGACTAATTCTACTCATTACAGACAAAGCAAGAAGCAAATATATTAAATCAACACAAATCATACAATCTGGACAACAAGACGTTACTGTACAAAATAGAGACTCCCGCTGCTACAGAAAAGCAAATCTGGATCCGTTAGAAGTTCTAGAAGCTAGAATCTCTGCCGGTTCTAGAGAATATACACACGACATATAAATATTACAGAAACTAGGTCCAAATTCCTATTCTTTACATATTTTATGTTCAGGCAGCAGGTTATAGATTGTGTTCACATATATGAATCAGGTCAGAAAACTCATCAATTAAATATACAAAAAATTCAGGGTAATTCCTACACATGTCTAGTCTCAGTCAAATTTATTTCATATATTAATTTTACTGTTAACATGTTCTAATTATTAATACATCAGAATGATACGCATGAAATTGGGAATCTGGAAATCTGAACCTAGCAGTACTAAAAGGCTGATATCTAACAGATTATAAATCAGAATTCAATTCCGTCAAAAAATCTGGAAAATAGACACATGTGACTACAATTCATATTTACAAAGTTCTTTCAAATTACTACAGAAACAGGTTCGAAATTCTGATACAAAAAGAACTAAACAGCAGACCAGAAAATAATTTAATATGAATAGGCAATAAGTACATCATACAAACATATAATTCATGATAATTAATAAACAAAGTGCTATTTGATGATTAACATGTAGTTATCTAGATTATGATGTTATTTACAATCATGGTAATTAATTCATAAAATCAAATTCAATCGGAAAGATTCAATATATCAAACAACTCTTTAACATGAATCTAGTTATGTTTTTATGTAATTCGTGCATATGCAATGTGCAATAGGGACTAGGGTTCGAATCGAAGATAAAGGCACGAAGTCAAGGATATCTTGGGTTAGCTCGTATAAACCCTCAATATACTTAACGAAAGATGAATAGTATAACAATATGATGATTAAAAGATGATCTACTTGTGGGGATCAATAAAATTCATGAAAAAAAAAAATCAAACTAGTTCAAAAAACTTGCCTTGTTGACGGTAAATTCGAATATAAAGAATAACGGGATAAGAATCCCGGGCGACGAAATACGTGCGACAACCGAACTCACGAAGGCATGTGCGCTCCACGTGCACAACAGCACATAGCAACAGCAAATCCTCTCTCTCCCGAACACCAAACAACAAAGGAGAGAGAGAGAGAGCAGCGGTAGTGGACAGCGGCTCGACGGCGGGGCTAGGCGGCGACTGGAGACAACAACAACCCACAGCAAGGGTGGCTGACGGTTGACGGTGCTCGGGGACGAGCAATCGACGGAGAACAGGGGGGAAGGTGTGACGCTCTATTTTTTGGAGGAAAACAGGGGAAGGAGAAGGTGGCGGTTGTGGTCGAGGGCGATGGTTGCGGCGACTGACTGTCGAGGAGGGATGATAATGGGGAGGTGCTGCGGTGGTTGGAAAGGCGGCGAGGATCGATGGGTGGTCGGAACTTTAGGGTTTGGAGATGTTCAACGGAGGTGACAACGACTTTGGGAGTCGACGACAATGGGAGGCAGGTGGTGCAGAGCGGGGGTCGACGAGGGATGTGGTGCTGGGGTGATCGGAGGGAGGCCGGAGCGATGGAGGATGAAGGAGATCGGGCTTCGGGATGGGGTTCGGGGAAACAGAGGATGGGATGAGATGAGCGGCGGGAGGTTAGGGGGAGAGAGAGAGATAATAATTAGTTTAATAATTAATTAGGGTTTAGGGGGTATTTATATAGGGTATTAGATGTTGGGTTTTGGGTTGTGGGTTAACGGGTATAGGGTATGGGTTTAGGATCCAAAAAGAGAAAAATAGATAGAATTAAATAGGATATGAATATAATGGAACAATGTAAACCCAAAACACAAAAGAATAAAAATAGTAGTGAGCCCAAAATTCAGGATCCAAGTCAAAAAGAGTACAAAATGATCAAAAGAGAATAAATGAGCCCAAAGAAAAGTAAGATTTATTATTTAAAAGAGGTTCGAATACAATAATCAAGAAAGGAGAAAATTACAATAAAAATCAAAAAATAGAAAAATAGGGGTTACAGGAATTTTCACAAAGTTTATATCAGTTTAATCGCTATTGGGATCAGCGACTATATATAAATTAAGGTCGTTAATCCTAATAGCGACCTCAGTTATAGTCATTAATTTATGAAAATTGAACATAGCAGCTTCCCTGATTACAACCACATATACACAATAATTTCTCATGTCACAAATGTAGGCAACACAATAAACAACACTGCATAAATACTCCACCAAACTTGAAATTCTTTCATTTCCATCGTTCAATACATTTTCCACATATTTGTGTACAGTTCTTATAACATCATTGATACAACATTCTATAGTCTCCAAACTTTCAAAATAACAAAAAATGAAATACAACATGAAGTACTAATATATTCACAAATTTGTGTGTCAGGGCACCCCTTCCCCTTCGGTGCTCGTACTTCTTGCGCTTCTAGGAGGCAGTGCACCATGTGTGCGTGCACGCCGTCCTTGGCCACTTGTAATCATTACTTGGTTCACCTCGTCCTGCATTTATTACATTGCACCAAGTCAATTTAAGAATAAATAATAAATCGTATGCCAAATTTAAGTACCTGTGATGAGTTAGCACCACTAGAGGTTTGTTTACTAGGACAACGATGCTTGTTATGGCCTATTTGATTGTATTGCGAACAAGTTATCCCCGTGCCCGACCCATCTCTAACATCCATGTCATTCTGAATACGTGTAGTTCTAGGCCGACCTTTCCTACATCTTCTAAGTGTGTCATCAGCCTTGAGTGATGATCCCCATTGGGGGGGCCAATATGCTTGGTCTTGAATTGGAGTGAACGTGGGTGTCCAAGTGAGTAATAGCAGCTCGGTAGAATAGAATGGATTGACATAAGGACGGTAATCCACTGTCCGAGATGCACAAGCCGCTAGTGAATGAGAACATGGAATATGGTAAAGCTAAAATTTCTGACAAGTACATGTCCTCGCTCCCAAATCAACCGTATGCAAATTTCCACCTGTTTGCTGATTGTTTTCAACTCTAATACTAGTGCGAACTTGAAATACATCTGGATTATGGTGAAACATTATAGTCTTTTGCAAGTTAGCTCTCTTACATCGTTTATCGCAAATTAGTTGTACACATGATGTCCAAATTTTACCATCACTTATAAGCCTTTGTGCCCCTTGACGACGTTCGGTAAAGTAGATATTAATACAGTAGAAGATCATCTCCACAATAGCGGTAACGGGTAAGCTACGAACTCCCTTCAACACAGAATTAAAAACAACTCTAATATTTGTATTCGTCATCCCATATCGACGTCCGCCATCTGCCGCAAGGGCCCACTTTTTAATAGGTTTCTCCTTGAGCCAATTTGTTGCTTATAGTTTTACTGACACAATATTTGTCATTCCTTTGGCTAGCTTTTTGAGTTGATTTTGACATGCTACCTCCTTCAACTTGTTCTTTAACTCCTTAATACCAAATTTGGTTTAAAAAGGTTGTAGCAAAATACCGCAAGCAATAACGGTGATAAGCATGTGGCTCATTCCATGATCCGTTCTCGATCTCCATGCAAGACAAAATCTCAGCGTGCCGATCGGATATAACACATAACCCTTGACGGTCGGTGACATAGTATCGAATGCAAATCGTGAACCAAGTCCAACTTTCTACACTCTCTCCATCTACTATTGCAAACGCAGACGAAAATATACGATAACTAGCGTCAGGTGCAACTGCTAACAATAAACAACCCTTAAATTTTCCATACAGATGGGTTCCATCAATACTTATAACAAGTCTACAGGACTTCAATCCTTCGATAGATGTCGCAATGCACAAAAAACTCTTTTGAATGTCTTATCACCAAGACTGGACGGAACCTTATCCCATTTGACATAAGTGCCAGGATTTGATTATTGTATTGCCGATAAAAGTGAAGGCAGCTTCGTATATGCTTCCTCAAACCCACCGAACAATCGCTCAATAGCTCTTTATTTTGCTCGCCAAGCCTTGTTGTAAGATATCTTGTAATTGCATACAAGCAAGACTATCTCAATAATTGCCTTTGGAGTTCCTCCTATTTGAGCCTTCACAACATTCAAAATCAAGTTTGAAACTAGTGTAGATATTACTCTCCTGTGGTCTTGAGTCAATGTGGAATTGATACATGTATGACGTCCTTCCAGTTTCTTCACAATAAAATTTTTCTGCCATGTTGGAATGATTGCACGAAATCTCCACATACAACCCGGCTCTGCAACGTCGAAAATTGCTGCTTGCTCCTCAAGTGTACGTACCTTTGGTGCCATTTTACATTTTACAAAATATATGGTTTTGTTTGACCTAACTATCATGAACTCTCGATGTTCCTTGATGGAAAACATCTTCACGGCATGTACTACTTCATCTTTGGTTGAAAATTTCTGTCCAATGTACAATTGGTGTGTGTCAAATGAGCCACAGGACTCTTCACCGAAGTGATATACTCTAGCATTGTTAACCCAGTCCACTGATTCAAATTGAGGAAAAGTGGTAGGTCACCTTTGAGTCAATGGAACCGCTGATTTGACATTTCGTTCCAACTCATGAACATTATTAATATCATTAGGGTTATCATTTACATCATGTACATGCAAATTTTCTTCATCTTCACTGTCTTCTACATCTTCCATCTCTTCTTCAACTTCTTCATCTTCTAATAATTCATTGTTAACAACAACATTTTCGAAGGATTCAATTAGGTTTCCATTATCAACAAGATGACGTATCAAATTGGAAGCAGGTGACATGCCATGTTGTGGAGGGTTGGTGGTGAAATTGTGAATATGTTACCATCTGCCGGAGACAATTCCACATGCGACTGAATAGGATGATTGGGACTCAGCTCAGGGGCCGGTACTTCAGGTGCGGGAAATGACACATGATTTACATGAGGATGACCTACAACAATCTTGATTTGTTGTATGTATAACTCCAATGCAGACCAACTAGAGTTCTGTAACGACCCAAATTTTCACCCTTAAAAAAAAACAATTTCTTACTTAATCTACTTCTTACTTACACTATTTCTTACTAAGAATAATCTTTATAAATTTCAATTAAAATTCCAACAAAGTCTCCCTTGAAATATTAGCCCTTTTACAGAAATTTCTTATAGAATTACTACAAACAATTACCTGTAACCTAACACAGACAATATATATCAAGGCCAATTCAAGCAACAACACACAGGAAATATATATATAGAGATCTGGGGGCATATCTCATCATAATATGCAAGATACAAATTAAAAACTAAAAATCACTTAAAAACAAAAAAGGGTTTTTAGAAAAACCTTTCAAAAACAAATCCAAAGAACCTAATACTCCACAACGAGGCGGGTACGGGTTTTGCATATCTCATCACATCACTATATAACATCATCCCGTACAGTTATATACATAATCTTCCAAAATATAAAATATTACAAAAATACTATCACATATCCCCATACATACACCACCAACACTACTACGAGAAAGAATGACTATAAAACTAAGTACTACTAAGATATCTCGCCTCGCTGCTACTCAAAACCTACAAAGATGGTCGGGGGTGTCCTCCCTCGGGGAGGGACTCCGCTAACCCCCAAAAGCAATAGGGGTAAGCCATAACTGGTGTGAGTATACTAGGATAGTTACTGAAATAAATAATATGAAAGGAATCAAAGGAACTTACTAACATGATGATAATTAAAGATGACATGAGATTAAACATGAAAACATAGTAAAAGAAAACTGGATATTGCACAAAATAAATTTATTATTCTTCAACCAATCTACCATATCAACATCCATTCTGTCTACCATATAATATCATATTTCTACTTTAATATCTCTTCTCATCTTATACTATATTTACATTCATTCACGTCTCATAACATCATATTCATTCAATCTTATAATATATTCACAACACTTTAACGTTCATTATCTTCTCTTAATACAATTTACTTTCATTTTTATTCTTATTACATCATACCACTTACTTTAATTCTCATTCCCATTTTAGATTTTTATTAAAATCTCATCATACAACATACTTTATTTCTCATTCTTATGTTATCATATAATTTACTTTAATATTCGTTCACATCTCATATTACAACTTACTTTCTTTCCATTCTTATTGGGTACACAGCACCCCAAGCCGATAACTTGGGTAATATAACACCGCACCCAAATATAGTTTGGGTAATAATCACCACACCCCAAGTGAAACTTGGGTAATACAATACCGCACCCCAAAGCCGATAGCTTGGGTAATACATTACTTTATTTTTCTCATCTTCATCTTACAGTTTACTTTACTTTTTATTCTCATCCCATAATACAACTATCATATTAACACCCCACCGATCCACCCTGGAAGTTGTGCCTAGGAAGGTAGTTCCCACCATTTCCACCGAAATAGCGGGCGGGTAGTTCCTCGACACAATTCCAAGATGTACCAAACTCATGTTATATCATGCTTTTACTTTAATATCCATTCTCATCACATAATATCATTTACTTGAATTTTCATCATATATTATACTTTGTTTTACTTTTCATTCTCATAATACATCTTACTTTACCTTTTTATTCTTATAACACAATTTCTAAACTTTTCATATTCATTCTCGTAACACAATTTCTTTACTTCTCATATTCCTTCACATACTTATAACACATTTTCTTTACTTATCATATTCATTACCACAACACAATTTCTTTACTTTTCATTCTCATTTCATATCACATTTGCTTTACTTTTCATGCTCATCCACATAACCCATTTTCTTTACTTTATAATTCTCATTTCATATCATGCCCTTTTCTTTACTTTTTCCATCTCATTTCATATCTTTCACTTTCTTTACTTCTCATATTCATTCTCATTACACAATTACTTTACTATTCACTTTCCTTCACATACATACTTTCTTTACTTTTTTATTTTCTTTTCATATTTACCCATTTTATTAACTTGTCGACCAGTACCCCACAACATCCCAAATACTGAAGCCGCTGGCCCAGTAAACACGCGGACCATTGCCCACCAAGGGTCTTACACGTCCAAGGCTACGTCTTCCTTCCAGCCTATGCCAGCGAGGGAATATACCGCAGCCCAAGTAGAACTTGGGTAATATACAACCCACCCCAAACATTGTTTGAGTAATAAACACCGCACCCCAGATAAACTGGGTAATATACACCGCACCCTAAACATAGTTTGGGCACCGCACCCCAGATAAACTGGGTAATATACCGGACCTCAAGCCGATAGCTTGGGCAATAAAACACAGCACCCCAAACATAGTTTGGATAATAAACACCGCACCCCAAGCCGGTTCTTGGGTATTAGGATGTCTAGCCCAAACCCCAAAGATTTCTGTAGGCACTGGTAAACAAATTTAACTTTATAATCATTTTCATCTCATATTTTTATCCCATTTTATTATTGCATATCATCTTATCTTTTATCTCAACAAATTATCACATAATATGCATACACCAGACAATTTATCTTATCATATTATCAAGGATTACCTTTTATCATATCCAATTCTCATGTATCACCACATGTCATACGTGCACCATGCCATTTAACACATCATAATATATATATATATATATATATATATATATATATATATATATATATATATATATATATATATATATATATATATATATATATATATATATATATATATATATATATATATATATTCTATTTATCACCCACATAACACACGTACACCATGCCCTAATTACATCATATTAGCATATATAAACCTAATATATCACTAATAGCACAAAATACTCAAAATCATGCAACTACACCACCTGGCACAATTTCAACAATCAAAATTCCGTATTTTCCATTAATTCTTTATCCGGACATAACTATCACAATCCACATTAAATAAGTCTAAAATTTTACCACAACATAAAGTATATCTAGTATGATCATACTCACCTGACGAACCGGCAGGAGTATGCTCCTCGCTCGCCCAGTCGCTAATCAAACTTCACTTTTTCACACCTATTATGAAAATTATCGAACCCATAAGCCATTAACTCAAAACACACAATATTTACCCCCTAATTCACATCGGAGCTGCTAATATGTCATAAATTACCTACGTAAGCATGCTAAGGCAACCATTCTCTAATTCCATAGCTGAATCCAAAATTTACCCCTCAATCGGAGGAGTTCTAATCGATATTTTATATTTTAGGGAAAAAATACCCCAAATAAATTTACATATCCCAAAATTAACCTACATATACATCTCAGAATAAAGTCTATCATTTGCACATATTTTCCCACAATTATCTTGTTTTTATACCAATAATGTAACCCCTGTTTTCGCAAAATATTTATTTAATTT